>OZ023237.1:24056303-24656303 GCA_964006365.1 Trididemnum miniatum | reverse complement strand
ATTATCCCATTACTGGGCCACCATAGACAGATCAACACCAAAAGATAATTTGCCTAAAGCTCTATTTTTGGGAAAGTTGACGTGAGGTATTTTTTTATAGCGAAGTACTTACGTTGATTCAATAAACCTGGGGCCAGCACTTCATATAGGGCATTTTAGGTACTAGAAATCGGATCGCCAAAATGAAACCCTGGTCTCTATAATAAGGAAGAATTACGGGAAAAAAATGACATTTTTTTATTTTAGTCGTTACAAGTCCATTTAAGCACTTAACATTTTCCTTAAATGCTTTTGCTTTAGCCGTTGGTTTCACTGCGAAGTAACAAGTCAGGAAGCATCTTGATTTAAAAACCTAAGCGTTCGTCGATGCTTCCTGGCCTGAACAAACTGACTGTTATTTATGCTAAGTGTATTGTTTTGCTTATGTTTGTATTCAGGCAAATAAACTGTTGAAAAACTTTTACGTTGCTTCCAGCGCACTGAAGTGTGCAAGCCATTATTGAATCGCTACTTAACATCGCTATCGGCACGCGAGGTCTTGGCTTCGATTCTCGGCCTGTCAAATCGGGCACAATGTCGCCAGTGGCTCGCCACCGCTGCGACGTTTTTTCGAAGTTGTGTTGTCCAGGCGCTAAGCCGCATAAATGGTCCCCGCCGCTCGTTATACCGCAAGTGTAATGAAGATTTGATAATTTTTCCAGGCATTTATCGGTCATTCTTCACCAATTCATAATCTCCTCATCACTCCTGATCGTCTCAAAGTGATCTCTGTAGCGGAAGATGCGATCTTTATGTGGAATCTACTCGGAGGAGATGAAATTGCACATGATCCACTACTGGATCCCGATGATATGGTGGTGATTGGAAAAAGAGAAGATAAGTCAATCAAGAAAACTATGCCTACTGAAGGTAAGATGTGCATTTTTGTCTTCGTTTTTATATTACGTTTTTTTAATGACTCAATTTTTGTATTATATGTCACAATTATTTTTTTTATATGTTCCGATTCTTTTTAACTTTTTTCAAATGTTTCAATTTTTTGTTTTTTTAAATGTCTCAATTTTATTTGATAATTTTTTCAAACGTCTTAATTTTTTTGAATGTACCTAATCTTTTTAAGTTTTAAAGCAATGTTTGATGTTTTTCATTGCTTGCAGTAATTTTCAGATTTTATTAGTCTGAATGATTAAGCATGCTTAGTTTCCCTGTCAAAATACGACTTACCCCGTTCTATGTATTGTATTCTATAAGATGCTAAAGCTAGACTAACCCACAAGATTGAGAATTTTTAGGAATTTTTTTAGACACTTCTGATGGAGTGGATAAATGTCCGCAGCCGGATCACCCTCCGACTCCGCATCGTAGTGTCAAGCAGCAATCATGGGTTCCTCCAGAAACTCTTCACACCTCTGATCTGGATGCGAGTCATGTTTCCGAGTTCATCGTGGATGCTAAAATGATGGAGAGACTTGCAAGATCACCGGAAAAACGAAAAGAAAAAAATTCAGCCAAGGTAGTAGGCTCTCAATTGAGTGGGAACTGTTGAATTTCGTTGGGGAGCGGTAGTAATAGTTAGGCTAACTTAGTTGTGGGTTAAATATTAAGTTTTTTCACTGGGCTTTATTGTTTATGGCTAGCCGCTGATAATAAGATGAAGCAACCTAGAAAAGTAATGAAGTTGAGATGTTAAGCAATGTTATAAAAAGTCCTTGCAGTCTGGAATGAGTCTATCTGTCTAGCCTAGATTGGCTGTGCAATGTGCTTTGTGCATGCAAGGCTGACGATACTTTTTCATAGTCAAAAGATTAGTATTAATTTTTCCATACTTAATTTTCGGTTGTTGGATCAAAAGCACTATCGTGATTTTTGTTTTTTCATTTTGTAGTCAGCGACACGGCTTGGCGGTACCGCGCCCCGGTGATAGATCCTACGTGGCGGGTTCGTTTCGCGGCTGGAGCCGATCGCATATGACATATATTACTAGTGGTCGCTGACTCGAACAGCACAAGCTCACTTTGCAGTCTCCCTCAATTACTGTTGAATTTTCAGTTTAATGTGGTTTAAAAATATCCATATTTACGTATTTATTTTTTCAGCTTGTTTCTGAAGAAGAAACTGCAGAAAAGCTCAAAAATCTCTCTCTCTCTGACCACCTTAGCAAACTGCCCACAACCGAACCGACTGACGTGCCAGTCAAAGTAGCTTGGAACACTAAGCCCAAGCTGGATCTTTCAACAGTTGTCCCACCTTCACCACGCCGCCCCGAACCTCTCCCTGCTCGTAGGCCCAGTGCTTTGTGCCACTATTCGTCGATGGTGTCCACTAGCCAACCACTACACCGCACCTATGCCGCGCCTCAGGGAGAGGAAGGTATGGTCTTGCAAGCTGTAATCGGGTAAGCGCCAGATTTTGATACAATCGCTTTTATGATCTAGGTATTTGTGCATGAAGCATTGTTACAATTTGCACTAACTTGAATTGTGGACTCTCTTGCGGTCATTTTGTATTTAGTTGCGCATTATTTTATCTATCCTATCACGAGAAAGCAATCATTGCGCTATACGAGCTCGCTTAGTGGTTTTAGTTGCCAGCCATCTGTCTAACACACCAAGATGGGGGAATCCCGCTAAGTGCCTTTCCCAACGGCCTAACAAGTAAACTTGCCAGCTTGTTCACCACACTGTCCTTTTAATGCTGAGCGTCAAGCAGGGAAGTTGTGAATAGCAACTTAAAATCATTGGTTAGACCCGACTCGGAATCAAACCCAAGTCTACAGCTCAAGAGGCAGACGCTCTATCCAATGTTTAATTGCATGTTATATGTTTGGTTTGCGTTCTTTCCAGTTACAACGGCAATGGTCGAGGCAATCTGGTTTGGAATCCTGATATTGGATTGCTAGCGTACACTTGCGGTGCGATTGTGACGCTGGAAAAGTTGGCGGAAGGCCAGAAATATTATCTGCGAGGACACACAGAAGAGATATCGTGCTTGGCCATGCAACATGACGGACGGGTAAGCACTAATATCTCGCCCAGTGGCGTAGCGAGAAATTTTAAATGGGGAATAAACTGCAAAGACCATCAAAAGAGTCTGGTATATTTCACTCACCTTGCAACATTTGTTCTCTTTTCAGCTAAAAGTCGAAGGGGGGCATGGCACAACGCCCTCTTCCTAAATATGTCACTCTTCTTACCTTATTTTGATTAGGGGCGTCTCGAGGAGCCACACATAATGCCTGGGTCTAAGGCGTTTTTTACATAGGGCGTATGGGAGTTTTTCGATGAAAACTTGAGCATTAAAGGCTTTTTGGCGCGTATTAGAGGATGCCGGGGGCACGTAACCCCTGTTAGTGTTCATGCGTCACTGGTCAGAATTACCCTTCAGCCCCAACTAAAGCCCTCTGAAAAGGGGAAACCTCCAGAACATGATGTTTTTCATTAGCGTGTGAAATTCAATTCACTTTTGCCAAACGAATGAGTTACAAAGATTTAGCAACACAGTTCCAAAGAAATAACGCAGCTGTGGCAAACCGTTAGCGACATTGTGTCCGATTCTACCGGCTCGAGAATCAAACTCTGGACCTCTTGCGCCGGTAGTAATGTCTGTAACCACTACGCCAACTGGCTGTTTCTGAATGCATCGTGACGATTAGTAAATAACTTGATCCTTTTCAGATTATAGCATCTGCCTCGGCCAGTAATGGACTAGTCCAGAGTAAGATCTGTCTATGGGATACCTCTTCTCACTTGTGCCGGGCCACTTTGAAACATCATGATTATGACGTAGTTGACCTTTCGTTCTCACGTGATGACCGGTAAATGACGTCACAATCAGCTTTGTTTTCTTTAACTAACTCTCTTTTTTTGTAGGTTTATGATATCACTGGGTGATTACCGCGAATGCACTGTGGTAGTTTGGGGCACATTTAATGGTGTTTCTACCCCGATTGTGGTGGCCTCTACTAAAACAGTGTCCCCAGTGCACAGGGTAAGTCGTCTTGTCTCTTAATTTGTTCCCGTTTGACCTCATTTTGTTTCAGATTGTATGGGATCCTCACACAGCGAACAAATTTGTCACTGTCGGCGCTGACGCTTCCATATTTTTCTGGTTGTTGGATGAAGAACCGGCTGCTCATAAGGTGAATTTTTCCAATATTTTTTTAACTGTTATTCAAAATTATTGCATTTATAACTCACCGCTCAGATGACCGAGTGGTTTGAGCTTTTGCCTTTGGAACTGTAGACTAGGGTTTGATTCCGAGTCAGGTAACAAAACAATTAACGAAAATACTGTGTTACGTTAATCTTTTATGACATTGAATCACATTTTCATCAAAATATCACGCTCGCATTATTACGCCGAAGTGTGTAACGGGTGGCGGGGCCCATCTTCGTCCTTAGCACCTGGGCAACACAACTCCTAAGAAACATTGCCGAGGTGGGTCCTGCTAAACACCGCAAAGTAGCGACAGAGGACGTGGAATCATACCATAATAAAGAACGACAAAGGACTTTAAATTAGGGTTAGGTTGGGGTTAAATTAGGGCTAGGCTTGGGGTTATCAGGTCCTTTGTCGCTCCTTTGCGGTGTTTAGTAGGACCCTTGCGGCGGTGGTGAGCCGTTGGTGATACTGTGCCTGATTTGTCCGGCCCAGAATCGAACCCAGAACTACGGCAGCGATAGCGATGTCTTGAACCACTACGCCAAACTGAACTTGGTTCTTTTTTCAAAAGGTTACATTGAATTTTCACGATGCAGATATCCCGGATGTAATAACGAAAGATGAAACTAACCGACGATTGGTAGATTTTACCTCTGCTTGTTATGCAGAAGACAATGTATTATTTGTCGGTGAGTGCCAAGAATTAGTGCTTAGATGTATAAAATGATTTAAGAATAGTTTTGAAAAAGCTGTTAGGCATTCAGCTTCAAGAATCGCTCCATCATAACTCTTTTGTGTAGCTTTAAAGAAAGCTGTAAGCATTTCTTGACGCGTTTCTTGAAGTCTCACGCGAAAACTAATTTTTTCTATGCATTTCTCTAGTTTTGTACCGCCAATCAATTAATAAAATGATTTGGAATAAAAATGTTTGAGCTTTTAATTGAATTTTTAAAGTTAAGAGTTCGTTGCCTCGTCGTTTCACCAAGCAACCGCTGCGGATAAAGTGCAAAGAACTCTGAGGCCGAGAATGTATCTTTTTACCAGCCCAAATTGTTGCGTAGAACTGGACTAGAAGCTAGCAGTGGTGTTGTTATCCCCAGCTTTTGGTGTGTCATCCAATAGTTGATCTACATCCCAGTCAGATCATGCAGTTGCACGTATAAAGTTTCCTCCATTCGTACGTTTGTCATTTACTTGTACGCGACAGGCGGCTCGTGCCAATTTTGTTTTGCATCTTCGTGTACGGACCACGAAAAAACCTGCAGCATTTTTCGTTGCATTTGTAAAGAAAAAACTGCTCTGTTCCAAACCGATTAGTCGAAGGCCAGGAGGCCGTCCCAGAACTCGATGGCGAGATTACGTTGAAGATCTTAGTTGATCTCGCCTGAAATTCCACCAGAGCATCTACCTTTTTTCGTGGAGAATCGAGATGCTTGAAGGCTCCAACTCGAGCAGCTGTCCCCGCGACCCTCCAGGGGTGAGCGGGTCTAGAAAAGTTAGTTAATTATGTAATCGCTGTCGCGTATCGCTAAACACACTTTCTGTTTATGACGTAGGTAGCAGCAGTGGTCTCGTTAGTGTGTGGGACACTGAGATCAATTCTTGCTTCCTTCACTGGAAAGCTGATTCTGCGGAAATAACTTACATGAAGGCACAGGGTGACCGACTGGTGGTGGCCGGGGCCTCAAGGGGTGTGCGGTTGTGGTCACTAGTTGGAACGAAAGAAGCTCGTTGCTATGGAAACTCGATTAATTTTGTCATGGATGACGAACTAAGCTTAAATGCTCCAGTAAGTTTTCGTGTTGTTGTGATTTAATGTGTTTTGAATTAAAACCAATAACTGTAAAATTGGTATTCACAGCTTCCCAGCTTGGCGCTCAGCATTAAAGGGACAGTGTGGTGAACAAGCCGGCAAGTTTACTTTTGCCGTTGGGAAAAATACTTTTTGGGATTCCCCCATTTTGCAATGGTAATCAGATGGCCGGCAACTCCTAAGCGAGCTTGTTACAACGCTTTGATCGCTTTCTCGTGATAGAAGGATGATTAATTAAATATGCCAAGAAAATATTGCAACCTTTTAAATGTTATTATTGTAACTTGTCGGCTACTTTATTAACACTTTTAATGTGGTGTCGGTGTTTATAGATCATATCTGGGGCTTTTGATGACACGTTGGACATGGGCATTGTTGGTACTGTCCCAGGAGACCTGTGGTACTTGGATTGGACCAACCGGTCCACCGTGCGAATGGTTAATGGACATTCAGGCAAGGTTGGTAGACAGTTTGTCTTTTGTTATGATGTAGGTTTAAGCGCTCAAGGTTTTTACCCGTATTAAGCGAATTGCATTTTCAACTATATAGTACTATCGTCGTAATGCCTGATGATAATAATTGCTAATATTCTTGACTGTCTAATTGTAAGCGTGTGAACATGAAGTAAGGCAAATTAAAATAAAAAAATCAAATCTTCATTATATTCGCGTTATTACGTCAAAGCTGTAACTTGTAACACCTTATTGATCAGCATGCTTCCCATTGTATGGGCAAAATGTCGGAATCTGAGCCCATAGAAAGGAACTGCCGGTTCGACCATTTGTCAGCTAAACACTTCAGGTTCGAAGATTCGGCACCTGAGCCCATACAAAGGAGCGTTTTTGCTACGCCATTTCGCCCATACAAAGGGAAAGAATCTGATCAATAGGGTGCTTGTAAATAGTTTTTACGGATATATTTGGCGTGTTGGTTAAAGGCATCGCTATCTGTTCGAGAAGTGGGGTTTCGATTACCGGGCTGGGCAAGGCTCACCACCGCTGCGACGTTTTTTTTTTGGAACTGTGTTGCCCAGACGCTAAAGTACAGAGACAGACCCCTCCACTCGTCACACATTTTGGCGTAATACCACGAGTATAATGAAAATTGGATTATACTTGGAGTTGGGATTTACTTAAACTAAATTAATTAATCTATTACCAGATTACTGACATTGCCTTCGACGAGGGATCTCATTTCGCTACGAGTTGCGATCGAGGTACAGTGAGATTATGGGACAGCACCTCGTTTCAATTAACTGTTCAATTTCAGGTTTGTGAGAAGATTTTGTGAAGATTTTAACTTTTTGTGATGAAACTTTTATTATAATTAGCATAGGGGCCATTACTATCACTAGCATTTTGATTTTTGCTGCTTGAGTCCTGCTTGTAGTGGTAGAAGGTTTGTTTAGTTTTCGAGTACATAATTACCAAAAAAATGATTGATATCTTCATTTTTATCCTCCTGTCACGATAAAGCGACGTAGGCGCTATACTTAGGACGAATCCAGACTCGCTTAGGAGTTGCTTTTCCGAGTTTTCCGCTTGAGTTTTGCTTCTGATTTCTTTGATTTGCTTCTTATTACATTCCACCAAGCAGGGATATATTATCGTGAAGCCTCTTATCAAAGGACGTAAGACTTGGATGGGAATTTAACCATTAACCTTGCAATCGTGGTCGACGTGAAAACGACGCTCCGAACCAGTCGCCCACTCTGCCGACTGTCGAACGAGTCTCTAATATTCTAAAACAAGATACTGCGTAAAAATCCAAAATGGTCTTCAAGCCAAGCATACGCATTACGCAAGTGCGTCGTTTGGAGTTGGCACCGCACAGTGTGTCTATGTATTACTAACTGTAGGACTACTCTCCTTGCTCAGTGTCCGAAACGAAAGTCATGGTTGCGTCTTAGTTCCACAAAATTGGAGGTTGGTTGGAGGAGGACAGCGTTGCCGTTTCTCGTTTGCGCTTTAAGATTTTAAATCGCTGGCAATCTCATTATTTGAAAAGCTATGACCGATGCTTATCACTATTTTTTCTTTTCCTTTGTAGTTGAGTTAAACAATCGATTTCTTGCAAGTAAAAATATTACGTGTAATATGTAAAAAATGGCAACATGGTTTCTCAGCTTTGCTTTAAAATTTCTTCTACTTTCCTTTCGAATTTACCATTTTTGTGGACATACGTAACGATGCTTTTTTTGTGGAGTGAGTCCGCTGCAAGAATATAACACGCTGTGACTTAAGTTGATCGCAGCCGAAATAAGAACCGAACGCGGTTTGTTTTTAATGTTTAAGGTCCGTGTTTCGTATTTTCAGGTTATTGATTTTGCATGCAACTGTGTCGCATTCAGCCATTCCAATGACTCAGCACATTTCTCCAACAGGATGCAACCAAAAATGCTTGCAGCTGGTTACCAGGATGGAACATTGCGTGTATTCGATCTTGATAAGGTTGCTTGTAATTTTTTCTCGCTTTATGACAGTGCTTGTAGGTTTATTTTGAAATCGTCTGTCCTTACAAGGTTTAGTAAAAGCATATTTTACCAGCTGCGTTCAGTAAATATGAGTCTTTCCAGGACCCTGGTATTTTTAAGGATCATAATTGGGCTCCTATATCGCTTTAAGAAACTGTAAAGAGGGTAAATAATAATGAAAGAAGAACATTTTGTACTTGTGTCGTTGCAATGTATCATTTAGACAACAAATTCAGCTGTCATGATCAGCAGTGTAAGCAAGGCAGTACAAAACTAAAAGCTTTCAGTTTTTTTTACTTACCCTGCTGATGATAGCAGCTGAATCTATGTTGTCGAAACGTCTAACTTTATGATTTACTGCGGCTTTATTTTTTCTTGAGATTCTCGTAATGTGTGACATATGTTTATGTTTCAGTTGATTTTGAAGTTGAAATTGCAACCGCATTCAAGCGGTGTTTCCGCTGTCGAATTTTCATCAGACAACAACACGTTGTTGTCCGGAGCAAGAGACGGCACTGTTGCCGCCACATCAATTGCGACTGGTGTCACTCTGAGGGTTTTGAAGGATCACAGAGGCGCTAATATCAACGCCATCGTATGTTCACTCAGGCAGGTGAGTTGGACAATGGACAGTGTTATTATTCCCTGTCCACTGTCTCCAAGTAGACCCGAAGTTTTCGAGCTTTCTGCATCACAATGAAATTTTTGATGTCATATTTGAAAAAAGTGATGATTATGACATCACAACTTTGATTATGATGCAAAAACCTTACGGATTTTAGGCTCGTTTAAACTGGGTAGTGGGCACGTGGATAAGGTAATTGTGTCACGCTCGCGCTTCGAAGGTTTTTGCGAAAATTCGTCTAGATTTTGCGTTTTTTTACTATTGTTGAGGCAGTACCCTCATGTTTTGTGGTTGACGTTCCCCACTTTGGAAAATAATAAAGATGCGAAAAACGAGAAATGACTTATTATTGAGCCCAACAACCCTCCTTGGAGTCGGTGACAAACAATTGTGGATGAACAAGTAGTTAATGAACTGACTGGTTTGCATAGTGGTTAAAGACATCGCCATCGGCGCGGAAGGTTTGGGGTTCGATTCCCGGGCCGATCAAATCCGACAAAGTGTCGCCACCACCGCGATGTTTCTTCGGAGCTGTGTTACCCAGGCATTGAGCCGCGGAGATGGGCTCAGCCACTCGTGACACCCCAGGCATTGAGCTGCGGAGATGGGCTCAGCCACTCGTGACACCCCAGGTATTGAGCCGCGGAGATGGGCTCAGCCACTCGTGACACCCCAGGCATTGAGCCGCGGAGATGGGCTCAGCCACTCGTGACACCCCAGGCATTGAGCCGCGGAGATGGGCACAGCCACTCGTGACACCCCAGGTATTGAGCCGTGGAGATGGGCTCAGCCACTCGTGACACCCCAGGCATTGAGCCGCGGAGATGGGCACAGCCACTCGTGACACCCCAGGTATTGAGCCGCGGAGATGGGCTCAGCCACTCGTGACACCCCAGGCATTGAGCCGCGGAGATGGGCACAGCCACTCGTGACACCCCAGGTATTGAGCCGCGGAGATGGGCTCAGCCACTCGTGACACCCCAGGCATTGAGCCGCGGAGATGGGCTCAGCCACTCGTGACACCCCAGGTATTGAGCCGCGGAGATGGGCTCAGCCACTCGTGACACCCCAGGCATTGAGCCGCGGAGATGGGCTCAGCCACTCGTGACACTCCAGGTATTGAGCCGCGGAGATGGGCTCAGCCACTCGTGACACCCCAGGTATTGAGCCGCGGAGATGGGCACAGCCACTCGTGACACCCCAGGTATTGAGCCGCGGAGATGGGCTCAGCCACTCGTGACACCCCAGGCATTGAGCCGCGGAGATGGGCTCAGCCACTCGTGACACCCCAGGCATTGAGCCGCGGAGATGGGCTCAGCCACTCGTGACACCCCAGGTATTGAGCCGCGGAGATGGGCACAGCCACTCGTGACACCCCAGGTATTGAGCCGCGGAGATGGACCCAGCCACTCGTGACACGTTCCAGCGTGATACTGCTGTGTAATGAAGTTTTGATTTGATTTGAAGTTTTATATGAGTTGCTTTGTTAAACTGGGAAAGCGTGCAGAAATTTAATAAATACAGATATGATAAGTAAACTGTCGGGATTAACTGATCGATTGAATTTTTTGATCCAGGATCATCCTGCTTCGTTATTTGTCCGTGATGAGAGCTCGGATCACGATGATCCAGGATTGATGTTGATTTGTGGAGGAGATCGACGAGTCAGTGTCTGGGATGCAGATTGGCAGCACGATGTATGCAACATGATAGATTGGCTCACATTCCCTGCTCCTTGCTTCGCTCCGGATGGCAGTAAATTGCCAAAAGATGATAAAGTAACAATTTGTCTTGTGAAGTCTCAGTGAAGAATTTAGAAAACGTTCTTTCCAACGCCATGGCCTAGCGTCATCGCGCGCAGGTTACAGACCTTACGTGATGGGTTTAATCCACGGCTGGAGTCGATCGCATTTGACATATAATTCGGGTGGCTGCTGACTCGAAAAGCGCAAGCTCACTTCGCAGTCTCCCTCAATTACTCTTGAATTTTTTAAGTTCAATATAATTTGAATAAAACCTCAGTTATTTACTTTATACCAAAATAACTGAAGTTTAATAAGCTATACAATGACGTAAAAGCAATAATGACTAACAACACTGCCGCGAAACAGCTAAAAATAATTGGGCTGATTTTTCAGCTCACTTCTAGTGCGATTATCAACGTTATGGAGCATATTTTAGCTATTTCTTGGGTTTGTTAGTTGTGAGTAAATAACTGAAGTTTTTCAAAGTATGTTAAATTGAAAATTGAACAGTAATTGAGGAAGACTGCGAAGCGAGCTTGCACTCTTCAAGTCAGCATGCACAGTTGCTAAATGCACACGGTATTTTATGTGGAATGCGATCGACTCCTGCCGTGAACCGAACTCGTCACGTAGGATGCTGCAGCCCGACCAGTACTTTATATAGACTCATGAACATGATGTCGCTTACTGAATTTGGTTTTAAACTAAACAGTTTAGTTGCAGACTTAATTGGTAGGCTACAGACATCGCGCAATTATGCTTATTGCGTTGAATGTACAGACCTGTTAGCTCGGTTATTGAACACATCGCTTTCGATCAGGGGGGTCGGGGTTCGATTCTCGGGCAGGTCAAATCAGCACAGTGTCGCCATCGGCTCGCCACGATTACGACGTTTCTTCGGAGCTGTGTTGCTCAGGCACTAAGCCGCTGAGATGGGCCCCGCTAGTCGTTACACGCTTCGGTGTCATACCGCGAGCATAATGAAGCTTTTGCGTTGAATGTTACTTCGTAGGTTGTAGTTTTCATTGTTTGATGGTTTAATTAGAAATCCTTAAAATGTCTTCCTCCAAGTGTTTGTCTTTTTCATCCAATTAACTCCGATTTACTCCTTTATTGCGGATATGGAATGGATAAGTCCGTGCAGCAGTACAGTCTCACCCAGAGAAAGGTAAAGATGCTTATAGGGTAACAAATTTGTGGATTGTAACTTAAGCGTGATCTAACGTGGGTTAAGGAAGTACTAAAAAGTGGATCTAGTTTCGCCGAAGTCGATTACATTCCAGTTGTTCTAATCGGTCGGCTTGGTGGTTAAAGACAACTGTCGGCTCAGAAGGTTTTGGGTTTGATTCTTGGGTTTATCAAATTGGACACCGTGCCTCCAACGGCTCACCACCGCTATGATGTGCTGCCCAGGCGCTAAGCCGCGTAGAAGAGCCCTGTCACTCGTGGCATGCTTCGGCGTAATACCGCGAGTGTGATGAAGATTGGATTTTGATTATTTGCTCTTTGCAAAATTTGGAATGTTTTTTTAAATTTTCCCTTTTTGCGTTGCACAGGTTGTCAAAACCACAGCTGTTCCTAACTGGGCCACTACCATGGCCGTGTCTTTCCAGGGTAGCTTGTTCGCTATTGGCACTGACACCCGACTTGTTGAACTCGTGGACGCCCAGCACGGCACTTTCCAGGATTACACTGGACATTCAAGTGAAGTTAAGAAATTGTTGTTTTCGCCAAATGGAGAATATTTATTCTCAGCAGCTGGCAATGAGCTGTTGATATGGAAGGTTAAAAATCTAAACGCCTAAGTGTGGTGTCTTTGAGCATTAAGTGGTTGTTTCAACCCAGAGTTGGGAAACCTGCAACCGGCTTAAGTTTTGAATTTGGCCTGCGTTTGAACTTAACTGTACAACACGCCGGTAGAACAAAAAACATTAATCTTTAAAAACTGCTTCACATTCAACTACATGCTGCATTGGTAACATAAAAACCGCGCTAAAGTCTCTGATTTTTCAAATAGCTCGCCATGAATGTTTAGTAATTTAGCATCGCAATACTGTGTGTTTTTAAAATTACAAGAATTACAAGTAATCAAAATAATATCAACAACTAAAAAGCAATGTCCTTCCTGGCCTACCGGACGGGAAGTCATGACGACTTCCTCTTGTTGGCCGCACGTAGTGGATTGCGTACCACAAAAGTTAAATTCTTTAAGAAATATTTATGCGAAGGGATGAGTGATCTTGACAAGATCATTTGTCCTGGGTGATGAATGTTTCTTACCTGAGGGCGGCTGATGAAGGCTAATAGCCAGAAACAGCGCTATCTCGCTCTACAATCACAATAATATCATCGAAAACGTTCATTGAGCCTTGAACTTCACCTGATCTCGACAAAAACTGGAAAATCTCGTGAAATTACGCTATGAAAGTGGAAACTCGAACTAGCGAGAATTTTAAGTAAGTGGGGCCCGCTCTGCTTTGCTGGTTGCTCCCCCCCTTGTTTTAGCCGGAAAAAGGCTTTAGAAAATCCTTTGTATTCCCTGGCTTATTTACGGTTTTCTACTTGCAATACAATTAAATGTTCCTAGTCCGACATATTTGTTAAGATTTGAGCTTTGAAAAAACATCTACGCCTTCTTCCAGCCTTTTTTATGAAATTTCTTAGCGTTGTAGTCGCTCTGTTTTCTAGTTCTTCTAATGAAGTATCGGTCGTGAGCTGTAGTTTTTTTTAGTCGCTGCTATCGTTTGTAGACGAGGCACGGCACATGTTGTCTTCCTATGTTGCTGCTATTTCTAGTTGCACTGCATGATATTAGCTAGATGTAGTTGTGTATCTTTTTGCGTTTTTTAGATGAATTTTTTGACCAAATACAGATCATATTTTCATAGTAAACTGTTTAAAAAAAATAGCCTGATGACTATACTCGCGATATTACGCCGAAGAGTGTGACGTGTGGCGGTCCATCGTAGTTGTGGCGGGCCATTGGCGACACTGTGTTCGATGTGACCGCCCCGGTAACAAAAACCCAGACCTTCCGCACCGATAGCGATGTCTTTATCTACTATGCTCACCGGTCCGCAGTTTGAATTTTTGAAAATTTGATAAACTTATTCGTTGTGTTTCTCAAAACAAGTATTTTCTGCCAAGCAGTTTTGGTTGACAATTACATTGATTAAAATCAAATCTTTGTTATGCTCGCGATGAGGCCACTGCTGCGGTGGCAAGCCTTTGGCCAACAAACTGTTAAATATCCAAGTCATCGCTTAAATTCTATACTTAGTTTGGTGTATTACATGTTTGCGATTGACTTAAAACAATGAAAGTGTAACTTTGGTTCAAGTTACAGCTTTGTAATTTGTAAAAACAATAGCGGGTACTGAGAGCGTTTAACCAGAACTGAAGGTGTTGGGAAGGTTTTGTAAAATTCGATGTCTTAAGGTTTTCATCAATACACCATGACACAATGGTTTAAATTGAAAAGTTGAATGGCTGTTTCTACCAAGTATAGGTTACTTCGATTAAAAGTTTCTAAAAATAACTTCAAAATAATATCGAAAACGTTCATTGAGTTTTGAACTTCACCTGATCTCGACAAAAACTGGAAAATCTCGTGAAATTACGCTATGAAAGTAGAAACTCGAACTAGGACTTGCAAATTACTAGTGAGCTAAAGAGTAAAAGTAACTGAGTAGTTCACAGGCTTAGTTACTGTTGTAGGCGATGCATTGTGGCACAAAGTTCCAAGATTCATAAAGATTATAATTATATCATTTGTGTGATTGCTTGGGTAACGTAATGGTTGGCGACCCTTGCTCCTGATGATAACACACAACGAGTGCATATGCGAAATGTTTATTTTAACAACGCATGAAGAATTTACGCCCATGATAAAAGGCACAATCAAAAAATCCAAAACTGAAGGAATTAACACTTTTCATCAAGATTTTTAATTAAATCTGCAACACAAACGTGCAATATTTTTCGTCATCAAGGCTTTTAGATGATAATGATGCAACAAAAAATCATTTAGTAATAAATGTACAAAAAAAGTACAAAGCAAAATGTAATTTAAAGAATGTGTTAATTAAATTTTAAATATGCTACATTACCACTTTGGTTGGAAAAAAAAGCAATGAAAACTAAACGTTTTGGTGAATTAATAACGGCTGTAATCATCAGAACTCTGTATGTTGCTGATGACAAATGAAGTAAAGTAGGCCTATTATCGAAATGTTCAATGAAACAAAAACTTGATTTTCTTCAAGGTTTTAGGCCTACCACTGATACTCAGCAGTGCTGGTCAGAAGCTGATCGGTGGGGACTGGGGGCATGGGCTGTGGGACCATGGTTGTTGGTTGTGGGACCATGGTCGTCGGTTGGGTCATCACAATAGTCTGCTGGGGAATCCCAGTTGTCCAAACTACTTGCTGGGGTATAACTTGGTGTTGGGCCTGTCAATGCAGTTACAAATATTGGTATTTACACAGAAATCAATTCGGCCGGTGGGGGAAGTGATAAAAGATATCCTGCCGTCATTTGGCAAAACCCGTTATCTCCACTTATACACTTTTCGAGAAAATGAAGTTTGGTTTTTTTAAGAATGTTCCAGATTGTAGATTTTGTTAATTTTTGGTTTGATAAGAGTGCTTGATCATGAAAGTTTAATGTCAATAATTTTAATCGACGAATGTATAAACAGCGCATGAGTTCTGCGTTCGATTTTTACCCAAAATTGCATTAAACTCAATTAGTTATTGCGTCACTATCATTATTGTTTCATATTGTTACGCACAATTTTTTCACTGGTGAGATGAAGAACAAGTTAGGGAGCGCCCAGGTTCCCAAGTTTGGTAGGCTTTTGGTCAAGATAGACTCTTCTGCCTCGATTCCGTGATGATACGTCACTTAAATCCGCGAAGCGAGAATATCTTGCCTTTCCACGATGCACAATTAGAGTTACAGTCAGTGCATGAAGCAACGCAGTTTCGAAAGTAGCGGGATATAAGACTTAAAGATTAGGAGAGGGTAGATGACAAGAAAGCATCGCAAAAAATAGCAATGCAGGGGATGGAGTAGCAATCCACGACCGGTTTCGCTCTTATTTTGAGCTCATCAGGTGAATATAGCTGGAAAATGGTGCAAAAATGGCACCGAAGTGAAGGGATTTGAGAAAAAGTAAAAGATCGAGAATAACAAGTAATACAGCTCACTGTTTCCAGCAAACCACATTAATTGTTCCTTCAGAAAGTTTTAAGTGGAAACAGTAGGTTTCATAAAGATGAAGGAAAATTTTTTTAAATACATCAGTTGCCAACGTAAGCGAAATGATGCCCATCGGGTTATTTGAAACCATTGTTTCGAAAACAATGGGTTCAATTTCAATGACAATCACTGGTGAGATGAAAACTCTGACAAGTGCGTTGAACTTTGTTTATGACGCAATAACAACTTAACAATTACGAGTGGAGTTAAATTTTTGACCACTTTTTGTACAATGCAGGGATGGGCAACATACGGCCCGCGGGACGATTTTGTGCGGCCCGCCGACAGTTACAGATATATAAACTCGTCACAATAGGACATCTGAGAACGTGAAGACCTTTATTTTCTTGCTCTTCACCGACCCTCACGGTAAAAAAAAAGACATCTGAGGACGTGAACAGTGGCGAATCCAGGAAGGGAGGGTGGGATATGGAGAATGCATCCCCTACCAGCCATTTTCAAACATGATTTTGATGAATACAAGTTTTCCATAATTTCGAACTTTTTCGATAACAATAAGCTAAAGCCCCAAGCACCAATTCAGAGCACATTACGAAAGCATAATCGGAAATGTAGCCTACAAACAAAATGCGTCATGTTTGGTGAAACACTCAGAAT
Organism: Trididemnum miniatum; assembly: GCA_964006365.1. Taxonomy (NCBI): domain Eukaryota; kingdom Metazoa; phylum Chordata; class Ascidiacea; order Aplousobranchia; family Didemnidae; genus Trididemnum; species Trididemnum miniatum. The sequence continues at coordinate 24,639,606 of OZ023237.1, read as the reverse complement.
TAGAGGCAAAAAATTCAATCAAAATATGCCTGAAAATCGTTCGAAAGGTACTAAAATGGTCACTACAGTATGTAAATTTTCAAAAATTTACCGGGGGAACATGCCCTCGATCCTCTCTATAGGGCCTTTTTTACTCTCAATATGCTTCAAAATAATTCTGCCCAAAGAACTACGGTTGAAATATATGTTGAATTTGGGTACCCTCCCCTGAAAAAAATTCTGAATACGCCACAGACATGAAAACATTTTTAAAAAGTTTATTTACGCCTTTTTGGGATCTAATGCCTTTGTATTCAGTTAAAATTCAACCTAATTCAAAGTTTCATCCCTACCCCACCAAAGTTTTCTGGATCCACTCCTGGTCGTAAAGACCTTTTTCTTTTTTTTTGTTCATCACCAATCCGGCCCGGAAAGGGCTTTTCTCTAACCACTTATGGTCCGCCGACTGAAGAAGTTGCACACCCCTGAATTAATGGGTTTCGCCGCCATAGATAACTCGAAATCGGTTAGGAGTACAAACTCGACATTTGCACACAAGAAAGACATAGGTGTAACGATTAAAAAAAATGCAAAAAAAACGAAATTTCAAAATTTTGGAGTTAATGGGTTTGGCTAAATGACGGCAGTATCGTTGTCGGCGCGGGAGGTCTTCAAGCTCGATTCCTGGACAGGTTACTTTAGCAAAGCGTTGCCAACGGCTCGCCACCGCTGTGATATTTCTGTGGCGCCCTTGCGCTATGCCGCGGAAACGGGTAAAAGCCAATTAGTAGGCTAAGGCAAAAAATTGATCAATTTGCAGGAACGTGCAAGGTGAAAAATTCAGGGCGAGTGGCAAACTGTAATAAGCCAAAAATTACAAAATAATGCAACGCTATTCTCTACCCCCTCCGCGGCTACATTACTGCTTAAAGTATCTAGCCTGACAGTAAATTCTAAGCAGAAATTTCTTGTACTCGCACTTAGATAAGGTTAGCGACGGTAATCGGCTCATATCACGGGGAAAACTACCGCCTTTTGAAATGTTATTCTACTTAAAGTTATGAAGAAGCTAATACTTCACACTCCAATACTGCAAGACGAGTATTTTTAATTCCACGCCCCTCCTAAAAAACTTTAGATTCCCCCTTTACTGCTTCACATAAAACTTACCTGCTTAGCATCACAGCCTGCACAACAATCGACGATTGCTGCTATGAAGATGAGAGCACCAGAGACCCAAGCTAAATAGAATGAGTAACCGTAGTAGATTGGAGCAGTAGCACGTACAAATCCACCAAAAGTAGTTGCAGTTACTGTGATTGTGCTTTCCAATTCCACGAATCCAATCATAACTCCCGGAGCCGCTATATTGAGAAGAGCTGCAAGATATAGACTGCTAATGAAGTTCCGTCACGGTTAAGCTTTCACTTAGCCTGTTAGGCTTATAATACAGTCGCTTGTCAGTGACGCAAAAGCAATAGCGCGTAGACTGCAGATTCTTTGCGATGGGTTCGATTCACGACTGGAGTTGATCGCATTTGTTTTGTATTTCGGAAGCGTTGACTAGAAGAGTCTTGCGTGAAAACTGACTTCACAGTCTTTCGCAACGCACAGTTGATTATTCAGGTTGAAAAAGTTTGTGTTCAATCTCAACCTCCTGCAAGACTTCCCAAATTGCGAGCCGCATGCGGTCCGCGCAACGATTTTTTGCGACCCGCGGCTGGCCTCGTGATTTAAGTGTTTCGATTAAGGTTACAATCAACAATTACGTGCCTTTAAACGCTAAGGTTGCACTCCAAGTTGCTCCGTGTGACTGTGGCTTGAAGGTCGTTTACCCATAGGTGGGCGTAGCCAGGGTTGGGAAAAATCGATTGTAATCGATATTCGGTTGCGAGATTCCTTACTTTTTGTTCAACGAATGCACTGGAGCCTTTACTTTTTTGAATGAGTATCGAATAATGCTTTGCCTTTACTATTTTTTCGGCGCAGTTCGATATTCCATATTCGATTCTTTTTGTCCAGGGACTTAATCTCACTTTAGTAAATTCAAAATAATCGTCGGTATGTTATTACTTGGGCCATTTTTTTTACCCAAAAAAACATATTTTTGACTTTATTTTAGCAAAATTTTTACTTTATTTTGACCTAACCGCTTTTGCCTAACTACTTATGTCTAGTTGCACTTTTTTGATTAAAAATGGTTTATAATCCGCAATTTACAAACATTTCATGCATAATAAGTGCTATTTCTTCCTCAATTACCGCACGCACTTTTACCATTGCAACTTACTATTTCGGAATAATCAAATAAAACTGCGCATAGAATTTTAATAGCAGCTCAAAAATTCAAAAAAATACAAAAAAATCTACGTTTTTTTCATTTTTGTAAGGGTTAGGGTTAGGAAATTTTTGATGAAGTGAATTTTGACCAGTTTTAACTTTACACAAAATTTTGACTTTATTTTGTCTTATAAAATATACCAAACCAAACTCCTGAAGGCCTGAAACGAACGTTAGTACATGTTTGATCATGTAATAAGGTCCTAAAAAAAATTTGACTTTATTGAGTTTAGCGGGCCTTAGTTATTACTTTGTTTTTGCTGATAAATTTTTTTTTGTGTCAAAAAAAAAAAGATTTTTAATAGCAAAGATGCTTCGCATATACGTCGTTTATCTGTGTGTTACCGCATGAATGTGAGGACTTCACAAAAAATGCTTGGCGTACACCGCTAAATGCTCAGTGTAATATCGAATATCGATTACAATATTCTTTACTTTTTTAAACTACCATCGAAATCGATTATTTCTTTACTTTTTGGTAAACTATCGAATGTCGATTATTTCTTTACTTTTTTGGGTATCGATTCACAACCCTGGGCGTAGCAAGCGCAAAAATTCAGAGGTGAGCAAAATTTCGTTAATAACTAAGCTAACTTTTTAATTAACTAGTTAATTTGTTAAATTTTTTTTTTGAAATTAATGGGCTAAATAAACTTCCGTTAGTGCCTAATAACTTCCGTTAAATTTTTGTAAACGCTTATTTCTCTTGTTGGTTAAGTTTGTCATCGATAAACTAGAAAAATACGACCAAAGAGGTCAAAAAGCGGGATAAAAACAACAAAACATATTGCTTGTGAGCAGAAAAATTGCTTAAATGCTTACGCAAACAATGGTATTAAAAAAATTGAAGTTTTTTTTTTTTGAACGCTGTTTCAAGTCATAATTAACGATTTAACAAATTTAATTAACTTCCGTTAATTGAAGCTGAATTTAACGAATTATCGTTAACGGAGGTACACCATAGATGGGCAAGTTAATCAAAAACCTTTACTTCGTTAATGCATACTCCGTTGAGAAACTTCGTACTTCCGTTATAGTTATTTCGCTAATTTCAGATCTAATTAACGGAAGTTAAGCAACTCCGTTAATTCGTTAACAGAAGTAGGTGAGGTGAGTCTACACTGCATGTAGCATTGCAAATTTTAGGTACCAGTTTCGATGTAAACCGCGGTTCGCCGACGAAGGTTTTCTAACGTAAGTCAAGCAAATCTCAAAATACAACTAACCAAACTAAACTTGGCTTAATTTTTGAAATGGATTACACTAATTGGTCAGAAACAGCCACAGATTACGTAGCCTACGGTTAGAACATATCTCATACTCAGCAGCTAGGCTTAATCATTGCGACCAATTTTAATAAGGACAAGTAGATCTAGGGCGATCATTTTATAAAAAGTTTTGTATGTTTTAACATATTGGTAGACTACTTCGATGCTTCCGAACGCACAAAACTCAAGAAACAATCATTTTCCCGATGTTTGGTTTCCTCCTAAAAAATCTCCGGATCTGCCCCAAATGTATGAGTTTACAGACTATTTGCGTTGAGAAAAATTTAAATTTGTACTGCACAGCTACAGGGCCACACTATAGGCGATTTTGACTAGTAACTTAATTTTGATATAATAAGCTGTGATCTAACGACAGCTTTTGCAACAGTAACTCTCACTGTTTAGTAAATCTTATCATTGTAATCAATTAAATCCTAATGCTAACTTTGGGTAGAAAACTAGCAATAGGCCAACATTACTGTACTTTACTCTAATTCTAAGCCTTTTTCTTGCAATTGGACTTACCCTACCAATTGGTACATGGTGCCAAAGCTGCTCTAACTATTGAAGTCTTTCAATTCTTTTCTCTTCGCTATATAATTCCTCCTCATACGTCATAATGCTCTTTTGTTCCACTCCAACACTACACCTCTTATCTTCCTCTTTTTATGAATATTGCAGAATATGCTGCAATGCAATGTAGGTTTAGGATAGTGATTTTGTTTGGGAGGTACAGACCTGCTTTCCGCAATCATCGACCGAGCAAGATGACGCTTTTTAGGGGCAAATGATTAATTTAACGAGAAATTTGCTTTTTAACGGAAGTTACCAAACGCATTGCGTTAAGTTAGTGGATGGTTTATCGGAAGTTAATGAAGTCCGTTAATTTCAAAAAGCAATTTAACGAATTAACTAATTAATGAAAACATTAGCTTCGTTATTAACGAATTAACGAAGTAGTGCCCACCTCTGAGGTACACAACTGCGTTAACAAACTGTAGTGCCAAACGAAGCTAACGTTTTGCATTAACTTGCCAATCCATGCAAAAATTAGCTCCGCTAACTAGCCCAATGATCAAAAAGATTAGCTTCGCTTACGCTGTATTTCTGGCTAATCCGCTTATTAATCATAAGATTGCAATTTGACACAGAAACAACGAAAAATCAACTTTGTGACTTATAGCAATCGTTTTACTGTTGCTTTTTTCAGTAGATCAGCCAAATCTACATAGTATCGTATCAACGCAATTTCCAAAAGTTTATTTCATAGCACGGTATATAAATTGTCAAGGTTTTGGGCACACGCTGAAAAAACTTACAACATTCAAATAAACTCGGCAGTGAAATTAGCACAGTATTGAAATAAGCACATTGCCGAAATAAGTAGAGCAGGAAAATAAGCACAGTAAGCCTACTAAAATAAGCGTCGGTCTGATCAATCTCACAATGTCTGACTATCGCGCTTTTGCAAAATGCAAGGTTGATAAACCGGCAGCTGAGAGGGGTTAGCATACCTTCTCTAGGTACCAATAACCAAGTATATTGCGACCTACTACGTCAAAAACCGTCGGCGAAAAGTGACTTCTGCCGAGTCAGATTGTATGCGTTTGGCGGTAATGGCCAATGGGGGCCCAAAAAAAAAAACGCTAGCATACTTTTTCTAGGTACCACATGAAACCTAGTAGAAACGAAAGCTTACATGGACCAGATCACGAAGTGGTATGTGACAGAAATTTTTTCGGCTGCTTCACCCCCGACAGAAGCCCTCAAAGTTCGAGTGATGACGTCACAAAAGTCTGCCAGCGTACCTTTTCTAAGTACCACGTGAAACTTAGTGTAAACAAAAGCATAAATTGAACTGATTACGAAATGGCAAGCGACAGAAAATTTTTCGGCTGCTTTACCCCCGGCAGGCTTTATGACGTCATTTTCTCACGTCATAATGTTGTGATGTCATAACTGGAACTTTGGGGGCTTCTGCCAGGGGTAAAGCAGCCGAAAATTTTTCTGTTACATACCATTTCGTAATCAGTGCTATGTAAGTTTTCGTTTGCACCAAGTTTCACGTAGTGCCTAGAAAAGATACGTTTTCGAACTTTAAGGGCTTCTGTCGGGGGTGAAGCAGCCGAAAAAATTTCTGTCACATACCACTTCGTGATCTGGTCCATGTAAGCTTTCGTTTCTACTAGGTTTCATGTGGTACCTAGAAAAAGTATGCTAGCGTTTTTTTTTTTGGGGCCCCCATTGGCCATCATGGCCAAATGCATCCAATCTGACTTGGCAGAAATCATTTTTCGCCGACGGTTTTTGACGAAGTGGGCTACTGCAGAGATGTCCACGGATTTGGATTTTTTGGATCGGATTTAAGTAATTTTACCGGATTTAAATTTTGAAGTTTTTTTTGCAGACCGGATTTGGACTTGAGTTTTTGAGTAAATACCGATAATCGTGCAGCACTAACGCGAGAGAGTAGTCCAGCTCTTTTGTCTGATGTTTTGTTACTCAGTAAGTTAATTTGTAGGTTTCCTGTTAACTTCCCCTGTTTTACTCAATTTGTTTTGTTACGTGTTATTTTTTCCTCACTTGTTGTTAGTGTGCTTTGGTTTAATGATCTTGCACCATTGTCTAATTTTATCTAGGGCAGTTATTTAACTGTCTGATCAGGGGCGTATCCAGGGGAGGCTTTTTTTGGTCTTCATTAGATTTCGGGCGGTAAATTGAACTTCGAAAATTGCGGCCTTCTCCTTTTCAAATTTCTGGGCACGCCCCTGTAGATGTTATTTTTTATACTTGGGTACCGAATTATTTAGGATTTGGATTTAAGGCTATGGATTTAAATCAGATTAGAATTTTAAAATGGTAAATCCGGACATCTCTGCGTAGTTAGGTCGCAATATACTTGTTGGTACCTAGAAAAGGTATGCTAACACCTCTCAGCTGCCGGTCTATAACCTGATTAACCTCCTAGCTTCTACATGTCGAAACAGTGATTGCGCAAGCTCTACATTGTGATGTCATTGACGGAGTTATTATTGTTTGATCTAAGTGCCCAGCTAGAAGAGTTCGGTAGATATTATTTTCTCTGGAACAAAAAGCCAAGTGCCTTGCTAGAAAAGTAGGCTACTGGTAGATATTTCTCTGGAACAAAAAACGGGAGAGTTATGACAACTTTAAGGCTTTTCTTTATTAAAACCGCAGTAGCAACTATTCTTATTCTAGCGGATTGGCTGAAAAAATTAGCGTCCATAACCAGTCCGCTAACATTTTGAACGTTAGCTGAACAGCTAATCCGCTAGTGAAAAAATTAGTTTCGCTAATTAGCGATTTGTGCCCACCTATGCGTTTACCGATATGCGGCTGGCGGCACACGGCATCGGTTATTATGTGAGTAAAAGTAGCTTGGCTTGGCGTGGTTGGCAAACAGGATACTAAACAAGACGCAGAAAAATTGTCGCGTTGTCGTCTACCCTTTAGCCTACCAGTACCACGCATCGATAAGACTGTTATGGTATTTTTTGTAGAATGTCATCAATAAAAACTGATTTTCGGATTTCTCGTTATAGGTCTATTTGTCACCTCCAATAATATAAAAAGTAGCTCCAGTGATTAAAAGTCCTCCTTTCGTCGAATCGTGGCAGCACAATGATATCAGATGGAATAGAACTGCAAATCCGTAAAACACTGCGGCAACAATCATAAAGATCCGAGTGAAGTAAACGCGAACTGTAACTCTTTCCCATCCTGTAAAACCAACATCAGAGGTTGTTCACTTTTTTTTTTTGACTAACCAAGAAACAATAAATAGACCAAATAGGCGTAGAGCAAGCTACCTGCTCGGTAAATTAAATTCAGGGGTGCCGGAATGGGGGGGGGGGGGAGCAGGGTGGCAGTACTGCCCTTAGCATTCCATTGGGATGATAACGAAGCAAAACGTCTGCTCTGTAGTATAGAGAAGGTATCAGTAATTTCGGTTTCGCTTTTATTTTCTGCAGATATTCCAGCTTTAGTGCGACTCGATTTTAAGTTTTGAGAACTCGTAATGTTTGCTTAAGGCTTATACTCGCGTCATTTTTTTGCTGACTTGGACTTTAAGTAGAGAAAAAAATAATGCGAGAACGCGTGGTGATGAGAATTTTAGTTTTTCGAGGTATCAGAATAACAAATTCAGTATTAGTAGGTAGTAGCAAAGAAACGTAATTTTTCGTGCTTCTAACGATACTAAGTTTTTATTACGTCATTTTCATCGCTTCTCACCCGCTGTTTGCAGCAGGCGAACAGCAGCTGTAAAGGTGTTAACGTCACCGCGTCACCATGGTGTAACTGTAAGTGGAAAAACAAAGAACGGCAAAATCAAAGAATCCACATTCTCGTCTGATAAAATTCGTCCGTTAATTGTTCGTCAGAAAAAGGGCACGAGACAATGCGCATCTTAATCGGTTTGCAGGAGCGTATTTAAGCAAGGCATTGTTCCATGGCCCCTCCCCCTTTTTAACCTTGCCTTTTGGTGAAAAAGAGAAAAATAATGGTGCACGTGAATATGTCAGACTCTTTTGATGGTTTTTGTAGCTTATGGCCAGGGGCATATCCTCTCTTGCCAGCCATTTTCAAAAATCTTTTTGATGAATACAATTCTTCCATAATTTCGAACCTTTTCGATAGCAATGTTAGCCTTAGGCCTACGCCTTACGCACGCATAATCGAAAGCGCTCGAATAAAATGCATTATATTTGGCGAAGCACTCAGAATCAAACTAAAAAAATGTAAACAAAATTTGCCTGAAATTTATTTAAAAAGCACTAAAATAGCCATTACAGCATGCAAATTTTCAAAATTTCTCCGTAGGAGCATGCCCCCGCACCCCCCTAGTACCTTTGTTTCTCAATCAGCTTCAAATTAGTTTTGCCAAAAAAATACGCTTGAAAATAATGTGTAAATGTTAGCCTCCTTTTAAAATTTTTTCACTACGCCTCTGCGTTGGTAATAAAAGTGCCCTTTGAAAAAGCTGCCCCCTGCCTTTGCGACGTTCCGGCACCCTTAATTGAATTCACATAACTTAAAGGTCCTAGATGTTTGTAAATTCCTTGTTGAAAAGCGATGAGTTAGAGACTACGGTTGACGCCAAAGCCGTAGGTCTATTTAAGAGGAGATATGGGATATCAACCCCCTCCGAAATATTTGACTATTGCCCAGGGGTTTTGTCATAGGGAGGAAAAAAGACCTTTCTTCTCTTTAGAAATTGACCACAGAAGAATTTAGTTTCCTATAGTTATTTTATCCTCTTTCCGAAAAAAATTTCTGGCGAGCTACGCTGCTGTTAGTAATGACCCCCCAGCAGTGTTCCCTCTTGAGTGAGAAATTTGAGAAAAATGCGAAACTTTTGGGCAAATTTTACTGATTTTGAACCAGAAATTACAATTATAAAACGCAAAACTAAAAAACTTAAGCAAAAAACTTGAATATTTTAATACAAGTCTGTAGCTTGTATCTTGGAAAAGCAAATTTAATGCAAAAAAATTGTAAAAGGAGTCCTCAAAATAGTGAAATCTTTGGGCAAAAATTTTAGTGACTTTCAACATTTGGGTAAATTCGCACTAGTCAAAATCCTAGAGGGAACATTGCCCCCCAGAAATATTTTTCTTGTAGCTTACGGCCCTGGTCGCTACAGCAAGTGGCTTACGCAGTGCCGCGCTTAGATCTACTCCATAACACGTTAAAAGTCGTTAGACCTATCGCTCAAATTTTTCTTAAAAGTAATGTCTAAAGGTTTTTTTACACGTACCCTTTTAATATGTATGCAAGAGCCCTGGCTAGGACAAATCAAAAGAATTTTGGAAGGGGGGGGGGTTGTTGCTCAGGGAAGTGACTGACAATGATGCCCCAAGACAAGAAGGAGTCTTAAAGGTTTACTCCTATCTGTTGTCCCCTGCAGCATGCTGCCCAGGGCGAGTGTCTCCTCTGCCCCCTAGGCATGCCTGGCTCTTTTAACCTCCACTTGATTTGCTGAATATTCCTGATCAAACTTGAGCTTTTCATGCTGCAATGGTTGCCAAATACGTAAAAAACTTGCTTTTGAACAACGTCAAATAACTCACCTAAACTACGGCATACTTCACTTTCACCAGTAGGTGTGTAGCATGTCTCAAACAGACCCTCTTCGTAGAAGACTGCTGGTGTTTCGTAAGTGTACCAACCCACAGTGCCGATGCTAACCCCAAATATTATCAGCCCAATCAAAGTGAGGATACTCCCCATAATTTCCGCAGCTTTCCCCATGTTTAACAATTAAAAGTTTTCCCTCTACAAAGAACCAGTAAAATTCACCTAAAACAAGAATAGATGACAATTTTGACTCATGCTAAGGGTATTCAGTGGAACTGAAACAGTAAGGTTACAATCAATTTTAATCCAGCGCTGAAGCAAACTCCGCGCGATTTTGTCACCGACTGCATGAATTTGCTTCTCCTTTCACTTCAATTATGATTCTGCAAGTCCAAGAAAAACCTTCAAGTTTCAGAATTCGAGTTTTGCATCAACTCCTCAAGCCTGCTTTAAATTGAAAAAGTATTTTGTTCTTCCTGTCTCATGAAATTTCTCATCGGTTAGTAACTAAACAAGTAAAAGATCAAAATCATAACCAAGAGTTTGTGTAAAGACATCGCTGTTTGTACGAAAGGTCTTGGGCTCGATTCTCGGCCTGTCAAATTGGACACAGTGTCGCCAACGGCTCGCCACTGCTGCGACGTTCCTTCGGAGCAGTTGTGTTGCCCAGGCTCTAAGCGATGGAGATGGGCCCCGCCACTCGTTACACGCTTCGGCGTAAATGCACGAGCACAATGAAGAAATGATAATTATAATTTTTTTTAAAGCCATTTGACGAAAAATACTTCCACTTGGGAGTATTTACAAATTTTTACAACGGTGTCCGCAGATTTATCGTCAGTGTAGGCAGGAAACTGTCCAGGCAGCGCGATTACATTATCACAGAGAGGGTGTCAACTGCGTAAATAAGTTACCTGCTAATTAAAAACTCTGTCAGCACTACGGTGACTCGACACCATTTTTTCTCTATTTTAAAAAACTGAGACCACACAACTCAATTATCTATAGCGTAAGTTTAGACTAGGCTGCCATTAGAGTAATTTATTTACTTAACTGAAGTTTTTATAGCCTTGATATAAACGATGTTGCTCTTTCGGTATAAATATGCTACTAATAAAAAATAATTCTATTAAAACAAGAGGCGACAATAAATTATTTAAAACATGATAGTATCTAGGGATGCGTTGGTAAGACAAACAGAATTGGTAACCCAAGAAGTCGTATCATGTTTATTTGAACAATAGACTAGAAATACTAGCTGCAGAGTTCATTTTTTTCAAATCATTGTTTTCAATCACGTATGATTCTGTGCATCAATCCAAAAAGTCTTTATTATACTCACGGTATTACGCAGAAACCGTACACAGTTCTACAGTTCCGAAAAAACATTGGAACGGTGGCGAGCCGTTGGGGACTCTGCGTTCAATTTGACCAGCCCAGGAATCGAAACTAATACCTCCCACACTGATACCAATGTTATTAACCCCTGCACCTATTGGTCGATATTTATTCTGTAAATTCACAATTAAATTGACGGTGTCGGAATAATTATTTACGTACCACAAAAAGTTAAATTTTCTCGGGTGGATTAATTTTTAGGAATCAATAATCCTACTCAAAGATCAAAACACATTTTCTTAAGTGCACCTGATGAGTTCTAATAGCGCGACGCAGAGCTGTCTTGCTATGTGAAACTATAAAGTAAAATAACATTGAAGTCATTGGGAATCGAACTCAATTATTGATTTCGTGTTGTGTGGAACAAAAACTGCTTAAACGCCACATAGTTGAATATCTTCCTCTGGACCGTTAGGTTCGGGGTCGATTCTGAGTCAGGTTTCACCAAAAACTAAAAAGTTGGTATTTTGCTTGACACTCACCATTGAAGATGAAAATTTCGTATTTTTGCATTTACAGCAAGAGGGAGCTAATAAAGATAAATGTCGCTAGATGGTGCTGTAAGTCACTTTTTGCGGTAAAAACCAAATCTCAGCTTCAATGTAAAATTTACGCAGGAGAATTGGTTTGTGTCTGTTGTTTATTAAATTTGAACTAATGCATATTTACAACTTTTCTGAGTGACCTCTCTTTGTAAAACGAGAGAAATTACCAAAAAACATCCAAAGCCTCATTAACTTGCGGTATTAAATCGAGTGGCGATGCCTATCTCCGCGGCTTAGCGCCTATATGGCTCACACAGTTCCGAAAAAACGTCCCAGCGGTGGCGAACCGTTGGTGACACTGTGTCCAATTTGACCGGCCCGGGAATTCTTATCGACTAAATCCGGCCCTGCCCCAACCCCTAAAATTTATTTTTGGCCTCACTCCAGGGCGTAAAGTGTGAAATTATATAGTTTGGGGAAGACACGGTTCCGAAAAGACTAAAGAACCGCTGCTTCAAGGTGTATGAGATCGTCGTCACTGTAAGAAATTGTCCTAAAACAACATCAAGCTGTTTACGTCTAACCGTTTTCGCGTTTCCATTTAAAAAACAAACAATTTAGATAATATAACTTGAAATGAAATAAATATTCTCGGTGTGTTGACAGTTTTACAAAGTTTTGTTTGCTTTACCTTGTACAAAATCGTCTCTAAACTGTTGATGTTTCAAAGATTTTCAATTTGTTTGTAAACATGTTGTAAACATATTTACTTTTCGCTTGTGCTCGATCTTCAATATTTGGCATTATTTCAAATATTTTGCCTCGTGCTCGCAACAAAAGAAAAAGGAAAAAATACTTGAAACGAAAATGAATGAAAAGTTAAATAAATAAATCGCTTCCGAATTTTTGTTTTGATTTTCGCAAATCTTTTTGTTTCGATATAACAGAGATTTCTAATCACGGCTCACGAACACTGATCTTCATTATACTCGTGGTATTACGCTGAAGCATGTAACGAGTGGCGGAGTCCATCTCAGCGGCTTTTTTTATTTTATTTATTATAAACATCTTGATTTTTTTTCCATTAGCAGCATAATTGCAGCTTGGGTTTTTACATGAGTGAAGTATGTGCATCATGGAAGATGACCTAGCAGGGTGTCGAACTCGCGAAACCAGTTCCGGAGCCCTACGCACCAGCCACTCAGGGGAGGAGGGTTGATTCCCTTCTAAATACGGCGTTGGTTTATGTGTTCGCAACTGTTGTTGTTTTGCGACAAGCAAGACTAAAATTGCAAGAGACTAGTTAAAAGTTCAGACAAGGTTTCCATTTTCTTTTTGGGTTTTTAGTGCTTTGTCGCACATGCTAGAAAAGAATTTTGAATGGACTGATTTAAGATTACGTTAAGTTTTGTGTATTTTTTATTGTTTTACTCAGTTTTGACCTTGTCTAACAATTCAAACGCTTTGATCCATCGGCTTGATTAAGTGCTGGTTTGTCTGTCAGCATTAATTAAAGGCTTTGGGTAAACTGTTTATCAAATCAAGTTGTACGATTGGGCAAACAAGAAAGAAGATTTAAATTCCTCCTTATTGTAAATAACAATTTAAGTCTTTGCAAAAAATAACGTTTAGTTCAATGAATTAAAAGACGATGGAGATTAAACTTGTCAAGGTCTATCACAATGCCTAATTCCAAACCAACAAATTTTATCGACAATTTAATTAGTTGGGCGATTCTCCCTAAACCCAAAGAATCAAAATGGATCAAATTAAACTCCACCCAAGTTTAAGATGACAGTGAGCAAGATTTTGTGTTGATTAAAAAAATCAAATCTACATTATAATCGACGCGTTGTGCCGAAATGTGTAACGAGTGGCGGGGTCCATCTCCGCGACTTCGCGAACAGACAACGCAGCTTCGCAGCAACATCACAGAGGTGGCAAGCAGCGTTGTTGGCGGCTGTGTCCGATTTGATCAGCCTAAGAATCTAACCCAGGCCTCCAGCGCTTAAAGCAATATCTTTAACTTCTATGCTAACTTGTCAGTTGTTTTTTGTGATGTTTAAAATTTTTGGGGTGGTTGCTGGTAGCTGGAGATTCGAGTGACATTAACAAACTTCCATAAAACGTTTGTAAGAGTTTTTGTATTTACACGTTGCAAGAAAACCTGTGATTACCCGTTTTGGCATGGACTCACAGGCCCAAATCCAGAAATTGTTTGGGGATGAGATTGGGTAAAAGGTGGCTGAGAGTTGCAAATTGCTTATGTTGCAGTTTTCATGCCTCCTGAACAATTGAAATACCAAATTTATTAATATGAATCAGTAAAAATAAAAATGTTAATGTGTTAAAACTTTTAGAAGTATTTTTTGTGTTTGGGTCAGAGGGTTAGGGATAGACAAATTAGTAAACTTCAGATTATGCTTCGTCAAGGGGGGCAATGCCCTGTATGCCCCTGACTACGTGACCGGGTATTGCCATGCCCGACGCTCGCCATTTTTGTCGTAAATATCTATCTGCAATCCAGATTTACGCTTGCGCTTTCGGTTTAAATCTTTTTTTTTTTTTTCAGTAAAGACAGTAGTAGGTTCAAATTTTTTGTCAGCCAGTTCTTTCGCAAAAGTTGTATTTTCAGCCGGTTCTTTTTCTAGTAATGGTGCAAGTATAAACAATAACGCTGGCCGGTTCGATATCTGATAAAATTCGTGAGACGGTTCTATGGCACCGATGCGAACCGGATGATCCCCATCATCGAACAGAGAGTGCGAAAGTGTCAAAATTTTAAATAAGCAGATTTAGAATATTTTATCGGATTTCAAAATTATAAGTCGATGAGAGATTTGCATTTGCGTCACAATGCTTTAATTATTAAGTAGCACAGTCACGTAAATGTTGCTTGGTTTGTTATTATTGATGGTGCTTGGTTTTATTCAGATCTCTCGCGCCAATAGCGTTATCTTTGACCAATTTACTCCAATTTTCGGGCCGGTCTAATTGGAGACAGTGTCGCCAATGGCTCGCCACCGCTGGGATGTTCCTTTAGAGCTGTGTTACCCAGGTACTAAGCCAAGGAGATAGGCCCCGCCACTCGTTATCCACTTCGACGTAATAGCGCGAGTTTTATGACGATTTGATTGTGATTTGGTTTCATTTTTGAGCGGTGGGAGTCAAATGAAAACGTAGCCTAAAAGGATTCAGGGGCAAAACAAGAAAAAGGTGATCCCCCTAAAAAGTTCAGCAATAAACATATTAATTAATTGGTACTTCGATACTTAAAGACGTAGCCTACTCTGATACTTTGGTTTGTTTCGTTATTACATCAAAAGTGCAGAATAATAACTCAACAAGCAAACAAACAAAAAATTTCGTGGGGATATTGAAACGCCCCAACCCGTATGAGCCCACATTTAGTTGAATTCATCTATCACTTTGATTTTAAAGGTTCGCCCTATACTGTAAATTAACGTTTTTTATGAAGACATCTGTGTTTACTTTTTTGAAAATATTTTGACACGAATATCAGTATCCAATCAATCTTCTCGTAAAAATGGGTGGTTTTGGAACCATATTAATGGTGCGTGTCCATTGCAAACAATCATAGCATTATGCTGCTTATTCAACACAAAGTCAAACCTTTCAGTTTTGTACTGCCTTGCTTACACTGCTGATGATGAGAGCTGAATCTATGTTGTCGAAACGTCCAGTTTTAAGATTTTCTGTGACTTTAATTTTCCTCCTAATACCATTGATTGTTGATGACGGCAATTCAGCGTAACAATGTCATAATTTTGAAGGAAAAAGCACGTTTTGGCACCGCACGTTTTGGTTTGTTAACTATTTGAAGCGGAAGAATCTGAATAGGAAAAGCAATTCGCCCCAACTCAGTCTGGGAGTCATGAGCTTTTGGTCTCGAAATTTGGAATTTTTGGCGTAGTGATTAAAACACTGCTAACAGTACGGGAGGTCTTAGATTCCATTCCCTAGGCGGTCAAATCAGACTCTGTCGCCAACAGTTCGCCATCGCTGCGACGTTGCTTCGGAGCTGCGCTGCCCAGACGCAAAGCCGCGGAGATGGACCCCGCTACTCGTTCGCACCCTTCGGCGTAATACCGCGAGTATAATGAAGATTTGATTTTTGATTTGAATGTCATTTTATTTAAAACACGCTACAACAGTAAAACAATGATGACGTTACAATAGACAATACATTTGAAAATCACATTTTAAATGCAGATGCAAGATTGGAATGGAATATTGGGAATGGATGAAATAAGGATTGTTGGGGTAAAGAATGATTTGGGGCTACAAAAGGATTTGGGGAAGAGAAATAAAAGGAAAGTGGGGGGCGGGAATACCACGAAGCAAACGGTTTGAGAGGAATGGAGCAAGGATTGGATGAAATATTCACTTCGCACGGAGTTGTTACCCCAGCACCAGTAAAGCTAGCCTCATTAGAAACAACGCAAGGATTATTAAGTAAAGAGGAAGTTTCGGTTGGCTGAAGCGTTTTTTCTTCTTCGGATCCGAAAGCTGCTCTTTGAGAGCGGATTAAGTTTTCGTTTGCTGGGGTAAGCTCGTGCAAAGCGTTATTTTCCGGACTGGCAGCTTCGCTACTTTTCACAATCTTATCGGAAAGTTTCGGAAAAGTAGGGGACAGATTTCGCTGCAAAATATATGGATTGAAAGTTCTGAAATTCCAGCTTTGTTGAATTTGGTTGATCAATGCAGCGGATGAAGCTAACTGGACGTAATATTGATCCAACGGAGAACGAGGAGTTGAAATTGCTGAATCTTTATCAAGTTTAGATTCTTGCACGACATTACTAGCCACCAGTTTTTCTGCAGATACGGATGATTGTTGGATTGGAGAAACAAATGCAGGTGGACTGGAAAACGGATAAGCAACGTTTGATTGGAATGGATTTGCAGTCACTCCGGATAATAAAGGTTCCTGCCCGCTAAATACTTGAGCAAAAGCGCGACGTCTAAGCGCCAGCTTGCCTCTGTAGAAGGATTAACATGTTAATATTGAAACGATGAAACATATTAGAGTCGTTTACTGTTCTGGATAAAACAATGTAAACTTTTTTCAAAGCACAGTTACGATAAAACCAGTTTAAGCAGGACTTTATGTTAGTAAACTTCCAGTTAATCTCAAAAGTGATTACAAAACAGTTAAACTTGAATCATGTAAGGCCAACTTTAAACCTTTAATAGTGCTATTTAATCGGATTTGTTATCCAAGTCTTCATGGGCCACTTCAAAGTCTGTTTGTATTTTTTCTCATTCGTTTGGCGTCTCACAGTCAAGAGTATAGTACGAATTACAGCGAAACAATTGTGATTGGCAGTTAAACGTACAGTAAGTGCTTTACCAAATTTATACATTTTACGTATAAGTCTTTACGCAAGCGTTTTTGACTCAGGAAAGTTTTGCACGTACATAGCGCAATAGCTTAACCCTTAACTATATCAAACACGTGAATTTTTTTTTACCAATTTCCAAAACTGAAAAATTATTTAACCTAGGCTACTAAACGCTTTATCATCCCCTTTGTTTTGAAATGAAAGTATGACCAAGCCGTTACCAGCCCTATGCTTTGGAAGGACCAAGCAGTCCAAGTATATTTTTTGGGGACATGCCAGGCTGAAAAATTAGCCAAAATTTTTTCTTATTTTAGCTAAAAAAGACCTTCAAGGGGCGTTTCGGAACCGTTTAAACGGTTGTTTTGAAAAACCTTTGTTGAGTTTACATTTCGATACAAAGTAGGATAGTTTTTTTTCGAGGGGGGCTAAAACAATATTTGGTTGGCTTGATAACCCCTCGGCCGCCTCAGCTACGGCCTCGCGTATAAATGTATAATTTAAATAACCTACCAAACTAATAGATGTTTCCATGAGATTTTTACGGAATTAATTTGTAAAATGCTTCTTCAAATATAAAATGGAGTTGAAAATTTCAGAACACATTAAATAAGGAAATAGCTTAAACAGTAATTCTCACGTTTAGACGTTTCAACAACATAGATTCGGTTGTCATCATCAGCCGCAATGAATGGTATGAAACTTGCTGATGATGATAGAATCTACATTGCCGAAACGTTTAGTTAAAAAGTTATGTGGGCTTTGCTTTTTCGCGTTATTTTTAGCAAGTTTCAAGTCACCTGGAATGGCTTCCTGTGCTTCTTCTTCTCAATTTTCCTGTACTACTTCCAATGTAAACGTCTTCACTGGAAGGATGTAACATCCAGTAATTTCCCTAAATATAGGATTGAAAATGATGATTGGTCCAGCGTTTGAAAACATCGCTGTCGTGGCGGGAGGCTTGAGGTTCGATTCCCGGACAGATCAAATTGGACACAGTGTCACATACGAATCGCCACCGATGCGACGTTTCTTCGGAGCTGTGTTGCCCAGGCGCTAAGCCGCGGAAACGGGCCCCATTTACTCCTTACACATTTTGGTGCAATGCTGCGAGAATAGTGAAGATTTGATTTTTTATTTGAAAAGAAGATTTATCATAACTAAGCTTTTTACACGAATGCTAAAAACTAAAAAGCAAGCAGTCATGCAAAATTTGATAAGCATAAAATCAAAATAACTTCAGTGTAAATTAATAGTGAGCTCGAAACGTTCATGCTATCATAACTTAGTCATATGATATTTTTATCGTTTCATAAATATTAAGCAATAATACAGCAGTAGGTAACATTATTTAAAAGTTTTATGGTGGAAATAATTGTTTTAATGTTGCGTAACTTTTTACCTTTCCTGGGTCATCGTAATGTCTTGCCACTTTTACAAAACATTTATTCAGTGATAAATTATGTCGGATGGAATTCTGCCAAGCCTGAAAAATAATTGGGTTAAAGGAATCAATAGGGCATTTTGGGTAAAACACTCTCCTATTCAGGATAGTAGCAATGGCGTATATAGGAAAGAAGCTAAAGGGGGTTAACCCAACCTCTAAATTTATGTTTATTTTAATACTCCTTTAGTCTTCATAACTGCAAGATAAATACGTTTTCAACTTTAAGCCCCCTCGACGCCCCCTAAAATTTTCCGGATACGCCCCTGAGCAATTCTAGGACGCTAATATTCTGATGGTGTATAAATGTTATAAAAAATCACAGCATAAGCAGTGCTTTTTTAAGGAGGAAAAAGAAAAACAGTACTTTTTAAAACTAGACGTTTCAGCGACACAATTCAGCTGTCATCATCAGCAGTACATGCAAGGCAGTAACAAAATTTATGCTGCTACTGATGATGACAGCTGAATCTATGTTGTCGAAACGTGTAGTTTTAAGAACTACAGTGGCTTCATTTTTCCTCTTTAAGTAATTTTCGTCTCATTTTCTGCATTCCGAATCGTTTTTTTAGTTTCATTAGCTTTTCGTTCAAAATTTAGATGATGTGAAATTCAGGCGCTATTGACAATGCTATTCAAAGTTATTTTCTCAATACTAATACATTTTGCCAGCTTTATGACTGACTATTTATTGTCGTAGATTTGACAAACCAAAACAAACGCTTGTGTCATGGGAAAATTAAAAAAAAAGTTCTTCAAAGACAAAATTTTTCAATATTTCCATGTCAGATTAAGTTATTAAAATAAAACAAAAACTTAATGAGTAAACTTTAAGTTGGCATGAAAAAATCAAAACAAATTTTTATCGTCACTTTAAAATTTGCAGGACAATTTCCAATAAATATAATATATGTCAGCAAAAGATATGCCAAATTTATATTATTTTTGCATTACACCACATAAAAATGCTCAATAATATTGGACTAGAGTTTGACTATGACACCTAATTCAATTAATTAGGCTAGTTAGCTCAATTGTAGACACATTGCAATCAGTAAGAGAGGTATAGGGTTCGAATCGCCGGGTCGGTCAAATCGGACGCAGCGCCGCCAACGGCTCGATACCGCAGCGATATTTCTTTGAAGCGCCCAGGCGCAAAGCCGCAGAAATGGAGTCAGCCACTCGTTCCACGCTGCGGCGTATTAGGCTACTGCGAGTATAACGAAGGTTTGATAATTCTTTTTTGATTTTTTGAGCTACTTACCATAATTTATTCGATAATTTTATTGAACTGTTGATTTCACTAAAATTCACGGGTTTGTGAATAATTAAATTGATGTTGAGCTTTATTCCCACCACTTAATAAATTTCTTAGAAAAACAATGTCCTCAATGACTTAATTACAATTTTACCAAGCTAGAGTTCTAGAAGTCTAGAATTCAGCAGCTTTGTTTTACAATTTTGGGAAAATGACCTTCATAATCATAATAATTATATCAATATCAGTATTATCTTTTCGTATTTAGCGACATTTATTTGAACTTGAATCAATATCAATATCTAATAGCCATTCAAACATATGAGACTATCTCCTGTAATTATAATTATTAACTATATGGTAACACTATTTCCTGTGATTTATTTCTTTATTAGTCCCAAACGTGGAAACTTTATACTTTTTGTCTTTTCTGTTTCTTTTCAATTTTTTTTTTACTTGGTTGTTGTGTTGGTTCACTGCAAAATGTTTTTCAACAATGCTCTTCGGAATGCAGAAAACATGAGGCGAAAATAGCTTAAAAAGAGTTTTTCTTAAAACTGGACGTTTTGACAACATCTGCTCGGCTGTCATCATCAGCAGTGTAAGCAAGGCAGTGCAAGACTGAAAGGAATTAAAAATTAAAAATGTCTTTTTAGTTTCGTACTTCCTTGCTTACACTGCTGATGATGACATCCGAGTTGGTGTTCTCGAAACGTTCAGTTTTAGGAATTTCTGTGACTTCATCTTTGTCCTTAAACAAAACGAACAAAGTGCTTACTTTACGGGTTAAATTTTTCTGATCATATTGTGCTTTTGAGTTTCACATTTGTGGAAGTTATCTTGTTCAAGGTAAATTAACAAAAGAGTAGCTTTCAATCGCAAACGCAGTAAAATACAAACCTAACAATATACATTTTGGTCGCATTTATTTACAACCCCTAAACAAATGCTACCAAATTAATGGTATTACATTTGCTCTAGTCCAGTGGTTCTCAAACTTGTCGGAAGTATCGAACCCAACAGGTGTCATGCAAGCATACATCGAACCCTTCTAACCAGGAGCGGATCCAGAAAATTTTAGAGGGGGATGCAGTTTTGAATTAGGTTGAATGTTAAATGATTACAAAGACGTTAGACGTCTAAACCGGAAAAAAGCATAAGCTCTTTGAAAATGTTTCACGTCAGGGGCGTATTCAGAATATTCTTAAGGCGGTGGAGGATGGCATAAAATTTTTACATTTTTTAAGCGTATTTTTTTTTCGGAAAGTTAATTTGAAGCAAATTGAGGAACAAAAATATGGCTCTAGGGGGGTCCGAAGGTATGCTTCCCCGGAAAGTTTTCAAAAATTTAGACACTGTAATGGCCATTTTAGCGCTTTTTGAACAATTTTTATGGCAAATTCTGTTTAATTTTTTTGCCTCTAACTCTAAGTCCTTCACCAAATATGATACATTTTGTTCGCACATTTTTGATTTATGCGTGCTTAAGGCGTAAAGATGATTGTTATCAAATAGGTTTGAAATTATGGAAAAATTGTATTCATCAAAAACAGCGTTGAAAGAGTATGGTGGGGGGATGCATCATTCCACGCAGAGATAGTCATTTACTACAACTGTATGCCTTTTTGCAAAAACTTATTCTGATCTTAGCCGAACCCCTGCTACAGCCTCACCGAACCCCTGGGGTTCGGTCGAACCCAGTTTAAGAACCACTGCTCTAGTCGTTAAGATTATTGAACTCTTTTGT
This sequence comes from Trididemnum miniatum, assembly GCA_964006365.1. Taxonomy (NCBI): domain Eukaryota; kingdom Metazoa; phylum Chordata; class Ascidiacea; order Aplousobranchia; family Didemnidae; genus Trididemnum; species Trididemnum miniatum. The sequence continues at coordinate 24,618,225 of OZ023237.1, read as the reverse complement.
TTGGTGCTGCAAGTGAATTTGGCATTTCGAATTTAAAACTTATAAATAAGACACAAAACAATATAGCAAAAAACAGAAATAAAACACACTTGTTTTTATGTACTTTTTACCTGTTTATTTTCTTTGTAATAAGGAAAGTTGGTTGTTATATATTGATAAATCTGACTCAATGTGAGCTTTTTATGGGGGCTTTGTTGAATGGCCATCATAATCAGGGCGTTGTACGAAAATGGAGGCTTCTTTCCGTATTTATTGCTTGGGGGGCTAAAAATATAAACATACGTTTCCCAATTCGAAAGACAATGAAATAACATTAAATTAATAATAATAAGAAACCAACCTTTGATCAAACGTAAAATTATTACAAAAGCAAGCATAATTATTACTCAAGAGTTTTGGTTCGGTTGGTGAATTTAATGAATTAAATAAAATCTTTAAATGTGAATTGGTTTTCAAACTTCAAGTTTTCAAAATTAAATCTTTGGATTTTATAGGGGATTACAGATTTAAGACTGCAAGGTCTTTGGTCAGCGATATGGTATAGCGTTACCGCGCGTAAGTTGCGTATTGTATGTGACGGGTTCGATTCACTGCTGGAGCGGATGCCGGATGGTATTTGTCTTTTACACCAGGTGCCTGCTGACTCGAAGAGCTCAAGCTCACTTTGCAGTCTCCTTCAATTTGTTAAATTTTTCGTTCACTACATTTTGCAAATAAGCTCAGTCGTTTCGACGCTTCAACAGAAAGTTTGCATTTTGTATTTTTTCTTTAGCCTACCTGGAGTTACATTTTCCATTTTTGAATTCATTATTTCCGTTTATTTCCTTTTCATCTACGTCATTTCCTATTTTTTCAATTTCTGTAAAAGCATCTTCACTTGCATCATCTTTTGCTACGTAAGCGTTGTCATGACATATTGACGTAATTTCTTCCCCTTCTTGATCGCTTTTATAAGCGTGGACGCCATTTTGATCTTTTGGAGATCGGAGCATCAAGGATCGGTGACGGAACTTTAATGATTCGGATCCGGGAAAATTATCAACTGCGGACTCGGGCGACATGGTAGCTGTTTGTAGTGGGTATGTCAATTTGTTTTCTACAACGCAGTCTTGTGTTTTTCTTCGCTCTCTTTCGCTATAACTAAACGTCAAGCTGCCTGTCAAATGAGCATATCGGTTACTCGTTACCACAACAAACTATCCGCGTTCACTGCATGTCACTTTATATATATAACTGATTAAAATCGTGCTCTTTCAAAAAAAACTTTGAAAAATCGAAAAAAAGACAATTCCACTTTCTCAAACCACAAATAAAGCAGATTAAATCTGTTCCCGTGGAAAACAACAAGCTCTCAAAAAACCAGCGACAAAAATAATTGGAAACAATAATTAAACGATAAAACACACTTATAAACATGTTAGGATTGAAATTTAATGGAGAAAAGAAGTTTTTTCCCGACTTCAAAAGATTTTTGACGGACGCAGATATATAGTGGGCTTATTGTAACAGATTTATACATTTTATTTTGACTCATATTTTGCTGGGTACCTGTGAGCTGCGTAGTAGCCTGGCGCACGCATCTTACAGATCCTACGTGATGGGTTCGATTCATGGCTGGGGCAATTGCATGTGACACCGGGTGGCTGCTGACTCAACGAGCGCAAGTTCACTTTGCTGTCTTCCTCAATTACTCAATCGCTGATGATTTTTAAGTTAAATATAATTTGAAAATAACTTCAGTTACTCAAACCTTTTTTCTTCGCAGCTGCACGACTGGGGGCTAAGCAGCGAAGATGGTCAGTGTGAACTTGCAGGGCTAATTTAAAGGGAAGCAATCACCCTTACCCCCCATTGACACGTCTCTAACAGAAAACAGTTGTAAGTGTTGTTTGCGTAACATCATAAGTTAAAATGAAACAGAACTACTGGTTCTGCCCCTGCTACTCAACATGCGCTGGAGGTATCCGAAGCGAGTACAATAAAAGAAAGTATCAAACAAGCTAAAAAGTAAAATCTAATTTTCATTATACTGACGCTGCTACGATGAAGCGTGTAACGAGTGGCGGGGACCATCTCCGCAGTTTAGCGTCTGAACAACACAGCTCCGAAGAAACGTCGCAGCGATGGTGAGCCGTTGGCAACACTGTGTTCGATTTGACCGGCCTGGGAATCGAACCCAGACGTATCGCACCGTTAGCCGTGTCCTTACCCACAAGGCCAACCAACCTTAATTAATAGTTCTTATGATTCTGATTACAAATGGCGCGTTTGTGCTTGACAAATACTTGAGTAAAACATGAATTTTTGATCCAAGCTACAATTGTTTTGATTGTAAGCCGATTTCGGAAAAATATTATTAAACAATGTTGTAGTCAGAAAATACACGCTGTAAAGTTCTCTCGTTCAAATCGTAAAAGAAAACGAAGTTGTCACCACAATTCGCGAGTGACGACTCCAAACCTCTCGCGATTGGGATATTTGATTTTTTCTCTACGCGTATGGCGTCTTCAGCTGAATATATCAAATTTTTATCATACCACCGGTTTTACGCCCAAGCATGTATAACGAATGACGGGACCTATCTCCGCAGCTTAGCGCCTGGGCAACACAGCTCCGAAAAAACGTCGAAGCGGTGGCGAATGGTTGGCGACACTGTGCCGATTTGATCGGCCCGGTAATCGAACCTCAAGACCTTTCGCGCCAATGGCGACGTCTTCGACCACTGCACTGACCACCTCTGTTACGCATTCATTAAAGCCTTGTTCTAATCATGTTCAAAGATTACTATTAAGCGCAGTACTGATGATGACAACAGCAGCATTTTGGATTTCAAAATGTTTAGTATTGCCAGGTTGCCCAAAGGTGCGTTTACTAATACACGCGGCACGCGACAAAAATTTTTCACACCTTGTCTGTTTTATTTTACTGTTCACCGATCACGCGAAAACCTGCGAAATCCTTCTACATTTACCTACATTATAGTTTTTGTCGCGTCATCGCGTTCCGCGTTGCCGCGTGTCGCGTATCGGTAAACACACCTTAAAGCTTGCTTTTGCCAAATTTTCAATGATATTGACATAACTTCAAGCGAAAGCTATTTTTTGGTGGTTTGAAATTATTTCAACCGGGCTATTAGCTCAGTTGTTGAGTATATCGTCTTCGGTAGGGGAGGTCTGGGGTTCGAGTCCCGGGTTGGTCAAATCTGACAGACACATCACCATCGGTTCGCCGCCGCTGTGATGTTTCTTCGGAGGTGTGTTGCCCGACGCTAAGCTGCGGAAATGAGCCCCGCCACTCGCCACACGCTTCGGCGTATTACTAAGAGTATAACGAAAATTTGATTTTTAATTTGGAATTGAAATTACTTCATTTTCGCAGCAGCAATGAAGACAAAAGAATTTTAAACCAAAAAATTTTCAAAACTAATCGTACTAATTTATTAGAAAACATGTTTAGCCGAATCAATACGGAAAACAGCAATTACCAAACAATACAAATTACAAGATAATAAAAAATGAGCCAATAAAATTTATTTAAGACTTTAAAAAAACAAAATTTACTTAGTTTTGGAGATGGGTTTGTTTTACAAAACTTCCAGTAACTCGCCACATTTCTAGAGCTAGTGAATATGCACAGGGTGGGCCAAAAATGCGTATACATCAATCATAAACATTATGATTCTTTTTAAAAGTGTATACTTAATGTTTTTTAACTCCTGTATTTAATTCTACTGATTCCACTGTTACGGTTTTTGTGTTTTTTTTTTTTGGGGGGGGCGCTTTTCATCTGAATTTACTTTAGGAAAGAGCGTTATACTAATGTATTATTATTATTATTATTATTAATATTAATATCATAAAACACTATGTTTTGTCGTTTTAATTTATCTGAAGTAGAGCATTGTCCAAATTGAAAATGAATGTTATTTCCGAAGTTAACGTAAAATCTTTCCATATAAGACGATCATTTAATAAAAAGTAGTTAGAATTGTCATAACTTGGAAAATGGTTGAATAACCGGTGTTTGTTCATTATTGGCCCACCCTGCTGTGTTATAGGTGATTGAGTAACGATTTAGTTGGGCGTCTGCAGGCCTATTATGCCCGCTAGAAACCATCCTTGTTAGGATGTGAGTTTGATTCCGTAACAAACCGCAATAACTTCTGGGACAAGTTGCTTTAAAATTTTTTTATTTTGCTTAGATTTCAATCAGCAACAAATTTACTGAAAAAAAGAAACAAGCCATCAACAAAAAATATTGAGCAACGTCATCGACCAATCGACTCATCTTAAGTTTTCCGCCTCTAACACAAGGGAAAAAACGATACCTCAAAGAGGAAAAATAAATCCACTGCAGTTCTTAAAACTGAACGTTTTGACATTTATTCAACTGTCATCATGAGCGGAATAAAGCAAGGTAGTAGGCCTACAATGAAGAGAATAAATAAAGGAATAGCAGCTTTTAGTTTTATACTGCCTTGCTTACAATGCTGATGATAACTGCTGAATCCATGATGTCGAAACATCTAGTTTTAAGATTTACTGTAGCTTTAATTTTCCTCCTTAAGCCATTTTCGTCCCACATTTAGCCTATTGTATTCCGAATCAAACTTATCGTTTTGTCTAACTACAGTAACTTAACACGACGAAACGCAAATATAAAAAAAAAATTAAATTTATTTTAATCTTACCTTTGCCACCATTAGTATCTTGTTGCGGGTTCAAAACTCGGTTAGAGTTCTTTAGTAAACTTTGAACACTGAAGTCAAATTGGTTTAATCGGTTCATAGCTTCGATGATAATTGTAGCATTAATTATTTTACTGAACAAAAAAATATAATGCTATGAGATGGGAGAGACATAAAAATGAAAATTCAAATTTACAAGAAAAAAAGATCTGCAGAAAAAAGATGCAACAAACAAACGAATTTATAAAATATTAAATCAGTAATCCGTCGACTTTAGTTATTAAATATTATTTCTAGTTATTTAGAACGCACGGTGATGTAAGACATGAATAATATAGGAGACTGCTGGCTTGATAGTCAGCAGAGTAACAATTAAATTGTGTTTTTTATCAATCTTCTTCAAATATTAATTAATTTGAACCCCATTGACCGCTACAATTAAACTAATCTTGAAAATTACATTTTCTTTTGCATTAGACATTCTACCAGTGTTGGCGTAGGAAAAAAATTAAAAGAGGGAGAGGGGAGCGTAATAACAAAAGTCATTAAAAGAGTCAGGCGTATATCAGTCACTAAGCAAAACTTGTTTGATCTTTACTAAAAAGCAAAGTCTGAAGGGGTGGGGAGCATGGAATCTTGCCCTTGTACATTGGCTACTGCATTCTACATTCAACATTTTGTTGATGATATAGCCAATTATTACTGCTAGTGCTACGTTCTAAACTCCAAAAATCAAACCTTAATCTAAACCTACTAAGCGTAAGTTGACACTAGATAACTTAAGTCTCCTACCACCCGGTATGCATGCGAATGCAATCGGCTCCTACCATGAATCGAACCCGTCACGTAGGATCTGCAACATGCTCGGGGTGCCGCTAGGCCATGTCGCTGACATAACTTTCTTGACTCTGCAATTCAGACCTTACCCAAGGCAGTAATATTTGACAAGTTTAGCCCGAGGCCAAACATAGAGTCCTGGGGGCATTCAACAATTGGCCAAACTCAAAAAAGAAAAACAATAACTTTTGTCGCGTTTAATCAACTTTTAGCGAAACAAGTTGCTTTTAGAGGATAAAATAATTGAGTTAACGTAAAAAAATGGCTTACACGTACTATCTCTGTTTAGAGACATCAGTAAAAAAGATGCAGAATCATAGATAAACATGTAAATGTTATTGTTGGGGACAAATGAATGGGAAACAAAGTTTTTCTTTTAATCTTTGCGCTAAAAGTGTAGTAATTTGTGTTAAAATCCACAAAAATAACTCGAAGTCCTTTTCCTTTTGTAGTACAAAAACCTTTCTTTGCTTTAATCTCGTCACAAGCTCACTACTCATTATTTTTTGTAAATGTTATCACAAAAGCTTTTAAATGAACAAACACAACTTGGCTGACTAATCGATTTTCTGTCTCTTACTGATCAAATCGGCAAATACATAGAACTTTTACTTCAGCACCAGTTGACTCTGATTCGATTCCAACTCGTGTATAAGGCATTTATTTCTGTGGAAATAAGTCAAAGCAAAGTTCACGTGTATAAGGCATTTATTTCTGTGAAAATAGGTCAAAGAAAAGTTCAAAATTCAATCAACTTTTTTAGAAATCGCGTTTAAGTTCAAGTTAAGAGATTTTGTTTATTTGAGGTCAATTCAAACAAACTTGGGTATTGGATCATGAGTGAGAAAGTGAAGAGTGTTGGATTATGATTGAGAAATTGAAACCTCGAGTTCAAGTAGCCGAATGTGGATTCTTGCGAAGAATTTAGCGGTTTGACATTGTTGGCCAAGGAAAAGTTAAAAGTGCGCATATTTGTGAATCATTAAACATCGAATCGCTGCTTCTCCGAACAGAAAGATGCAACTGCGTTGGTAGGGACATGTGACACGAATGTCCCATGAAAGAACAGCCAAAAAAATCATCTGTTTACCACCGACTGCTCGAAGGCCCAGAGGCTGTCTTAGAAGTCGATGGCGAGATTCTGTTGAAGATCTTGGTTGGTCTCCCCTTGGCATTTCACTTGAGCAGAGATCACCAAACTTTTTGCTCCGAGGGCCGGATTGCTGCGAGATTAACGGCTGCGAACCGGATGCAAATTGCAAAAAAGATACAACTATTCATAATCTCCATCGGCATGAATTAAACGCAATAAATAACAAAGTCAACGGTGGAAGAGCAAAGTTGTGATGAAAATCGAAAGGTTGTGGTAGCCTAATGAACTGCGAAAGAAAAAAAAAGAACTACGAAAAAAAGAACTACAAAAGATATGTATTACCAGCTATGTAAGCTGAAATTGCAAAATTGTCAGAACTAGTGGGATTTATGAAATTGTCGTTTTTCTCTCATAATATCATCAACGTTTGGCTTAGAGGTGCAGCACCCAACCATAAGAATAGCCTTCAAGTGGTGATCGGTCAGTCTTGTACGATGTTCCGACTTCACATACTTCATCTTTGAGAAAGTTTGCTCGCAAATATAAGTCGTCCCAAACGTTGATGCCATCTTAGAAGCGAATTTCTTCAGGTTTGGAAACACATTGTCTCGTCAAGAGCGGTAACATTCCATAAGCTGTCCAAATTCTCCTGCGTACTAGTCTGGCTGGTACTATTAAATTTGTGTAAAACAGAGATATCCTACTGGTGAAACAATGGTGCTTTTAACAACAATGGCGTTTTTAAAATTTGTGATGTCATAATAAGAATCAGTAAAAGGTTGGGTCTAGCATGGTCTAGCTCAACAACAACGACACTCCAAAATGTTTGGGACTATTTTACTAAGCAGTTCAGTGCAGCTGTCATTTCCTTTGCTCGTCCCCAGCGTGGCGGGCCGGATCTTGGAGGCTTCAACTAAACAGCTGCCCACGCAACCCTCAAGGATAAGCAAGTCTAAAAAAGTAAGTATGTGAGTAAAATCTGAATTTAAGTTCTGCAAAAAACAGACCGAGCTGAGCAATAGTTCGAGTTGGTATTATTTTTTATGCGGTTGTTTTTTAAGTAGTAGTAACAGTTTATTTATCAAGCAAAAAAACACAAGATGAGCAAGAAAAGGAAAAACCAAGATAAGCGAAGCTCGAAAGGTGACTATCAAATCAATACAAATTCAATTTTATTTCAGCGCTCTTAAGCCGAAGAATAATAAAACAACAGTTTACAAGATTAAATAACTGCGCTGTTGGATGCAAAGAAAGAGCAAAAACGCTCACCTGGTCTGTTGCACCCTCACTTGATGAGAAAAGAGAATATTTACAATAATACAAACGAAACAAAAGCTTGAGTAAAGAAAGGTTATCCTTGTCTATTTACAATACTACCAAGTGATCGTTCAAGATCTTCAGGTCAAGCAGCCACTCTAAGGAGCACATATGGCAGAAAAGCATTCGTTGAGGGGCAATCTTACTACGTTTGGTGATAGTATTGGAATTCTATGTCCGATTACTTGATAAATTTTATGCATAATTAGCATCAACCATGAAAATTAGTAGGCCTATTTTTTTTTAAGCCACGTAATTGTAGTTTAGGTTTTTAGATTAGCGAATTACATGCATCATGGAGATGACCTAGTTGCGCATCGAACCCGCGAGTCTAGTTGCGGAGCCCAATGCAGCGACCACTCAGCCAACTCCATGTGCATGAAAATAAGTTTTTTTTTTTTATGTATTGATTTTGGTGGTAATCGCTGATGAACTTACTGCGCCACCTCGCGGTTATCGTACGTCCCACGAGTGACACGTTTTTAATTCTACCTCCGCTTATTAGTACTGTACAAGCTACAATTTTTTGTGGGCTAATGTATTAAAAAAAAAAAAAAAAAACAGAATCCCCACTGTCTTTCGATTTTTGTTCGCTACCACTTTCGTGTAATAATGGATCTACCGTAAATTGTTAGCAATCACGCAGCTGTGTGTGTAAATCGTCGATCTTCAGCTAGATTCACTTAACAAGTGTTGGAAAAAAAATGAAACCACTCAACAGAATTTTTTTTTATCTAGAGGAGTTCTCGAGTGTATCAGTATATGCTAATCTGGATTGAGATAAATCGAAAGTTTTACGTTCCTAGTTGAACTTGGAGAAGTGGGGTTGACTTATTGAGCAGCTTTCACCACTTCAAAATGACTTGTTCGTTTCGAAGCAATTCGGCTGAAGACGAAGTTGGTTAATTTTAAATGCTTAAGATCCGGAATTTTTGATCGGATTTATAATCGGAATATGTTCGTTTTTTTTTCTCCAAAAAAGCTAATAACTGGATGGAGCGTCTGCTCTGGATGGAGCGAATTTCTCTCTTTCAGTTCGATTGCTGCCTCAGCCAAATGTATGACACTTATACCGCATGTAATCTTATTACAAACGCAAGTAATTCATGCAATTTTTGTTTGCAATCTGGTCAGGTTTCTGTTTTCGGCGATATCTGTCAACAGCGTATAGGGGCAAGCTTGCATTAATATTATTTTATTTATTTTTCTGCATACTCCCGTTCAACTGTTGACGTTGAAGGCGGAAACTTTGTTTAGTTAGTTCATTCTTTGCTTGCTTTGCTTTGCTTTTTTCGTGAAGGTGCGATCACACTGACTGGGATGCTGGGGCTTTTGTGGCGTTGTGCGGCTTTATCTGGTTGCGACATCGCATCTGTGCTGATGTGGTGTTGGAATGGGATGGGCCTGCGCAGCGTCTCGAAGGTCTCGATCGGCGCCTCAGTTGGTGTGTTCGGGTCTTTATTCTGCTGGTGATTTTCTTTTTCCTCTTTTTTTTTAGGTGTCACGACCATGCGTGTTGTTCTTGTTTTTTTTTTGTGTGTGTGTGCGTACTACTATCTTCATATCGCATGTTTTAACGCTTTGTCGTTGTGTCGTTTCCTCCTTTTCTTGAGTTTCTCTTTCTGTAAATGTGTTCGACGGTACCTTCTTTTTTTTTTTTTTTTCAAGAATAAACGGCTTGATTGATTGATTCTGTCACTAAAGTTCTAGACTCGAGTTTGACTCTTTTTCGGGTCAGCGAATAATCTCAGATTGGTGTTCACAGCTTCCTTTGCATAACGCTTAGATAGAAGATTCGGATTCTATTTCAAAAAAACTTCGGATGTGGATCGGATTAGGATTTCGAAATGAAAAATCCTGATATTTCCGCTGGCAACTAGCAAAGGTGAGTATAAACCGGATCCGGAACCGTAATGAACCGATTCAGAGCAGGATCGAATCGTATCCCGACTGAGAGTACAGGTTGGTTCGGACTGAAGCCGGACCAAATGTTATGCGAAACAAAAATTATTTTTGTCGTAGTTTTTATATCAATTAATTTCTTTTCTAGACAAATTTTACAGCATGCAATTGATTTTCTTCACTAAAAATTGTTTCTCGCTGCTGAAATTGTCTTGGTACACGCCATTATCGCTTGTTCTTTTCGTTTTATTTCGAAATCGGATTGATTGAGTCGGACTCAGGGATCTCACTTTAACCACAGCAGGCCTACTTATATTCTTACTGCGGACCCACTCAACAAAAAAAGCGTTGTTACATACGTCCACAAAAATGCTAAATGCGACAGGAAAGCAGAAGACATAACCATGGCCATGCCGCCAGTTTGTTGGAAGCATATTTTTTGCTTGCAAGAAATCAATTGTTTAGCTTAACTACATAGGAAAAAAAGTGTTAGGCAGCGGTCATTAATGTTTTTTTAAACAATGATGCCAGCCATTTAAAAAAAATCCTAAAAACAAAAACGAGAAATGGCAACAAGGTCCCTCAGTAGGGTGACCAAACGTCCCGTTTTGAACGGGACAGTCCCGTATTTTCACCCGATTTTAAGCGTTCCGACTTTTTCTCATATGTCTCGTTTTTTATTATTTTCGCATTTGCGTGAGAACATGATCATGTGAGAACTAAAGAAAAGAATACTTTTGTTAAAAAGACAATAAACCCTGACTTTTCACTTTGGCTTAAAAAAAAGCAAAAAAGTTCATGTTTTCTAATGGCGTTGGATTTAGATCCTAAAACGTCTTCGTTCAAAAGTTATTGCAGCTTTTTAACACTATGGAATGAAGGAGCATATTGTCGGATTGTTGTTAGGCAGCCCATTTTTACGGATTCGCTTTGTTCGTGGTTAAAAAATGGGAATTTGCTGCGAATGATCGCTTCATCGGACAAAAATAATTGATGGAATTGATTAGCAGTAGAAACTTTAAAATGAAATACTTTCTTGGATTATTGAAAATACGAGCCGAATTTGGCAAGGCGGTCTCTCCTGTCGTTACTGTATCGTTGTTGATATGTCGCACTTTGCTACCGAAAATTGCATTTAGCCTATTCAGCAGTGCTAGAATTTTTTTGATTAACATATAAACGATTCACCAATTATAGAGTTAACACTGCAATACAAGCCTTTTTCATATTTCAGACCAATTTTTATAACATCCGTTCACTTTTAGTCGATAGCATTGTTTAGAGAGGGGCTGGGACAATGCTGTAACTTGTAATCATAGGCGCACGCAGGCGGGAGGCACGGTGCCATGCCCACCCCCCTCCCCCTTTGGCCCAGTAATAAGGTGCTAAAACCTAACTTTCAGTCAGTAATTTCTCAAACTTATAATGACTGCAGCCTCTTTTCACTTATTTTAGCAAAGCTCTTGCTTTTAGACATTGGCTGCGAAAATATTTTTGCATTGTGCATAGTGACTGCACTCACAGCATGTCCTATTTCGGTACACAAGTGTGGTAAAATGAGTGTTTTTTATATGAAAACCGTAAAAATAGTTGGCGGACCCCTGGTTGTACCCCCCTTTGCCAAATCCTGGGTGCGCCACTGCTTGTAATCATGCATTCTTGCTTCAACTCTTTCCCCTTCGACTGTTTCGTACGGTAAAAGATGGTTGATCACGGTTCTTTCACTTCTGCGTTTGTTTGTTTTAAATTTCCCGTTTTCTTTTTTAAAATGTTCCGTTTTTTCGGTCAAAATGTCCCGATTTCGTCATAGTTTGATCTGGTCAGCCTATCCCTCAGACAAACTTCAGTTTAATGAAACTATGACGTAACAATGTTTTTCGTTGCGGACACTGGGCAAGAATAGTGGTTACGCTGTTAGTAATAGAATAACAAATAGACACGGGAATACACTGTGCTTTAGCGCGTAGCTTCAGGGTCCAATCGGATTTTTATTTGAAAAGTCATACTTGGTCACGGAATCGGAAATATCACAGTCCGCTCATCTCATTGACTCATTCTCGAAGTGCAAAACAGCTGGATGGAAAGTGCAGTTAATTACATTGGTAGGCTGCAATTGGTGTAGTTGTTCTTGTTTGGCAAGTTACCGGTAGCCTACCTTAGGTGAATGAAACATGTGGAACTTGCATTGATAAAGCCATAGGTGCAAGCCTATGCAGTTTTTTTTTTTTTTTTTCAAGCCACTTTATTGCAGCTTGGGATTTTTGTGGTAGTGAAGTACATGCATCATAGAGATGACCTAGTTGCGCATCGAACCCGCGAAGCCAGCTTCGGAGCCCAATACACCAACCACTCGGCCAACTCCATGTGCGCAAGCCTATGCAGTTACTAATTCATTAGCTTGGCTTGGACTTATCACCTGCGCAAAACTTGGTCTAATGGTTGGAGTGTTTGACTGAGCTGCTGAGCCCTACACTCCCTAGTGTTCTGATAGCAGAAGGTAATAAGTTTTAGGAGTGCTGGAATAGTTTGGACCCTGTAGCCTCCAGACTAGCAGTGCTGTAGCTTAAGTAGATTAGTATATGGACCAGCAGATTAGTCTAGCTTAGTTTGGTACTGGTACAGGGTAGTAGGCTACCAGTAGCTCAGAGAAAGTGTTAGTGATCCAAACTTAACTGGTACCTGTATGCCAGTAATTTGGTAAAAATCTGGGATTTTATGCACTGCACAGTGTCAGATTGTACAATACCAGTACCTGAGTACCATCTTCAATTATGTGTACTGGTATCTTATTGCTAGTTTGCACATATACCGGTAGGTTTCATTTAATAAAGTAGTATACTGTATATTTGCGGGTAGTTGGCTCATACTTTTGAAAAAATCAATAATTGATCCATTGATTGCACCACACTAGACAATTGATCTTGAAGTGTCTGAAGGCCAGGTTATTTGGTAAAGTCTGGCAAGGTCTGCATGGATTTATGCACAGTCATCATTCCAATACATACTTGAAAGTTATTCAGTTATTGGTCAGCAATAAGACACCAGTGTAATATATTTTGGAGGATAGTTACTCGGCCATTGGAGCAATTATGGATATGGAATTAGAAAATATCGTGGCCAACACTGTTTACTTGAAAGCAAGGGAAGGTGGGTGAAATACTTGTCTTTTCATGTTATGTGTTTTTGCTTTTCTGAATCTTGTTTTACGAGTATCTGTGCCTAGTTGCATGTTTACCCTCCTATCATGAGAATTTGGGAAAGTAATCAAAGCACAATAAGGAGCTCGCTTAGGAGTTGCTGACCATCTCTCTATCCTGCTATGATGGAGAACTTGCTTCTTGCCAGCTTGTTCTCCACACTGTCTCTTTAATGCTTAGCATCAAGCTGGGAAGCCATGAATACCAATTTCAAGGTCGTTGGGTTGACCCAACGTGGAATCAAACCATAGTCTACAACTACAGAGGGGGATGCTCTATCTACTTGGCCATCTGAGCTGTAAAATTTGATTTGTATTTTATATGTACGGGCACCAGTACAGGGTAATGTTTCATATCAGCTGTTGATATTGTAAAATCATTTTGAGAGAAATCTTAGACTATGCCGGTATATAGAAAGAAGTTTGGAAGAACTTTTGTGATAATTTTACTGTTTTAAGTATGTTCAAGCTGGCTCATTTCTTGTACCAGTATGTCACCACTCACTGTGAGCGAAATATTTGCAATATTACGGCTGCAAGTCCTGCATATGTCTAAATGTTTTAAGGAACATTACCTTGTGTACAATGACGCTTGCTCACGGGCTAATTAAGTGATTTAATAAACTGCCTTATAATTAAAAGTGGTGAATCGATTTTATTCTGAATTTGGATTAGTAATGCGACTTAATTTATTTCAATGCAATTCTTATTCTTCTCAATGTTGTGAATAGGCTATGCAAGAGTAGTTATCCTAATTAACCACATTTGCTTCAGCCAAGAAAAAACTCCAAAACTTAGGTTAAAGCACTGCTTATCCCTAAATTATTACTGCTCAAATGACGTAGTGGTTAGAGCAGCCGCCTGTGAAGCTGCAGACTGTGGTTTGAATCCGCGGGTCAAACCAATGATTTTAAAATTGGTATTTATAGCTTCCCTGTTTGATGCTCAACATTGAAGAAACTGTGTGGAGAACAAGCCATCAAGTTTAGTTGTTGCTCAGTTGGGAAAGGCACTTGGCAGAATTCTCTCATCTCGGATCGGTATTAGTATGAAGGTGACTGGCACCTCCTGAGCAAGCGAGCTCATTATAGCGCTTTGATTGCTTTCTTGTGATAGGAGAAAGAAACGCAGGTGAAACAAAAAACACTAATATAAAGTGAGCAATATTTGTAGGTGGTGGAGGTAAACGAAAAGGAAAAAGTAAAAAATGGAAAGAAATGTTGAAGTTTCCTCATATAAGTGAAACAGAAGACTTACGAAGAACACTAGGTACTAACAAAATTTATAAACATCTCACCTATTATGGTCTGTTACAGGAATTCTCAAGTGGTGTCCATTGTACCCTTAAGGGGGCCATGAGACATTAGCCATGGGTCTGCAAATGCAAGATTTATTTACTTGCTCACAATATTTACCCACTTATGACCAGAAGACAGCTGTAGCCGCTACAAATGACATAAATAATTTCTTTCTGAGCAAGACCCCCCTGGTGTTGAAAGTATCTTTAAGGGGGCCTCAAACCATAAAAAAGGTTGAGAACCATCGGTCTGTTAGTTTGGTTTGTCCGTGGACTCTAATGACAAAAATACTTGAATGTATTAAAGCAAGAAACTGGCATAACATGTATGAGTTTGTGTTGATTGGTTTGAAAGAAAAATTTTCACTTATCTATTTTTGTGACCAGCTTGTTAAGGCTTTGTTTTTATTCGATTATGTACCATAATTGCAAAGTTCAAGCTCAAATTTTTTTGTGAATAAAAATAATCTTTAGTTGTTTCTATTGTGTCGAACTAACTGTTAAATTTTGCCTGATTTTATGAAATATCAATGTTGTGGTCCATGGCGATGTTTTATTGGGTCGTAACACAGCAGATTACCAAGGGATATTGAGATAAAATTAGATGCTCCAAACTGCTTGTTTCGCCTCAAGGCTCTTTAGAGGGAAAAGCTGAAACTGCAAAATCGTATTCAAATAGATCAAGCAGTGAGGTCATAGCATATTTATTTATCATTTTGAGTTATGCTTGAAGTTGTGAGATTTTTGTGTGTGCAAAATGGGAATTCCATCATAATCAACTCATTGACATATTAAATTTTTTGCTAGAGAAAAACTATACTTCTATATGTGAAGAACAGCCGATTGGTCAAAGATTATTTGCTGATTTTTGTGCCACTAAACCTGAACTGAGTATATGTCGGCAATGCTTGGACCAAATGGTAAGCTTTGGTGTTGCTATAATGCTGATGTAAGCTCGAAAAATTGTTGATTCAGGTTTTTGTTGTTGTTTGCGGTGAAAGTTCGAATGTGACCTTCGACAACACGGGAAGGAAGTAATGTTGACCAACTAACATCTAAGATGGCCGAGTGGATAGAGCATCTGCCTCTTAAGTTGAAGACTTTAATTTGATTTCCAGTCAGGTCAAAGCAATGACTCTAAAATTGGTATTCACAGCTTCTGCTTGACGCTCAGCAGTAAAAACGTTGTGGAGAACAAGCCGGTAATTTCACTTGTGCTATTGGAAAAGGCGCTTTGCGGGATTCATCCATCTTAGAGTGGTGGACAGATGGCCGGCAACTCCTAAGCGAGTTCGTTATAGCGCTTTGGTCGCTTTCTCGTGTTAGGAGGATAAATATGCAGCTCATTACAATAAATACATTTATTCGTAGCATTACACCGCTAAGCACCGTTATCTGTGTTTATCCTTTATTTTTGCCTGCGATTTGTTTGCGTTGGCATCATAATATTTGCTCTTGAACTCAATTGGAATTATTGCTGGTTTTGTTTTGGAAAGCTTTTGTTAAATATTTTAGTTGTGCTTTTGACATGGTGTAAGCAAATACAACTTTAGCTTTTGGCTATTTATTTTTTGTTGTTTTCTATCTTTCTGCAAACTTAGTAAGTTTTTTTTTGCATTTCCGTCAAATCGATGCGGTGTTCACTTCGAGTAAAAATTTTCAAATTTTGAACTCAAAATTCAACAGTACCAATTGAGGAAGACTGCGAAGTGAGCTTGCATTCTTCGAGTCAACAGCCACCCGAAATATAATTTATGTCAGATGAGATCGGCTGGAACTCGTCACTTAAATCGGTTATCTGCGCGCGGTTTGCAAGGCATGGCGCTGGCACACAATGTCCAATCAAAGGGACACTCTCATTCTATCGAAGTGCATATATATGCTATCACAAGTTATTGATTCATATTCTTTGGAATAGTTTGTGTCATAGGCAGCGGCGTGGCTTAGCGGTTCCGCGCGACGGATTCGATTCGCGGCCACAGCCGATCGCTTTTACCGTGTGGCTGCTGATTACTGGGAGAGCGCAAGCTCATTTTACAATCTCCCTCAATCTGTTGAATTGTCTGTCGATATGGTTTTTATTATTAGTTTTTGTTACTGCATTCGCTGTGAATGTGCTTCATATACTTTAATCAAATTTCTTTTGTAGAAAAATTATGAAGAAACTCTATGGGAAAATCGACGCCAAGTTGCTCAAAGCGTATTTGCAACGTTTTTAAAAGATCGAGTAAGTAACAATATTTTGATCTTGTACACCAAAAAGAATTTGGTAAACAACTGCTATTCTGCTAATGAACTTAGCTATAAAATCAGGCTGTTGGAACCGCATCGCTCGAATTTTCGGTTTGAAACTTTCCCAATAGCAGATTCAAAGGCTTGCTTTAGATTCATGGTTTCTTGCATTAGTCGGCGGTTCAATTTTGCTTTAGCTGCTGTTTGATTACCTGGTGCTGGAAAGTCAATTGGTTATTTTTGTTTTAAAAGTTGTTTCGGTGTCACGCCATTCATTGCTATGTATGCAAGCGCAGTTTCAATTTGGGTTTCTTGCGTGCAAAAAATTTTTAATATGCGATTGAGTTTTCAATTTTGCTGGCGAAGTTTTGACGCACGGCGGGATAGCACGGTCGTTAAAGACATCGCTATCGGTACGGGAGGTCTGGGGTTCGATTCCCGGGCCAGTCTATCGGACACAGTGTTGCCCAGGCGCACCGTTACGCGCTTGGGCGTGATGTCGCGAGTATAATAAGGATTCGATTTGAAGTTTTAAGGGTTTGGGTTCGAGCCTTTGTCGATATGGTCTTGTTGTTTGTGGTGTAGTGATGTTACTTGAAGACTTTCGCGAGAAATTATAGTAGTTTTGAGATGTCCGGTTTCTAATTAAAAACTGCTTTGACAAGCTTTACATTTTGTGTTAATTTCGATCGACATTCTCTGTAGCACCGTGGGGTATTTTGAAGCTGAATTAGTCAAACGCTTGAAGTGTTCTGATTACGCTGTACAGTACGTACGGAATAAAACTCTTCGACACCACAATTACCAGAAAATTCAATTGTTTTGGAACTATTATCACACACGCGTACGTCATGACATTTCATTTAAGTTTTGAATATCGCTAGTTTTTGTGTGTAATAGTTTCGATCGCTTTTTAAAAAGCGATTACTTGCTTTTGTCGATGTTTTTTTTTTTTTTTGTTTTTAACGCTAATGTTTCCGTCTGTGTATGTGTTAGCAGCAATTAACTGATCAAGGGCGGTATAATGCTCAACTTTTGTTGCACTTAACGCAATGCGTTAACTTTGTTCATTAAGTCAACGCATTGCGTTAAGTGCACAAAAGTTGAGCAGTATACCGCCCCAAGTCTTCATTATGTTCGTGGTATTACGCGATTACGCCGAAGTGTGTAGCGAGTGGCGGAGCGCATCTCCGTCGCTTAGCTCCTGGGCAACACAGTTTCGAAGAAACGACGTGACGTCGTCGAGCTCTAGCAACACTGTACCGGATTTGACTTGCCCGGGAATCGAACCTCAGACCTCCCGCGCCGATGGGAATGCCTTGACCACTACGACAACAGCCTGTTTGACTGGTCAATGAGAGTCCAAATGCAAACGAGTTGATGACAGTGAGATTGAATAGTCTCGCTTTGCGATTGTCGAGCTGAAGATTGGGTATCGATTCCCGAGTCTGGTGATCAAGCCTCCTTGTTGCAAAAGTGTTTCATGTTTTTAACTGTGCTGTGCGATGATGAGTTTTGCGAGTGAACATTGAGTACAATGCAAGCCTGAGAAGGGCTATAAAGATTGCGTATTTGAATATTGTTTAAAGTTTTCCTGCTTTTTATGACATGAAAGGCGCTTTAGCGCATTTTAGTTTAGACGCATTTTTGGCGCACGAGCTTCGCAACGTGGTGTTACTAAAACAAATTTCTAGCTCAAGAATTATATTTTCATTCTCATTTTATGCGTTGATGTCGGTCACGATTTATTTTGTCTTCAGTATCGGCGCGGGAGGTTTGAGGTTCAATTTTGGGGCCGTCAAGTTGGACCAATTGTCGCCTACGGCTCGTCACCTCTGCGACTTGTCTTAGAAGCTGTGTTGCCCAGGCGCTAAGCAGCGGAGATAGGTCACGCCACTCGTTTTGCAAGTTTGGGCGTGATACCGCTAGTAAAATGAAGATTCGATATTTTTTATTTGAAAGGCGGTCCAGCGCACCTTAATTCGTTGGATAATTATAATTTATGGCTTATGAGCTTCGCAACGTGGTGGTAAGCTACTAGAACATTTCTAGTTTAAGAATTGTTTTTTCATTCTCGTTTTGCCCGTTGATGTCGGTCACGATTTATTTTATCTTCAGCTTACTGCCAGCTTCCCGTATATTGTTGGTGAAGCTTGTGTTTTGCGTTCGCTTGTTTGACTATTTTTAGTTTTCGCTGCCATAGACTCTCCATAACCACACACAACACGAGTTGATTAACGAATTTTTTTCTCGCTCATGTCTTTCATTCTGGTGCCTTATAGGATAGCTGCATGATGTGCAATGATTAAGATATGACCTACGTGAAAGTTAACCTTCAGCCACGCAAAGTCCGACTTAATAGCAATGCTCTCACTCACCCCTTAGTCGCTGTTTAATTAATTCGTCCGGTTGGCCTAGTGGTTAGAGCAGGGGTGGGGAACCTGCTGCCTGCTTACGTTTTTAATGTGGCCAGCGTGTACATACGGGTCATGTAATGCTGGCTTACCATGCGTCCTCCTTTTTAACATTTCGGCATATTGAACAGTGAAAACATGTCAAAACACAGTTACACAGCTCAAACTACGGCCTGCGGACGTGATGACCTTTTTTTTGCTCTTCACTTGATTTTGGGCGAAAAATTGGGCTTCTGCGGACGTGATGACCTTTTTTTTGATCTCCACTAAATTTTCAGAGAAACTTTGCTTTTGCTCTTTGCGCATGAAACGTAAATGTGGCCCGCTGAAAATATCATGCGTGCAATGTGACCCGCTATGTGTTGAAGGTTTCCCACCCCTGGGTTAGAGACATGGCTACGGCGCGGTAGGTCTTTGGGTTCGATTTCTCGAGCCGGTCAAATCGGACACACTGCCGCTAACAGTTCGCCACCGCTGCGATATTTCTTCGAAGCTGTGTTGCCCATGCGCTAAGCCACAGAGTGTAATGCCTCTCATTACACGCTTGAGCGTAATACCGCAAATATAATGAAGGTGTTTTATATTAGTCCGAGAATTGAGCTAAAGCTAGAGCTTTCACTGTGAAGCGCACGCTATGACGCCCAAGTATGACCCTACAATTGTTACGCGAATTCTAAAATGCACGATTTTTTAAATGCCTGGGTAACGTTTGAGCATTGAAAAAGATTTAGCGAGCGTTGTGAGTTGTAGGGCATTGCGCTTCAGTGCACATTTAAGCGAGATTGATTGTCATGAATTTCTAAGCTTTGTTGAAAATCCCAAAGCTTTGATGTTCACTTAAAATCAAAATTCTGCTTGGCTGCGAAATCCTGTTGAGATATAGGTGTGAAAAAATGCATCTCGGATGGTTGTGTGGAGAGAGCATATGCCGCTAGAATTGTAGACTTGGGTTCGATTCCAAATCTGGTCAAACCAATAACTATAAACTTGGTATTCGCAACTTTCGTGCTTGACGCCCAGCTATAAAAGGGCGGTACGGGCTACTCCTAAGCGAGCTCATTAGAGCTTTGATTGCTTTCTCGTGACAGGAGGCTAAATACACACAACTAGTAAAATATATAAAAAACCTCACTGTGCTTGATTTGTGCGCCCAGCCACATTTTTTGCAAACACTCAAAATCTCGCTTTAAACAAAAATTTTTACAACAGAAACTCGTTGTTTGGAACTCAAGCAATGTATATTTGAGATAGTAATCTTCCTGTTAACGCAATATACGAGATAAAACCATGATCAGAAAGCATGTGAAGCATTCGCCTCAAGGGTTGGACAGCGCAGCGTTAAGTAACTTGTCTGCCCGACTTGTCAAAATCGGTTAGGTAAATTTTTTTCATCTGCAGATTTATCTCTTGTCTGCTTAGCTTGCATACATAGCGTATAATGATAATAACACTGTTAATGTTTTGCTAAATGGCTCAACTTCTCGCATTTTAGTTAAATGCTGATGCAAAAAAGAATATCTTTCGACTGGTCTCAAAGTAAATTCGGGAGCTTCCTTTTTTCGGGATAAAGTATATTGCGGACGTGATCATAGACTACCAAACTTCAATTAATTAAGTACAGCTAGAGAGGAGATAGGTGCTCTTTCCACATGTCCAATTTTAGTGGGCTTTTAGACCCGTAGTTCTTGGTCCGGTTTCTGCATCATAATCAATTTTTTCATGTCATGATCAAAAAAGTGATTATGACGTCGAAAAATTGATTATGATGCAGAAACTAGAACCGAGAACTACGGGTCTAAAACTTACGCAAAATAGACATGTGGACAGGGTAAAGTGTCCTACGTAACGAGTTTGCCTTAAATCGACGTTTAAATGTACGTAAGGTGGCTTTTTGGCAATATTTTTTTGTTGTTGAGTTTCAATTAGGTTTTTACTCTTTTAATCGAAAAAACGTAGAAGACTTAAAAGTCACAAGTACTTGCAATTTCCTTCGCAAAACACAACAGGATGTTCAGCGTTTCTAACTTTTCTATCAAGTTTCACATTGCTAGTATTTATGTGTAGGTTGCTTCCGGATGAATTTTGTTCAAGATTTATTTTAGTACCAAGTAGTACTTCAAAACGTCCGCCCAACTCGAAATAGATGATTGTTGCACGTATAATGTGAACAGCTCTTTGTTTAACTTCGGTTTGATCTATTTATGTTTGCAACCTGCTATATTTTACAACCAAAGACGAAAAACTATACAACAGGAATAGGCTTTAAATGTGTATTCGTAATTAAGTTCGGATAGAAAAATATTTTTTTAGCTGCGTTAGTTGAAGCTTTAGCGCAGTGGTTTTCTTCCGGGGTTACACCAGCACAGTCCAGGTGTTCCGCAAGTTCACAATTTAGAGCTGGGTTTAAGTAAATTAGTTAGTTAAATTAATGCACAGGGTTCCTCTAGTCTCTGAAATGTTCTTATGGGGTTCCGCTCCGCACCAAAAAGGTTGAAAACCACTGCTTTAGCGGCTAAAATGTGATTTTTTGTTTGTGCATGACCCCATGATAACAGGCAATTTTTCTTGGACGCGTACGACGTATGGACCACTGTGTTGAACCTATTAGGACGGCCAATGTTGTACAAACTGGCCGGTTAGCTCAGTTGTTAAGCCCATTGCTATCGGTGCGGGGGTTCTGGTGTTCGATTACCGCGCTAGCCAAATCGGACGCATTGTCGCCACCGCTGCGACGATTCTCTAGAGCTGAGTTTTTTTTTTTTGTTTCCAAATGGAGTTGGTTTTTTCTTTAATTGTTCATCTTTAGACGGAGAGCAGACTACCAATGACTGTTACAAATGAAATGATTGATTCAGTTGAGGAAAGATTAAAAGCTCCTCCAGAATGTGACCAGGAAGAACTCAGCCAAGATATCTTCTCCGAAATTTCCGCGTAAGTCATGTTGATATACTGGGGTAATGTGTAGGACCAGCCGTCGGTATGCACACTTGCAATTGTCGCATTGTAACATAGGAATGCCAACGGCCGATAGGAAACATATCGGTTGCACTGTTGCGTTTAGGAATTTTGAGCCAGATTTCTTTCAAAACGAGCAGTTAGAAGACAAACTGATGCATTATAGACGTTTGACATCATTAGTAGCTGTTCAGTGTTTTAGCTGATGTTGTATCAGTTGTCTAATGAAAAAAAGAGTGTTTGTAATTGGTACTTTTCCTCTCTGAACCAGCAGTTCTAAGAGAAGTTGAATTGCTTATTTATGACATACCTGTTACCTGTTTGAATGTTGTTTTTACATGTGAGACCTAAGCTTTGCGTGTCTACTACCGTACGTTGGTGGCTCGCATGCAACGGCATTCAGCATTAAAGGGACAATGTGGAGAACAAATTAACCGGCAAGTTTGCTTGTTGGGCGCTGAGCGGAATTCTTTCATCTTGGAGTGATAGAGAGATGGCTGGCAACTCCTGGGCAAGCTCTTTATATCAACGCTTTGATCGCGTTCTCGTGATAGGGCAATAAATATGCATCTAAATACAAATAATACAATTTTATATTTTTTGTGATTCATTCAATTGCTAATTTTCTTGGAACGGTCTAGCAAAACTACGGAGTACACGGGCATGTATTGAGTAGGCTAGTAGTATGGGGTAGTGCATGTGGCAGATATCAAAGCATTTAAAAGTTTCAGTTCGTGACTTCGGTTGCACCCAGATGCACTTGCGACTTGCTAAAATACTTTGAAAACTGTTGTTTAAAGCAAGTGTCTCCATTTAATCATTAAGTGAATGCATTTTTAAAATATCGAGAATATTTTTCCTTTTTTGTATTTTTATAAAAACCTGTTGCGTCAGCAATCTAAACCCATGCTGAACTTTGTATTATTTTTGCTATTGTGACGTCATGTTGGTTGAAAAGCTATTGTGTTGTATGGAGTTCGTGTAATGTCTTCAACAGCTAAAAACTTTCATGAAATTAGCAGTACATTTGTTTATGCCCAGGCAACCAGTTGCTGCGCTAGACGTTTCAAAATAAGCGAGGGCCTGACTGACCGGCTGGGGAAGTGTTAAGGCCATTGCTATCGGTGTGGGAGGTCTGGGTTCGCTTTCCGAGCCAGTTAAGTCTAACACAGCGTTGCCAATGGCTTGCCACGGTTGCGATGTTTCTTCGGAGCTGTGTTGCCCAGATGCTACGCCGCGAAGATGGTCCCCGTCACTCGTTACTCACTTCGGCGTAATACCGCGAGTATAATGAAGATTTGATTTTTTATTGCAGTGCAATCACCGACTATCTGAGTGGTCAGCCATTTAAAGACTTCCTAGACAGCATGTACTTTTCGCGTTTCCTTCAATGGAAGTGGCTTGAAAGGTAACTGCTTTATACTAGCCGTAGTAGACGTGGGCTCGATTATTGGCCAAGTTAAAAGCAGTTATAAGACCTTCTGAAATTCGAAGCGATTTGCGTGGGAAATTTCCATAATCAAGACTAGAGCAATGTTCTTAGTCAGGCTCAAAATAGCAGATGGATCACTAATATTGCTTGTTTGTAGTTAACTTTTGTATTCTGTCGAGTGATTTTTCAGTACGCGACTTATTCGGCGTGACCGATTCGACGCGAGACGACTCGGCGTGACCGACTCGTCGTTGGGACGACTCGACGTTGGGACGTCTTGGCGTTAAGACGATTCGGCGTAAGTAATGAGCTACCCTAACCCTAATATCACCCTACCGTCTAGTCGTCCCAACGACGAGTCGGTCATGTCTAGTCGGTCTCGCCGAATAGTCCTGCCCTGTGATTTTTGCACTATGCAGCTTGTTTTTTGTACGGCCAGATTTTTAATGGATGTATAAAGGTTCAGTGCATGAGTTGAGTTGATGTAGTTCATCTCAATATACTTGCCAAAATAATAGTCTAGCGTTCTATATTTACATGTTTTTGACGTGGAAACCTTGTCACTAGTTTGTATCCTGATAAATTGGGGTCAGGAGATATGATTTTTGGTGTTACAGACTAGGGTCAAGTCTGGAGAGTTTGTTTTTGTCTTTACAGACAACCAGTAACGAAGAACACTTTCCGACAGTACAGAGTGCTTGGGAAAGGTGGTTTTGGCGAAGTTTACGCTTGTCAAGTGCGCAGTAGCGGTAAAATGTACGCGTGTAAGCGACTGGAAAAAAAGCGAATCAAACGAAGAAAAGGAGAAAGCATGGCGCTGAATGAGAAGAGATTACTGGAATCTGTCAACAGTCGGTTTGTGGTAAGTGCATTTCTACACTTTGTTCAGTACACGCAAAGGTTAATCAGCCAGGTATTGAGACAATTAAGTTCATTGTAATTTATTCTAGGTTAAACCTGTCTTGAGCTGCTTGCTTATCACGTGAAAAGTTATGGATTCGGAAGCATATAGTATATACCTCCTGTATGCCTGTCTACCAATCTAAGACGGGGTGATTCCGCTAAGTGCTTTTCCCAACGGCACAACAAGTAAACTTTCCGGCTTGTTCCCCTCACTTCTCCTTTATTGTTGAGCGTCAAGCAGGGAAGCTGTGAATACCAATTTTAAGGTCATTGGTTTGACCTGACTCGGAATCAAACCCGAGTCTGCAGCTCCGGAGGCAATCGCTCTATCTACTCGACCATGTTGATGGTATCATAGCCGACAGAAACAGCGGTGCTTTAACAACAACATATTTTCTAGGTCAGTCTCTGCTATGCTTTCGAAACCAAAGTGTCGCTCAATCTAGTCCTTACTTTAATGAACGGGGGCGACCTGAAGTACCACATCCATAATATTCCAGGCTTTACCATGGAACGAGCTATTTTCTATGCCGCAGAAATTACCTGTGGGCTTCAAGACCTTCACAAGCTGCGGATTGTCTACAGGTAATGTTTGCACTCGAATTCGTTGAAATCTCAATAAAAACTCGATCGATTTTTCTCTTTTCAGAGATCTAAAGCCAGAAAATATCTTGCTTGATGACCACGGTAAGTCTGATTATTTTTGTCGTCATAAATATCATTGTGATTGGTTTGCTGTTATTGGGTTTATCTCGTCTTTGCAAGGTCATAAATGTTTATGAAAAGTTACTTATTCCGTATTATTAAGGATACTTCATTATTCCGTATTTTCTTGAATAAAAGCCGCGGCTACTATGTTTTATTTTTAAACACTTCGTGCGCTTCCTATTCGACGGCGGCTTCAGATTTTTGATATCAACGTTTTCGTCTTTACATTAATGTTCGCAACCATTCAAGTTAATTTACTTTTAGTCACAGGAGAACGGAAGCGCTAGGTCAGCTGCAATTCTAATGTCTCTTTTATTAAAAACTCGTAAGTAGGTCAATCACGTGCTACCCTATGCTTAATTCAACAACTGCTATTCCTATCGCGTCTAAATCATATCAAATGCAGTATTATATTGATCATGATGAAAATGGCCGTTGATAGTGGAAATAAAGCATTGAGTTGTTTTTGTTGCGTGTCGTTACATTTGTTTGCTTGTTCCAGTAAAAAACGGCTTTGCCCGTTGCGGCTTTATTCAAGAGCTGCTTTTATTATTTTTCTTTAATCAACTCGTGCGGTTTTTATTCGAAAGTGGCCTCTATTAAAAAAATACGGTGTTCGCTGCATTACACCGAAGCGCCGGTGCCCTAGTACTTATTCGATTATTAAACGTTATTTTGGAAACGTTGCTTTCAAAGCGCCATGGCCTAACGGCACTGCGCGTAGGTTGCAAATCTTTCGTGACGGGTTCGATTCGCGGCCGGAGCCGAATACATATAACGTATATCGGGTGGCTGCTGAATCGAAGAGCACAAGCTCACATCGCAGGCATTGTCATTTACTGTCAAGTTTTCTCTTTAATATAATTTGAAAATAACCTCAGATTATATTGTTACAGGCCACATACGGATATCAGATCTTGGTCTTGCCGTCAAACTCGGATCTAATGAAAGAATTCGTGGGCGCGTGGGCACCGTGGGTTATATGGGTGAGTTGCTGCATTGTTGGTTCAAAGCTACAGTTTACAAAACTGTTTGTTCCAGCTCCAGAGGTAGTAAAAAATGAGAAATACGCTCTGTCTCCTGATTGGTGGGGTCTCGGATGCATCATATACGAGATGGTTTGTGGCCAAGCTCCCTTCCGGAAACGCAAAGAGAAAGTGCGAAGAGAGGAAGTAGACAGAAGAGTTAAAGAAGATAAAGAGGCCTACTGTGATAAATTCACAGAAGAAGCCCAATCAATATGCTCCAAGGTGAGATATTGCTTCAAAAAACAAGCGTCGAAGCGTGTAACGAGTGACTGGTCCGTTTCGGCAGCTCAGCAGCTCCAAAGAAACGTCGCTGCAGTGTTCAGTCGTTGGTGACAATGTTTGCGATTCTACCGACCTGAGAATCAACCCCAGACCTTCCACACCGATAGCAGTTTTTTGACAACCGAGCTCTACTTTGCGCTGTTATATCACTGAAACCTGCGTAAAAGCTTAACCCATCGCTATCTGCGTTGTAGGTCTGGGTTCGATTCTCGGCCCGGTCAAATCGGTGCAGTGGCGTCAACGGTTCGCCTCCGCTGCGACGTTTCATCGGAGCTGTGTTGCCCAGGCGCTAAGCCGCGGAATGGGGCCACGTCACTCGTTACACGCTTCGGCTTTAAACCGCGAGTATGATGAAGATTTGATTTTTTGGTTTTGATATTGTAGCTTAGTAATATTGTAAATAGTCTATTTCCAAATAATGTGCGTTGTATTTTTTCTATTTCCAAATAATCTGCATTGTATCTTAAGAATAGCATTGAAAAGAGCTTATTTCGCATTAGGTTTCAAGAAAAGTTTCGTCATAACTCTTGAAGCCTTTCTTAAGCGTAATGCGAAAACAGCTTTTTTCAAATCTATTTTTATCTTTAAAGATTGTCCCAGCTGTACATTATTTTCCATTACTGTATGCAAGACTTTTCATCTTTGCGAAATTAGTTTCGATTGAATTCTGATGTGACATTTTTGAGTTTCATCAATTATCAAAAAGGTTTATCGGTCACTGTTACTGCACTGACTAAGAACTTGGCTCAAAATCAAATGGCAGCTTGGAAAAAATTCAAATCTTGCGATGCTTATTTCCATAAATGGCGATTTCAACTTCCGTTGTTTATTAGCTCTGTTGTTGAGCATGTCGCTATCGGTGCTGGAGGTCTGGGGTTCGATTCCTAGGCCAATCAAATCGGACTGTGTCGCCCACGGCTCGCCAATGCTGCGATGTTTGTTCGGAGCTGTGTTGACCAGGCGCTAAGTCGCGGAAATGGGCCTCGCCACTCGTTACATCCTGCGGCGTAATACTGCGAGTGTAATGAAAATTTGTTGCGTTTGTTATAATTTATATAAGATTTTGATTAAAAGTAGAAGATTTAGTGCTCATGATTCGTTCAAAATGAGCTTATGAAACAAGCATTGTGTTTATAACAATGGAAACGTTTGTTTCCTCAATTGATCGCAACTTTCAAGCGTTAGCAAAATTTGCATCTTAGCAGTTGATGCCATACAGTCTTGGCTGGGCGGAATAGTAGTGGCATCCGCTCGATTTGTGCGCCTTTTCTTACGTGACTAATAACACATTTGTGACGTCACAGCGTTGGCTCCCGCTAATTGCTTTAACGACAATTTGAAGTCTATGACGTCATTGCCTAATGACGTTGTTTCCTTAACAGCTTTAAGCAACAATTGCACTTAGATTCGTCCCTCTTCCCGACGGTGTTCTGCTTGTTGATAATAGACAAAGGCTTTCAAAGCAAAAGTAAAATCTTCATTATACTCGCGGTATTACGCCGAAGCGAGCAACGAGTGACGGGGCCCATCTCCGCCGCTTAGCGCCTGGCCAACACTGCTCCGAAGAAACATCGCGGCCGTGGCGAGAAACTGGTGATATTGTGCGCGATATGACCAGCTCGGGAATCGAACCCCAGACCTCCTGCGCCAATAGCGCTGTCTTTGACCACTGTGACAAACCATTCTACTGTATGATATAGTTTTTCAAGTGAATGTGGAGTATTTATTAGCATTTGATTTTGAACTTTTTCAGTAGGCCTATGCAAGACACTGTTCAGTCAGTGACTAACTGACTGATATTGCATTTCAGACAAGTATTATGATTCATAGTGGAGTATTGTGACGTCATAAAACGTGTTTATGATTCCACAGTTGCTCATTAAAGATCCGAAAGAGCGGCTCGGATGTCGTGGAGGGAGCTCAGCAGCTGATGTCAAAGCTCATCCTTTTTTTAAAAACATAAATTTTCGGCGTCTAGAAGCTGGACATGAGCCGTTCGGGAACCCGCCCTTCGATAAAGTTCCATTCGAATTAGATGTAAGTGCAAAGTTGATTTGGTGAAACCCTGCATTGAACGATAATGGCTTGAGGAGTAAAATGTAATCTGTGTTGTTAGAAAATAGCCTCTATCTAAACCTACGGTTTTGTGATTTCAGTGGTTCCATTTTTCCTCCTTATATCTTTAATTCATTTGAATGTTTGTTTACAAGTTAAAGCTAAACATTCATTTTGTGAAATGAATCATAATGGTGACATATCCGGGGTCGAGGTTGTTGGGTTTCCAAAAAATTTTTGCCTATTACTTACGTAGTAAAGAAGAATCTATTCAAAAAATCAATTCTTCATTATACTCGTGCTATTACGTGAAAGCTTGTGCGAGTGACGAGGTCCATCGCGACTTAGCGCCTGAGCAACACAGCTCCTAAGAATCGTAGCGGTTGCGAACCGTTGGCGACACTGTGCCAATTTGACCGGCCCGGGAATTGAAATCAAACCTCCCGCTCCGATAGCAATGTCTGTTGCAACTGCGATAACCCGCTGGTAGAATCTATTCCGGTGGTTTATGTTTCAACTATTCGATTTGCTGTAAAGCTTTGCGCATTTCAAGCGACGTTAGTTAATTTGAAGTTGACTCATTCTGTTGAGATGTAATGAGCTTATTGTGACGTCAATTGAATAAAGTTAATGGGTTTGCTACGTAGGTGACTTCACCGTCAAAAGTATATGCTTTTTTGATGAGTGCTAGTAATCCGAGACGATATTTCAAGGACTTTTTGCAAACCAACCACCGGTTCCATTTTTTTACTTAAGGAAAAGTAAAGCCATATAAATCTTAGAACTGGACGTTTCGACTACACAGATTCAGCTGTCATCATCAGCAATATAAGCAAGGTAGAACGAAACTGAAAGCTCACAAGGCTGATGATGACTGCTGAGTCTATGTTGTCGAAACGACACTTAGTATTTATTATGTGGTCAGTTTTCCCCCTTAAGCTAATTTCGTCCCATTTATTGTGTTCAAAAGCTTATGCTTTTTTGATGAGAACTAGTAATACGAAACAGTGTTTCCTAGGCTCTTTGCAAACCAACCATCGGTGCAATTGTTTTACTTGGGGTTTGGTTTTCATCTATGAAATTTTTTGCATGCTTTGTGGGTATGTTGTTGGCATTTCATTCATTTGTTTATGTGATAATCTCTGTATTATGAGGTGCTGGATGATAATCCGCTTTTGAGGCTGCATAGCGTCTTACATCGCGATGTGGTGACTACCATCTCCGTCTGACGTCATACGTCTTCATTTGATAGCCGCTTCTGAGATTAGATAACATTTATAACTACGTAATTGCACGCTTCATTGATCAAGCGGAAAGTATGAGATAAGGGATTTTTCAAAGTCAAGTTGATTTTTTATGTGTACAAAGCAAAAGGGACTCTGTCTGAAGCGAAATTAACACGTTGTGTGTCCTTAAAAGGATTCGAATCATTTCGCTTCGCTTAAACGCGATGGATGACGTCATGCAGGATTGGTTTGGCCGGTTGGATGAGGTTTCGTAATGATTTGGCCACAAAAGCATGCACAAGGCTGTACTAGATTACTTTTTTTAATAATAAATTTCAATTTTGGAAGCATTAATTTAATTAATTGCTGGCGCATACAAAGCTACTTGATGACGCACAAAATTTTAATCGATTTTTACATTTTTACAATTTATTTAATGATGAAATAGTTATAACTTTGATAGTTTTTTGAAATTTTTAAAACGGTTAGCTCAGTTGCTAAGCGCGCGCTATCGGTGCGGGAGGTCTGGGGTTCGATTTCCAGGTCGGTCAAATCGGCACAGGGTTGCCAGCGGTTCGCTACCGCTGCGGCGTTTCTGCTGAGCAGTGTAGCCCAGGCACTAAGCCGCGGAGATGGACCCCGCCATTCGTTGCACGCTTCGGAGTACCACCGCGAGTATAATGAAGATTTGATTTTTGATTTAAAAGTTTTAAGTTTGCTGATTATTATAATCTTTAATAACAGAATACAGCAAAACAGTTTCAGTGGTTTTCTGTCATTCTTAAATGGTTAAACTTCTTGTTGTTTTGCAACCTACATTGCAAACAGCGTCGAATGGTCAGAACTGTATTAGTGACTCTTAGTATCGTATTTGGGCAGTTTTTTGGTAAATGCGGCAAACTTACTTTTTCGTTTCGGTGTACCAAGCCTCCGAAATTCCTCAATAAACAGTAGCTCGAGCGAACGGTACAAGTGAGATTTAATTCGCAATTTCATTATGAATGTAGTTTTTGCACTTTATTTTTGTTTTGCTTTTTCATTTTTTTTTCTTTTGCCTCATGGCATAAGGCCCAGCTGAGCGTAGAATAATAACGTTGACAATGGTATCAGAAGCGCCCAAATGTATTTAGCTGGTTTTTGGTTGTAATATTTGTAATAGAACAGTAGCTCGATTGAAAACTGCGTATGTTTATCCCTTGATGGAGCTACTTCCACTGGCAGAATGATAAGTTTTGATGATGGGTGATTAAACAAAACGGAGCAGTCTACCATTGCAAATCATTTTTAGTAGTATATTATCCTCTATCACGAGAAAGCGATCAAAACCCTGTAACGAGCTTGCTTAGGAATTACCGGCCACCTGTTTATCACACCGAAATGGGGAAATCCCGCTAAGTGCCTTTCTCAACGGCACAACAAGTGGACTCGCCGCCTTGTTCTCCACCATGTCACTTTAATGCTTAACGTTAAGCAGGGAAGCTGTGAACACCAATTTAAAAGTCATTGGTTTGACCCGACTCGGAATCAAACCCGAGTCTACTGCTCCAGAGACGACGCTCTTACCTCTCGGCCGTCTAAGCTGTAGATGAATTAACATTAATTGGTCTTTAAGCCAGCAAACACATTGTGTTGGGAAGTAACTGCGTTGGGTAGGAAACCTTCTGGTGTTGTATTGTTTAGTGTTTATTGTTTCTTCACAATATTATTGCTCTATTTGTTATTTTTGTTGGTGGTTGGAAGGGTATTTTAAGCGCTCATGGCGGAAACAGCGTCAAAAGTCGTGACGCTCTGTAGTTTGCCGATGCTTGAATTTGCAAACCACGTTATTAATATAGACATGCCATGATAGATGCGTTATCATCCCACGAAACTTTTCCTGTGCCCAGTCAAATAATAGAAAATCACTTCGTCATTTCCGTTTTGTCACGTGACTGTTAAGATGGCAGCAAGTTTCTCTGCATTGATTTTCTAGCTTATGAATAATGAACGACTTTTCTTGTAGCCTCACGCCGTTTATGCAAAAGACGTGCTCGACATTGAACAGTTTTCCACTGTCAAAGGAGTCACCATTGAACCTGAGGATAAAAGTTTTTACATGAAATTTTCCACCGGCTCTGTATCAATCCCTTGGCAACAAGAGGTAAGATCACTGAGCAGTAACCACTGTTCCTTCTAGGTGCGAAATTAGAGAAAAATGAGAAATTTGGGGCAAAGTTTTCCAGTTTTTCTTTAGCCTTGCCGACTAGATTAGTGATTTTTGGGCGAATTTGAATTAAAGTGATCAAGGTTTTGTTTTGCTGCGGTGTTTAGTTTGCTGCTATTGCCGTGGCCTGGAAACTTAACTTCTTGCCAAAAATTGGATCAAACTTGCCTTGTACCTCCTAACTCGTTGGGCAAATCTTTTATTAGACTTTGTATTTCAAGAGCAAATTTTCACTTGCTGAAAACTTTGTGGGAACAGTAGCAGCAATTGAACATTTCAACGAGATGCAGCTGTCATCATCAGCATTGTATGTAAGGCTGTATAAAACTTCATAATTGAGCAGTAGCCCCGTTGTCATTACATGCCATTTGGCTCCCAGTGTTGGTTCAGCCACTGTACAGCATCTTAATGGCGCTTTCACTTGCTTTGTTTTGCAGTGTGCCGCTGCGTTAGATCAAAAAACCAAATCTTCATTATACTCGCGGTATTACATCGAAGCTTGCAACGAGTGACGGGGACCATCTCCGCGGTTTAGCGTCTGGGCAACACAGCTCCCAAGAAACGTCGCAGCTTTGCCGACACTGTCCGATTTGACGGGCCCGGGAATCGAAACCAGAGCCTCCAACGCAGGGAGCGATGTCTTTAGCCACTTTACCAACGAGTCGGTTTGCAGAATCATTGTAATAGCAGAAAGATTCAGCCGATGAAAATCGGGGTGGTTTAAGCTTCAACGTCTAACGTTTACTTTTTCAAGATCTGCGAAACATCAGTGTACAAAGATCTCAATGTCTGGAACGTGGATGGAGGCCCAACCCCTGATTTAATTCCATTCGAAGAACAGTCTGTGCCATCGAACGCCAAGAAGGGATTTTTTAGCCGTATTTTCAGTAGACAGGTGAGCTGCTGCTGATAGCTGTAGTGCTCTAGTGCGTCATCTAGTGAGTCATCTAGTGCTGTTTGGGAAAAAATGTCGGATTTAACTTCCAAAACTGGGTTGCAGTCTTTCCAATTAAGAAGTAGCGATCAGCACTTATCCCATATGCTATTGCTTATTGTTTAATTTTGAGGCCAAAAACTCGTGCGCTGATTACGTCATCCTATTTGTAACGTCATAATTGAACTCGAGTAAGCTCTGCATAGGAAAATTTGAGGTTGACTAGATCGCGGGGTTGCAACGTTTTCATCTCCAAACAAATAAATGATACACAATTTTAGTAAAAAATTTACTGTCAGAATATGACTTTTTTTAATTATTTGGCGTTTCAAGATGTTAGTCATCCCATTGCAAAAAGTAACATCGTGAAACCTCACGTAATTTTAAAATGTGTTCGGTTGTTCTGTTGCCTGTTTCCTACCAAAACTAGCGACAAGTTCCAAGCATGGTGCACAATTACCTAGATTATTTTTGCAACCTCAATTAATTGTGTTGTCCTCGCGTCTCGCCCAAATAAGTCGTTGGTATTCGAATAACCCGCCACTACCGTTGTGGTAGCCACTAGTTAATTGTGGTCGTAGGCTGCCAAACAAGAGCCAGGGCTCCTGTGCTTGCGTGATTTACTCAAGAAGGAAGTCTTTATCCCACGAATAACGAGATCTAGTGACTACCATTGCTGTGTACTCTACCAATCTCATAGTCTAGAGGCACTGTCTTTCTTTTGACGAACTTTAATCTGAAGCATGCTTAAAAAATTATTAACGTACTGTTATATCGGTGATCTTGTGCCTATTGCGTTGTAGTCCATTCCGTAAAATTTTGGCCATCTGCGCCTCCTGCTCTGTGCAAAGTGTAGCAATCTTCCTATGTGCTTAGCTGTAACTTTAGGTTGGGTTGCTAATTATTTTGAACTTAGTAGCTGCCGCTTCTAAGCTTTCGCCTTCAGTGTTTGATTAAAAGTAGTAGCAGTAGTTCAAATTTACTCACGAGATGCAAAAAATAAACATACGAAAAGCAAACAAGCAAAACAAAATACACTTTCACAAACATATCAAAAAAAAGATAACGCATCTCGAGGGAGACTGCGAAGTGACCGATAAAGGTCTTCATGTCAAGCAGCCACCCAGAGAATGTGTCAGTCGCCACATTTAAGGCGACAGATATAAAAATTCGGCGTTTTATGCCTGCGCATAGCTTTCCAGTAAGTGATTTTTCAAGCTGATTTTAAAAAGTAAAAATAGATTGCTTAGCGAAGCTTTCTAAACAACGAAAGACTGGGGTCATTTTTTAACTTTATAGAAAAATTGAATAACTTGATTGTCAGCGACATGGCCTAGCGGTACCGCGCGCAGGTGACAGATCCTACGTGACGGGTTCGATTTGCGGCTGGAGCCGATCGCATTTGACATATTTCACGGGTGGCTGTTGACTCGAAGAGCGCAAGCTCACTTCGCAGTCTCCCTCAATTACTGTTGAATTTTCCGTTCAATATAATTTGAAAATAACCTCAGTTATTTATTTATTTTATTTATTTGAGGTAGGCTGCAAAGTGAGCTAGAGTTTTTCTAGTCAGCCGCCACCTTGTATGTACATATGTCAAATGCGATCGTGAATCGAACCCATCACGTAGGATCTGTAACTTGCATGCTGTACCGCTAGGCTAGACCAGGTCGCTAAAATAATTGGGCTAATTAATTGTGATCATTTTGCGTTTGAAGTGGTAGAACTATTGTCCTACTATTAAAGTATGTTGCTTTTGCATTAGAAACACGTTTTGGCGCATGTGTATAAGTTATGATTACAGTTGAAGCCTTTGCAAACAGGAACCACTTGATTGTCTCTGTAAATCAGTACTTCCCCGTGTTCCTTTTCAATAAAAAACCACCGGAATTTTTAGTCCCTAATCCTTCCTATTTAGCTTACACCACGCTTTAGCATGCTTGATGGTTGGCCAAAATAAATGAGCCTGTTCATTTCAGAAATCGCAAGCCACGTTCCGTCGACCTGTTGAACCTAAGTCTCTGAAAAGACATTCAAGGTGACCGACCAATCAACGTTGGGATTTTAAGTTCCTTCCGGCGTGTATGAACCCCTCCAAGGGGTAAGAAGTGACTCTCTTTACTGGGAGTGATATGCAGTATCACGAGAAAAAAGTTGCGTGTCAACTTCGTGCGTGATGACGTCACGAGTAATGATGTCATACTCATCCAGTGTGTAGTCCGTTTAATTTTACTCTTTTTTTTACCAAATCATTATTGCTTATTTTTACCCTTCTTTTGCTTAAGCTTCGCTTAATAATTGAGCCTTAACGATACCTAAGTTTATGCCTTGGCCAACGACTCTTCTATCACATGATTATGAAAATAAAGGCCAAAAATCGTAATACAATAAATGGGACGAAAATAGCCTGAGGAAAAATGAATCCGCAGTAAATCTTAAAACTGGACGTTTCGATAACATAGATTCGGGTGTTATCATCAGCAGTGTGACTGTGGCAGCCTTCAGTTTTGTATCGCTTTGCTTTCTACACTGCTGATGATGAAAGCTGAATTTATGTTGTCAAAGCGTCCAGTTTTAAGATTTACTGCGGTTTCATTTTTTCTTTTAAAGGCAAAATTTTTTTCGCGTGATGACAAAGATGTTCACGAATATTATTGCTTTAAGTGCGGCGTTTAGTTTGCTGCTATTGCCGTTGCCTCGTTAGTCTATGTTTATTGCAGCTAAAGTTCAATTTTTTTCTCAGACGTGCCATAGATCTCACGAACTGGTGTATTCTTGAATTTTTTTTATCAGTTTTAATCCACATCTTCAGTTGTGTGTTTCACGAAGTCAACAATTTTTCTTTTCCGATTTTTTGTTGCTGATGTGTGCTTCAATACGCGCAGTGGACCCTTCGCTGTTACCTCGCAATGTAAAGCAAATGAACGTAATAACAACATTATTGCAAACAATACCAGTCATTTGGCGAGAGCATCCCCAAACACGTATGGGCATGGTTGACTCCATGCCAACTTATTGTGCAGTAGGAGCATTAAGATGGAATTTAAAATCAATTTTAATCAATAGATTATAGCCAGTAATATATTTAGTAGCGTACTTAGGAGGAAGCATTGTGCCATGCCCTCCTCCTTTTCACTTTTTCATTAAGTAAAAATAGATCAAATGTTTTTAGTCATTTTACAAATGTTTCGGTAAAAACTTATGCCATCATCAGTGTAAAACTGTTATAACCATGCTAGCCTAGTGCCTCTGTAGTTTTACGCTGATGATGGTTTAAGGTTTTATCGAAGCGTTTGTGAAATGATTACAAATATACTGGTTATAATATTTTAATTTTTTTGTAATGTTTTAACTCTGAAAATTCGAATTTTCGCTTAAAAAATGAAGCAGAATCGTGTCGTCCTCAACATAACAAAGTCCTTGTATTCAAAGCAGACATACTTTGCAAAATCAATTGATTTATTGATCTCTGGCAAGCGGAGAAATAAAATTTTATTGATTTTCCCGTTTTGCAGTTATTTTGTTGAATGGTGATATACTTTTTTCCGAAGTTGCGAGTTCCTTTTCGTCAACATTTGCGTTTTTTCTTCATATTGCATTCCCTTTTCTTTGCTGTATTTTGACGGATTTCTTTCTCAGTTTAAAATTGAGGCCTCCCAAACTTTTGTTGTGTATTTATTTTGTTCAAGCAATTTATGAATTGAACTATAAGATCAGGTTTGTGCTATTTCCTCGTTATTGTAGCTTGTAAATTCTACCTAACTTGTTGAAAATAAACGTATATTCAGAAGAGAATATTGCAATCATTTGTTCCGCCCGATTGATTGAGGCATCGATATTGGCGCGGAAAGTTCGATTCCCGGGCCGGTCAAACCGGAGCTGTCACCAACGACTTGCCACCGCTGCGATGTTTCTGTGTTGCCCAGGCGCTAAACCGTGGAGGTGGGTCCCACCACTCGTTACACTCTTCGGCGTGATAGCGCTAGTATAATTAAGATTTGAATTTTTGCAATTATTTGACTACGTCGACGATCAAACTCTTGGCTTAGAGTCGCGCAAATAACAGGTTTAATCGTGTTACCTTATAAAAACTAATAATAGCGCGTTTTAAATGGAGTAATAGCCTGCCTCGAGTATACGAGTATTGGAGATTTGCAATTAGAAACCTAGATTCGATGCTTGGTTGAGAAATATTGAAGACGAGCTCCAAATAAATAAGTAGAAGTTGTAAATTCGTTGAATAAACATTAAGAAGTCCTGGAATTATAGTACAGCAGCAACGATAGCTTACTTGTAGCTCAGTGACTGCTTCAGGAGCCTTCTGATTGTTTGAAATTTTCAGAAAAAGTTTTTAGAAGCAGATGACAAGGCGAGCTCAAAAATTTGGGTAGAGTTGACGAGAATCTACTTTATAATCGAGCAGGTGTAGAAGACATTTATGAGGAAAAAGTATTGCAATTCGTAGTTAAACATTGTGTTTTTTGCGTACATAAGTGTGAAGCGAGTTAGCTCAGATGGATAGAGCGACAGAATGGAAACAATGGTGGTGGATGGAATCTCACTCTGTACCGTTTGTTTGTTTTTTTTTTCGGACTGTCGTAACCATGAGGCGCTGTTCAGCACTGTACGACGTCCATGCACTGCAGGCAGGCGGTGGGGAGCCTCGACCCGCGATTCTGGGTCTGCTCCTGGTTGCCTCCTACGTCAATCCTATTTTCCATAGATGTAAATCAACACTGATACTGCCTGAATAATCGTGGTTTAATTTAAAGCGATACCAATTCCGACCAGACACAATATCATATCGGAACTTCGATTTACAGTGTAAAAAAGACGATTACTGTAAAATAGTCAAAACAAAAGCAAAATAAATTTTACTCCTTAAAATAAATCCAATTTCGAAAAAAATTTGAAATCACGAAAAATCCAGGTGTATAAGGACCTACGTCATGATCAAACTTTCAGAAATAGCCTACCGTGCTTAAAACCGGGTGTCCCATTCCCCAGGCCCCATCCGATAACGGTATTTCTAATCAAAACGTTATGTTTTGGGGAGGGAGGGCTCCGACAGACTTTGGTAGATCCCGGGGAACAGATTAAAGCAAAGAAAGTAAACAAATGGATAGGCCTAGGCTCAAGCACCCCCTTAATTTTTAGTGAGACATTTCCGTAACTAACTCTAGTCGCACACAACTGCAGGAAAATTCATTGTGCGAATGCCAGTCCTCTCGTAATAATTTTATATTTGCCCCCGGGTTGAAACCGTTAATTATCGACCCACACATTAATATGTAGACTCACGAAAGAAAAGGTGCTTATTCGCAGAAACAAAAACAAGTTTATAACTTGCAGTCAGGACCAGAATTACCAACAGGCTTTGTAGACGGAAGTCTACGGTCATAAACAAAAAGGCTCCACAAGATTGCAGATGATTTTTTTGTGGAGGTCGCAAGAGACAGTCATTGATCACTGGCGGCAAACGTGAAATCAAAATAGTCTAGAATCTTTCATTGTCTAAATCCGGCTCCGTATGCAACCGAAACTTGTACACATTTAGCGAATGTAACACCAAATATTATAGTAGATATAAGTAGCCTACAACCCTTCATAAAATGTGAAACATCATCGAAGGATTGAAACACTTGGACTGGTTGCCGTACGAGTCGCAGAGAGTCAATTTATGTAATTTTCGCAATGGAAGATCGACAAATGTTTCGCAGCAATTCAAATTTACAGTAAATACATTTCAAATTGTATTGAACTGACAATTAATTCAACAGTAATTGAAGGAGACTGCGAAATGAGCAGCCCGCCGGATTACATGTCAAATGCGATCGGCTCCAGCAGCGAATCGAACCCGTTACGTAGGATCCGCCACCTGCGCGCGGTACCGCTAGGCCATGTCGCCGAAAAAAGGCACAGAATGGTTAACAAAACAGCTTTTCTCACTTTTTTCTAAGAAAGCTTTTCGGAGCGAACACATAAATTGTCATTATCATTTGGAGAAGACTACAGACTCAAATTGGGCAAACACTCACCACTTTACCCTAAGATGCATAAAAAAAATTGCACAAGTACGAGGTTTTGGTACTTATCGACACAGAGCAGAGGCAACGCAACACTGACTACCAGTATATCCTCATGCAAATATTCTAGTGGTAGCACGGTGTCACGAAGTCGAAAAAAGTAAAAAACAAGGTTCATAAAAACCTGTCGCGTGCAGACAGTCACTTTTAGGCTAGGGATTCCAAATTCGGAAGACTCGTATGAAGCTTTACACAATTACCTATGTCAATATTACAAAATGGGTGAAACTGGATACCTCAAGCAGACTTACATTGCGATAAACTGACAAAATATAAATATCACCATCATAAAATCTTCTGTTAACCAGAAACACTTCAATTAAGGGCCATATTCTAGGAGGCCGTTTCAACGTAGAGATGGGCTTCATTGCCCCGAAATGGGAAGGACTAAAACGAATTTCCAGTCGCAAACTTTCCTCAGGAATTCAATCAGCGGTAACTTCCCAAACTAGAGCTCTAGGTGTTGAGTTCTCAAATGAGCGAATCTCGGATGTTCCAGTAACCACGTCCTAGCTTTCCGTACAAGTCTGACGAATTCTTCGACATCAAAAGAAAAATTCCAAAATTTCGAGTTATCTTTGTATGGCCCGTCTCCCTCTTGATCATGTTCAAATACCTTACTGTCATCTTCCCATGTCAAGTAGCGGAGTCCTTGGAGTCGCGCCAAATCGCGATAACATCGTATGTCGCCGCAATTAAATCTAAAATAAAATTCAAAACTAGCATACTTCATCCACAGTGTACATCAAATTGTGGTTTCATATGGTACGGTACATTGCAAGTATCTTTATGCGCCCCTTTTTGTGTATGCCGAAATAATAAAATACTAATACTGATATTCTCATACCATGAGAAAGCGATCGAAGCGCTATAACGAGCTCGCTTAACGAAGACAGATAGATGGCCGACTACTTCAAGGTGGAAATATCCCGTTAAGTGCCTTTCCCAAAGGCACAAGCAACTTGCCGGCTTGTTCTCCACGTTGTCCCTTTAATGCTGAGCGTCAAGCAGGGAAGATACAAATAGCAACTTTAAATTTATTGGTTCGACCAGACTCAGAATCAAACCAGAGTCTCACAACTGCACAGGCGGACGCTCTATCCACTCGGCCATCTGAGCTGTTTAATCTATTAATTACCGTTCATTGGCAAGGACATCGTTATCGGTAGAAGAGGTCCGAGGTTCGATTCCCGGCGAGGTCCAATCGTACACACCGGTACCAACAGCTCGCCGTCGTCGCGATGTTTCTAGCGAGCTGTGATGCCCAGGCGCTAAGCCGCGGAGATGGACCACGCCACTTGTTATCCGGTTTTGACGTAATACCGCGAGTAGCCTATAATGAAGATTAGCGCGTAGCGTCGTTCTTTTTTCGACAGCCATGAGCGGAAGGTGGCAAGTTAAATTCCCACCATAGTTTCGTTGATTTTAGCACTAAAGCATGATACAGTTACCCGTCGTACAAATCAAAACCAATCGGTTCCAGCCGTGAATCGAAGCCGTCACGCTGGATCGATAACCTGTACGCGATATTGCTAGGCTTACGCTAATAAAGGTATTTCAAAGCCGTAATACAACTCACAATTCGAAGGCGATAGCCCAGTCAGGTAGAAACATGAAATGTGCTAATCCTGCTCCATGCATTCCAATAAATATATCAGTGTTGTAAGTGATTGCTAGTTGTTCTTCGAATGATATACCTCGGCTATACGAGTAAACCTGAATCAAAAATAATGCAGAATATGCGAAGCAGTGGGTTAAGTCTTCGCTATTGGCGGGTGGAGTGGGGTTCAATTCCCAGAGCGGTCAAATCAGACACAGTGTCGCCAACGGCTCGCAACCGCTGTAATGTTCTTCGGAGCTGTGTTGCCAAGGCAGTAAGCTGCGGTGATCGGCCCCACTCGTTACATGCTTCGGCGTGGTTTTTCTCATATCTTACATGGGCCGGAATTTTGAAAAACCCTAATCTGCCTCAATTTTCACAAATAGTGGATACCTTCACTTCTAGATTCGGAATCTTCTTCATAGCTTCAACTAATTCTTCCTGGTTGAGAACGATTCGGAAGATCTCGTATTTATTCGTGTGATTTCGATCTAGGAGAGTCACTCTGATTTTACTTGGAGGATCCTCTCTCCTCGGTAATGACGTAGGGACAAGATTAGCATCGATTATATTCATGCGATGAAGAAAATGTTGCGAGAAAGCGCGAAATAAGCTACTTCCTCGACAACGATCTTCCTGTAACAAAAGTTTGTTGAAGAACTACGACCTTAATCCTTGACATGTTGTTTCAGCGATAGGGACTAGCGGTA
This sequence comes from Trididemnum miniatum, assembly GCA_964006365.1. Classification (NCBI taxonomy): domain Eukaryota; kingdom Metazoa; phylum Chordata; class Ascidiacea; order Aplousobranchia; family Didemnidae; genus Trididemnum; species Trididemnum miniatum. The sequence continues at coordinate 24,577,128 of OZ023237.1, read as the reverse complement.
CTGCACACAAATGACAGATCCTACGTGACGGGTTCGATTCACGGCTGGAGCCGATTCACATTTACACCGAGTCGCTGCTGACTCTACTGTTGAATTTTCAGTTTAATACGAATCGAAAGTAACCTCAGTTGTTTATTTTATCAAAATAATAAGTAACCTCGCAGTAAAGAACAGCTGAACCTATATTGAACAGGAACTCAAGATACTGAGGAAGATTGCGAGGTGAGCTTGCGCTCAATAAGTCAGCAAAAAAGTTTGGGTTTACTGAAGTAATTTAAAAATTAAATGAAAAAGTTAAAAATTGTAATGGCATTATACGGGACAGTGCGAGGCCAGCCTGAGATCTGCGAGTCAGCAGCCACCAAGTACATATGTCAAATGAGATCCGCTCTCGATGGAATCGAACCCGTCCCATAGAATTTGTAACCTTCGCTTGGTATCGCAAGGTCATATCGCTAGAAGCATGCTAGACCAATTGAACGACACAGAATTTGACTGAATTCGCTCTGATGGCTGTTTTTCATGCGAGTCGAAGTTGAACCTGCAGCCAGCAAATTTTTACTTTTAGCTTTGACACCCCAAAATTCAAAGCAAGTTTTGTGAACTATATCAGCACAAAACAACGTTCTTGATAAATCACTTTTGCGAGAAGATCTTGTTTTGACTTAAATTGATTTGTGTTTTGGACAGGTCAAAGTCTTAAAAGTGGTCGTTTTTGACAAGGTGATGTTTAACACGTCATGACACGTGTACTCCTGACGAGGCACATAGACAGAAACAGATGCAATTATGATCGTATCCACGTCATTGAAATATTAATAAGCATTTTTGAAGTACGAATTATATCTTAACATCCTGTTGGCGTAGTGGTTAAGACGTCGCTGTCGGCGTAGGAGGTCTGGTTTCAATTCCTGGGCTGGTCAAATCGGACACAGTGACGCCCACACCTCGCCATCGCTGTAATGTTTCTCCGGAGCTGTGTTGCCCAGGCGCTAAGTCGCGGAGATGGACCCCGCCGCTCGTTACACGCTTCGGCGTAATAACGCGAGTATAAACAAGGTTTGGTTTCAAAATTTGAGTTAGATCCTTTTAAAGTTTACGTTTAAAAGAAACTGTGTTCAAGTTTGGTCGGGTGACACCAAGTCAAAAGCAATATTCACAGCTTTTACGCTCAGTAGTCAATGCAGCCTTGTTGACAATGTTGTTTAGTTTAAAGAATCGGCTTCGAAAAAGATAAATTTGCACGACTATACTTCTATAGCAAAAAACATTCTCTTAGCACGACGCCAATGTAGTTTCACAGACTTATATTAATCGTCAACCTTGAGCACAACCAAGTCAACGAAATTGCTATAAAAGCTCACTGTACTTATCAAAAATCAAATCTTCATCATACTCGCTGTATTTACGCCGAAGCGTGTAACGAGTGGCGGGGCCATCTCCGCGGCTTAGCGCCTGAGCAACACAACTCTGAAGAAACGTCGCAGAGGTGGCGTGCCGTCGGTGACACTGTGTCCAATTAGACCGAGTAGGGAATTGAACCTATAATCTCCTGCGCAGACAGTGAAGTCTTTACTCACTACGTCCATCATACAGCAACACTTACCACATAAGTTGAGTAAAATAATCCTCCAGCCATCCGCGGTAAAAGCGAAAAAATAACATCCTTGAAACAAACTCGTTTCTTCTTGAAGTGATAAAATGAAATCGAATCTTGCTTCGAGAAAACTTTCCATGATGCTCCAAATAAATCTCGAAAATGTGACGTCTGAAAAAAAAACAATTCCCGTAACTGGACGTTCCGACCACATTGATGTAGCTGTCATCATCAGCAATGTGGATTAGCAGTGGAGATTCTGGATTCGACATTTTAAATCCTAATCCGATCCAACTCCGCGAACACAAATCTAACACCTAAGTTTTAGGGAATACTATCCTAGATAATCCGGCGTAACTTGCATTTTTTTTTTCAAAATTCCAGTAATAGTCGTGCACCCAAAATCCAGTTTTAGTTAACAGCGCAGATGGCCGAGTGGTAAGAACGTGTGTCCCTGAAGTTGTAGACTCGGGTTTGATTCCGAGTCGGATCAAACCAATGACTTTAAAATTGGTATTCACAGCTTCCCTGATCGACGCTAAGTACTAAAGGGACAGTGGGGAGAACAAGGCGGCAAGTTTACTTGTTGCGCCGTTGGGAAAGGAACTTTGCGGGATTCCCCCATCTTGATGAGGTAGAGACTAGAAAGATAATTGAAAAAGTCTAATTAAGCAAACTCGATATAGCACTTTGATCGCTTTCCCGTGATAGGAAGATAAATGTGCAACTGAGTATAAAAATAATAAAAATACAGTTCCCATCCAAATTCAAACCTGGACCAAACGCGCGAAAACGACTAAAAATCTGGTACGCTTAAGTACAAATTCATGGACATCTCCGCTAGGCATTGCAGCACAGCGAAAACAATTCCTAATCTACTTACACAGCCGTGTTAAATAAAATATGTGTCGTTTAAAAACGTGTTATTTTTTTCACAATTCTCCTGATTCTCGGCACCCTATTTTCATTTTCAGGGCCAAATTCGGGTGCATTCGGGTTCTACAAGGCCTTGAAAAACCCTGATGGCATGTAATTAGTTTCGTAGATGCAAAATACAGACACAAAACTACACAAGATAAAACTTTAACCATCCTGTTTCGGGATTACCTAACTCATCAGTGACAACAACCAGGGAGAACCATATTAGTGTACCAGAGAGCTCAAACCATTTGCAGTAGAGAGCAACACGCAATGCTACGATACATAAGACAGATTCCCAAGACAAGACTATTACCCTGTTCACTGTGCACATCTCTTATTTTAGTGGGCTAAAAGCTCGCGGGCTTTCTGCATCATAATTAAATTTTTGATGTCATAATCACTTTTTTCATTTAGCACTAAAATTGGACCAGTGGACAGACCAAGGTATCTACATACTTTGTAATATCATGTCGTAAACTCACATATTCCCATCTGATAACTGTATTGTCAATTCCAAACCACGAGTTATTCGTTAACTGAGTCACATAAAGATTGAAAAAATCGCAGAAATGGTGATACAAGTTACCAGGGTAGTCGAGTTGAACGAAGTACACAGGAGTCTCTACAATCTCATCGCAATGTTTTGTTGGGTTTTTAAAAGGATCAAACGACAGTTGGGTGTAAGGGGCAAGCTGTTCTCCCCTAGAAATAAAATGTTTTTAAATTTACTTATTAATTTACTGCATGAACTTTATTTATGTTTCAGTATCTACAGATAGCAATGGATTATATTCCTCCTAAAATTGAAATGCTAAGCTTTTAATTAATTTACTCCAAACAGGCAGCGATGACTCAGCCTCCAACACTGCGCAGCGACCTGTCGAACTAAAAGTCAAAGCTATGCTTTTTGTTCCTGCATTAAAACCAAAAAATGATCAACATAAAGAACGCGCAGGATTTTTAAAGAGCAAATAAACGCAGCAGCAGGCAACTTAAAATCATCAAGTAAAAAATTATTGAACAAAAACCACCTACAGTCTTGTTTAACTTCAAATTCCCTAAAGATACACACCACAAAGTCTTAGGTTAGAATCGTTTGAAAAATTGCTTTTGACAAAATCACCATTCTTACCACGAAGAGAGTTGTCTCTTTACTTTTGTTTCTTTATCTAGAGCTGCTTGATCCAAATCGCAATACCCACCAATTTCTCCTCGCTCCAAAACCACTTTGTTTTGACGGACAATTCTATTCTCCACAGATCGGAGATCAATGTACAAATTGCGAGCATAACACATTGTGGAATCCCTGCAAAAAAACAAACAAATAAACACCTAAGTTTAAAAGCAACATCTTCAGAGCAAAATACGTCAAGTGCCAGGTATATTATCTAAAAAATTTCAAAAATCAAATCTTCGTTATACTCGCGATATTACGCCGAAGCGTGTAATGAGTGGTGGGGTCTTCTCCGGGGTTTAGCGCCGGGGCAACACAGGTCCGAAGAAATGTCGCAGCAGTGGGCGACACTGAGTTCAGTTTGACCGGCCCGGGACTCGAACCCCAGATCTACCGCATTGATCGCGATGTGCTAAACTAAGCTAACTCGCCGGTTTCAGGAAGATTGTCTACCAGCCAAACATAATTTTCGTCTTGCACAGCGAGTCCGCTAGATTAACAAAGAATGACTTTGAAAATAGTTGTTTTATCCCAGAAGCTTTTTGTGACGCACTTGTCAATGAGTGATTGTGTGCGTCAAAGTGAGATCTGAGAAGCAAGGTCTGGTGTTTCATGAATAATATATTTAGACGTCTGCGAAGCGGTCGAACATTGGTCAATCCAATGAAACAAAGTCACGCGATTTTTATAACGTCAAAGAAATACTGTTAGCGTAATTAATCAGATAAACATATCCAAGTCGAAAAATAATTTCGAAAAATTAAAACATTATTGAAGCCACACATTGTAAATTTTAGTTCTTTCGGTTTTGTCGTGCCTTTGCTTACTCTGCTGATGATGACAGCTGAATCTATGTCGTCGAAACGTCCAGTTTAACAGATTACTGCGACTATATTTTTCCTCCCCAAGCTATTTTCGCCCCAAATTCATTGCATTCCAAAACGTTAATAAAACTAAAGTTGGTAAAAAAAATTAGAGCTACCGCGTACAACTGAGTGACGATCGCTTCGTTTTTGATGATTTGCAAATTTCCCCGGATTCAATTTCCTTGAAGTACTTTTCAACATAACCAAAATCCGCCTAAACAAGACGGAACAATCAAATTGTATTTATTTTAGTTACACATTTATTCTCCCTTTACGAGATGGCAATCAATTAAGCGCTATAACGAGCTCGCTTAGGAGTTGCCGGCCATCTGTCTATCACTCTAGGATGGGTGAATCCCGTCAAGCATCTATTCCAACGGTACAATAAGTAAACTTGCAGGTTTCTTCTCCACACTGACCCTTCATTGTTGAGCGTCAAACAGGGAAACTGTGAATACCATTTTCAAAGTGATTGGTGTGACCCGACTCAGAATCAAACCTTTAGCCGTACACTGAGTCAGGGGCGTCGCAGAAATTTCTCTTGGGAAGCGCGAAAAGCAGATTTATTACAAAAAGATACAAATTTTATGCAACTGAGCGATAAAGGCTTTAAAAATGTATTAAACGAGGCCCAAGGGGGCTCGCATTGGCGGAATCATGGGGGCTAATGGGGTAAAGCCGTTTAAATTTGCATTTACAAGTTTACATATCAATGCATTTGTACCTCGACGCTTTTAAACCCCACAAATTGCAAGATGTGCATTTTGTTGACTCCAAGACCCCTCTCCCTAAAACAATATCTGGATCCATCCCTGCCTCGTGCGTAAGATCCCTGCGTAGACCACTGGATCGAATAAGATATTTGAAGGTAGTGTCTAGAGCACGGACCGTTTTCCATTATCAAAACGATGCTGCACCGAACTGCTTGTTTGTTTCTTTGCGTGACGTTGGTGTCACGCTGGAAGACGTCATCAGCAGTAATAGTTATTAGGTGGGCAAATTATGATGATAGGGTTAGAGACCTAAAGTTAATGTAAGAGCAAATTCAAAAGAAAAGGCCTGCCGATGCTCTAGAGCAGGGGTTCTTAACAAGGTGTAAATTTTACCTACAGAAAGGGTAAATTTTCTGAATTAAAAACTAAAGAAAATTTAATTACCAGTATTGAAAAAACAGTAGTGGTGCACAGGGGGTAAACTATACTTTTTTCTTTCGGCAGTAGTGGTGCACAGGGGGTAAATTATACTTTTTTCTTTCGGCAGTAGTGGTGAACAGGGGGTAAATTATACTTTTTTCTTTCGGCAAGGGGTAAACGAGACAAAAACGGTTAAGAACCCCTGCTCTAGAGTCAAACAGACACTACCATCTCTTAAACAAACTACGGTAACTTACCTGACGCCAATATCTCTTCTTGCTCTCTTCATTGCGACAATCTAATGTTGGATGGAAACTTTTATATCGTGGCTCGCACCTGGGTTCGAATCCCCAACAGCTCGCTAGTTCTGCATGTTTCTAAATAAAAAATTGTCAAGTTAAAGCTAATGAAATCAGTTCATGATATGAAGATGGTCAGCAACGAAGTTGTTCAACTTTAAAGTTTAGTAACCAGCTATTTTAAGTACTTTCCATTTTGCTACTCTTACCAACATAAGAATTTTCGACATATTCAAAAGTTTCTTTCTAACTAATGGGTTTCACAACAAGGGAGTAATTAAATGAACCTTTGGTACGGTATTGCGACATCTTGTTTATTTTGAAGCACAAAAGTTTGAACGCTTATGTCACTTTAAATTTGGAAAACAAATGGACTAAAATATTTAACTTTGCCCCCACATTTGGTAGGTCGGCTTCATAACCAGTGGCGTAAGTAAGGGTTTGGTAGGTCGGCTTCATAACCAGTGGTGTAGGTAAGGGGGGCACCGCCTCCTTTCTTTTGCCGGACCCTGATTTAAAGCATGCTTAACATTCTTAAAAGTTCCGAAATATTTGTCCACCAAAATTTTCCGCGGACCGCTCCACTGTCCACAACAGCTAGATATCAGTAGCACTTACTTTGAAAGGACACCTGGGATCTACATTACATCGTTGTTTTAGTTCAGGTTGGTGATAAAATACGAAAGGAATATGACGATCAACCAAATTCAAATCGTACCAGTTGAAATCTGCTCCTAATGTCGACTCAATTGCTATGATCAAGCACAGGAAAAACCTCATGCCCATAGTCTGCTATTTTGAGCCACTATAAACTTAACAGATGTTTCTAATAACTGAGGTACATTCTCTTAACATTACTACACATTTTGCAATACCAATAAGGTGTAAACATGAACCAAATCTAGCTTCAACTCCCTGATATACATTGCAATAACATAACTTCAACTAATAATGGTCTAGCTGAGTCAATTCTTTCTCTGCTGTATGTCACATTAACCGACTTCGTCCGCTCAGTAGCTATTGACTTGCAAAATTACAGGAACTTCTGTTTCCTTACACGAAGCTACGTCTTTCAAGTCAATGGATTACTACGCCGATTTGTCTACAACGTGTTGCGCAGAAATCAAACACTGGAACAGGCGCTTGTTTAATCAACTCCATTCAGGCATACAAAGACTTCGTTTTCAAGATTTTGCACAAACGCATAATGACACCTTTACCGCTGGATTTTCAACTATTAACCTAAAACATGAGTTTGATACTCGGCTGAGGCGAGGAAAAGCTTTACAAAAATAAAGCCTAAGCAAAACCAAACTTTTATTCTACTCGCAGTACTACGCCGAAGTGACTGTGCAGGCCTAACGAGTGGCGGGGCCCATCTTGGCAAGTTAGGGCCTGGCCAACACAACTCCATTACGAGAGCAATTTCAACGCAAATTGGTTCGAAACTTAGTGAAATCGAGCCCTTACCAAGTACTTGAGCTCTATCTATCAGCTTTGGAAAAAAAACGTCGTAGTAAGCACAACAGAAAACCAGCTTATATCCGACTGACCAACGGTTTGAACCTTTAAATTTTAGTACTGTATAACTCACTGAGATGTGCCTTAATGGGATAATTGCATCGTGATGAAAAATACAAAAGGAAACGACCTCTGTGGCTTATGCACAAACGTACTATTACGAAAACTAATAACCAGGTTAGTGCAGAAAATAAGACATATTCATAATACTGTAATAATCGAAAAATTAATTGACCGAAAATATCAATCATAGCAAAAAATAGTAAACTAAAATTGTCAAAATACAATGAATCGGAGATCAAAAACTCAAGATTCAAAATTAAAAACCAACATACTGTATTTTGTGGCTAAACGAGCATTAGTTTGTTTCTAGCGCTTTTTAAATACAGCACTAAGGTTTCGTAAGCTAGTAGCATTAAGAGCAATTTCTCTTAACTAGTGATGTTAAAAAAACAGTTTTTTTTTGCGATGTTTTTTTTTGACCTCATATATTTTTTAAACAAGTTTGTTTTTAATATAAAGCTTGGCAAGCAGCATCAGATCGCGTTGACACATTGAACATGACTATAGGTAGTATAGTGATATTGCTTCATTGAGCTTATCATCTGGGCCTATTTTACGATTTGCACGGTTCTGCCGTGCTAAATTTTGAGTTGCCCCAAAATATAGCTCAACCACAACGTTATGCTATTGAATGTTTCATCAGGGTAAATTAGGGTTGAGAGCTTCGTTTAGCCTATTCAGCTAGCTTGAGCTTTGGGTTACGAAAGAGTGAGGGTCAAAAAGAATACATGCAATCTAGGCCGGACCTATCTGCTCTGAAACAGCCCAAAAAACTGCAGTTACTCATTAGATCAGGGGCTCTTAACCGGGGGTAAATTTACCCCCTGAAGGTAAATTTTACTAACCGAGGGGGTAAATTTTCTGAATTAAAGACTAAAGAAAACTTTAATTTTCATTATTGAAAAAGCAGTAGGCCTAGTGGTACGCTGGGGGTAAATTTTACGTTTTTCTTTCGGCAAGGGGAACGAGACAGAAAAGGTTAAGAACCCCTGCATTAGATCAACGAGGAAATACAGTGCATGCGTAGGCCTACCATCGATCTTCGCTTCTGAATATTAATTTATTGGCGACCAGTATTCACTTTAACCAAGTTATAGTCTAACATTATATAGACTTTGTTTTAACGCTTATTTATTTTGTTTGGCTGGAACTGTGTTGACTCTGAAGCAACGTATGAACTGTGATCCACAATGCAAGCTGCGATTATATCAGGCTCACCACCCAATTTTATAATGTCGCCGCGTACGCTATCCTAGTTTCTTTTGTTCACTGCTCACAGAAAGACAGCAGATACTATCTATTGCGATTGCTCCTTTTTATTTTTTATTCTTTGCATTGTAAAATTAAAACTGGCAACCTTTCTGGTAATCGGTAGCAATAACCATGCAATCCATGATGGATTTAGGGGGCGAAAAGGTCGCTCCTTGCGCTCCCTATTAGATTCATCACTACAAGAAGACTCAATAGTAAACACTATGCGGCCAATGCTCATATTTAGGATCAGACTAGAATTCGTTTTCCAAAAAAACAAGTTATTTTTTAGTTATGTTTTTTTTGCAAAAAAAACTAAGAAAAAAGAAGGCAAAAAATCGATTTACATCACTACTTCTCACTCGTCTGTTATAGCAAACCACTTTAAACACTGTATAATGTGGAGATGTTCAATGTCCATGTACTGATCAATTTCATTGCAGTGTGACCGGGTACTGTACCTTTTCCCTTTTCTCAGCACTTTAAAGTACCTTTAACTTCGATGAAGCTAAGCAGAGCAGTAAATTTTCAAAAACCTGCCACTTCGGGTAACTTTTAAACTTTTCATCAAAACCAGCACTTTGCGCAAGTGCTACTAACCAGGGCTGCATTCGAACTCGAACTTGCGTTTTTCTGCTGTCTCGAAAAACAAAACTCTGATCTCGAACTTTTCAGTTTTGATTTGTCGTACACTTGGTGCAAATTGCATGAGCTTCGCAAAAACTCGATAAAGGTTCAATTGGGATCATCTGCTTGAACTTTGCGAACACCAAAAGTTGAACTTGACTAGCAGATTTTGGTGAAGTCGAATTCGATTAAAAACGATGGCAACTTTGCAACCCTGCTGCTAACCAAGCTTTAAGAAACAAAAATCGATGTAGAGCTTCCCAGAAACATTGGCAGCCAGAAGCTATCAACTTTTCACGGTACCGGGAATTGAGCGCTGATTCAAGCAAAACAAATTTTATTTTAATAATGAAATACCGGATAAGTGCCCGACCTACTTATTTAAAAATAGTGAAATACAGGTTATGGTGATCAGTGCAGGATTAAGTAGAGGGGGGAATATAGCCCAGGGGTCACCCCGGTTGGGGCGTGCCTCTCAAAAAGATCGTTAAATTACGTCCTCTAAAAATATATGTACTTAACGTCAGAATGGGGGCCTGCGGAGTGCGGAAAAACAAGAATCCCTCCCCTCCTCAAAGCCTAGATACGGTCTTGATGGTGTTTGACATTGGGGTTATTTGCTACTAGTACCGGTACCCGGTCATAGTACCGGTACACACCTGGCAGTTTGTTCTTCCGATAATTTTGTTTTCTCAGCATTTACCATTGTGTTCCTTCACGTGATACGCTTGGAGTGCTAGTAGAATCAGCAGATTATTTAAGTCATTACCGGTACACAAATTCATTAAAAACTACCTGTCGTTAACCCTGAGCCGATAACTCAAAATTCTTTTTACTTAATTCTAGGTAAGGCTGCCACTCTAACTTGCTAAACTCGAAAAACGAAAGTTCCTAAACTCGAACTTGAGTTTGATCTCGAAAAGAGTCGATTGACTTTTGAACTTATCCTGAACTTCACAAAAATTGCAGCGTAGGCTTAATCCAATAAGAACTATACCTTGGGCAGAAACTCAGTAAAAATTATTATACTCGAACACGTAAAATCAAAAATGAAAAACTCGAAGTCGGCTTGCAAATTTTTAGTGAACTCCAAGAATGCTTGTGAGTTCGCAGTCCCACTCCTAGGCTTGGCTGAGGCAAGCAACAAATTTACAAGTTTCCATTGTTTTGTTCAGTATTGTATTCTGGATTTTTTTCAAATTTGCAAGACCATTGCGACGTAATAATCCCTAAGCTGTAAATCGACGTTTGAACAATTTTTTAAGCTTATGTCGAGCCAGTGGCGTAGCGAGAAATTTTAAAACGGGTGGGCCACAATCTCCGCATCTTTTTTCAAGCGTTTTTTTTTTTCGACAAAACTAGCCTAATTTGAAGGTGATTGAGGAACAAGGAAAGGCTCTAGGGCAGGGGTGGCCAACCCGCGGCTCGCGAGCCGCATGCGGCTCTTTGCCCAGTTTCATGTGGCTTATTTTCACATGCTGTGTTTCTTCTACCAGCAGCCTCGTTCTGTAATGATGTAGCGTTTGCCAACGCATAAGTTGCATTATGACGTAATAATCACTTTGTTAGAGAATTAGACGAGGCGCTAACGAGTGTCGGGGACCATCTATTTGTATTTAGTTGCACGATTATCTTCCTATCTCAAGAAAGCAACCAAAAAGCTATAAAGAGCTCGCTTAGGAGTTGCCGGCCACCTGTCCACCACACCAAGGTGGGGGAATTCCACTAATTGCTTTTCCCAACGGCACAACAACTAAACTTGTCGGCTTGTTTTCCACACTGTCCCTTTAATGCAGAGCGTCAAGCAGGAAAGCTGTGAATACCAATTTTAAAGTCATTGGTTTGACCCGACTCGGAAGCAAACCCGAGTCGGTATCTCCAGAGGTGGACGCTCTTACCACTCAACCATTTGAGTTATTATCTCCGCAGCTTTGCGCCTGGGCAACACTAAAGTCCGCATAACTTACGGACTTTGGGCAACTCAGCTTCGAATTCGAAGAAATGTTGCAGCGGCGGCGACACTTTGTCCACTTTGACCCAGACCGCCCAGGCCACAAATCCCAGACCGTCCGCACCGATAGCGATGTCGTTACAAACTGAGCTAACCGGCCGGTATACTACTAATCTGGCTAAGCAAAGCATGAGTATCAATAAGAGGTGTGGTGATGCTAATGCGATCATTATCCCTTGCGTGTATGATATGGCTCTTTGCAGAAACACAGCAAGAAATGCGGCTCTTGGCATCTGACTGGTTGGCCACCCCTGCTCTAGGGGGATCCGGGGGCATGCTCTCCCGGAAAATTTTTGAAAATTTACATGCTGTAATGGCTATTTTAGTGCTTTTTGAACAATTTTCACGCAATTTTGTTCAAATATTTAGACCCTAATTCTGAGTGCTTCGCCAAATATGATGCATTTTGTTCGCTCATTTTCGATTATGCGTGCTTAAGGCGTCAAGCTTGTCGCTATCGAAGAGGTTCGAAATTATGGAAAAATTGAGTAGCCTGCATCAAAAACATTTTTGAAAATGGCTGGTAAGAAGATGCATACCCCTCATCCTGCCCCCCTGGATCCGCCCCTGGCCATAAGCTACAGACTGCATCAAAAGAGTTTCGCATATTCCAGTCATTTGGCACCATTAATTCTGTTTTTTTTTTACTAGAAGACAGAGTCAAAAAGGGAGGCCATGGCACAATGCCCCCCTAAATACGCTCCTGTGTGGAGCAACACATAACCGACTTACAGGTAGGTATAGCCTATTAGGCCTATCTGAAATTTACCACTGTCCTAACAGAGAAATTGGGCTCCAAGTCGAACAGAATTGATCAGTGACGTCACATCGTGATGACGTAAAGATACTACAATTGCAGTAGTTCAGAGCAGTGGCGTACGCATGGGGGGGCTTCGGGGGTCAAACCCCCCCCCCTTATTGACGATTGGAAAAAATTAAAAGCCGCTTTTTTTGGACCGATTAGCCTTTTTTCATACAGAGATTGTGTTTTTCTGTGCTGTATCAAATTGCCTATATAATCTCGAGAAACTTTCATTGTGATGCAATAATACCGGTTGTAGTCGTTCGCCGTTCTGCTTGTCCCCGACGTTATCTTAAACTTATTCTTAATATTTTGACCGATTACCATATTTTGGCGTCTGGATATTTTGGCGTAATGCTTGCGATTGCTGTATGTTGATGAGGCCAGTTAGCTGTTGTTTGTTAGTTTGGCTTAGTTGTTTGTAGCCTAAATTTCATTTAGTGGCTTAGTGTAGATTTCGCCTAGCAGTTAGCAGTGTAGATTTTGCTATTAGACTTTTGGTGCTTTGTTTCTATTTGTAGGCGATGTACATTAGGCTTTAACGACCAGTAGTCTAGTTCATGATTAATGTTTTTCTGCTGTGTTTGTGTTGGCTAAGCAGGACAGCCAAGACTTTGGATAATACAAAATTTGTTATATCAGTTCTCACGTTTCTATGATTTTCGGCCTGCTGGTAGAGAAGATCAGTCTTCCGGTTGCGCCCCGGCATCGCTGGTTAAATAGAATCACCTTGATTGGCAGCCCGCCTGTTGCCAGTCGCCTACATTAAAGCCTACTGTTTTATTGAATAAGAAGACTAGTCAGGATTTTTCCTGCCTGCTTTGATTGTCTAGTGGATTTTGTTTGACTGGTTAGGCTAGACCTCAGCTGTTCAGTCCACACTGATTTTACTAGACTATAGACAATGTCAGATCTTTTGGAATTAGATGACATTCGTCTTGCTTGGGTTGACAACCCCAAATCAGACTGTTTTCAAAGTCATCGATCTTTGAAGCGCTATGCTCTAGAACTGCACATTATTACTTCAGCTATGAGGGAGTACAGCCTATCATCTAAGCAAGTAGATCAAAGTGTGTTGTGGTCTATTTATGATTATGGCCAAAAAGCATTTGATGTTTATGCAACTGCCTTGCATCAGTGGCTTGAGCAGAATCCTGGTTCACTAGGTAGAGATTCTATACACGACTTGGTTACTCACTATCTTGATGAAGAAAAGAAGTTAAAGCGCTACCTGAAAAGAGCATTAAAGCCTCCTGAAGAGCGTTCGACTGCCTCATGTCTCACATCTCACTCTTCCCACACTTCAGCAGTTTCTGCTCACTCCTTGGCCATCATTCAAGATTTACGCATGGAGAACACATTGCTAAAGAAGGAAAAGAAAGAGATGGAGCTTACTTTGGAAGAGAAGGAGTTGGACTTGAAACACAGAATAGTTGAGCAGGAACTGCACGGTAAAAGGAATACCTGGCTGAAGGGTCCAGCTTTTTTGAGCTTGCCAAACCTTGTGTCTAATATCGTCGACAATTTTTGCAGCTTGGACAAACCGCAGAGACCGATGACTGCTTGCACTTATAGCCTCAAGTTGGATTCAGTCGATCAGGATAATGGTGGATTCTTGGGGCATACGCTGGACCGCACTAGAAGTTTAGAAAAGGTGGTTCGGGTGGTTACCGCCGTTTTTAAGTGTGTTCAAAAGTGGAAGAGCCACCTCCGGAATTATCAAGAAGCTGCCACTGATCTTGACCCCCATCAAGCCAGCTTAACGCTCGTGCGCGCAGCACAACGTCAATCATTTGGCTGCGTAGTTGACAAGATGCGCTTGAACCAATGGCTAGATCAAAATGCAAGCCTGGACAAGGTCAATGGGCACTAAAGCTGGAGTCGGGTTGTGATGTCATAAAGACATTGTTCTCAACGGCTATGGCTGGACAAGACAACGTTTCAGCGCAGAAGGCATTCTTGGAGAAGAACGGTTGCAACGCATGCAGATATTCCGCTTGCGATGTCATAATTTTGAGCCAAACCGGCCAGTTGGCGTAGTGGTTAAACACATCGCTATCGACGCGGGAGGTTTTGGGTTCGATTTCTGGGCCGGTACCGGCCGGTAGCTCAGTTGTTAAGCGCACAGCTTATCGGTGCGGAAGATCTGGGTTTCGATTCCCGGGATGGTCAAATCGGCACTGCGTCGCCAACGGCTCGCCACCGCTGCTACGTTTCTGCGTTACCCAAGCGCTAAGAGATGGGCCCCAGTGACGTTCGCTGGGGTCGGGAGTCAGCACTCCCCTTCCCCTTGACAATTGCAGAAAAAATGAAACCTTTCTTTTTTAAAACGAACCGACTTTTCTTCATGCGGAGCTTGCCAAAATTGCTATCATGTTTTCATCCCAAACAACACCATCCCCCACAAAACATTTTAGAGTAAACCATTCCCTTACAAGTACAATGATCATCCCTCCTTACGTCTGCGTGAAAAGTTGTACCATCCCCCCATAAGTGTTTTCACCACTCGAGCACTGATTACGATGCAATGCTACAATACCGGTACCCGGTAGTCCAACTTTTCTGTTGTGTTTTGCGTAAAGTGCATTTTTGTCTTTGATGTTGCTGTGAAACAATTAAGAAGTAAGAGTTTCCATAAATGCGGTGTATCTGCAGTAACTATGGCTGCACACATTTTTTTTTTAAATCAAATCAAATCTTGATTATACTCGTTTCATTAAATTCGTTGTTGTACCGAAACGTGGTAGCGAGTGACAGGGACCGACCCCGCGGCTCAGCGCCTGGGCAACGCAGCTCCAAAGAAACGTCGCGGCGATTGCGAGCCGTTGGCTACACTGTGTCCGATTTGACCGGCCTGGGAATTGAGTCCCAAACCTTCCGCATCGATTGCGAAATCTTTTAACACTACGCTATAATCGCCCGGTTTTTTGAGAAATTTTATTAACATATCATGAAAAACTAAATTGACTTTGCTCTAAGTGCCAAAAGTAAGATAAAAATACTGCCAAGGACGACCATAGACCAACGAAAAATTTGAAGAGGCCTAGGGACGGAACGAGGGGAGAGACAACATTGTTTTTTCGTACCGTAAGCTGACTATCTCAGGAGCTAGAGTTCTTCGTTTCCCAGAGACACCCCGACTATGTGTTTGAAAGCATCTGATATCGACGCTGTGATTTGGCAGAAAAATGCTTAGATAATGTCGACGCTGTTTTTGACTTTAATCGGATGATTAGGGATTCCTCTCGCGCATAATTTATTTTAGTTTAAAAACGTTTTGGTAGGGAGGGCAGCATTTCTTATGCTCCGATATCTTTACTTTTCAAATTTCAAGCGAGAAACTGTCCCCTTCGTAATGAATGCACCGTATATTGACTGTTTATAACAAGGTTTAGCCTATATGCGTTGTTCATATTAATGTTGGTTCTTGAAAAAAGTTTTTTTGGAGAAAAGGAATTGCTTGTTTTACTCCCTGGGTACACCCTGTTTGTGACGTTGCGATAGCTAGCCAGCCTACTTTAGTCAATTAACCTTCTTAAGACCCAAAAATGATTTCAACTAAAATTTTTTCAGAAAATCTTTAACCACGGCCTGACAGCTTGAGTTTCTGTGAAACCTTTTCTCTCCGTAAATGAAACGCAAAGCATTAAAGCAAAAGTGTGAATGAAATATCTTTGTGGTTTCCTTAGTTAAGGCATTATATAACTTAATCATGGTTAACTGCAATTTAGGCTGGAAACATTACATTACGATGCACTTTAATACCTCTAAACTACTGCAATTGTATTGTAGTATTTTTACGTCATCACGATGTGACGTCACTGAACCCCCCCTCATTGAAAAATCCTGCGTACGCCACTGGTTCAGAGGTAGGCCTATTAGAGTGCATTGGATTGTAATGTTTCTAGTCTAAATCACTGCGCAATCGCAGCTAATTTTGATTAAGCTATATAATGCCATAACGAAGGAAACAATACAGATATTTCATTTACACTTTTGCTTGATTCTTTGCGCTTCATTTAAGGAGTAAAAAGGCTTCACAGAAACTCAAGCTGGCAATCCGTGGTTAAAAATTTACTGAAAAATTTTAGGTGATCTCATTTTTGGGTCATAGGAAGGTTGACTGAATAAAGTAGGCTAGCTTTAGCAACGTCACAAACACGGTGTAGCCAGGGGGGTAAAACAGATAATTGCTTCCCTCCAAAAAAATATTTTTTAAGAACCAACATTGATATAAACAACACATATAAACAACGCATATAAACCTTGATATAAACATTTAATATGCAGTCATTACGAAAGGGACAGTTTTTCCTGTCTTGAAAAGTGAAGACAGTGAAGCACAAGAAAAAACTGCTCTCCCTACGAAAACATTTTTAACCTTCGTTCCGCCCCTGAGCCTCTTTAAATGTTTTGTTGGTCTGGTCTTCCTTGGCAGTGTTTTCATTTTTAGCACTTAGGGCTGTGTCAATTTATGATTTTAATAATTCTTTAACAAGCGGGCCGGTTACATAGCGTAGTGTTAAAGTTGTCGCTATCGATGAGGAAGGTCTGAGGTTCAATTACTGTACCAGGCCGATCAAATCGGACACAGTGTAGCCAACGGTTCGGCCACCGCTGCTACGTTTCTTCGGAGCTGCGTTGCCCAGGCGTTAAGCCGCTGGGTCGGGCCCCGCTACTAGCTACCACGCTTCGGCACTAGAGCGAGTAAATGAAATGAGTACAGGGAAGATTTGATTTGATTTTAAAAAAATTTTGTGTGCAGCCATAATTACTGCAGATACACCGTATTTAAGGAAACTCCATTGCTTCACAGCAGCATCAATGACAAAAATGCAGTTCAAGCAAAACACACGAGAAAATTTGGAATACCGGTATTGTTGCATCGCATCGTAATAACAGTTTCTCGCAATTAGAAAATTGGACAGAACAGAAAAAACATGACAGCAATTTCGGCAAGCTCAGCTCGAGGAAAAGTCGGTTCGTTCCAAAAAAGAAAGGGTTCACTTTTTCTGCAATCGTCAACTTCAAGCGTAACGTACCAGAAAAGTTTGACTATCGATAATATTGCATCACAATGAAAGTTTTTCAAGATTTACATACATATAAGCCAGTTGGATAGCACACAAAAACATGATAATTGAGAGCAATTTCGGCCATTTCTGTATGAAAAAAGGCTGATCGTTCCAAAAAGAGAGGTTTTCATTTTTTTCCAATCGTCAATGGGGGGGGGGGTCAAAATAAAAAAAAAGTAACTTGCAGTTTGTTCATTTGGACATTACGGTACTACTACCAAAAAATGTTGAAACTGAATTCTGTTGCAAAATTATAAACAAAACTTAAAAAAAGACCGTATTTAGAAATTCTTTGAGCAAGACCTAACAAGGGCGCGTAAAAAACAAACAAACAAAGAGTGTTAGAGTATTGCACAAAAACTAATACAAAAAACTTAAATCCAGAGTCTGATATTATGTCATTGCTAAAAAACCTCACTTTTGAAAGATTAAGTCCTATGAAATTATATAACATAAAAAGTGCTTTTTCTCGAAAACTAGAAAAGCGGAAAAATTGCAGTTGTTAGGTTTGGCAAAATGACGGCAGACAGTCCCTAGAGACTGTCGTCACACGTTGTGTAATACTGTCAGTATGGGGCGCCGTTTGAAAAAAATTACACGTTTTGTGAACCATGTTTTTTGAGTTTGTTTAAACCATAATTTGTCTGATATATAGCTTATGACAGAAAATATCTGACTATCTATCGAACAAATTTTAAAATTTCAGACTTATATATCGGACGAACTCACCGTTTGCAAAGACTATACGTTTTGTGAACCATGTTTTTTGAGCTTATTTAGACCATAGTTTGTCCGATATACAAGGAGCGGTTTTTGGAAAAAACTATATACTTAGTGAACAAGCAACTTAAAGTGGCGATTGCTTCCAGCAAACAAAGTGCTCGATGACATATGTCAGAGCATATATATATATTTTTTTTTTTTATTATCAACTGAATAAAAAAAATATATACTTTTTGAACAATGTTTTTTCTGCCAAAATAAGCTCAAAAAACATGGCTAACAAAACGTATAGTCTTTTTGCAAACGGCAAATTAGTCGGAAAAATCCAACTTATTTGTGCGTGTGTTTTGATCCAATGTACAGTATAATCTGTCCGATATAAAAGTCAGATATTTCCTGTATATGTATATATAGGTCTATTGGACAAACTTTGACCTAAATAAGCTCAAAAAACATGATTCACAAAACGTACACTTTTTTAACAAACGGCGCCCCATATTATCGTGTAACCGTAAACTATGCATTTTCGGAACGATTGTAGCCTTTCAGCAATTGCACTAACTGCTTTAGCTACCGTGAAGCGGGACAGCGCTGTTTAGGGCTATTAGCTCTCATCAGCCGCACTCAGATGAAAGGTACACTTGTCCTTTGGAATGCTTGACCATGATCGGCCTAACATTCCTTCGGATTTATATATCCTAAAAGAAATTTAACCTTCGTAGTACGTAACAAAGTTGCATATCACTCCAGTCAAATTTCCTCGCGTGGCCAAGGTACTGTACAATGATAAAACGAACGTCGTTCTTCCTGGACTGCGGAAAGAAAGTGATAACGACTTCCACGCTTTATGGTACTCTATGGCTGGAGTTGGTTTGCAACTGTTGTTGGTAGAGGAAGTTGTGTCCTCAGACCCACCACGTGGAAGTTGTTATGACTTTCTCATTCAGTAGGCCAGGAAGGACGACATTCCTTTTATTGCTTTAGCGATTTCGCTACCTTTACTCGTCTTCCTTAATTTGTACGAGCCGGTTTCACCAGTGCGAGCCGGCAGGCTCACTTGTATCATTGCCCGTGGGGAAAGGCACTCGACGGTATTTTCACATTTTTAAGTGGTAAACAGACAATGGTCTACAACCCCATAGTGAACTCGTTACGGTGCTTCTCGTTACAGGGGAACAAAAATGGTGTAGGAAAAAAAGCGAGCAACACAAGTCGACAACGCGGCCGAGTGGTTCGAAGCATCGTTTTGACGAAGGCCATGACCACTTGATTAATGGTTCAACTCCCACCTAAGCCTCGTTGTTGCGTCCCTGGATAAGATGCTTCACGATAAGAATCTCTGCTCGATAGAATAACAAGCAGCGAATCCAAGGAGTCTGAAGCAAAACTCAACCGGAAAACTCGAAAACAAAGACAACTCCTAAGCGAGTCTGGAATCTGGATTTGTTCTATGTATAGCGCCTCCGTCACTTTCTCGTGACAGGAGGATAAAAATGAAGAAATCAAAAAAAATAATTGCCTCAAATAGTTTTGTATTTTGTTAAAATTAATTCGACAAAACAGGTTAAGGAATAATCTCATTTAGTAAAATATCAAACACATAACTCATAAAAAATGAAACTTAAATTAAAACCTAAAAACATTCACAATTGACTAGGTTATAGTTCTTGGTGTTGAGTTTTCAAATGAGCAAACCTCGGATGTTCCACTAACCACGAAATTGCTTTCCGTACAAGTCGTACAAATTCTTCAACATCAAAAGAAAAATTCCAATACTTGGGGTTGTAGTTGTACGGCCCATCCACACCCTTCCCATGTTCAAACACTTTAGTTTCATCTTCCCATGTTAAGTAACGGTGTCCAAGCAAAAGTGCTAAGTCACGGTAACATCGAATGTCCTTGCAGTTATATCTGATATAAAATACAAAAAAAGACCGGCCGTTTGCTCAGTTGTTTAGCGTACACGCTATCGGTGCGGAAGGTCTGGGGTTTGAATCTCAGGCTGATTAAATCGACACTTTTATCCTGTTCACATATCCAATTTACGTGGGCTTGTTGCTACGGCTTAATGTCACATAGTCACTTTTTTTGAATTACGACATCAAACGTTTAATTGGTGGGCCTATGCACAAAGCCGAGAGCAACAAGCCCACATAAATTGGACATGTGGACTGGCTAAGTGTCGCCAAGGGCACGCCACCGTTGCGACGTGTTTCCGGAGATGTATAGCCCAAGCGCTAAGCTACGGAGATGGGCTCCAGCACTCGTTACACGCTTCGGCGTAATATCGCGAGTATGATGAAGATTTGATTTGATAAAACTAAATAATATCTTCTATATACTCGCGGTACTACCCCGAAAAATGTAATGAGGGTCGGGATCCATCTCCGCGAGTTAGTGTTTGGGCAAAATAGCTCCGCAGAAAAGTGGCAGCGATGGTGAGCCCTTCGGCGGTACTGTGTCGGATTTGTACGGCCTGAGAATAGAACCAAAGATCTCCCGCGCCGATGTATCTTATACGCCAACTTACCAGATATGAATATGAATGAATACCTGAGGCTCTTTTTAAATTATATTGAACTGATAATTTAACAGTAATTGAGGGAGACTGCGAAGTGAGCTTGCGCTCTGCGACACGGCAGCCGCCCGATACATAAGTCAAATGCGATCGGGACCAGCTGCGAACAAAACCCGTCATGTAGGATCTGTCACCAGTTCGTGGTGCCGCTAGGCCACATCGTTTCTGAAGATACTTTTCCAAAAATAAAGAACGTAATAAAGCATGTCTCAAGTTGTCAAGCAATAACTTTAACCCTCAGTCCTTTTTTGTAATAGTCACTGGAAGTAATAAGACTTGAGTTTATTACTTTCAAATCATACTGAACAAAAGTTTCAACAGTAGTTGAACGAAACTGCGAAGTAAGCTTTCGCTTTTCGAGTCAGCACCCACCCGGTACACATGTCAAACTGTCAAACACATTTTTCGGCCTAAGCAGTAAATCGAGCCCGTAACGTAAGATCAGCAACCTCCGCTGGTAACAGTTGGACCATGTCACAGTAAAGGAGAAAATTAGGAGAAATGTCTCCCCAGAAATCATACTGCCAGTGAACTATAGGAATATGCATTTTTTATTTAGTTTCATATTTATCCTTCTATAACAAGAAAGCGATGAAAATGCTATAACGAGCTCGCTAAGAAGTTACCGACCATCTGTTTACCACTCCAAGATGGGGGAATCCCGCCAGTGTGTTTCCCATCGGCACCGCAAGTAAACTAGCCGGCTTGTTCTCCACACTGTCCCTTTAATGCTGAGCGTCAAGCAGGAAAGCTGTGAATAGCAATTATTTTAAAGTCATTGGTCTGATCCGACTCGCGATCAAACCAGAGTTTACTGTTCCTCTGCATCTAAGCAATGGTAGAGATGTCAAACCCTGTCCTGGTTTGAGCAATTAATACTGCTTGGTTACTTCAGTTATTTACAGAGACATATGTCTGCTTTGGCAGGATAATAGGGTCAAGTGCACAGCTGCGGTTCGATTACGACACAGGTTTAACGAGAGAGCTTAAATATATGTCAACAATTCTCGCTACAAAACAAGCAAAATCAAAAACATATAAAACGCAAAAATTAATAAGCTTACAATTCAAATGCAATGGCCCATTCTGGTAGAAACATGATATGTGTCAATCCTGCTCCATGCATTCCAATAAATATATCAGTGTTGTGAGTGATAGCTAGTTGTTCCTCAAATGATACAGCTCGGCTATACGAGTAAACCTGAATCAAAGGTGATACGTAATACGCGAAGTAGTGGTTCAAGTCTTTGCTATATAACAACACACTCAAGTAAACCTGAATAAAAATAATAAATTTATTCACCGCAAACAACGATTAGAATTTGTGGTTAAAGACATCTGAGGGTGAGGGAGGTATTGGGTTCGATTAACGGGCCGGTCAAATCGGACACAGTGTCGCCACGGCTTGCCACCGCTGGGATGTTTCTCCGAAGCTGTGTTTCCCAGCTAAGCCGCGGAGATGAGCCCTGCTACTGGTTATACGCTCCGGCGTAATACCGCGAATATGAAAGCTGTTGCCTGGAATTTGATGGCGAGGCCGTCCCAGGACTCAACGGTGAGATTAAGTTGAAGATCTTAGTTAGTCTCGCCCTGGTATTCTACCCCAGCCAGAGCCGGATTTACGTATAAGCTAAGCAGGCTGAAGCCAAGGGCTTCGGAGAAAATGAGGGGCCTTATCACGAATAGCGAAGACCTTTTTTTGGCTCTTCACCGATTTTTCAGAGAAACCAGGACACCTGAGGACGTGTAGACTTTTTTGCTCTCCACCAATATTTTCAATGAAAACGGGACATTTGAGGACGTGCAGACCTTTTTTTGCTCTTCCAATCATTGTGATCAAATAGCCTAGCGCCTCTCATTGTCTAAAGTCGGCCCTGACCACAGCGTCTACCTTTTGTTGCAAAAGAATCGAAATGTTTGGAAGCTCCAACTCCAGCAGCTGCGCCGCCGACCCCCAAAAGACAAACGAGTTTAGAAAATGAAGTTATGGTTTCACCTTCACATCTAGATTAGGAATTTTCTTTATAGCTTCAACTAATTCTTCCTGGTTGAGGACGATTCGGAAGATCTTGTATTTATTCGTGTGGTTTCGATCCAGGAGAGTCACTCTGATTTTATTTGGGGAATCCTCCCTCCTCGGTAATGACGTAGGGACAAGATTAGCATCGATTATATTCATGCGATGAAGAAAATGTTGCGAGAAAGCGCGAAATAAGCTACTTCCGCGACAACGCTCTTCCTGTAAATGGTAATTAATTAGAAGCAGCAATTGTTCAAGTCAATCGGGCGGTTAGCTCAAGTTGTCAGGCACACGCTGTCGGTGCGGGAGTTGTGGGGTTCGATTCCCGGGCCGGTCAAATCGGACACAATGCAGATAGTGGCTTGCCGTCGCTACGACCTTTCTTTAGAGCTGTGTTGTCCAGGCGCTAAGCTGTGGAGATGGACTCCACCACTCGTTACACACTTCGACGTAATACCGCGAGTATAATGAAGATTAGATTTGATTTGAAAATGAAAATAAAACCGTGTTCGGCTCAATTTTAAAAAATATAACAACATGCTCATTTCGCTCATCGTTCTATCTTATCGCCTGCCCAACCTAATTAAAATAAGCAAATTACACAAGATAAGATCTAAGTCATCATGTTTTGGGATTCCGTCCGTCTATTGATAACAAATAGGGACGGGAGGACCATACTAAAACGATGCATCAATCTGGCGTTTGAGCAATCAATACCGTGAAAAGGATAGCAGTTGCAAAAGACAAAATGGATGGAACAGACAAATGGAGTTGGTCGCAGTAATTCAGAGAGAATCAAAGACAACATTATAAATAACGTTGCCGCGGAAAGAAATAGCATTAACAAATTTATGGATTAAAGTCTGTATTACCTTCAAAACAAAATTTTGTTTTTCGCAGGCTTAGGTAAAATCCTACCACCGCATTTTTTGTTACATAATCGGACGCTGAACTTGAATTTGACAATGATAGTTTGTCCTCCTGCATATTCTGGTAAGCAGGGATCCGCCCAAAAAACTGACCCCGAAATTCAGGAACAGTACAAGAAGAAAATACGATAGGAAAGCGGCCGGTAAGCACATTGGAGACATCGCAATCAGTGCGGAAGGTCCGGGGTTCGATTCCTGGGCGGGTCAAATCGATTCCTCAGCCGCGGAGATGGTCCTCGCCATTTGTTAGTCAAATTGTAGAAAGGATATTGAAACACTTCAGTCATGACATTAAAACTTTGATTGTGCTGCATATAGATTATGTGTTCATTGCGTTGTGATGCATATAGATTATTTAAAAAAAAAAAAAGAAAACTCATACAACAGGCTACATACACGCTGAGTAGTGAGTAGCGAAGAACAAAATCACAAAATTAACTTTTCGCAGACACTGCAGCCAAGAAATCGCAACAACCAATAATCAAATCTTTGTGCTCGTGGTATTACGCCGAAGCGTCTAACGAGTGGCAGGTCCATCTCCGCGGCTTTACGCCTGGGCAACACAGATCCTAAGAAACATCGCCACTGCGCTATCCGTCCGGTTTCATCACCACAGCCAAGTTTGTCAAAAATACAAAAAATCACATAGCCTATTATTACCACGTATGTCGAATAATATAATCCTCCGCCAGCCATTCGTGGTAAAAGCGAGAAAACAACTTCTGAAAAACAAATTCTCTTCTTTCCAAAGTTATGCAAAGAAATAGGATATTTGTTTGTAAATACTTTCCACGACGCTTCAAATGTATCGCCTAACCTTTTCGACTGAAAAAAACAAACAAACTCTGTTTTCATCATCATGCCTTTTTCAAAATTGAATCAAATCTTCACTAAGCTCGCCTCATTAGGCCGAAGCCTATAACGAGTGGCAGAGCCCACCTTTACGGCTTAGCGCCTGAGCAACACCGCTTCAAAGACACTTGGAGTGGTGGCGAGCCCTAGGCAACGCAGTGTCCGATTCGACCAGCCCAAGAATTGAACTTCAAACCTCTCGCACCATTAACAATGTTTTAAATAAATAAATAACTGAAGTTATTTACACATCATATTGAACTGAAAAGTCAACAGTAATTGAGGGAAGACGGCAAAGTGATCTTGCGCTGTTCGAATCAGCAGTCACCCGGTTTACATGTCAAATGCGATCGGCTCCAACCGCGAATCGAACCCGTTTTGCAGGATCTGTAACCTGCGTGCCGAACTTCTAGACCGTGTCACTGACATTAACTATTAAACACCACGCCGAACGGTTGGAAGGCCTTTTCAAGAAGCGTCACAAATCGCAATGCCGGCTGCAAGTCAAAGCTCAAAGCTTCAAAAAGAAGACAGCCGGGCATACATAGTTGCAAGCTTTCTTGTCAACCAAGACACCAAGTACTTAAAGCATAAAGCTCTACATAGTGCAGCCAAAGTATCGCTAAATGTAAAAAAAATTTGCATTGCAAACAAAGTTTTGCTAATAACCAAAAAGCGTTACAGGAAGTTAGGAAAACTCAAAAACCAATAACGTATTCAGCTAGTAGTTTACAAAAAAACTGTATCTGCTGTGCTTGTTCTAGAAAAGTAGCAAAAAAGATCCAGAAGTCGGTGGATACACCATCTAAATACACGTGGACACACCTCGTCTGGATACCCACGAACACATATCTGGATACACACTGATGCACCCCTGCACACACGCACCGATATACCGCTGCATACACCGGACACACCTCAGGTTACACACGGACACACCTTTGCATACGCAAAGACACCTCAAGAAATTGGTTTACCATATTTAAACTCACATATTCCCATCTGACAACTTTGTTTTCAGTTCCAAACCAAGAGTTGTTTGTCAACTGAGTCACATAAAGATTGAAAAAATCACAGAAATGGTGATACATGTTACCAGTGGCATCAAGTTGAACGAAGTACACAGGAGTCTCCACAACCTCATCGCAATGCTTTTTGGGATTTTCAAAAGGGTCAAACGATAGTTGGGTGTAAGGTGCAAGCTGTTCTCCCCTAAAAATGATAAAACTTAAATATTTTGTCTCGAAATTTAGTTGACACAAATAAGCTACCATAGTTTTTTTCAAGGCCTATGAAATACAGATACTTTATTCCTATTCAGAATTCTAGAAGGCAGTAACCAACTTACAGCTTCAAATAAACAAAAAACTCATTGCAGTTAATTTTAGAATACAATAAATATGGGATGAAATAGGTTAAAGAGAAAAAGCTGCATGCAGTGTACAGCACACCCTTGTGTACACTGCCCATGATAAAAGCTGCCTGATTTTATTTCGTTAAGCTACAGATTCAGGGATTTTTGAAGAAAGGGAAAGAATATTGAAAATGCTTACACTACATCTTGTAGTTTTGCGCCTCCAGAGCATTGAAGTACTAATAATAATCATGACTGAGGCTATTTTCCAATTATATTGAACTGAAAATTCAACAGTAATTGAAGGAGATGGCGAAGTGAGCTTGCGCTCTTCGAGTCAGCAGCCACACGGTATATATGTCTAATGCGATCGGCTTCAGCCGTGAATCGAACCCGTCACGTAGGATCTGTCACCTGCGCGCGGTACCGTGAGGTCACGCCGCTGATGTTACTGTATTAAAATATGTAAAACTAAAAATTGATCAGCAGGAGGTCTGGAGTCTTCTTTTAGCTCCCTCAAGAATTCGTCAGTAAACTAGGCATACAAAAAGTCCGTTAATGCACTAGCATCTAATAAGATTACTTTTTTGCTCTCACCAATCGCCCAATGGTCTTTTTCCTTTTGTTTCTTCATCTAGAGCTGCTTGATCCAAATCGCAATAACCACCAATTTCCCCTTGCTCCAAAACCACTTTGTTTTGACGGACAATTCTATTCTCCACAGATCGAAGATCCATGTACAAATATTTAGCCTTGCATAATCTGGAATCCCTGCAAGAAAGAGCTAGGCATTGTTCTCAACCTTTTATGGTTTGGGCCCCTTTCTTGAGACATTCAACACCAGTGGCCCCTTGCTCGGCAATAAATTTTTTTTTTAATTGATTGGATTCTTCATTTTTATCCTCCTATCACGAGAAAGCGGCGGAGGCGCTATGCGTAGGACTAATCCAGACTCGCTTAGGAGTTGGCTTTGTTTCCAAGTTTTCCGGTTGAATTTTCTTCTGACTTCTTTAATTAGCTGCTTGTCAGATTCCACCAAGCAGAGATAATCATCGTGAAGCATCTTATCCAAGGACGCAACAACGACACTAGGTTGGGAGTTGAACCATTAACCTTGCAATCATGGTCGTCGTAAAAACGACGCTCCAAACCACAGCGCCACACGCTGTCGACTCCATCCGACTTTGTCACTCTGCCGACTAAATTATCCGTCAGTTTTGCATTCATAGTGGCCATATATGTACGCAAGTCATGAATGGTTAATTACCCGTAACAGGTTAATAAATTTTGTGCTTGTGGCAGCCTGGTTAATGTCCAGTAGCCTCCTCCAAGTCCCACGGGGACTAATGGCCTTCCATTGAGAACTCTTGAACTAGAACTTTAATGCAATTTCTATCATATCATACTTCGCCAAACATCGATGCATTATGATCCTCGTCCTTAAATACGCATACGTAACTCAACAGTCCAGCTGTCGTTGCCCAAGCAAGCTAGTAAGTATTAATTGTCGAGGACATGGCGCTCCTGGTGGGCCGATGGTAGGCTATTGTGCTTTTATCTTCTCGATTCGATGGCCGAATTAATGTTCGTTGTTGTTGGCTGGGGCCACTAGATAAAAACTTTAAAAATCAAAATTTTTTATCCAAATTTTTAAAAATCTTTTCGAAAGTTTCAAGGTAAACCAATAAGATTCCAAAGTATTTTTCTGGACATCTCAGGAGCGGATGCAGAATTTGGATGGTGGGATTGAACCCCTATACTCCCCTGAAACTTCCAATGGGCTTAGCTCTGCTGCTCTTAAAAAGAAACTGAAAACTACAATACCGCGTACAACGCAGCGATGAAGGTTTCGTTTTCGTTGATTTGCAAATTTCTCCCGATTTCATTTCCTTCAAGTACTTCTGGACGTAGCCAAAATCCGCCTAAACAAAAATTATTAGGCTACATCTAAAAAAGTAGGTTTCAAAAATCGTACTTCAGAAATATTTCCGGAAGTTTAGAGTCGGTAATGCAAGACAATTTTAAACAAAATTTATACACCACATGCAAAAAATCAAATCTTCATATTCTTGCGGTATTACGCTGAAGCGTGTCACGAGTATCAGGGCCCATCTCCACGCCTTATAGCGCCTGGACAGCACAACTCTAACGAAACATCGCGACGGTGGCGAACCGTTGGCGACACTGAGCCCGATTTGACCGCCCGGGAAATCGAACCCAAAACCTCCCACACCAACAGCAATGTTTTAAACCAATACACCAGCCTGCCGGTAACCCCACCCCATGAACATAAACGCAAAATATACAAAAAACGCTGGTGACAATCAGTGGTAGAAGTAGTTGTGTCTTTCCCCACCGTCAACGCAATAATGAATACGATAAGACCAAGGAAATATAACGCGGAATAAAAAAAGGGAAGAGGCAGCAAAACGATTAACTTTATAGCATGCAGGTAGGAGGAGTTAATAGAATGCAAGACAGGCATGGTTGCAACACCCTGGTCAAGAGCAAACCTTCCAAAAAAAGAAAAGGCGTAAAAACGACGGTCAGACCAAAAACGAAAAAAAAAACTGAAGCACCAGCATTGCTTCGCACGCTGCTTTACCATTTTGAATTGGAAGCTTTTGACCTACCTGATGCCAGTATCTTTTCTTGCTGTTTCCATCGAGACAATCCAGAGTTGGGTAAGATTTACCAAATTCGTTTTTGCACCCGGGTTCGAACCCCCAACAAGCCGCCTTTTCTGTGTGTTTCTGAAAATAGCTTCGGTAAACAGGGGCGTGGCGAGCAGAAAGTTTAGGGTAGCAAATTGCAATAGGCCTAAAATAACAAAGATTGCAAAGGGAGTCCTGTGGCCACGGGGTTCCCCTCTTTGGCTATCCCACTGGCGATAAAACTAAATGTGTTAAGAGGGCTCACATCAAAGAATGAGGTCATAGTCTGGGATGCTCAAACTTACTTACACAGATTTGTCTTACAATTTTGTAACCCCATCTCAACACCGACATTGCTAGGGAGTTGTTTATTTTTGTGTTAAAACTCGTTTGCGTTCAACGGTAACATCACTACAACCGGTTAAAAATAGTTGACATACGTGTAATGATCTTGCAAAACAAAAAGATTTGATAATTTTTACTCGCACATGAAAACTTTCCAATTCATCACATTTATACACTCTGTTTTTTTTTAAAGACACCTGGCGGCATCATTCGAGGAAACTAGATCGGCCTAATCAGCAGTAAAGTTTAACACGCCCAATCGCCTATGCTATCGTAATAGTTACCGCCACCGGTACCGGTACTCAAAGTTCGCTGCTTTCAATCTTGTGTTTCGACTTGTGTAAACTACAGTAAGTCCAGCTATCTGTTTCAGTCAAATAGGTTTATTAGCTTGCAATTCGGTCCTACTAAGCACCGCAACGGATTGAAACAACGCAAAGGACGACAAGGGACCTCAAATTGATCAACCAAACATCGCAATGAACGACAATGGACCTTAAATTGATTTACTAAACACCGCAAAGAACAACAAAGGACGTGGAATCATACGATAACAAAGAACGACAAAGGACTTTAAATTATGATTGTGTTAGGTTAGGGTTAGGTTAGGGTTAGGGTTAGGTTAAGGCTAGGGTTAGGGTTAGATTAGGGTTAGGGTTAGGTTTATCAAGTTTTTTGTCGTACTTTGCGGTGTTTAGTACATTAATTTGAGGTCCTTTGTCGTCCTTTGCGGCGTTTAGTAGGACCCCTTGCAATTTAATTTTAAATTAAGTTATATTGAGACAATTAGACCATCGCCGTTTTCAAGCATTTCCACTAAATATAAAGTGCTTGGTCCGCTTACTTTAAAAGGACAACTGGGATCTTCAATACATTGTTGTTTCAGTTCAGGTTGATGATGAAATACATAAGGAATATGACGATCAAGCAAATTCAAATCGTCCCAGTTGAAATCTGCTCCTAATATCGACTCAAGCGCAATAAACAAGGGAAAGAAAAGCCTAATGTCCATAAATGGCAGTTTGGACAACCATTTATTTAACAGACGGTTCTAAAAATCTATCAGTATTTTCACCTAATCATCGCTTACAATCTGAAATACATAAAAGGACGTATTACTGTATTCTATACTTTAACCTGAAAATACTTTGGCAACGCTTGTACTTTACACTGCTGCAGTATTTTTTGGCGTGTTTACGGGGGGGGGGGGGGGCATTGTGCCATGGCGCCCTTGTTCTTATTTCGCCTTTTAGTAAAAAAGAACAAACGTTATTAAGTGATTGAAATGTGCCAGACTCTTTTGATGCTTTTGTAGTTTGTGCTTCTTTTTAAAAGTTCCTGCTACGCTACTTTGTAAACTTAATTCACTGGAACTGAGTAGTGTGTAGGCCCACTCGCCTAATATCGAAACCATGGTTAAGAAAAGTAATAGAATTATCTTGCCCACAAAGCAGAGGTTGATCGTCTGACGATTTTGCATGTGCGAATCTACAGACCT
This sequence comes from Trididemnum miniatum, assembly GCA_964006365.1. Lineage (NCBI taxonomy): Eukaryota > Metazoa > Chordata > Ascidiacea > Aplousobranchia > Didemnidae > Trididemnum > Trididemnum miniatum. Next base: position 24,546,835 of record OZ023237.1, on the reverse strand, counting down.
CCTGGATATACTGTACTACTAGTAGCCTACACAAAATCAGACAGTAAACTGTAAAAGTTTTCGAGCCTTAGATTGAGCGTTTATTATTTTGCAGACTTACTGAGGATGACTCACCTGGGTCGAAATCGATTTTAGTATAAACTTTTAAATTATTGACCGAGTTTGCGTTCTAATAGTATAATCCTGCTCGCCTAATATCTTAACAATCTGTAGATTACACAAACACGGTCTATATCAGTGGTTTTCAACTTTTCTGGTGGAGCGAAAAGCCAATGAAACATTCCAGATACTTGAGGAACCCTGTGCATTAATGTAGCTTACTAATTTACTAGAACCCAGCTCTGAATTGTAAACCTTATGAACCCCTGGGCTGTAGTCTACTGAAGGAACCCCGGTTGAATACCACTGGTTTACAGGCTATCCTTTAGATTAGACAATAAACTGCTTATCATACTTGGATTACATTGCTGTAACAATGAAGACGTGGCTTTAAACGTTTCCGCATCAACTGGTGATAGCGCATTGCTCAAGCGTAAGCTTGCAGCTCATACAAATAACCTCAGGCAAAAATATTCTTACAGCCAAGCTTTGCGATTGAAAACGACCAACCTCAAATGGCCGAGTGGTAAAAGCGTCTGCCTCTAAAACTGTAGACTCCGGTTTGATTCCGAGTCGGGTCTAACCAATGATTTAAAATTGCTTTGATCGTTTTCTCGCAATAGGAGGATAAATGTGCAACTAAACGCAATTGTAACTACATACAATCTTTGATTTGATCGTTTTTCCGTGATAGGAGGATAAATATGCAACTAAATGCAAATGCAACTACATCATACAATCTTGGTTCGATACTTGGCTCAGTTTTCAGTCGAATATTAAATAACTTTGGTACTGCAACAGATTAAATCTGAAAAGCAAAATGAATTGCGGGCAAAGCGGTAGCCTGGGGCTGATAGCCCAAAGTTGTTGCTTCGTCTAAAGCAGGGGTGGCCAACCTTTGATTCCATGCGCCAATATTTTTCACCTTTAATTTGGATGCGCCACATCATGCATCCATTTCTCTTCAGTTCTGTAAAACAAGGGCGTGCAATATCGGTAAAGAGCAAAAAAAAAGGGTCTTCACTTCACGCCCTCAAACAGTGGCGAATCCAGGATTAGGCAAAGGGGGGGCCACAACCGGGGGTCCGGGGCTACGCCCCCAGCCACCAACGGATTTTTACGGTTTTCATATAAAAGAACACTTATTTTAGCAAACTTTTTTTTTCGACAAAGGGCCTGCAGTGAGAGCAGTCACTCCGGACAATGCAAAAATATTTTCGCAGCTTATGTCTAAAAGCAGCAGCTTGACTAAAATAAGTGAAAGGAGGCTGCAAACACTATTAGTTTGAGAAATTATAGACTGAAAGTTAGGTTTTAGCACCTTATTACAGGGCCAAAGGGGGGGGGCATGGCACCGTGGCTCCCCTGCGTGCGCCTATGCCCTCAGACGTCCTGTTTTCCACTGACAATGTCGGTGGGGAGCAAAAAATAAAAAGATCTTCACGCCCTCAGATTTTCTGTTTTCCACTGAAAAATATCGGTGGAGGGCAAATAAAAAAAAATTAGTGAGTAGAAGTGGCTTGTCATCAAAAAGGTGCAATGCGCCACTTTTACGTAGCCAATGCGCCACGTATGGCGCATGCGCCACGTATGGCGCATGCGCCACAGGTTGGCCACCCCTGGTCTAAAGTTAAACCAAGCCTGCGCACTCTCAAGGGTTTCTAATCAAATTCAAGTTCGGCCGCAACCGATCGCACGTGACATATAATTATAGATGGCGGCTGTTGACACGAAAAGCGCAAGCTCACTTCGCGTTTTCCCTTGATTTCTGTTAAATTTATAGTTCAATATAATTTGAAAATAATTTCATTTATTCAAGCCTCCGATTTTCGTTGCCACAATAGCCTAATAGGCTATCGGTAACTCCAAGTATATATTAAAAATATTACATGATTTAAACAAAACAAAAAATCAATACAATTGATTAGGTTACAGTTCTTGATGTTGAGCTTTCAAATGTGCGAACCTCGGATGTTCCAGCAACCACGATTTAGCTTTCCGTACAAGTCGGACAAATTCTTCAACATCAAAAGAAAAATTCCAAAACTTTGGATGCTTTTTGTAAGGTTCATCTCCCTCTTTATCATGCCCAAAAACTTTGCTTTCATCTTCCCATGTCAAATAGCGAAGTCCGTGCAAAAGTGCGAAGTCACGCATGTCTCGTACAACCCCGCAATTATATCTGTAATAACAGATCAACATCAAATCTTCATGAAACTCGCAGTATTACGCCGAAGCATGTAACGACTGGCGAGCTCCATCTCCGCTGATCAGCGCCTGGGCAACACAGCTCCAAAGAAACGTCGAAGCGGTGGCGAGTCGTCAGCTCCAAAGAAACGTCGAAGCGGTGGCGAGGCGACACTGTGCCAATTTGACCGACCCAGGAATCAAACTATGACCTTCCGCACCGATAACGTGCGCTTAACAACTGAGCTAATTGTGTGAAATCATGGTGGAATAAACAATAATAATAAAAATGTTTTTTTATACCGATTCCTGTAGCAAAAGCCTACTTTCTAACCGGTGTAAAAGTGATACTGTAACACTGAACATAAATGTTTCGAAAAGTCATACACTTTGTTTTAAAATAAGAATTCCCCTGTCTTAAGTACGATTAGTAATGAACTTAAATTTGAGTTTGGAGTGGAAGCTTCGCTAGTAAGGACTTACATAGGAATTCCTCCGTTGTCTTATTTTTCTTATTTCTGCAATAATTATACATGGCTTTGTTCTTCGCTGGTAAATAATCGTAACGAACGTAAGCTAGTAAATTGTACTGAACGAAAGCTAGTAAAGGTAAAGGTACGGGACAGCGGGTGCAAGCACACATTGTTTAAGCCATTTTCAATTGTCGGCCCATTACAATTTTCAATCACGAATGATTGAACGCTGTTAAGGGACATAACATGACGAACAACACATACACAAAACCCTTCGCACTTCCGCTTGTGCCGAGCGCCTGGCGCGAAAGCTGCGAATACCATTTTTAAAGTCTTCAGTATGACCCGACTAGGAATAAAACCCCAGTCTACCGGCTACCAAGTCGACGCTCTCAACCGATACACCAAGCGCCGGTCTTACGTAAGCTAGTAAGTAATGATGGGGTCGCTACCGTTGCGACGTTTCTTCGGAGCTGCGTTGCTCAGGCGCTAAGCCACGAAGATGGATCCGCCACTCGTTACACGCTTCGGTGTAATACCGCGAGCAGTGGCGTAGCCACGAGGGGGAGAGGGTTTGGGGGTTACAACCCCCCCCCATTGAGCCTCAAATGACGTCATACACACTTCTTTTTCTGATATTTATTTCGAAGTACTCGATACTTTGTCATTGATAATCTGGTTTTGTAATTGTCATAATAACAAGAATTATGTAGCGTTGTTTCCTGAATCTTGTTCTTTGCCATTATGTTTATGAAGCAATGACACAATTTTATCAGTGGGGCAGTGCCGTTCCTGTACACGCAACTGCTCTCGGCCCCTCAGATTTTTCGTAGAAAAAAAGCTAAACGATCAGTGTCATCTGTTCCTAAGCATCCTTTATTATAAGTTCAAAGGTAAAATCATTCAGACCGAACCTGGCAACACTACTCAGCTATTTTTGTACAGTTTTTTGGTAAGCTGTAATCTCCTCCAACGGGGTTCGGGGCGAAGCTATTGCTTTTATGCCTTCAAATCGCCAAAAATGACCACAAAGGCTACGTTTATCCTCGCTCCAGGGGGGGTTCAGACCCCCCAACCCCCCCTGATTTTTGGGGCTCCGCTCCGAACCCCCCTTTTAAAAAAACATTTACATCACTACTCGCCCCTTCTTAATATAACTTGCCCCCCTCACTTTCCTAGTGCTAGAATCGTCACTGTGTGTGCTATTTTTGGTGCCGAGTGCTTTGTTGGTCGATAAATAAAGCAAAACTACTACTACACTTGTTATCTTAAAAAGGCAGTGTGGAGAACAAGCCGGCAAGTTTACTTGTGTCGCAGGAAAAGGGCACTTAGCGGAATTCCCCCATCTTTAAGTGGTAGACAGATGGCAGCTTGACTCGAAGACCGCAAGGTCCCTTCAATGCCTCCTAGTCGAATTTCCTCGGCAAATAAAATATATAAACTTAAACCGTGTACCGTCTTTTGTTCCGGAAACGTAGAAACAAAATGAAACATTAAAAATTTAAACAATATTAAAAATCAATCCTTTTCCATTGAAAATTCCGACTTCAACTCGCGGGCGGCGGTGGACCCAAAGCGAGAAATGTGCCGATTGACGAGACTCGCTTACTATGTTTGTATCAGCTTCTTGATCAGGTTTATTAGTAAACCATGAAACTGTTAAAACTTGTAAAAATTGCACAGGTTTATTCATTTATTGGTATTCAACTACAACTGCTGAGTAGTGGTAATGGCAAACTCTATTGCTAAGCTTTTACCAGATATTGCACTCATCTACCAGTAACTTGTTGAAGCTTAGATGATTTTTTTAATCTACATGTCTTCCTTAAACACTGTAACACGCCTAGAAAAAACTTTTATTGTTTTTGAACGCCTAGTAAAAGAATAGAGCACACATTAGTAGCCCACACTGGCTAAGATCGCATTGCTTGCCATGTAACTGCATAGAGCAAAACATCCAGCTGACGTCATGTTGGAATCAGCCAATCAGAAGCAAGCGGGGATTGGGGAACAAATTTGCGATTTTCTCGTTACTCTGGCCATGGATCGACGTCGGATTTTCGCGAAGGTGCTTAAACACCGCTAATGCGTAAATTCAAACTCCCTTCAAATTGGTGTTACTTGGCCTTTAAGCAAAAGTGATCGACGTACTGTAGCTCAAAACAGAACTAAATCGCTAACATTTGAATATCGTTTTACCAGTTTCACCAGAAAGCATTCCTTTGACTTCCTTACAACAATCGCCTACTTCATAACTGCCTTCAGTATTTTTAGTTTAAAACATATCTCTTAAATCTTTTGTTATTATACAACCAAGGGGGATGTGGGGCATGCTGCGTATGCATCCCCCCCACCTGCCATTTTCAACAATGTTTTGGATGAATAAAATTTTTCCATAATTTCGAACCTCTTCATAACAATATGCCGTAATCGCCTTAAGCACGCATAAGCAAAACCGTGCGGACAAAATGCATCATTGGTGAAGCAGTGAAGCACTTAAAGTTAGGGGCCAAAAATGTGACAAGCTTTTCCCAAAAATTGTTTAAAAAGCACTAAAATGGCCATTACAGTATGCAATTTTCAATTAACTCTGCCGAAGAAAACTGCGTTTGAAAAAGCGACGAAAATTGATGCCCCCTCCCTCAAAAAAATTCTGAATACGCCCCTGACATGAGCACATTTTCAAAAGGCTTATTTACGCCCGTTTCCGTCTTTGTACTGTATTTAGTTAACATTCAACCTAATTGAAAATTACACCCCCCCCCCCAACCAAAACTTTGTGGACCCGCTCCTGTATACGACGTATGGTCAAATGTGACGTCATTTTCAAAACCCCTTCCATTGCAAAATCCTGGCTACGCTAGTTACCGCGAGTATAATGAAAGTTTGATTTAATCCCGTACTTTTGCATGATTTATGATCAGAATGATCGTCATCGTCATTTAGACAAGCTTCCTCTCCGGATCAAGTGCAAACAACTCTGAGGCCGAAGATCAATCCTTTTACCAACCCAAATTGTTCAATTTGTTTGCTTATTCACTGGTATATAGTTGCATATTTATCTTCTCATCATGAGAAAGCGATCAAAGCGCTATAACGAGCTCGCTTAGGAATTGCCGGCCATTTGTTCATCACAACAAGATGGGGGAATCCCGCCAAGTGCCTTTTCCAACGGTACAACAAGCAAACTTGCCGGCTTGTTCACCTCACTGTCTGCTTAAACCTGAGCGTCAATCAGGCAAGCTGCGAACAGCATATCTAAAGTGATTAGTTTGACGAGAGTAGGGACCAAACCCCAGTATACAGCTCAAGATGTAGAAGTTTTTACTTCTCGGCCATCTGAGCTGGTATAACTGGATCAGAAGCTAACAGTGATGTTGTAAAGCCAGCTTCTGGTATCGTCATCTGTTAACATCAAACCACGTATTCCTCCTGGTGCACGAAGTATTAGATCAAGGGTTTCCAACCGGGAGCCAATGACCCCCTAGGTGCCACGAGACAGTAACCAGGGTGCAACACGTGCAAGATTTAATACGTGTTAAAGGTAATTAATCACTTAGGACCAGCGGAGACTGTAGCTACTATGAATGAAATACGACAGAAACTTTTGTTGCTGAGGAGGAGGCCATTGTTGTTGAGAGTCTCTACTATGGGGCTACAAACCATGCAGTGTAAGGATGAAAAATACTGTATTAGACACATAGAAAAACGTGATCCATTGCCCAATTGCGCCACACTTGCACCATTTCATCCCCATGAGAGAAAAGTGTATAGATTTATCCAATCCTAACATCTGCAACGCCCTAATTTGATTAGAACTTACAGTTCAAACGTAATAGCCCATTCGGGTAAAAACATAAAGTGTCCCAAACCGGATCCATGCATTCCAATCATTATGTCCGTGTTGTGCGTAATGGTTAACTGTTCCTCGAAAGGCATAGCTTGACTAAATGGATAAACCTGCATAAAAAATCAATCAATCTTCGTTATGTTCGCGGTATTACGCAGAAGCGTGTAACCACTAGTGGGGCTTATCTCCGCAGCTAAGCCTCTGGACAGCACAGCCCGAAGAAACGTCTCAGCGGTGTCGAGCCGTTGGTGGCACTGCGTCTAATTTGACCAGTCCGGAAATCGAACCCTAGACTTCCCGCACCAGTATCAATGTATTTAATTGCTAAGTTAATCGGTCGGTTTAACATTCAGCAATGATGAGATTAAAGAAACACAGAGCTGGTATTGAAGTACGTGAATTTTCGTAAAGGCCAAAGTCCTTCTTTGCCCTCTTGCCGATGCCGTTGATATCAAAGTTGTTAAAACGTTAATCTGGCCTTTATTTTCAATTGTTAATTTATGGTTTCACCTTCACTTCTAGATTCGGAATCTTCTTTATAGCTTCAACTAATTCTTCCTGGTTGAGGACGATTCGGAAGATCTCGTATTTATTCGTGTGATTTCGATCTAGGAGAGTCACTCTGATTTTACTTGGAGGATCCTCTCTCCTCGGTAACGACGTAGGGACAAGATTAGCATCGATTATATTCATGCGATGAAGAAAATGTTGCGAGAAAGCGCGAAATAAGCTACTTCCGCGACAACGCTCTTCCTGTGAATAAATAAATGAAGATTAAAGAGTAAAGTCCTTCATAGCTGCGCTGTTCACAGTCTTTATAGTAACTGAATCATACTTACCATGCGTGGTGGATAATATAATCCTTCCGGCATACGAGGTAAAAGTGAAAAAATAACCTCAGAGAAGCAAACTCGCTTTTTCCCAAAGTCGTACAAAGACACAGGATCTTTGTTTGTAAAAGCTTTCCACGACGCTTGGAAATAATCTCTGAATTTTGCGACCGGCTGCAAAAACATCAACCGCAATAAATACGTCAAGGAGTAAAACAAAGCAACAATAATTCTTAAAACTGGACGTTTCGACAACATAAATTCAGTTGTCATCATTAGCAGTGTAAGTAAGGCAGTATAAAACTGAACAAAAATGAAATTATTACGTCATTTTCGTGCAAGAACGCATCACTGATCGAAGGGCTGTTGCTAACTAATCAATCGGCTACATTGGAAGCGCGAGAGGTTGGAGTTGGCGCCAAAACTGACCGAGATTTGAGAGAGAAGCCGAAATCAGACTAAAACTGACCGTAGTCAATATCTATGCCCAGGGCCGGGTTTAGACAATGAGAAGCCCTAGGCTATTTGATCAATGAGGCCCTAGTGAGCAACGATCAGACTCACCTTTACGTAGTGGCGAAGCCAGAAATTTTAAAAAGGGGGGCGAGCAATAATTTCCACACTTTTTTCAAGTGTATTTTTTTTTTCGGCAGAACTAATTTGAAGCTGATTGAGACACAGAAAAGGCTCTAGAGGGGTCCGGTGTATGTTCCCCCGGAAAATTTTTCAAAGTTTACATGCTGTAATGGTTATTTTAGTGGTTTTTAAATAATTTTCACGTTAATTTTGTTTAAATATTTTGACCGTAATTCTGAGTGCTTCGCCAAATATGATGCATTTTGTTCGCACGTCTTCGATGTACGTGCTGAAGGCGTAGGGCTTATTGTTGTGAAAGAGGTTCGAAATTATGGAAAAATTGTATACATCAAAAACATTTTCGAAATGGCTGGTGCTGGGAGGATGCATACCCCTCATCCTACCCCCTGGCCATCAGCTACACAAACCATCATAAGAGTCTGGCATATTTTAGTCTTGATGGTCGATTTCTAAAAAAAAGGTCTTGATAACAAGAAGGTCTTCGTTGTTCGTGACAAGGCCCCTTGTTTCTCCAAGGCCCTAGGCTTCAGCCTGCCTAGCCTATTGGTAAATCCGGCCCTGTCTATGCCCTGCTTGCAATTTTTTGTATTTGGTAAGACAGAGATTTGTTCAAGCTACCGCAGTTGAGGAGAAAAAATGGTTTCGGATGCTGATGATCAAAGACCTTGCTGTCGGCGCGGGAAGTTTTGGGTCCAATTCACAGGCCAGTCAAATTGGATTCAATATTACCAACGGCTAACCACCGCTTCGACGTTTCTTCGTATCTGTGTTGCCCACGCGCTAAGCCGCGTAGATGGGCTTAGACTCTTCTAACACTTCCTGGTGTAAATACTTACCAGTATAATAAAGATTTAATTTTTTTGTAGAGACTGAGGAATATTTTTAAACTGCTTCGCCAGTCGAAAAGCGACGATCACATAAGACGTTTAATGGGAGGATAAATGGGAACGGGGCTCTACAAACTTTCATTCATATCTCTTAAATTTAGCGCAGTTGTTAATTACACGCTATCGGTGCGGGAGGTTTGGGCTTTGATTCCCGAGCCGGTCAAATTGGACACAAGTGTCGCCAACGGTTCGATACCTCTGCGAATTTTCTTTGGAGCTGTTTTACCCAGACGCAAAGCCGCGGGGATGGGTCTCGCCATTCGTTTCAAGCTTCGTCGTAATACTGCGATCGAGTCTAATGAAGATTTGAATTTGATTTCTAAATTTTTGGTCATAATTAAAACATCAGTACTTCAATACTTCTGGACTCATATAACTGCAAGATATACCCGCATTTTCTTCAATTTTATTTCCTCCTTAAAATTTCTTGGTTCTACCCTACTTTTTTCAGCTTTTTTTTTATAATTTGTTGTTACAACTCACATATTCCCATTTGATGATGATGTTGTTCTTTCCAAACCAAGAGTTATTTGTCAGCTGGGTGACGTAGAGATTGAAGAAATCACAGAAATGGTGATGCAAGTGTCTGACTGAATCGAGCTGCATGAAGTAGACCGGGCCTTCCACAACCTCATCGCAATGTTCTTGAGGGTTTTCAAAAGGGTCAAACGGTAGTTGGGTGTAAGGGGCAAGTTGTTCCCCCCTGAAAAGAGACAAACTTGAATCTCCAATTTATCAATAATTTTGAATTTTTAAATCTGTAGCTTTGAACTTTACCAACCAGCTTAATGTACAAATTGAGGTAAAAAAGACAACCGGTTGCATTGCTTTAAAAATAGGCTTACTTTAAAATATCTAATCACGAATAAAACAGCTGAAACAAACTGAAGCATATTCAAATAATGCGCAATGTATTAGAATATTGAGTATAAGATAGAATATTCTATCGAATATAAGATTCTATTTAAATAAGATTGACAATAGTTAACGCATTTTAACTGAATCGTCTTTGTATTATCTGAATATGTTTCAATTTGTTTCGGCTATTTTGTTTGCAATTAAACTTTCTAAAATTTCCATCAACCACTCGACTTTAAAATGACTCAGCAAAAAGTCTGGTATTTAGTTTCCGATCTTACCACGTGGTTAGATATTTTTTCAGTTCTGTTTCTCTATCCAGAGCTGCTAGATTTAAATCGCAGTAACCACCAATTTCCCCATGCTCCAAAACCACTTTATCCTGACGGACAATTCTATTCTCTACAGATCGCAGATCCATGTATAAATTGCGAGCATAACACATCGTTGCGTTTCTACAAGAATCGCAAAAAAATACAAAATTTTCTGGTAGAATATACCCCTAAACATATACAAATGAATATTACTAATTTGCTAAATATCAAATATACTGAAACACTGGTGCAGTGATGCACTACCATGGTGTTTTAAAAATATTAGTCAATTGGCTCTTTTTGCTAGGAGCATGTATAGATTGCCGGTTAGCTCAGTTGCTAAGGATATCGCTATAGGCAAGATAGGTCTGGGGTTTGATTCCTGGGCCGGTCAAATCAAACACAGTGACACCAACGGCTTGCCACCGCTGCGACGTTGCCTCGGAGCTGTGTTGCCGAGGCGCTACGCCGCGGAAATGGCCCCCTACACTCGTTACACGCTTCGGCATAATACCACGAGTATCATGAAGATTTAATTTTGTTTTTTGCAGGGTTGCAAAAAATCGATTGTGTTCTATATTCGATTGCGATATTCTTTATTTTTTGTTTATCGAATGCAATGAAGCCTATACTTTTTGAATGAGTATCGAATATGACCTTGTCTTTCATTGTTTTTGACTTACTTCGGTATTTCATGTTCGATTCTTTTCGTCCTGGTTACTGTGTCTCACTTTAGTAAATTCAAAACATTTGTCTTTATGCCATTACCTTTTTGTGCAGATAAAATTTTTTGAGCCAAAAAAACACAACTACAATTAATAAAAAACCAGAGTTGCAAAAGCACAAGTTACTTCGCATCTATGGTCACATGCGATGCCCGTCGTTTGTCTGTTACAGCATGAAATCGAGCTCATCACAAAAAGTTCTTGGCGCATACCGCCAAATGCTCATTGTAATATTGAATATCGATCACAGTAATCTTTATTCTTTACTTTTTTAAACTATACCATCGAAATCGATACCGTCTTTACTTTTTTAAGTATCAAACTTGGATTTTTGATGGATGGATTGCCGTGAGCAAACGAGTGGCTACTGGGAAATTGCCTAAGTTTTTCTTTAACAGTTCAGACTAGCCGAGTGGTAAGAGCGTGCGCCTCTGGAGCAGCGAAAACGGGCGTGATTCCAAAACGCGTCAAACCATTGACTTTAAAATTGGTATTCACAGCTTCCTTGCTTGATGCTCAGCATTGAAAGGGACAGTGTGGAAAAGAAGCTGGCAAGTTTACGTGTTGCGCCATTGGTAAAGGTACTTAGCGGGATTTTCCTCTCTTGGTGTGGTAAACAGGTGGTTAGTAACTCGTAAGCGAGCTCGTATAGCGCTTTGATCGCTTTTTCGAGATAGGAGGATAAATATGCAACTAAATACAACACATAGAAAAATAACCACATCAATGACGTTATTGCACAGTATGTCGAAATTGAGGGCTTGAGGATAGCGTTAGAAAATTAATAAAAGCTAAAAAATCCGTTGCACAAAATTGGGCTTTTTTGACAGTTTGCAATTGCATAAAGCAAGACCATTTCGTAACTAACTAATAATAAAAGTTATGAAATGACCATTTCGTACCATTTCATGAGCTAATACTTAAGAAGAAGCTAGCATCAGATACATGTTAGAATTCTCCCAGAAATAAATTTTTTACGCATGCAATTCAAAAAATCTAATTAAAATATTTTGCATGCCTAAATCTTATTTTGAAATGAAAGTTACCGCACATACCGCGTACAACGCAGCGATGAACGCTTCGTTTGTGACGATTTGCAAATTTCTTCCGAATCGATTTCTTCCTTGTACTTCTCAACGTAACCAAAGTCTGCCTGAACATAAATGATTACTAAAACCAAACGAAGTAAAATTAAATCAAAGTCAAATCTTCATTATACTCGCGGTATTACGCCGAAGCGTGTAACGAGTGGCGGGGACCATCTCCGCAGTTTAGCGCCTGGGCAACACAGCTCCGAAGAAACGTCGCAGCGGTGGCGAACCATTGGCTACTCTGTGTTCAATTTGATCAGCCCGAAAGTCCAACCCATAACCTACTGAGGCAAAAGCGATGCCTTTGACCACGACGCGAACCATTTCGGTAAACGTCAGTTACGGAGCGATGTTCACGGGGATTTACCTGCTACTAGGAGCGTAACCAAAAGGGGGACAATTTCTCCACCAAGATACGTCAAGTACTTGTGTAATGTAGCGATTTGCGTCTATCTTGACCCAAGGGGGGCACATGAGGCACTTTTGCTGCCAACACCTTTTTTTGATATTGATCGGAAAAAGTTTATTTTTGCCCCCTCCCCCCTTCGTCAACATGTTGGTCTGGTTACGCCACAGCCTGTTGCTATTTTCAGCAGCAAAATTTAGACTTACCTGACGCCAATATTTTTTCTTGCTTGCTTCACTGGGGCAGTCTAGAGTGGGATATGAGTCGCTAAATCCATTTTTGCATCCAGGTTCGAAACCCCAACAAGCCGATTTTCCCGCGTGATTCTAAAAATATCTAAAATGAGCTTGGAGCCAGGTTCTTCATAAATTAGGCTACTTCAGTTTCAAAATATCTATCTCTTTTCTACCGACTTCTAAGTTCGAACAGTTTCTGCACAAAGTGGTCTGGTTTTTATCAACATACTAAGGCGCAGCGAGCATCTACAGGTGATGCAAGAACAAAAAAGAAAATCAAATCTTTTTTATGCTCGCGGTATTGCGCCCAAGCGTTGTAACAAGTAGCGGGGTTCATCTCCGCGGCGTAGCGCCTGGACAACACTGCTCTGAAGAAACGGCGCAGCGGTGGCGAGCCGTAGGCGACACTATGTCCGATTTGACCGGCCCGGGAATCGAACCCCATACCTCCCGCACCAATAACGATGAGCTTTAACAACTGAGCAAATCGATCGGAAATAAAAAGATAAATATATATAGAATAAAAAATTAAAAAAAAAAACAGATTTTTAAAACTAGGTTGGGAACGACAACACGTAGAAATTACACATGGAAGTGGAGACACTAATGCTGGTGATCAGTGGCGTACGCACTGGGGTCCAATGCGGTCCCTCAGCAGAGACCTCCTTTAATAAACGTTAAAAACCTCATTATCGCGTAGATTCCTCAAGAAAAATCGTTGATGTAGAAAGATTTTTTCACGGTCCTTTTCCTTCAAAAAAATATTGCGTGCGCCCTTATCTGTGATGTCCATAACATTTATTTCGATTTTCATTACATGTCATTTTTGAAGAGATGAAGCACAATAACGCCCAGCATTGCTGCAACGAACTGGCAGTTCTTAACGCAGTAACTTCCAATAACTTAATTACAAATTCTTTTCATTGAAACAAATTTGCTACCAGAGCCGGATAAAAGAGGAGAGGCTATTGGGTCTATAACCCTTGAGGCAATTTTAACGCCACTGTTCACAACAGCTAATCAACAAACATTAGCATCTCAGCAGCGCTTACTTTAAAAGGACAGATGGGATCTTCAATGCATCGCTGTTTTAGTTCAGGTTGATGATGAAATACGTATGGAATATGACGATCAACCAAATTCAAATCGTACCAGTTGAAATCTGCTCCTAATGTCGACTCAGTTGCAATGATCAAAAACAAGAAAAACCTCACGTACATAGTCTGCTGTTTTAGGCAATTATCAACTACAGACGACTCTAAAAACTACGGTAGACTCTCTTGCATCACTACGTATGCTGCAAAGCCTTCAACGCCAATAAAAGTGTAAACATGGACAAATCAATTTTATTTTTATGGACAAATCAATTTGTCGGTTGATTTGAATGACCACTTTTTTAAAGTATTAGCTGCATATTCATCCTTCTATCGCGAGGAAGCGATCAGAGCATTATAATGCGCTCGCGTAAGAGTTGTCGGCCATCTGTCTACATACAAAGTTTGCAGCAGCTGCAGCGAACGCTCTTACCACTCGGCCATCTGACCATTAATTTAAAGGTTTAAAGAACACTGATGTACAGTTTATGGCCACGTATCTCTGATGATAGCAGCCTATAGTTCTACTGTAAACTTGACAGGTTAATAAAAAAGGCCTCAACTTGGTAATTTTTATCGAACTTGACGCTCCTGCATAAGCGGGTCTCTCAAGGGTCTGAGAAGGGGTATATTCAGCGGGGGCCTTGTGTCATGCCTCCCTTTTTTGACTTTTAGTAAAAGATAAAATGTTGCTAAGTGACTGAAATACACCAGACTCTTTTGATGGCTTTTGCCGCATTTTGCCTCACTTTCAAAATTTCTCGCTACCCTATCAATCGGAGAGAACTCAAGCCCCGAAATTTTAAGTTGGCCAGGGTATTTATGACGAGTTGTTTTAGTAATTTGACTTAAGACTGCAGCTTACTGTATAGCGATAAGTTTTTAGTTTGCTGCGCAATGCTTACCATTTCCGTACTCGCTAGCAAGTGGCACTGATTGTAATCGCGCTATTCAAACCGCCAAACGCACACGTATCGCATGAAATCGCTGCGAATAACCGCAGGCAATAAAACCATGCAAAGCTATAGTGCCTGGTCTTGCACATGAAGAAAAGGGCTCGATTCCCAACCAAGTCTTTGAAAAAAAAAAACTATAATTGAGCGCAAAATTTTTTTTTTCTTCACGATCTAGGTTAGTTTATTGTACGTCTAATTTAATAATGATTACGAAATAAAAAATTTAGCTATGATGCACAAATCCACAGGCTGTTGGAATCCTTGAAACTGGACATGTGTACTGGGTAAATAAGAACCTTGTAAGCTTAATGGTTTGATGCACAATAAGGCAAAAAGCTTTAACAAATTTAAGGTTTAAAAAAATTTAACTTTAAAAAATTTAAAAGCTTTAAAAACCTTAAGCTTTAAAAAATTTAAGGTTAAAAAAGAGGATACAGAATGAGATAAAAAGCGTCAATCCCGCAGCCATGACATCCCCTTATGCAGAGTATCCGCAAAAACACGTTTATTTTCGAGTCTGATTTATTATTTTGATTACTAACTAAATGCTCTGTAGAAGCAGTCCCCAGTCACATTTTTTGCAACTTTACCTTCAATCATCGTTTTGTAAAATCCAGCGAATGCAACAGCAAATACACAAAAGGTTGGCTGACGCAGTGATCGAAGACATCGCTAACGGCGCGGAAGGTCATGGCTTTGATTCCCGGGACGGTCAAATCGGACAGTGTCGCCAACGGCTCGTCACCGCTTCGATGTTTTTAGATGTGTCGCCTGGACGCTAAGCCGAGAAGAACCTGGCCACTTGTTGCGCGTTTCGGCGTAATACCGCGAGTATCAAGGTGAGTTTATCGATTTGCGGCAATCCATACTGGCCTGCGACTATCTGCGATTAAGGCGATATGAAATTTGCTCGCCTGCGTCAAGCAAGCGGATTGCTCCATGATGTCGCAACAATCCTACATGCATGGTCTCACTCTCCTCGTCAAGGTTATTTCAAACATTTTTTTGATACCGGGCGATGAAGTGATAACAATTGTACCGACACAATTTCTTGATATCGCGTGGGGTTTTGCCGCGTTGTCGCACCAACGTCCTACGTCAAAATGAAATAAACAAAAAAAATTAGGTACTCGCGTTGCCGCTTACCGCGAATCGGTATAAACACGCCTTAATGAAGATTTGATTTAATGAGCAGGTCAAAGCATCCAATGCGTACATAACACAAATCAATGCAAATTTAAATCGTTCAGTGAAGAAATGTAGCTATTGGGAAGTTGCAAAACAAAATTGCTGAAAGACGAGATTTCAGGCGAAAGAAATGAACTTAGACAAAACAAATCAGGTCGAAAATCGCTTACAGAGGAAAAATTACGTCACAGTAATTCTTGAAACTGGACATTCCGACAACACAAATTGAGCTGTCATCATCAGCAGTGTAAGCAAGGCAGCACAAAACTGAATGAAGTAGCACTGCTGACGATGACAGCGGAATCTATGTGGTTAAAATGTCCAGTTTCAAAAATTACTGAGGCTTAATGTTTCCTCCTAAAACGTATCAAACAATGCTGAATAAAAAAATGGCGTGATATTTCTCATGTTTTAAGCCGTAAACACATTACAGTGGTTCGATAATTGACTAAATGAAGACAGAGCACTGTAATTTCGATGTGAAGCTTCATTCAAATGCAGCAAAATGTCAATACATTAGTAACATTTTTAAAGAATGAAAACTGAAGTAATGCTGAGATATTAGACAAAAAAGTTTATCATTTTGATCGATTGCTTGTACAGTGGCAGTGCAAAAAATGGCAAGACATGCATAGCAACAATATTCACTTCAGAGGAAAAATAAATCCTCAGTAAATCTTAATACCGGACGTTTTGACAACATAGATTCAGCTGTCATCGTCAGCAGTGCAAGCAAGACAGCAAAAACTGAAAGATGATGACAGTTTTGTACTGCTTTGCTTACACCTTTAATGATGACAGCTGAACTTATGCTGTCGAAACGTCCGGTGCAAAGATTTACCGTAGCTTTATTTTTCCTCCACAAGCTATTTTCGCCCCATCTTTATTAAATTCGGAATTATAATTCGGCTTTGACGTTTCTATCTGGTTGTTTCAATTTCACAGCTTGTTTAAAACTCGGATTTTCTGAAACTTTACCAGTAGCTTGTTTGACTAAGTTCGCAAATGTATCAGGATCAAACTGCCAGTTCCAGAACTTCGGATTGTCCCCGTATCGGTGATGCTTTCCTTGATCATGAGGGACAGGCGCAGGGCCATCTTGAGGCCAGGTGATGTAATGCACCCCCCGTAATCGGGCCAGGTCATAATAACAGCGAGTGTCACCGCAATTGTACCTGAAATATTTGAGAATAATGATGAAGAATTACTAATCAGACAAATGTGTATAAACCGTGACTTAAACCAGGAGTTGGGAATCGGCAAAGCGCAGCGGGCCACATCGACTGTATACTAGTACGTTCGGTGGACCACATTTACTTTTAATTTGTAAATTTTGTCCTTAAAATACACAATATTACGTCGGAAATTTACCAATCATTCATGGTCAGTTATTTTTTTACTGTAAAATCGTCGACTTTTGCACGGTTATTATGTCACAAACATAACACGGAGTCGAATGTGACGCAATTTTTAAGATACACCAATGTTTTCTATTCCACCAGTGTTGTTGTACACTTAACAAAGTTCTAACGCGGGCCACATTCAAAACCTAAGCGGGCCGCAGGTTCGCCACCTCTGGGTTAAACTGATGCGACGATATTTCCATTATTACGTGTTCATACGTCACAACTTGTGGATACGTCAGCATTTCTGTCTGCGTAGATATTCCTTTGTTACTCAAGCAATGCGGCAAGTTTTTGTTAATAATGATATTTAATTAAGTCAAATCAATTTGTTTTGACTTAATTAAATATCATTATTAACAAATTTAAAAAGTACTAACACATTTTTCCAGACCAAGCAAAAACTACAAACGCTAACAACGCATGAACCATACGCAATGCAAAAGTCAAAAAGAATCGGCCCGTTGGTGTGAACACTGTAGAGGTAACATCGATATTGGTGTGGAAGTCAGGGGTTTGATACCCGGGCCCTCAAACGGACACAGTGATGCCAATGGCTTAACACCGCTGCGACGTTTCTTCGGAGCTGTGTTGCCCAGGCGCTAAACTGCGGAGATGGGCCGGCCTCTCGTAACACGTTTCGGCGTAATACCGTACAAAAAAAAAATTTGAAACTCACAATTCGAAGGCGACAGCCCACACAGGTAGAAACATGAAATGTGTCAATCCTGCTCCATGCATTCCAATAAATATATCAGTGTTGTGAGTGATTGCTAGTTGTTCTTCGAATGGCATGGTCCTCCAATTGTATTCCACAACCTGAGATTAAACAGATTAAATGCGAAAATCGTCAGTGCTCAAACCAAGCTCTGGGGCCGACACGTATCCTTTACCATCCTCTTCTACAGAGAATGTCCCCAAAGCAGCATTAACAAAAATCCAAATTCGATATTCAAAAGTTAAACTGCGACTCTCATATTAAAACTGTGCACTTAACAATATAGGAGAAATAATGCAATTCAATTCAATTTTTTTTCGAAGATGATAACACAGAGTGCAGGGCAAGCTTTCAGCTACCGGTACGCATTATGATATAACAGTCAAGTATTGTTACACACCTTTAGTTTAATATTGTTTATTTTTTGAAGCGCTTCCTCTAGTTCCGGTTGGTTGCGAATTTGCCGATAGACGTTTGTATTCTCAGGATTTCCTCTTTGTAACAAAGTGACGCGAATAATCGCTTGATTGTTGACTAACAATGGACCTTTCTGATTGATTTTCATTCGGTAAAGGAAATGTTCCGAAAATGCCCGAAACAGACTGGACCCGAGACAGGGATCTGGCTGAACAAAACCGTATGAGGAGCTCGATGAAGTCACAAGCTCATTGAAATCTATTTTGATCTAAACCTGGGGTCTCAAAAGGTCCAAACTACATTTATATGATATGAATTATACATGCACGACTGTTTGACATAAGTTGCTACCGTAGTCTCACTAGAATGTTTTAGAAATCAACAACCCCCAAAAGGTCGATTCAAACTCAGACAGCCGTGGGGTTAGAGCGTCCGCCTCTGCAGTTGTGAACTCGGGTTTGATTCCGAGTCGAGTCACAGTAACGACTTTAAAATTTCTATTCACAGTTTCCCTACTTGTCGTTTGCATTGAAGAGACAGAGTGAATAACAAGCCGGCAAGTTTACTTGTTGCGCCCCGAGAAGGGCACTTCGCGGGATAACCCCTTCTTAGAGTGGTGGACAGGCAGCCGGCAATTCTAACCAAGCTCGTTACAGCTCTTTTGATCGCTTTTCGTGATGGGAGGATGAATACTTACTTATCTACGTATGTGCTCTAATGGGTTCGTACACCCAAACTACTTTTACAGGACATGAATTATACTCGCAACACTATTTAACATAGGCTACTGCGACTTGGTGTAAATGAAGAGGTCCACAGAACAGTAGAACGTTTTAGAAATTCAGTCCCAAAAAATCAAAAAACACTCATTTAAACCGTAACTTAAGTAACGCACGAGCATGTTGTAGGTTCCATCACGTAATTGAAGTAATTGGCTTGCAATGACGGTACAGTGCTATACGCTCACGCCATTATTCAGCAATTTACTTAAACGCAGAGTAGTTCATTAACCATTTAAATGCCATAGCAATTTTCGTAAGAAATTGCTACTTTTCGAAAAAAATTCAAATGCAACTATCCTTATTTCTTGATTTTATGTGGAGTTTGTCTAATAAGTTACCGCCAAATACCAAAATAATAAGGCTACAGCAGCAACAATTCACTTTTTTGCAACGATGCAAAAATATTTTTCAATGATTCACAAATATAATCTTTTGGGTCGCTATAGTGACTTCAGGCATGGTTAACGTAGTGAACAGTTAACTAATTGCCAACTCGAACTAATTCTTCAAACAGGACGTTTCGACAACATAGACTCAGCTGCCATCATCAGCAGGGCAAGCAACTAAAATTTTAGTTTTGTATTGCCTTGCTTACACTGCTGATGATGGCAACTGAGTCCATGATGTCGAAACGTTCAATTAAGATGTACTGCGGCTTTATTTTTTCCCCTCAAGATATTTTCGTCCCATATTTATTGTTTTTCATACTGTCATTATTTGAAGTATAACCAACAGAATAGATATCATGTGAAAACCTTACCACATAGGTGTTATAAAACATTCCACCGATCATGCGTGGCAGTAATGGAAACATCACATCTTTCACACAAACTCGCTTTCCCTTTAAATCCATCAAAGTAGTAACCGGGTGGTTGGTAAAAACTTTCCAGGAAGCAGAAAATGGGTCAAAATAAGAACTGGTAGCCTGAAGGAAAAAAATAACTGAATCTTTATTATACTCGCGGTACTACGTCGCAGGGTGTAACGAGTGACGAAGTCCATCTTCGCGCTTTAACGCCCGGTCAACACAGCTCCAATGAAACGTAGCAGCGGTGGCGAGCAGTCATCGATACTGTGTCCGATTTGACCAGCCAAGGAATCGAACCCTGGGTCGCTCTTACCATTAGCAGTGTCTTGAACCACTACGCCAACAAGTCGATTAGCCTAAAGAAACATTCATTCAATCAAAACTCGAACATGAAGCTGTAGAGAAAGCTTACAACTTGACTGTGCAAATATTTTCAAATTATTGAACAGTGTTTGAGAGAGACTGCGCAATGAACTAGTGTTCTTCCGAGCATTTATATGTCAAATGCGATCGACTCCTGCCATGAATCGAACCGGTCACGAAGGATCTTTAACCTGCGCGCGGTACTGCAAGGTCATGTCGCTGACATAGATAACTTGATTGAATGGCAATCAAGTTGTGGCATAAGGATCAAGAGCGTTCGTTTTGTGACCAAGAAACGCGGGTTTGATTCTACTGTAGGTCGCGTCACACCAAAGAACTGTGTAGTACTTTCAATCTTACTCCGAGCTGCACAAAAAGTAGGCTACAAGAAATTTAAAGACAACACCCACGTTGCAATTGAAACCGCAAAAAGCCAAAACTTTGCTATACTCACCGTGTCCCACATAACAATGTGTATATTCTGACCAAACCACGAATTATTGATATGCTGAGACAAATAAAGATTAAAAAAGTCGCAAAAATGGTGGAACATGTTCCCGCCAAAATCTAACTTCATGAACACAACTGTGTGGTTCAATATTACGTCACAATGCTGAGTGTCAATCAAAGGGTGGAAATCCAAGCCAGAAAAATTCTCCAGTTCCGCGTACCTGAAGATAGGGAAGAAAATTAAAAGTCCGTATAATTAAAATATTTCAGACTAAACAATATGCTCAAACCGCCCAGTTGGCGGAGTTGCCAAGGACATCGCTATCGGCGCGGGAGGTCATGGGTATTGGGTACGGATGTCCATTTCAGAATATAGAATCCAACGGAACCGGTTCTTATTTTGAACCGTGTTCCGTTTTTAGGATTCGGTTTAGTTGTGAAGAAAAATTGCTCGTGATAAATCTTTTCAGACGTTGCGCATAAACGCATGTGCGCGTTAGGCTTCGTGTGTGTGTGATCATGCGGTATTCGTCGGAGGCCGTAAAAAATTTGTGGGAGGCCATGAGTGTAGTACGCACCGCCTAAATATAATCTGGAGCCGTATTTTTTGTGTCTTTCTAAGATTTGAGAAGGGCATGTCCGCTGTTAGCTCAATGACTACGCCACTGCGTGTATGTAATGCTTCGAATTCATAGGGCTGTAATCCTTGTGCTGGCTATAAATTCATCAAAAATGAAACAAACGGTTGATTTTTTTTTTTGTTTTGCAGTAGTCGAGCGGTTGCATGCTGAACTGATTTTAAAATAGTACTAACGACCATTTTATAGATTTAAGATTCGGAATTATTCTAGAATACGCAATTATTCTAAAATGGACATCCCTAGTCATGGGTTCGATCTCCAGGCCCGTCATATTGGTTAAAGTGTCGTCAACGGCTCACCACTGCTACGACGTTTCTTCGGAGCTATGATGCCCTGATGCTAAGCCGCAGAGATGGGCTCCGCCACTCGTCATACGCTTGGGCGTAACACTGCGAGAATAATCTGATTTTTTTATGCTAATTTTTATCACACAAGCGCAACTGTCAAATTAAACTTGAAAGTTTCAAGTAATGCAATCGAAAGGAAATGGTTGTTTCCGTGTCGATACCTGACAAACAAACTGACATAAAATAAATAACAGTTACGTATAAATTTGGCAATAACGTTACTCAAAGCCAACTAAATGCGAAATTAGTTCAAGGTTATTATATTAATTCATCAAACTTGGAAATTCATTTTTGCTGGTTAAAGAAGACACAACCGAAGAAATTATTACAACTAATTGCATTTTCCTCAAAAACTACCAGTCTAATTTTTCGTGATAGTGTCTGTATACAGCTGACAACGGGTAGTTGCCAGAAACAGAGACACCAATTTTTTGTCACAAAGTTGTTAGAAATTTGATAGTTGTTAGAAATTTGTTAGAAAAGTTGTTAGAAATCTCTAGCATTATAGAGGACAACTGGCTTCCATATCGAGCATATAGAGTAGAGAGTACGTCATTAGGACGCTTTCACGCGGGCGACACGAGTCGTACGACTTCAATTTTCGTCTCATTTTTTAAAGTGCGACAGGCTTTCACATGAGCGACGACAGTCGTACGACTTTGTTACAAAATGGAGTTAGAAGAAGCCATTGCTGTTTTAGTGCTGGCCAATTGCAAGATAAGAAAGAACAACAAAAAAAGCGAGAATAGTGGATTCATCGACTACTTAAAGACCGGAGTGAAACTCCGGTACTTCAAACCTGTGTTATACTTTGTATGTTGATCTACGTTCACATCCAGATAAATTCGCTGCAGTATATTTGCTCACAGAAGCATCTCGATCTCATCATCTCATCTCGAATGTGAGTAGTCATCACTACTCACATTCCAAATATCTGGCCTCTCGCAGATTTCGTAAACAAATCGTTCAATGTCTTTTTAACACATACCAAACCCATATTGATTTTTCAGCGCAGTCTACTAGCTAGCATTTGTAGCATTATGCAATAGCCTACATGCCGGTATCACTTCAGTTGGACAAAATTTTTGTGCTAGTTACGTCATTCGTTCGTGATTGTTATGTCAACTTGTTGCGCTTGCGGCTTCGAGTAAAAAGCTCTATTGGTTTGTGTCCTATGATACTGTCGCACGACTAAAAATGTCGTCCAGAGAAGTGGCATGTCCAACTGTCCATGACACCCTTATTTCTGTCGCTGCGACCGGTCAACGTCTCAACCTGCGACTCCACGTGAAAGACTCCATTTGATCTAATGCAAACATATTGTCGTCCGTGTGAAAGGGGCCTTACCTTCACAGTCAATACGTATAATAGATACCAAATAATTACGGTTTCCGAAATTAAAAACGTCATACCAAGACTGTAGAGGACTTCTATGATCTGACTGCTTTTTCAGTAACATTTTATTGACTTGGCATTTGCCGCCGATATCTCCCGGGTCAAAAACATCTTGCCAGAATTTGTCTCGGCCAGTAGAAGTTTTCAATTTGTTGAAGTTTAAATACAAGTTTTTACCAACACAAAATCGTGTATACCTGAAAAAAATTACGCATATTTCTCAAATGGGCTAGTGTAAAGCAAATTTTAATCCTATTAAGATAAATTAATAACTAACATATAATAAAAAGACGAAATCATTATTGCACACGCGATATTTCGCCGGAGCGTGTAACGAGTGGCGGGACCCATCTCCACGGCATAGAGCCTGGGCAGTATAGTTTTGAAAAAACGTTGCAACGATCGCGACACAGTGTTCGTTTTACCAGCCCGGGAATTAAACCCCAGACTTTTCGCAGTGATAGCGATGTATTTAACAACTAGCTAACTGATAAGTGATAACTAACATCAAAGCTCAATTATAAAGCTGGTGAATGCGTAACTAAGGCAAAGACTGCCCAACCAACACAGTGAAAAGACATTAAGCATCTACTTAAAGTCCTGATCTTTATGAGCGAGTAGTAAAACTTGTCAAACAATGTGAACAATTACTACAAACATAACATAGCACGAAGAATCACGTAACGTTAGAAAACAGTAAACCAGCAAAAAAATTTTAAGCACTGAATAGTTGACCAACTGGCTGGTCAGCACAGTTGCTAAGTGCACAGACTATCGGTGCGGGAGGTCTGGGGTTTGATTCCCGAGTCGGTCAAATCGGCACAGCGTCGCCAAGGGCTTGCCACCGCCGCGACGTTTCTTCGGAGCTGTGTAGCCCTGGCGTTAACTCGCGGAGATGGACCCTGCCAGCCGACACTCGTTACACACTTCTGCGCATTAAGGAGAATATAATGAAGATTTGATTCGATTTAGCTGACCAACTGGCTGATCAGCAGTGGCTAAAGACATCGCTATCGATGTGGGAGGTCTGGGGTTTGATTTCCAAGCCGGTCAAATCAACGGCTCGCCACCGCTGTGACGTTACTGGGTTGCCAAGGCGCTAAGCTGCGGAGATAAGCTCCGCCAGGGTAATACCGCGAGTATAATGAAGATTTGATTTTTTAAGCAAACACACAACAATGAACTCAGGCACAATCAAAAATGAACATTTATGCGGTTGCACAACTTACCTGGAACACACTAAACTAGAATCAGAAGAATTTTTTGCTTCACACAAATGCATGAACTCTCGTTGTCGATCCCTGACATAACCAAAATCCACCTGCACAAAAAATAACAAAAATTATTTATATACAAAAAGTATTTACAGGTCAGATAGCAGAGTGGTTAGAGCGTTTGCTTCTGGAGCTGTCTACACGGATTTGATTTCGAGTTGAGTCAAACGAATGACTTTACTATTGCTATTCACAGCTTCCCTGTTTGACTTTCAGCCTTAAAGGGACACAGTGTAGCCGGGAAGGATACTTCTTGTGTTGTTGGGGAAGGCACTTTGTTGGATTTTACCATCATGGTGGGTACAGGTGACTGGCAACTCCTAAGCAAGCTCGTTATAGCGCTTTGATCACTTTCTTGTGAGAAGAGAATAAACATGCAGCTAAATAAATAAATAATAAAACGTTTATGAGCTTACCCTGCTGATAAAATCATCCTCAAAGATTTTATTTGTACAGTGTCTAGGTGGTTTCAAATAGCTCGTCTTGAAATTGCATTCAGGTTCATATCCCCAACAACTTGCATTCTGCAAACATACTGCAATTACTATCATACTAGCTAAATTACAATCATACTAGTTGTAACTGTAACTATACTAGCTAGCCTACCGATACGAAAACAATAATATTAGCAAAAAGTGTTTAAACTTCCTTTAATTTTCACAAAGCTCAGTTGACAAGTACATAACTATCGGTGTGGGAAGTCAGAGTTCAATTCCCAAGCTGGTCATATCAGACACAGTGTGGCCAACAGCTTGCCACCACAGCAACCATTCTCTGGAACTGTGTTGCCAAGACACTAAGCAGCAAAAATGGGCAGCCACTCATTACACACTTAGGTGTAATACCATGAATATAATCAAAACTTGATTTCTTTGGTGAAATGCTACGACGAAAGCAATAACACTTTTTACTTTTTTCAGTAGACTAGACTATATTGTAAACAAAGTGATTTGAGGGTGGAAGTTAAAAGCATGCAAATGTGACAAGAACAGTGAGACTAACATTGCAACTACATACCTTTTGTTTGCCATTTTTGATCAACTCTGGATGATTTCCAAAAACAAACTCAACATGATTCGGATGAAGATTTAATGATGTCACACATATTTTTATATTGAAAACAAAATAAAAAATTGATAACCATGAATACCACATTGTTGAAACTAGGCTACTTAGGCCTAACTATTCAACCAACAACAACTTACTGGTAATTGATTTTCTTGCAGTACCTAAAAGGTTGTAAAAAGCAAAGTCAACAGCGTGTAATTTTATGTCAACATCAGCACAATTAGACTATGGCTAAAAACCAATAAATTTCCAACCTTTCTAATCTTACCCTGCTACTGGTACATAGTTAAATGCAGACCATTGTCTCTTTCAGCAAGGTATAAACTTCCATAAAAATTTAGAAATTTAAAGTATCAATTGACTTAAACCGAATTTAATTAACACCTCACAGAAAACATTTTCACTCTGCACTAAGCAATACCAGTTACCAGTGTTTCCTCTACAATGAGAAAATTGAGAAAAATGCAAAATTTTTGGGCAAATTTTTGCTGATTTTGAACCAGAAATTAATATCATAAAATGCAAAACTGAAAAACTTAAAAAAAAATCGAATATTTTAAAGCAAGACTGTAGGCTAGGCCTAGCTTGTATCTTGGAAAAGCAAAGTTAAAGCAAAAAATTTGCAAAAGGGGTCCTCAAAGCAGTGAAATCTTTGGACAAAAATTTCTGAATTTATTATTTGGGCAAATTCGCACTAGTCAAAATCCTAGAGGAACACTGCCAGTAACGGTTTTGCAATAGCTCTTGCTGTCAATAGAATACCCGTAACCTGGTACCATAACCAATCTGCTAACCATATTCGTTCAGTTGCTTGGTTACCGTAATTTACTGGAATACCAGTGGTACATTTTTACAGTCTTTGGCTACTGGCTAAGACTCTTTGTTACACTAGGCCTACCGGTAATCTATCCTTTCACCTGGTCTACCAGGCTACATGAATCAGGAATGCATCAGTAATCTGCCTAACATGCAGACTTATTGCGCAAAAAACTAGCCTACAGTACATACCACACATCACCCTGCCAATCCTGTAGTAGGCTAGTCTAGCAGCTTGATTTGTGGCCAGTGCGCCAGTCGTGGTCGATTTAGGTTATTTCCCTACCTTGCTACCGAGATCAGCATTTGAATTTTTGAAACGTTCGGCCATGGTTCGGCTTCGATTAAAATTTTTTATTTTTTAGACGCATATTTTTCCTCCTATCCCGAAAAAGCGATCAAACTAAAGCGCTATATCGAGGTCGCTTGGGAGTTGCCGGCCATCTGTCTACCACACTAAGGCGGGGGATTCCTTTAAGTAAGTGCCTTTCCCAAGGGCAAAACTAGTGAACTAGCTGGTTTTTCTCCACACTGTCCTTTCAATGCTAAGCGGCAATCAGAGAAGCAGTGAATATCAATATTAAAATGATTGGTTTCACCTGACTCGGAATCAAGCCCGAATCTACCGCTCCAGAGGCAGACCGCGGAAGCTCTTGCCACTCGGCCATTTGAGCTGAAACTTATGCTTCGTAAAGAAACTTCAAGTTCAATTTTTGATAGGCAAATAGCTGTAAATTTTTAATTGTTGATAACACGGTAAACCACCAGACAAAAGTATATTTAAAAAGTCCCCAACAGGCTATTTCGCCGTGAGGCTCTTAAGAGGGAATGCTAAATCTACAAAAACGAAATCTTCTATTTAAAAAAGATTTCGTTTTAAAGTTTTAGCATTCCCCTTATAAGAATATTTGCAGATTTAGCACCCCCCTTGAAAGAGCCTCTCGGCGAAACAGCCTATGGGGGGTTTTTTAATATACTTTTATTAGTAATTTTCTGCGTTAACTTGTTCGTTGCTCTTTACGAGTATGTTTTTCTCTTCACGTTCAATGCGTAAAAGAACACGTCCGTCGCGCATAAATTGCAACGTATGCTTCTCACGCGCTGTTTGGTGTACTGTTTGATCATACACCACATGAGGAAAATGCGCTTAGTTTTTACACCTTGTAGTCGGGAGAGCTTTATTAACAAATACAAACGAGTGAGAACACGGTTGATACTGCAGTGCCTTATAGTTAGGTACACCCCATGGTCCGAAAAATGCAGTAATTAGAAACAACTAGAAATCAAAATAGCATTAAACGAACCAGCTGAGTGTGAAATACAAAAGTTGTGTTTAATATAAATACGTGTTTATTCCTCACCGAGTGAACTTCATTTTTTGTAATGAGAGTGTGCGGCCGGCGGCTGCAACATTTTTTTCAAATGCAGCCCTCCGCACGAACAGTTTGCCCACCCCTGCGCTATAGCCTACGATGAAGGTTTGATCAATTTTGATTTAGAACTTGCTGTAATATTACAATATCAAATTTTTAATGCAGCTGCAACTTACCAAGACTTCCACAGTATCGGCAAAAAAAGCAAAACGCAGCATCTTGAATCGTTGAAGATTTCACCCAGTTGAATTCTTGGTACCATTTTTTTTTTAAAACCTATATTTTCTGTGCCCTTGTTGTGTTTGAGGAAAATTTAAAGTTTACTGTATTGGTCCCCATTTTACTATGAATGCCCGATTATTATCATTATGAACTATTTCAAACAAAGGATCTCTAGAACTACTTGTAGAAGTGCCTGCGCTTTGGGACTTCTTTTTTTTTGCAAATTGCTTCAATTCTCAAAAAGTCAAATACTTGAAAAAGCCAGTAAAAATTTTGAAAAAACAGCAAACCCAATCAAACAGGTTGCACTCCGCCGGTCCCATGCTGTTTTATTTTTTATTACGCGATAATGGGTTTTGCTACTTGCTATCAATCGACAAGTAAAAAGTTACTACATACAGATTTTTGAGCGAAGAACTGTTAGTTACAGCCACTCGGAAGAAATTGGTTACTTGTAGTGTCGGAGTCAATAAAGTTTTTAGATTTTACAGCGAAATATGCAAATAAGAAAAAAACTGGCGTGGGTATGACGTTCCTCCCTACCCCCCTAAAAATCTCTTCAGATTTAGACGATTCAGAAAAATGATCCTAAATCGAAGTGGGGGGGACATGTCCCCCCAGTCTCCCCCTTAGCCACGCCACTGGCATCACCGTACTAGCTGCAGTGTTGCTCTCGCCCTCCAATAAGAACTTAACACAAACGCGCCGAGATAAATGAAACGAAACCATCAGAAATGGATCACCGAGTCTTATAGCATTGATAGCACAGTCCCAAAAAGCACTCCGGTCTGGGTTTAGGTTATACAAAAATTATTTCAACGGTTCCAGTCTGGTTAAGGTTCAAAATTTTTGATGATCTTGGGTTCAGGTTCACGCTAAGTTCACGCCTATTAAATTATAAAGGTTACAGTTAGGTTTGGGTTCAATGAAAGGAAGAGTTTAATACTTATTTCGGTTCACGTTCCGGTTCGGTTCGACGCCCTGCATTAAAACTGGTGTTCTCAGCTTCCCTGGTTGACGCTCAGCAATAAAGGGACAGTTTGGAGAACAAGCCAACAAGTTTACGTGTTGTGCCGTTGGGAAAGGCACTTATAGCGGGATTCCCCCATCTTCGTGAGGGTCGAAGACCAATGGGGAAGACAGATGGCTGGCAACTTCTAAGCAAGCTTATATAGCGCTTTGGTCGCTTTCTCATGATAGAAAGATAAATCCGCGACCAAATACGGTACCGGTACAAAAAAAGCTAAATGAGAAATCACGACAAATAGGCCTACCAGTATAGCTCTCTTCATGGGCCTACCGCAGCGAAAAAACTCTGTTGCCTTATGTAGAGTTGAAAAAAGGTTAGAAGATTTTTTTTAGAAATGTAGGATGGAATGAAAGTCGGTCTGAGAAAATTTCGCCGAATTAGAGTTTCTCAGAATTACCAAATTTAGCTTAGAAAAAATAACTGCTGTTATCAACCATCATAGCGTGATGCGATTTGAGGGTGAGCCAAAGGGAAAGTTCAATGGTAGCTTTAGAGTTAAGAGTGGGTCGGCTGTTGAAAACATGCAGCACACTTTCTTTTTTGCGACTGATTGGTTGACCGCAAGAACCAGCAGAAGTGGGCGCTAATGCGTTGGTCATGTTTATTGCAATAAAAAAATTGTTTACAACTCGTTGATGAAGCGCAACGTAATCCACTGCAAGTGCCGGCGGGCCCCATGAATTAGTCTCGCGGGCTGCATGCGGCCCGCGGGCCGTAGTTTGCCCAGCCCTGGTGGGGCGCTCTGTTTCATTGTTTTTGTTTTAGTGACTGGTGGTCTAGGGTTAAAATCCCACGCTGTCGAAGTATGGCAGTGCTGTCAACTAACTAAATAAAGAATTGTAAACTAAATAACACTGCTTGAAACCTAATTCTAACCCTATAGGCGAACGCCATATACCACCAAATATTATCTGTAGGCTCAGGCCCGCAACTAAAAGCAAATGCTTAGGGGGGCGAAAAATATTTTAGGGGGGCCAAATTACTTATGCCGGTATCATGTATTATAGTAACCAATTTTTTGTAGGGGGAGCGCTCCCCCCCCTGGTTGCGGCCCTGTATAGGCTTCTAGCAAATGTGACGCGGGCCACACAAAATGATGCCGCGGGCCACATGACTAGATAATGATTCGCGACTACACCCCTTAACTCCCCGACTCGGCCCGGGCCCTTCATCGACAAACTCTCGTAACTGCCGCAGTTGTAGGCCTATCTAGTTGCGATAAAAATTGTCTCAAATTTTGTCCCCCCACTCATTTATAGCTGGACACGCCCCTGGGTGATGCATGCAGTTAGTGCTTCATTATTTTGTAAAATCGATTGATCTAAGAGTAAATGCGCAGATAGAAATGTTTTAACCGAAGTTATTCAGTGACTATTGCGTGCTTTGGACCAGAATCACATTTTATATACGGTGGAAAAAAGTCAAATAATTCTAAAGTTAATCGGAGGTTATTTCTGCCGCTGAGGACATCCTTTATTAGCTACAGACAGGAGCGTATTTAGGGGGGGCGGGCATTGTGCCATGGCCCCCCTTTTTGGCTTTGCATTTTAGTAAAACGTACAAAATTAATGGTGCCAAGTGACTGAAATATGCCAAACTCTTTTGATGGTTTCTGTAGCGTATGGCCAGGGGCGGATCCAGGGGGGTAGGACGAGGAGTACGCAAACTCCCACCAGCCATTTTCCAAAAATGTTTTTGATGTATGCAATTTTTCCATAATTTCGAACCTCCTCAATAACAATAATAAACCTTATGCCTTAAGCACGCATAATCGAAATGTGCGAACAACATGTATCATATTTGGCCAAGCACTCAGAATTAGGGTCAAAAAATTCAAACAAAATTTGGCTGAAAACTATTTAAAAAGCACTAAACTAGCCATTACTGCATGTAAATTTTCAAAATTTTTCTGGGGGAGCATGCCCCCGGACCCTCCTACAGCCTTTTTTGTTCCTCAATCAACTTCAAATTAGGCCCTAGTTCTGCCGAAAAAAATACGCTTAAAAAAAGTGTAAAAATTATACCCCCTCCTTTTTAGAATTTCTCGCTATACGCCACTGGCTACATTAGCATCTTAAAATGTACTATCAGCCTAAACACAATAAGCAGTTTTTGAAAAAAATGCGCCTGTAGCTGTGTACCAGATCATAAGTCGAATTGACAGTTTCTAATTCTTGAACCAAAACTGAATTTGAACCTTTGCATTTTTGCTTCTGAGAACCTGAACCCGATACTTTTAAGTATTATTAATTTTAACCGAAACTAAACCTTCAAAATCAAACCACGAAAAACCTGAACCGGAGGTAAACCGCTAAAAAGAAATTTTGTGGAACCTGAACCTATACCGGAGCGATATTTCAAGCGGTTCGATGCCCTGTTTTGAAGTCATTAGTTTTTGGTTTGACCCGACTCGCAATCTGCTGTTTGACCAAAAGTGAGATGGGATAAAAATTAAAAAAACCGCTCAGATGACCGAGTGGTAAGAGCATCCGCCTCTCGAGCTGTAAACTCGGGTTTGATTCCGAGTCGGGTCAAACCAATGACTTCAAAATTGGTATTCACAGCTTCCCTGCTTGACCTTCAGCATTAAAGGGACAGTGTGGAGAACAAGCCGGCAAGTTTACTTGTGCCGTTGGGAAGGGCACTTATCGGGATTCCCCCATCTTGGTGTGGTAGACAGGTGGCTGGTAACTCCTAAGTGAGCTCGTTATAGCCTTTGATCGCTTTCTCGTGATAGGAGGATAAATATGCAGCAAAAAATACGATAATACATCCTAACCAGGTAGATTTACTTGCAATGAAAACACTAACTAGTCGAAATCACAGTTACTTTTATGAGCCTGGCTACAATTCTTATAAGCTGCTAATGAAATAAAACATCTTATATGGAATACGAAAGTTAAAGAACCAGCTCTTCTTCATAATTAACATACCAGCTTCTAAACCAAAAACACAGCCTGCACACTAACACTGATAATTTAATAGTGTAATAAACAAATGGATCGAAAGTGTCTGTATGTACAACGCAGCTCACAATATAAGAAATTCAAAAGCAAGCGAACGCAGGTTTCGAAGTAGAGCTTAATGCTTTGAGCTTGCTTCAGATTAGATTCGTCAAAACAAGGGTGGAGGGGAAGTGCGTCAGGGACATCCCCTTTGGCTACGGCCTTGGTTATGGCAATAAGCTTAAAGTCTAAAGTCTGAAAAACGTTTCAAGTTTAGTGCACGTCATTTCAGCATGAATCAATTATAATCAATTGCTTGTTGCTATAACGCAGTCGTTTTCTGGAGATAGGAGAGCGGTAATCATTTGCCCGATTAAATAGCGGTCAGAAAATAAAACATCTGAAGCTCAAAAAAATATAAACTCGCATTTGTCGCAGTGGTAACTATGTTGGCATTTGTAAAATTTAATATATTTTTCGGCCATATTCCACCATGAATTTTTGATGGTACAGTTATTAAGTCAATCAATTGAATTTTTCGTTCTTCGATTCGGAAATATTTTGGCACGCACAAAAACGCCCATGATATAAAAATCAAAAACAAAAAACTTTTTTCAGCAAAAAGATGCTTCTTGTACGCTAACAACTTGCCAATGACCAAGTACCTTGAAACAAGATTAGGCTAAATGTTGCAATTGTAAATACACAGGACTGCGATTATCAACATAAGCAAACAAAAAAGCTCATTCAAGTCGTTCTAAAATTAATTTCATATGCTGCAATGCAATCTTCGTACCATTAGGCCAATACTTTAATGCAGTGACCAGCACTTTTTTTGTAAACTTTGAACATATGTGGTAAGTTGACCTGAACACAATAATTTTGTCTTCTGTAGAAAAAGTTGCCGTTCAGAAAGGCTACACCACGCAAAGGCTCACATTGACACTTAGCCTGTTTCCATGTCCACACTTTGTGGGCTTTCGGCCCATGGCGTTTGCTCTAGTCAGGTAAAATTTTACTTTTTGTGGGCTAATTTTTCCAAAGCCGTGGGTTTTCCAGGCCGCACCTAAAGAGATGATCTGCAAAAGTGGGCCTTCAGAAAGCTGTCCTTAGTCCGGCCCACTTTAAGAAAGCCCACGTTTTCTGTTGACATGGAAACAGGCTAACTGTCCACCTGTTTCTAGGGCTTAGGCACGCGGTTCTCAGTAAGTTCCAGTTTCTGCTTCACTACCAATTTTTTGGTGTCATAATTATGATGCAGAAACAAAAACCAAGAACTGTCGGTCCAAAGCGCACAAAAATTAGACATGTGGACCGGAGCAAGACAATTTGACGCGGACGATTTGATGCGAACAAATTTAACGCGGCCGACTTAACGCGAGGACGATTTGACGCGAAATATGTGAGGGTGGGATGGGGGATAGATGGTGGTAGGGGTCAGAGAGTTAGAGGGGTTGGAAAACGGTAAAGGTTGGGAATGGGGTGGAAACCCGTTTTTGATCCGCCCTCCACCTTCACACATTTCGCGTCAAATCATCCGCGTCAAGTCGGCCGCGTCAAGTTTGTTTGCGTCAAATTGTCATGTACCCATGTGGACAGGATAATTGGCAACAAAAAGTTTCAATTCAACTCAAATTTTTGTTTTCTACCTTCACGTTCAATAACCACGCATTTGACGCACTGCGGCACGCGCAATGTCAAAACCTCGTCGCTCTCTGATTCGTTAACAAAGTCGTTTCGAAGTTGATTTTGTTGAACATTTTGCCATTTTTGTCGAATGCTTTCCATAACTTTTTGAATAGTTAGGGGAGCCGCTGGTGCTTCATCATCCGATTCAACTGCATCGGTAGTTTTTACCGTCAAATCAACGGCATCGTCGGTTGCCAAGTGACCATTGTCTTTTAATTTTTGCGTCAAAGCGTCATAAACGGTTTGGGAAGGACCGTTGATTGGTTGGTTGAGCGATGACGAAGGAGACCTCGTGGACAACTCGAGGGTTTGGTCACCTAAAATATTTCTGTGAAATAAGCACTGATCCAACTTAGCAAGATCAGAGGGAAGTTTGGTTGAGCTTTGAAAAACCTTATTCTGAAAGTGTAATATTAAAGCCAGAAACATACAATGGCATACAGGTTAAAAATGAAAAAAAAAATTGTTTTTTACTTAGTGCGAAATAAGATGCGGGGGCGATCTCCGTGGCTTTGCATCTGGCAACGCACCTTCGAAGAAACGTCGCAGTGATGACGAGCTGTTGGTGAACTACGTCCGATTTGACAGGCCCTGGAATAGAACCCCAAATTTACCGCACCAATAACGATATGCTTAACAACTGAGCTATAAAGAGCTTATTTAGTAATCATTTTGTCGACTGCAAAAATTTTTGATAATAATCGAAAATAGTAAATCAATTTACCGTTGCTCTGGTGCGACGAATGTCGGATAGTTGTTGTTTTTCCAGACTGCCGCATGCTGGCGGGCCTGTCCGGAGAGAAAAGCTGTTTATGTGTTTCACGGAGTTTATTTATTCCAACAGGGTTGAAGCTGAATCTAGGAGAAGAATTTTCCGCTGAAAATAGTAAAAAAGTAATTAAAGATACTTGGCATATTTAGTAAATTGGTACTGAAGTGTAATATGCAAGACATATTCACTTTCATCTTCCTCTTAGAATTTGTAAAATTGAAACGTCACATAAAATCAAAATATTTCACAAATATTCAAATAACTCAAATAATTGAAGTTATTTCCAAATTCTAGTGAACAGAAAACTCAACAATGCATTGAGATAGACCGCGAATTAAGCTTGTGCTCGTCGAGTCAGCAGCTAAGGGAATACGCTAAATACGATCCGCTCCAGCTGTGAATTAAACCCGTATAGTAGGATCTGTAACCTTGGCGCGGCGCCGCTAGGCCAATCTCGCTAACAGAGCTTCAGTAACTTTGGTAAGAAAGCTATCAAAAAGTTCCTTAAAATTAAAATCAATCATACCCGGCCAGTGAGCATAGAAAAGACAACGTTATTGGAGCGGGAGGTCTGGAGTTGGATTGCCGGGTCAGTCAAATCGAATGCAGTGTCGCCAACAGATCGCTACCGCTGCAATGTTTTTTTAGGAGCTGTGTTGCCCAGGCGCTTCATAGCCTCGGAAATGGCACCGGTACTCGTTACATGCTTCGGCGTAATATCGTAAGTATAATGAAGGCTAGGCTTTGACTTTTTAATTAATTATTGATAAGATTTCTGGTTTATTAAACTAGAGAACAAAGGGATTTCAAACTTTTTTAAAGAGGTTTCTTACACAGAACAACGGTGGCATGCTTACGTGTTTGAAGAGGACGGCGGTAAAATGGACCAGTGGACGGCACGAGGTCCAAGTATGCTTTGTACAGTTTCACTAAACATCTTGGATCGTCTGGGACGGCGTAGTGTCTCATGACTTGTTTGGTGGACATGTTGTAAAATCTGAAAAAATGCTGTAATGATAAAAAATAAAGGTGCAGGTTTGATTCGCAGCCAGGTAATAACTTAGTGACATCATCAGAGCTCGCTGACACAGTTTTTGTCCTTTAAGGGAAAATACACAGTTTCATACTCTTTTCTGGCCTAGACCTGGTCTGGCCTTAGCAAGATGCCAACCTCAAAAAACGCAATCAGAAAAAATTGGTAAGATAGTTCTTAAATAAAATAAAAAGCAAAACTTCAGTATAATCGCGGTACTACGCCGAAGCGTGAAGGGTGAGGCGGGGCCCATCTCCGACGCTCAACGCCTGGGCAAAGCAGCTCAGCAGATCCGAAAAAACTTCAAACTGCAACAAACAGTATAGATGCGAATAAAAGCATATATTTATCAGTTTTCTTGATCGTTACCTGATATTGTATCTGAAGTATAATCTCTTAAAATTTTTAAAGAATAATTATTACAATTTTTTTAAGTATAATAAAAATTGGTCGTAATGAGATATTTTTAAAGCCAAAACATGCAAAAATTTAGCGATTGATTAGCGGTATGGCATAGCATTTATATAATTATATTACATAGAAGTTATTGTAGAATTAGGCGAGCATTTTGATTATGTTTAATTGTTGATTTAATAATTGTGTAGCAAGTCTTTAATTTCACCGTCTTTGTCACGAGCAGTTATAGAAATTTTTCCACTGTGAATTATGTTAACAAAATCACATAAAATATCCTATCACGTTTGCCTAAAACGATTCAAGAAAATTAAATGTTTGGCCTCTTAAATTGACTTTTACAAATGAATATTTTGATATAGATGCAATTTCCGGTCACTACCTCGCTATCACATCCAAAAAGAAGTTCAATATGCTGGCAAAAAAGGTAAAAACTCATTGAAAAAACTTTACGGAAGAAAAAGAATGCCACAGTAGTACTTGAAAATGTCTAAAATTTTTAAAACTACAATGGAGAACTGTGAAGTTTTAGGAATAGCTGGGATCTTATCTTTTCTCCTTAAGCTATTTTCGTTCCGTCTTTATTGAATTAAAAAAGCGATAGGCTTGTAAATTTTGGACTTAAAAAATTAAACCTAAATCTACAACCAAAGATTTGGGTTGTGATTTCAAAATTGGTCTCTATAGCAACTTACCGTTAAGTGTAAGTTGAAAATTATAAAATAAATCAAATCTTCATTATACTGGCGGTATCACGTCGAAGCGTGTAGCGAGTTGCGGTGTACACTTCCGCAGCACAGCGCCTGGGCAACACAGCTCCGAAGAAACATCGCAGCGATAGCGAGCCATTGACGACACTACATCCGATCTGACCGGCCCGGGAATCGAATCCAAGACCTACCGCACCGATAGCGATGTCTTTACCCACTACGTCAACCGGCAGTTAGAACATTAATTCAGATAATTGAGTCGTTACGGCAGGTTTGCGGCTGTGATTTGCTTCAACCTTAGCTTAATACCGTTGATCACTTCTTTTGAACTGGATATATTCTTTGTTTTTGTTTGAATCATGAGCAAGTTGAAATTGTTCCACTTTCAACTCATGGTGTTCTTCCATACTTGTTATCTGCAAAAAGGACAAAGCTAAGTAAATACAAAAATTACCGCGGAAAAGTAGAGTCACGGTAATTGTTAAAACTTGACGTTTCGACAACATAGATTCAGCTGTTATCATTAGTAGTGTAAGCAAGACAGTGCAAAGCATAAATGTTTTTTTAAGTTAAAGTTTTCACTTTTGTACTGCCTAGCGTACACTGCTGATGATGACAGATGAACTTAAGTTGTCTAAACGTCTAGTTACAAGAATTACCCTGGTTTCAATTTTTCTTTTTAAAATATTTGATTCAAAGTTTGATTTTTTTTCCCGGTCACCCAGAACTCGATGGCGAGATTACGTTAAAGGTCTTAGTTGGTTTTTCTTTGCCATTCCACCAGAGAATCTACCCTTCGTACCGGAGGATCGAAATGTTTGGAGGCTCCAACTCGAGCTGCAGCCCTTGCGATCCCTCAAGGATTAGGGAGTCTAGCATTACATCAACACATAATCCGTTGGATACCTACCTCAAATTCTACGGAGTTGTAATAAAATACAACATGAAATATTCCCTTTGCAGTTGTATAGTCGAGATATCCCGATTGCCATAATTCATCATCTGTCAAGTTGTCGACTTGAATTTTCTTGCCTGCTACAAATATAATTGAAGTGAACACTGTTTATGACGCTGTAAAAGCAATGCAACATCTGCACCTCCTACTTTGGGGGCGAGTCCAAGATTTTTAAGGAGGGAGGAGCTAGAAATTAAAAATGTCTATGAGGGAGGGGGAGAACAAAGTACAATAAGACAACGATTTCGGTGTTTCGTACAAGTATTTTAAGCAGACTTCAGATTGGGGTTTGTCAAAAAGGTACGGCAGTGTCCCCAGCCATGTCGAGTACCGAAGAACCAATGCATTAACATAACTGAAAACTAAGAAGGACTTGAGTGTGCATAGTCGCCCTCATCCGGATCAGTCAATGTACTTTATCTCGTTTAAAGTTGTAACTACGTCACACTTCACTTAATAGTTTTTGGACGCCTTTTCACTGCTA
The DNA here is from genome assembly GCA_964006365.1 of Trididemnum miniatum. Lineage (NCBI taxonomy): Eukaryota > Metazoa > Chordata > Ascidiacea > Aplousobranchia > Didemnidae > Trididemnum > Trididemnum miniatum. The sequence goes on along the minus strand of OZ023237.1, from coordinate 24,508,935 downwards.
GCGTTGTGTTAGTGTTAGGGATAATTTGTTATTATTTGACTGATTTATATTTTATCATTTCCGTTTGTTTTTCACACTTACCCTAGTGAACTACGGTGCTAAACTGGGGAACTACGAATTTTTTAAGTTTTTGCTATGACTGGCCCGAGTATCGAACTCAGTATCGCAATTGCAAAGTGAGGAAAATGCATCGAACGCTTTGAGTCTGCGAGCTTTCAAGGCTGCAATCAGTATACAGTAATGCTAATGTAGTAAGAGGATGGGCATGATTGCAGTGACATGGTTATATTAAGCATGCTACAATTTCTCAAAATAGATGATTTTTCAAAGATTAAAAGTGCGATAAAATACGAACCGCACGGCGAAAAAGAGAAATTTTTTTGTTTCAAAGGCGACTTACTAAATAAACGTAAAAAATTAACATCACCAACAGCCCATTAATTCAGGAACGAATGTCGGCTTTTCAATTTTTTTCTGCTATATGATGAGCAAATTTCAGGAGAGTTTTGAATTTTTTGCCGATTTTTCTTAAAAATTTGAAGATAATAATCATTGAAGTAAGCAAAATCATAAAGATTACTGGTATTATTTTTTATTTTCTTCCCGCTATAACATTATAATAATTGCTTTATGCGAAGTATTGTTCATGTAAAACAAACTAAAGAATTAGACGTCTGAGAAAGAAATTATTATGATGACATTCTGCCGGTATTTCAAGCCTTGGGCATAAGTTGACTTGTCTCGAGCGAGATTAAGTTTTTATTATTTTTTCTTGAACGAATAAATTGCATTTCCGACCATAACAGGTTAATTGGCTCGACGATCTGTTTGACTGACTGACGCGAAAGTGGCGTGGCGTAGATGAACGACCGTCAACTCAGAGCCTGCTTAAGGGTAGAAAAAAGCCGAATACCCTCCTAAATAATTGTTACTCATATTGATGCATCAACTACTTAGATACTTCAGAAGGCAAAAAAATTTTTGATTTCTTGCCGCCCTTAGAAAATATCTGGAGCAGCCTCTGATGTGTAAATGAATTAAGAAAACTATATAAACAGTGGTGAAAGTAAGCCGGAACGGTCCGATACGCCGTTCCGGTAAAAGATTTGCTGCCGGAACGCCGTACCGGTAAAAGATTTTAAATCTAAATCCAGCCTATAGCACAATCCACAAGTTAAATCACCCACAGTACTACCAGCTCGAGTACCGAAAAAAAGAAATTTCAAGAATGGGCTCACTTTTATTAAATAAATTTATTTTAGTATGGAATTAATTTGAAAGCTTTTCATTAAAATCGAAATTCTTTAATGCGAACATCCTTTTGTTGAAAGTGCCCGTAAGCTAAATAACCGGGTTTGTTTGAGTGTCTCGTCTGCAGCCCAAAAAATTCCCAAAGTTTTCTAGGACCCGCCTAGACTAGGCATTTTTTTTCCAAAAGTTTGGCCACATTCACGTGGAAATTGATATTTTTATGAGAGGTTTTAGGCCCACTTGGATTAAGGCAGCAGAGATGGAAAAATTTACTCAGTCAGTACCACTATGAGCCTTTACGGAATTTTTGTTAATAATTGAGTGTTTGATTTGGATTATGTGGATATGTTCTTGATTGAAAATGTGCCGTTAAGTGTGTGGTTATAATCTTAGAATAATGAGTCAAAAGTAGATTTTGGGAATATTTTGTACTTATCCCCTCCGCTCAAATATCTTTTTCAAATTTGGTGTCAAAAATAGTTCTATGGCAAACCTTTTACTCACCAAAATGCAGGCAACAGTACTACAGGGCATTGTTTCGAGTCTCAGATTAGCGATTCATTCTAATCCAGAGACGAATTGGTTATTTGCGTTTCAGCCATTCTCGGATTATCTGATATCTCATAGTTCGTTAAAATTTTAAGTTTTGGGTATAATCAAGGCGTTTTGAATTTGTGACTGGATAAGTGGATTCCTAAGACTCATTTGCCTCTTTATCGGCAACTATATACGCAATTTTTTTTTACTTTCACAACTGTTCTGGGCTTCTGGCGCAGTACCGGTAAGAAAAATTTTCTACTTTCACCACTGTATATAAAAGCATTAAGATGGGATTTGCAACTCCACTTAAATACAAAAATGATAGCTAGTATATTAATAATCATTTTACAAACGTTTCGGTAAACACTTATACCATCATCAGGGTAAAACTACAGAAGCACTTTTAGAGGCTAGAATAACGTGCTGTTTATTCTAGCCTAAAACCTCTGCAGTTTTTTGCTGATGATGGTATAAGTTTTTATCAAAACGTTTATATACTGGCTATTCTCTTTTACAAAAGAATTGCTCAATTACAAAGCAAAACTGGTGACCCACTTTTATTAGCTTGAGCTTCTTGACTCAATTCCCCAGATCTTCGTTTCAAAGCATCTCGGAACTCAGCGAATGTGTTGGAGTATTTATCGAAAAAGTTGATTTCTGAGCGGCAAGATACTTGGCGAAGATAACGTTGCAACCCGGATGCAATTTGCATCAATGTATCCGCAGGATAAGGTTTCTTGTCTTTTCGTCGAACCTGGAACAAAAATAATATATAACTGAGGTTATTTTCAAATTTCATTGAGCTAAAAATTCAACAGTAATTGCGAGAGGCAGCGAAGTGAGCTCGCGCTCTTCGAGTGAGCAGCCACCCGGTTCACATGTCAAATGCGATTGGCCCTAGCCGTGAATCGAACCCGTCACTTAGGATCTGTAACCCGCGCGGTACCGCTAGGCTATGTCGCTGACAAATAAGTCACTGTCAGGGCAGATTTAGAAATATTTTTAAGAGGCTGAGAACCGAAAAAATGTTTATCTTGCAGTGTTTTGCAAGTAAGTAACACCAAATCTTCATTATACTCGCGGTGTTACGCCCAAGCGTGTAAGCAGTGGCAAGGTCCATCTCCCCAGCTTAGCGCCTGGGCAAAACAGCTCTGAAGAAACATCGCGGCGGTGATGAGCCTTTGGCGACTTTATGTCCGATTTCACAGGCCCAGAAATCGAACCCACACCTCCCGCACCAATAACGATGTGCTCATCACCTGAACTAACCTGCTGGTTGTAAGTAACACATTGGTACATAGACGTATATTATGCGTAAGCTCTCTTAACCCAGTATACCGCGTGGCTACTGACTCAAAGAGCGCAATGTCACTTCGCAGTCTCCTTCAATCACAGCTCAATAATCTGTTTAATGTTCTTTGAAAATACCTCATATATTTATCATTTTTATTATTTGTACCGCAAGAGTTGCAACCTCAGCGAGGTACCCGAAGCCATGACGCTAGAAATCGAGTATGGTAGTGAGTCAAGTACGGTTTAGAGCGGGCAGAGCATCGAACCAGCGTTTTCACATTTAAAATGAAGATTTCACTTACTCCACTTACGAAAGTGAGTTTAAAGTGCATGCTCCACGTACGGAAGTAAATCGGAGTTTAATGCAACGAGTTTGCTATTGGTATTTCAAATGACTTTGACTGTACATTGTGCAGTCCTGTTTGCTACTACATTATTATAATACAGTACTACCAAATTGATTACGTAGGCTTAATACTTTGATACATTGAAGCCAAAATAACGAATAGCACTTCTGATTTCGCACCGGTAGGTTAGAGCAGTGGTGAAAGATATCGCTAACGGTGTGGGTGGTTTGGGGTTTGGCTCCTGGGCCGGTCGGACACGGTGTCGTCACCTGCTCGCCACCGCTGCGATGCTTCCTTGTAGATGTGTTGCCCCGGCGCTAAAACGCAGAGATGGGTCCCGTTACTCGTTACACATCCTTCGATGCAATATCGCGAGTATAATGAAGCTTTGATTTTTTTGCCTAACTTTTGATTTCCACGGGCAAGGGCAAGTATTAGACTTGACCATTAAATTTAACTGGCCGCAAAAGCACGGTAAAGGGCAAAATCGGCGGTTCTTATTTATCAAAACCGTCCGAGTATGTTTTACAGTAACCGATATTTAACGCTCTTTTTTGAAAGCATAAAAATTTCTGTTTAATTAACTGTGTGCATGTTTTGAGGTGTTTCCAAGATTCATTAAAAAACCTAGACTTGTAATCGTTTGTCTGAAAAACGAAGAAGACAAACTTCGTACAAATCATTAATTCCAGAGCAGAAAGCACGATCTATGCTAAAAATAAATCCAAAATACTCAGCTTAAATAACCAGCTCGAGTTGCAAACATGCCCAACACATTGATACAGAAATTTACAATTATACAAATAAGTTGGCAAGTAAACGTAGACCTGAAGAGCTGAAGAGAAAAATTTTCACCCACGAAAACACAAAACTAAATGCAGTTTCAAAATTTCTTTGTTCGAAATTTCAAGAAAATTTACTCTCAACAAACAAAAAAATCACACCAAAAGATCAAAAGAGTAAAAACAGAAAAATCTAGCTTGACCAAAAAGCACACTCACAAAACAGTTTTACAATTTCTTTTAAGAAAGTTTACCAGCAGCAAAAAAATAAAAATCAGATCAAAACACAAAAAAATAAGTATATCCCACTTACACATGAATTGATTTTTCTTACCTCTTTAATAAATTTAGGAAGCCAGTAGCTCATTACTTCGACATCAGCGACCCTGATATCGACCGGGGCCTCGGGAAACATTTCCAACTTTGTCTCCGGTCTGCGATTACGGGATATCGCCCAGTCACGCCATACCTGGGAAAAATTCGTTTGAACTGATGACACAATGTAGAATCCTGACACGAAAATCGCAAAATGCGATACCGTAAATCGTTATCGGCGCGGATGGTCAAAGGTTCGATTCTCGGCCTCGTCAAATTGAACACAGTGTCGCCAACGGCTCGCAACAGCTGCGATATTTCTTCGAAACTGTGTTGTACAGGCGCTAAACAGCGAAGATGAGCCCCGTCATTCGTTACAAGCTTCGTCGTAATACCGCGAGTATAATGAAAATTTGATTCTTATAGGAAGGCACAAACCAATCTGCAGGTTTATTCAACAATATGACACCACAATTATACAGGGTGTTCATAAAGTCCTGATACAATTTGTCATAAATTTACATAAAGTTCGGATACAATTTGTCATAATTTGTCACAGACTAATTGTATCAGGACTTTATGAACACCCTGTACTTTTATTTATAGCTCTAAACGTGTTCATACCTTTTGAGTTTTATTATTACTATTAGTCGTTTTCATAAGTCAGTGTGGAAACATGCAATGCTTAGTGTTGTCCTGTTCACACAATCATTTTTGTGAGCTACAAACACTTGGTTTCCTGTGGACTTTTCACGTCACAACGTAAAAAATTTCAGGAAAATCAAATCTTCTTTATGCCTGTGGTGTTGTCGAACTGTGTAGCGAATGACGGGGACCGATCTCCGCGGCTGCGCTGGGCAACACAGCTTTGAAGAAACTCGCAGTGATGGCAAACCGTTGGAGACACGGTGTTCGATATGACCGGCCAGGTAATCGAACCCTAAACCTACCGCTTCAATAGCGATATTTTTCACCTCTACGCCAACTGGCAGGTTAAGTAAAAACTAAATGAGTTACTAAGGCCGCGGACTTACAGCTCATTAAAACGGAACGTTGCGAACTTGTTTGATGTCATTCGAATCCCAGTATGAAAATAAAGCGTAAAATCCATCGATATTAATAAACCAACAGCGCTATTAAGTCTCGTTACCATTAGTAATCTTTCTCTTGCTCAGTCACATACGTTTACTGCTGAGGTTTTCAAATGTTGAAGAACTTGCATCATAGAAAACGTCTTAGAAGAGCATCGAACCTTCGAAGCCGACCTTTAGTGATCAAAGCGTCAACCAATCGGCTAACTACAGACTGGTATCATTGGTAATAATCATTCTCCGTAGGTAATTTATTGTACAAAATCGGCACATAAATGAGCTTTGGCCTCTGGTAAAACCGAGAGCGTGTTTAAAAAGAAGGGAATGTATCATAACTAAGCGACTGAACTATACCAGACTTTTTTGATGTCTTTTAAAGTTTAAGTCCCAGCCCCCTTTTAAATTTCTCGCTACGCCACTAAGTTAAAGGTTCTTTGCTTTATTCTAGCCATGAAGTGTTTGAGTCGAGAAAAAAGCGTTTGAAGGAAAAGTTGTGACCTTGTGACGACAGAAGCATTAAATCAAGAATCAGAAAATATCATCACAAAGACAGAAGTCCGTTCCAATTTTCTTTTTCTTACGTATAGATTTTTCCTTGGCAAGTCTTTCTTCAAAAGTAAGTTTTCAGACAAAGATACTTGAAATAAATCATTGGCAGTTTAAACAAATTAATTTTCTATTCTCGGACAAAATTCAACATTATTTCATCATACAAAAAAATCTATATTGTTTGGCTGAAGATCAAAAATCCAATCTTCATTATACTCGCGGTATTTTGCCGAAGCGTGTAACGAGTGGCGGGGCCATCTCCGCAGCTTAGCGCCTAGGCAGCACAGCTCCGAATCAACGTCGCAGCGGTGAGAAGCTTTTAGCGACACTGTGCCGATTTGACTGGCCAGGGATTCGAACCCCAGACCTTCAGCACCGATAGCGTGTGCTTAACAACTGAGCTTACCGACTGCAGCTTCATTATTCGCTTTTTCATTTTTTTTTTGAATTACTGGTTACAACTTTTTGTGCTTTGTATCGATAAATATCTTAAATATACCAAGACGGTTCAATTCCAGCTAAGTCAGTCATATCTCCCAACTGCAGGTACTGGTACGTTTAAGTTATTTTTGTTTAAAGTTTGCTTCGCTGAGTAATTAAGAAATGGAACTCTGGACCCAAAAGTCGCGAGTTCTGCACCAAACTAAGTCTTGTTTTATGATGCAGTTGCTTCACTATCATAAAATCAAAATGCAAATGAGTGCAGCTAAGGCAAAATTAAGAGTTAAATTTTTAGTACGGTCAATGAGCAATTTTCGTAGCGTACGTCACTACCCACAAACCCTCATTCTAAATTTTTGACCTTCCAAAAGGTCTTGCTGGACCCCCATATACGCTTTTATGCAACTTTCATCGATGAGGTAAATTAGAGCTGGAAATAACATAGGCCTAATCATAAAAATTGAACCATATTTTACATAACACAGCGTGCAGTAGTTAAATTGATCTAAACCAAATATCGAAAAATTTGAAAATCCGTTTCAGAAATCAGGCGATAAAACACTGAAGCATGACGAGGTAATGTCACGTGGGCAAACCAAAAATGAACATATTTTGTCATATACTGTAAAGTTAAGAAAAGGAGGCTGGTGAATTGGACTCCAGCGATAATTTTGCCGGTTCAATGCTCAACTACTGTGGGTCATCTTTAATGACGCACGTGGGATTCACGAATACAAAACCCTAAGCTGCAATTATGAGACTAAAAATAGGAAAAGGTGTTTTAGTATTTTACCTTTATTGCCCAATTGTTTTGGCGCATTGTTCGCTCGGGGATTAACCCGTTTGGTCCGTTCACGGGCCCGTTTATCATTGGTTCAAAGGTCATTGGTTCGTCCCCATTTTGTAATCTTGGTTGTGAATCCCAGGAATTTTCATTATTGCCTTCTTCAGAAGATGAAGTTTTCATAAGTTTAGGGCTTTTTAGTCCAAGAGTGTTCATGTCATCACCGATTCCTGCGTTTCGTTGAATAAAAGACCGGTAATGTTCTAAGATGCTCTTTGCTTTTTCAGTAGAGGCCTCATGGGCGTTTTCAGAGGTAGGTTGCTCTGGTGAATGTCTGCTAGGATATGTTTCGTCTCCACTACTCTCATCGTCTTCAAACTCCTCATTCAGGTTAACGGATTTCTGCGGAGTACTTCTTTTTCTTCCATTCTTTCTGTGAATCTGGGACAGGTTCAGAGCGGATGACTCGATTTCTTCTTGGTGAGTAAAGTTATCGCTGTTGCCGTGATTTTGCTGGCACTGAGTCTCAACCGACATACTATTTATAACAATTTACATAGAGATAAGAAAAGTGTAAGTACCAGCCAACAGCATAACCTGAAAAAAAAATTAGAGTAGTTGGGCTACGTTCCATCACTGTAAGGCTGTATAACTGAAGTCAGAAGCAAGAATTGGCATTTTTTCTACTTAGGGTTACTTCTATTTTGCCCCATCTTAAATTTGATACCCCACTTGTATTACCACCGGCCGGTTAGCTCAGTTGTTAAGCCCCAGTGGCGTAGCCAGGGGGGGGGCAGGGGGCCCGGACTTTCCCCAATCAGCAAGGGAAAAAATCCAGTGTTATTCAGCTTGATGTAGTCACACTGATAAAGAAGACTATGACTGTATCAACAAATGTTGGCTCAAGGACATAACGAGGGGTGGGGGCTGGGGGATCCTGCAAGCATAACTTCAAAAGTGCCTCTAGAATGCACGAAGATTCGTGTTTTTATGTGAAATTTTGCAAAAAATTTCCGAGCAGCATGCCCCCGCACCCCCTCAAATGGTTGTTTCTTCGGCAGTGTGTTAAGTGGGGGGGGATGGAGGGGACATGTCCCTCCCGTAAAAATTGTCGTCACCCCCAGTAAAGAAAAAAATGTGTCCTGGGGAAATGCCAAAACGTCTCCCTCAGTGATAAGCATCGCAAAAAGTCAAATGTTTTTTTTACTGGTATACGTGTAGCCTGTGGGTAGCCGACGGACTGCGGCAATACTTTCCAGCATATCTTGTAGCCATTATGAATTCCTTCACAAACCAAACAAGAACAATCTTTGCAGCGCACCTATTACACTGCACAAATTCAGAACTGTTTATTTTTCATCAACGCTAAAACACGTCAGCATTTTTTTATAACCATTAGTGAAAGCATTAAGAATATATCAAAGTAGCGGTTACCAAACTTTGTTTAGTTTATATTTGAGATTGAGAGTATGAATTAAGAAAAATGCGATAGCTTCCGGGGCTCCGCCCCGGACCCGCTTGGATAGCTTGGTGCTTTCCCCCTGAACCCCTAGCTTCATTCATGAAACAAAAACCTGCCTAAAACAAAGCTAATGAAGCATAGGCGCACACAGGAGGGGCACGATGCCATGCCTCCCCCCCTTTGGCCCTGTAATGAGGTGTTAAAACCGAGCTTTCAGTCTATAATTTCTCAAACTAATAATGGTTGCAGCGCCTCCTTTCACTCATTTTAGCCAAGCTTCGATGCTTTCAGACATAAGTGGGGAAAATATTTTTGCATTGCCCATTATAGTGATTGCACTCACTACATGCCCTTTTTCGATAAAAAAATGTGCTAAAATGAGTGTTTTTTATCAGAAAACCGTAAAAATTCGTTGGCGGCTGGGGACTACGCCCCCAGACCTCCTTATTCTCCGTCGGCTGGGGGTTTCACCCCCAGACCCAAAATTGTGCTGCCCTTCCCCTTGCCAAATCCTGGGTGCGCCACTGTAATGAAGTTTTCGAAAATTTTTGTTTATCATGCTGGTGGTATGCAACACTCAGTACGTCCTCCGCCCTCTGTTTTGATTTGGTCATTGACCAATGATGACGCCCCATGAACAATAAACACCATTTTTGCAATATTGTCTTGTTATTTGGGTTCAGAATTCAGACAAAATTGTGGACAAAAACATCCCTCCCCCCCAGTAAAAATTTTCTACTTCGCACACTGGTCTTCGGCACTCTGTTTCGCTTTGTCGTATAACTAAATTTTGTAATGATCTATTACCGATATAATGGGGCTAATCCTGGCTTGCTACGCCTATAGTTGCCTGGTATCACCGCTCAGGCAAAGCAAATATTTTCAAAAACCGAAAGGACGCTGACAGCCATCCGAAGCAAAATGAAGAAAGAGTAGAATCGCTTAACATACCGCAGTTTCGCGTATTAGACACGGCCTTTGCCGAAAATAGTTTGTATGTCATGCAAGACGACTGCGGTTTGGTTGCTTAAGAGATGAGGCCGAAAAAGAGGAAAACGGGGGGTGGGCTTCGCCCCCCAGCCGCTGCAGAAACAAATTCCAATCTGAAATCCTGGCTACGCCTATGTTAAGCCCGCGCTATTGGCGGGGGGGTTAGAGTTCGATTCCCGGGCTGTTCAAATCGGCACAGAGTCGCCAACGGCTCGCCATCGTCGCGACACTTCTTCGTAGCCGTGTTGTTCAGGTCGCGCTGATGGGTTCCGCCACTCAATACACGCTTCGGCGTACAACCGCGTTCGCGAGCATAATGAACATTTAATTTTGTTTTGCTTCTATCACTCGAAGCGCAGTGCCACGATAGCCAGGGGCGGATCCAGAAGGGGGAAATGTGGAGCATGCATCCCCGACACCAGCCAATTTCAATAATGTTTTTGATGAATAAAATTTTTCCATAATTTCGAACCTTTTAGATTTAACAATAATTTCGTCTTACGATGAGTTTACACAGAATGCGATTTTTCGTACGTAAGATGACGTAGGCCAAGATTCCACAAAACAGTAAGAAGTTTACAGCTCAGATGGCCGAGTGGTAAGAGCATCCGCCTCTCGAGCTGTAAACTCGGGTTTGATTCCGAGTCGGGTCAAACCAATGACTTTAAAATTGGTATTCACAGCTTTTCTGCTTGACGCTCAGCATTAAATGGACAGTGTGGAGAACAAGCCGGTAAGTTTACTTGTTGTGCTGTTGGGAAAGGCACTTAGCGGGATTCCCCCATTTTGGTGTTGTAGAAAGATGGCTGGCAACTCCTAAGCGAGCTCGTTATAGCGCAGTGATCGTTTTTTGTGATAGGAGGATAAATATGCAACAAAAAATACAAAAAAGTTATGACGTAAAACTACGTCACTTTGCACGGCATTCTACAAAACAATCGTAAGGTGCTTCAGAGAATAACCGATAAAAAGCAACACTGTTGGGGTTGGAGTTGCGTTGAAGATATTTTCACCAACTTCTTACGTCAAAAAAAGGATAAAATTTCGTACTCGACAACAATATTGATCAGATTAAAACCGCATTTAGTGCAAACAGACCTTTAGCCACGCATAAATCGAAAATGTGCGCACAAAATGCAACATATTTGATAAAAGATTAATTAGGGGCAAAAGAACAAAATTTGTGTGACAAATTGTTCGAAAAGCGCTAAAATGCCCATTGCAGTATGTAAATTTTTTAAAATTTTCCGGGGGAACATTTTCCCGAACCCCCCTGTAGTCATTTTTGTTTCCCAATTTGCTTCAAATTTAACTTTGCCAGAAAAAATCCGCTCAAAAAATGTCTAAATTTGGTGCTAAAAAGTTCTGAATATACTCCCCTCACATGGACACATTTTCAAAAAAGGGCTTATTTACGCCCTTTTTTGGGTCTAACATCTTTGCATTCTGTTATCATTCAACCTAATTGAAAACTGCATCCCCCCCACTAAAATTTTCTGGATCCGCTCCTGACGGTAGCTAGCATATTGGTCATGATTTGTAATGCGTACATGCAATGTTACCTCTAATTTTTTGTAGTCTGTGTGCGCAGAAACTTCGGCGAGTGCGCACTTTTTTAGAAAGGACTGACGTTTGTGCAACAACCCATGAATAAATTGAATATGGCAGCTATCGAAAACAAGTAGGGCAACTTCTCTTGGTTATGTTACTGCTGGTACATTTTACGGTACCAGAGGCGTCGTGCAGCCAAAAAATTTGGAGGGGCCCGAGTAATAACTTAAACAAATACTAATCACAACCTTTGTAAAAGCTGTATTTAGCATTGAGTAACATTACGAAAAAAGAAAGTTAGGAAAAGATACCAAAATATGCCGCAATACCCCAAATTTTGAATAATAAATCGAAATTTATTTTGATACCTCCAACCGCTCCTTAATTATGGACATTATGCGCAATCAGTGTGGCCCCACGATTTTACAAAGGAGGAGGACATCGCTGGGGGCGAAGTCCCAGCCGCCGGTGGCAAGGGGGGTCTGGGGGCGGAGTCCCCAGCCGCCAACAGATTTTTACGGTTTTCACATAAAAAAAACTGTCTTATCGAAAAAGGACATTTCGGTACTTGCAGTGAGTACAGTCACTCTTAGGCATATAGTGTCCGACAATGCAAAAATATTTTAGTAGTTCATGTCTAAAAGCAGAAGCTGGGCTAAAATAAATGAAAGTAGGCTGCAATCATTATTAGTTTTGACGTATATGATGGAATGACGTGTATAGGTGTGTTCTAGGCTATGATCTTTAACAACGCATGCAAAATGTTTTCTACATTCTAACTACAGATCAAGAAACTGACTATACTCCTGAGTCGAAGCGATTGATTGAAGCAAAAATTAAAAAAGAAAGCAATGGAATTTATAATATAAGAAAGCGGGGTATGGGGTCAGTGTAAAGGATGAAAGCGAAATGGCACTGGCTATATTTTTTATATTTTTAATTTTCAATTTTTTAAATTATAAAAAGTAAATAAAAGTAACACACTATAAAAAATTTGGGGGGCACCGCCCCCCCTCCCACCCCGGGCCCCAATGACACGAAGCCACCGCACGGTACATTTTGCGAAGAAATGCGTTCTTTTAGCAGGTTCAGGAGCAATTTTCCTCAACTTGCCAACCTAGAACATTGCTTCATCATGACACTGTGTGTCTGTGCGCAGTATATTCACGCGTGTGCGCAGTCTCTGACAGCCGTGTGCGCGCGCACACGCGCACTAAGAGGGAACACTGCTTACATGCAATCCATGGCACCGGGAATGTCTACGCAAGCCATTGCAAGCTAAGCTGATCAAAAGCATAGATTTGCATGCTGCCAGCTTCACTTGCGCTGAGTCTAGCAGTCCATAAGCTGGTAGGGATTTCTCTTTCTGTAGCTCAGTTATTTTCAAGATCTTCAGCTCAATTAGACTGACTAGACTGCTTCTGTAATTAAGCAACATTTCTCAACGTGTTTTTGAAGATACTTTTCATAGTTTTAAAGTAATTATTACCTCTCAAACAAAGTCTGGAAAAAAGTTTAGCTCAAAATTCATCAGCATTTGAAACTACAGGAGAGGCAAGATTTCGTCACAGAAAAGCCGTTAAATGCACCCATAACTTAAACGCTCAATATTACAAAGGGATGCTTTCCTTGCCCCCAGGATTTTGCCTTTTGTGGCCTTTATACCGAAACCTTTAGGTCTATAATGTAATCACGGCAAATAATTTAAGCATTGTTTTATGCACTTGTTTACATAAACAAAGCTCAGGTCCATCGCAAACCACAGCCTTCTACTGCTTATAAAATATATAGATGCAGATTATTACGCATAAACGCTTCATTATGATTTATCTATAGATCTGTTCTGCACTGAACTGAAAAGCTATGAGCCAGCATAGGATATAATTTACAAATACTGGTAACTGTGTTTTACTTGCTGCATTACGAAGGTAAGTTTTGATTCCAGTGTACTCGATGCTAAAGACTCTAATTTATTTCAATCTACAGATTCTCATTGTATTTCACGAAAAAGAATACAATATCTGTTATACCTCGCGGCCATCTTGTAGTTTTTTAATCAAAGTTAGCTTTTTGTTAAAAAAAACGTTCGGTTTTACAAGGTAAGGTCTTTTGCATGAAATTAAAATCAAACCTTTGTAAAAAATTTCAGTAAACAAATCTCTCTCGCTGCTTGCTGTAAAAGCAGAAATAAACACAAGACAAAGAAATCTATCGCTAGCATTTCGCGAAAACGATGTGAATCATTTCACAAAGTCCGTATTATGTTTACTCCCTTTAGCACTATAACGACAACTAACTGTAGATAAGGTTATAATGTTTGGATTCGTCATTGTTCGAATTTGCGCGAGGTTACTCTGTAATAACTTAGCTTACTTTTCGGATAACTGATAAGAAAAAAATTTCATTAATATTTAAACTACCTTGCACTTTAGACTAAGTTCTGTTTGACAAATCCAACTATAAATTTTAAAAGAAGCAACTAACGTCTCAATGTTTGAACAGCAGAGCTGCAATTTCAAGAGATAATTACTGAACAATCGTGATTATTACGCATGTGTGCTTAACAACGTACATCGACGATTTCTAATTATCGTTTATTAAAACAAAATATTTTAGCCTAAGTGTAAACAACACACTACTTATGAAGAAATTAAGTTAGATTATGCATTTAAAATCGTATGGTAGGCAGGAAGAGGAGACTTTCTTTTCCTTTAAACGTATGAAGACCTTTTTCAGAGGTCGATCACTAAAAGCGAATGAAAAGGGGCCTCTCATTAACTAAATCCGGCCAGTCCCCCACTAAATTTTTCCCTGGTTACTCTGTGATTTGAACCCCACTTTGAAAAATTCAAAAATTCAAGTCCGAAATAGCAATTTGGCGAAAAGCGGCTTGTTTAAGGCATAATAATGGGCATTGTTATCAAACAGTTAGACTACGATATTATACACCGTGAGGCTTTATTTTTGAATCACAATTTTCAGAATTAATTACTGTGTGAGGTAACTTGAATCTAATCAAAAAATGAACTTCAATTTGAGTTCAATTTTACCTCGTAGGCGTTCGTTAATGCTCAAATAATATTTACAACTGAATATAGCAGTAAATATTTTCGAAAAGTTACACTAATTCTTTAAAGATTTAAGTTGTAGATTAAAAAGTAATTTATGTTGTTGTTTTTGAAAATTTAAAAAGCTGTCAATCTACGTCATAGCTGTATTTTGAAGTTTTAAAAACTAATTTCTCGGTCCATTGTTGCGATTACAAAAAATGTGGTCGTTCTCCAACTTTCTGAGAAGTTGAACTGAAATTTACTCCACTTTTATTGAGAAAATCAAACTTTTTTGTGACATAGCATGTTATGGTAGATCAGGGGTTCTTAGTCTGGGGTTCATGAGCCCATTGGGGGTCCGCAAAGGTGCTTCTAGGGGTGCGTGAACCACGAATTTATTTGTCTCCGAGCGAGAAATAATGTAGTATGGTACGAGCATGAAAACAGTTTAATATAAAGTGGCACTGCAAGTTTTTTATATTTTTTAAAACAGGTTTATAGGGTTCATTAAAAGGTTTCAGGCATCTGCAACTCAAAATTGATTAAGAACACTGCGCTAGATCACCTGGTTAATCTTCACTTGATGAAAAGCATCCTCACACTATTTGTAACTGTTTAAATTTACAAAGTTTACTGTCTTTACTTTCAATATCATTGAAACTAAAGGGATTTCACACCACTTTTTTCTAAAAAAGGTATTTTTTCACATAAAACATAATGATTCTGAGCAAAACTGTGATTTAGTTATGTAAAAGTTTCAAATACCTAGCTCGCTTTCAACATTTTTCTGCCAAAACCACTCGACGCCAAAAAGTTGACACAACATTCTTGTGACATACTTCGAGCAGTTTTCCATATTCTTGCTAGCTTTCTTTGCTGCATTTTCATTTAAAGCTTTCATCAATCAAATAAAATTATGCATTTCCTGCTGGGAATGGCAACTTGAAATGCTTAAGCGTGTTCAGCGATTTTTGTCATTTTTTTTACTTATAACTTTGGTCTGATTTCATTATATACGTCAATTGCTAGCTGAAGCTGCGCAGGAATTGGCTACATATGAGCTGTTGTTGTCATTAGTAGATGGTTTGAGATGTCTTTAGTCATTGTAGGTCGTATTAACTTGTCATGTATTAAGAGTGGTCGACTAAGAAAAGGCAAAAAATATTTTTAGGGTGAAACAATATCGCCTACTTCCTCAGAGTATCACATTGACTCTGGTGTTTAGTGGTGCTTCCAATTTCAAAGGGCTTATAAAAGGCCGGATTAACCCAGGGCCTCTCATTGTTTAAATCCAGCTTTGGGCCTGCCACTTCAGGAAGTTAGGGACAATTTATCTGTTTCAATTGTATGGGTATCTTCACTGAAATCTACTCGCATTTACACGTGTACCAAGATTCCGTGATTGAACAAAATAACGTAACCTGAAAAATAATCGGCAACACCGATTTTAATTTGTTAGACCCGGGAAGTAAACCCGCGTTGCCGTTTCAAAGAAAATACAATTTCTGCTTTGCTAATGGTGATTAACGCTCGAAATTTTGTAGCCTACGTGTCCTAAAAAGCTGTAAAAGCACAATGCATGAAAGCAGAAAAAATTACTTCATAAAAGTTAGTTCACTTTTGTTGCTTCTTGCTTTGTCTTATAACTGCTCACTGACTTCACATAGGCCACTTAAAGATAATTAGCGAAAGCATCTTAATTCAATTCAATTCAATTTATTCCACCAAGTGGCAACACATAAACGAATTAATAAGCTAGCAGAGACAGATTAATGAGGGGAGGCTATAGTACCGGGACCCCCCTCGTTAAATCGCATCCTCTAAATAAAAAAGATCTGCTGCTATGATAAAATCAAGTGTGCAAGAAAACATGAGTCTCCGAAAAGTTTGCCCCATCACCCACCGGTTTTTATAGGTTTCCGTACGCTAGGTTAAGAATTGAACCGCCAGGTTGAGAGTTGAGATTAAAGCTGCTCTAAGTCTCAAGCTAGCGCTGCCAGTGAAACGTGTTCAAAATCTTTTTTAATAATTTTTTTAAGCCATTTACAATTGTCGCTTAGGTTTTCTAATCCTGGTAGTAAATACGTGCATCGTGGAAGATGATGTAGTTGAGAATCGAATCCAACTCCGAAGTTTAATACACCATCCACTCGGCCAACTTCGTGGGCACGTCCTCATTTCCTGTTAGTTTTTCAACTCAAATGCTTTACATTGTTTTGGTTGTCTTTGTTATGAGAAAAGTTTATAAATTTGAGCAATTTTTTTCCATGGGAACAAAGTTTCTCGTAAAACACAGTTCATAATTCGCTTTGATAGTTTAAGTTTGAAAATTGAATGCTTCAACTATGTAATATTTTAATTGCAGTCTAAGAAATTGCGATAATTGTAAAGAAAATTCTTGTAGATGAAAATTATACGATCGCTGATGATAAACAATCTGTTTAAAATAAAGATTTATAGTTGGCAGCATGCTGGTTATACGCTATTATGTAATCATAATCAAGATTAAGTGCAGTTAGAAACAAACTATTTCAGTCTACGGATATTGAAAAACCGTTTTGCGTAACCCGCCCAACACAGTTTGGTGTTGTCATTTTTTTGAAAATACGCCACTGAATGCACAGCTTGATGATCCTCGCGTATACCCATTGCACAACCTCATTGCACATTGAACAGCTCAGATGGCCGAGTGGCAAGAGCGTCCGCCTCGGAAGCTGTAGACTTGGGTTTGATTCCGAGACAGTGTGGAGAACAAGCCGGCAAGTTTACTTGTTGTGCCGTTGGGAAAGGCACTTAGCGGGATCCCCCATCTTGGTATGGTAGACAGACGGCCGGCAACTCCTTAAACGAGCTTGTGTAGCGCATTGATCGCTTTTTCGCGATAGGAGAAGTATGCAACAAAATACGATACAAAAAAAACCTCCTGCATTTGCGCGCTGATGTATACTTTTACCAACGTATTCATAAAAGGTATTGCCATCGGCACGGGAGATCTGCGGTTTGATTCCTGGGCCGGCCAAATCAGACACCCACCACTCGTTACACGTTTCGGCGTATTATCGCGAGTATAATGAAGGTTCTATTTTTGATTTGAAAATTTCGTTGGTGAGTTTATACTTTTTACGAGTCAGTTACTAAAATTTCAAAAGTTGATAGATGATTAAAATATTATTGATTTCATTTCCTCATACATTAAAGATTTATTTGTTTGCAGAGCTGCAGGTGCACTTTAGTCAATGCCATTAAGCGTCTGGTGTGACCGTATAAGTAATATGACGTCACAATATTAGTTTATATTAAAAAGCTTAACGAAGTTTAGATGTTTTCTTAGATTAGCGAAATACCGTCGAAATCTGCAAACCGTAAGTTGGCAAGATTGCTGTACAGTTTGGAATATAACAATGCAGCGCATATTGAATATAATAATGCAGCTACCCTGCATCATCGCCAGAATGAAGATGCAGGCCTTTCAAAGGCTTACTCAATTGGTTTTTACGGTGTTTTACTACTTATTTTATCGTCTATAATTCTTAGTTGCTGTAGGCTGTATTTATTTTTTTAAACCCCACAGACTTAGTGTATACAAATTTGGAATCTACACTCAAACTCTTGGCCATAAAAAAGATGTTACTGGTTCACTGAGGCTCACAGCAAAAGTTAGTCTTGCACCACTTTGACAATTTTTATCAAAAGTTGATTTAAAACGACAAAGTGATGCAATTTTCGTTGAGGCATAATTGCGCAAAATTTTGCAACAGTAAAAATAAATGCTCGTTTAAAGCATTTTAAAAGCGTCGCGACGCATTGTCCCGCGAGAGCCTCGAACTTGCGTACACAAGGTCATCGACTGTTATTAAATCATCAGAGCTGTAACTGCAACCTTGGGGTGAAGATTAATCATTTCGTACAAAGAGCTGTCATTTACTACGTTTATTGAATTCTCTGTTTCAACATAAATTGCCCGTTTTTCTTATAATTCTGTGCTTTTTATCTGAGTAATATTGAGTCAACACTAATCTAAGGTTAGACTGAGTCAAACTGATTCAAATTTTTGATTTCCACGTTGACTCATTTTGCCGAAATACACTTGCTATAGCGTCATGTTTTTGTTCATAAGCGTGTTTCAACGTGAATTTGCGTTTATCATTGGCTATGCTTCTAGCTTATCTTGTAAAATAACAAAACGCTATTGGCGCAGAAAGTCACGAGTTCAATTCCCAGGCCGTCAAATTGGACACAGTGTCGCCAAGGACTCGCCATCGCTGCGATGTTTCTTCGGAGCTGTGTTGTCCAGGCGCTAAACCGCGGTAACGGATCCCGCTACTTGTTACACGCTTCGTCGTAATGCCCCGAGTATAACGATGATTTGATTTTTTGATAATTATAATATCAGGACTTAGGGGAAGATGGGGTTATTTTGGACATGGGGCTAGTTCGGACCAACCACTTCCGGTTTTATTTTTGCAGCACCATGTGACCTGTATAGCAGTCACCGCAATCTTCTCTTTCAATCGCCATTTTGGTTAGGTATCAAAATCAAGTACTTTTTTGTTGAACTTCTTATTCACGATTTTTAACAAAAACGTGGAATCAGATGAGACGAAATCGTTAGGTTTTGTGCTAACATGGTTGCAGTTCACGCTGAAGTCTTGCATTCATACTAGTCAGGCATATATGAAAAACTCGCAGACAAGATGAATTTTTAAAACAATCAAGTTGCGTAGGAAGAGTTTGCCATTTGCTAGTAACAAACCATTCGAAATAGCATGTAAAGATATTGTTTTCAAATTTGAAAATGATTTTAAATCAAATAAGAAAATAATTTTAGCACGTGAAGGTGTCGTTTTCAAATTGCTAGTGCCACAAATTACTGGGTTTTCTCGACGTCCATTTCTACGCTTTTTAACCTGAATTTTGAACAATATAACATTTAATTTTACCAAACCATTGAGATCATGCGTAGTCTCTTTCTTTCATTCGGTTAATTTCGTTTGAATTCTTTGTTGTAAACTTTTGAAACTGTGTATGTGAATTTAACTGAAACGACATGTTTTCTCTATCAGCAGAAATTGAAGCAGGGTGCTTCTTCATCGCAATAAATTCGCCTTCTTTTTAATGTCCGAGACTACCCCACTGCTTGTCCGGACCTACCCCACTTTTGGGTCAAGTTCGGACGTGCTAGACCACCTTGCATTTTTGCAAGTAATTGCCTAATGCAGTGGCGGCTCGTACGTAAGAGCTGCAGCACCCCTCAACTTTTTTATGCATTTAATTTTTATTTTTTCATTTTGTTTTTTTGAAGTTCTGTGGCCAAATTTTCAAAATTTGTTTTTTTCCACGTTTTGATCATATTTGAATATAAATTTTTAAATGGAATTTCTGTTTTGTCTGCAGCTCAAGTTTTTGCGTATGTAAATGAGCCAAACCGTGACGCGACAAAGGCTATTGATGACGTTTATGGACTCGCCTTTGAATTTTTGTATGAGCTGCTCTGTTGGCAGATCAAAGGGAATTCCGACTAGCTCTGGCTCATGGCATAACGGGTCTGATTTTTAGCCCTGCTAGGCTGCTACATCTGATCGAGTTAGTTTGTGTAAGAGCTCTATGACAGTTGGTACTGGTAGGCTACTTAATGTAGATTTACACTGGGCAGGCTTTCTATTTTAGACTAGGCAGACAGATATCAGTAGCTTAACTGTAGGCTAATCAGTAATGGTAGGCTACTGGTACCAGTATGTGTAGCCTAGACAGTTTAGACCACTGCCAGACAGTTGATACTCTTGTGATAAGATTAGGCTGAAGTTGGTTGATGGTTGCAAAAACATGTAGTGGTAACTGGATCAAGGATGCTACGGTTTGCTCGAGCAAGTGTAGGTTTGGCAGGTGTTTTAGGGAAATTTTTGTTGCATTAAAAAAACTATTTTCCTGTACAATTTTCCCTGATTTTAGGTATATGCATACTGGTACCTGGTTTATGTATATTTGAGGATCCATGCCAGGTCTCTAAAACGTTTCAAAAAAAAACTTGAATTTTTTTGGTAATGGCTAGGGCCCGCTAAAGTCATAAACTGTAGAGCGAGGCTGCGCTGTTTCGGCCTATTAGCCTTCATCAGCCGCCCTCAGGTAAGAAACATTCATCTTCCAGGATGAATGATCTTATTGCGATCACTCACCCCTTCGGATAAATATTTCTTAAAGAATTTAACTTTTGTGGTACGCATTCCACTCGTGTGGCTACATCACCATTCCAGTCAAAATCTTTACGTGGCCAGGGTGAAGATCAACAACTAAAAAGCAATGTCCTTCCTGGCCTACCGGACGGGAAGTCATAACGACTTCCTCTTGGACTTAGACTTCCCGTCAACAACTAAAAAGCAATGTCAACAACTAAAAAGCAATGTGCTTCCTCTTGGACTTAGACTTCCCGTCAACAACTAAAACGCAATGTCCTTCCTGGCCTACCGGACGGGAAGTCATAACGACTTCCTCTTGCTCTTAGACTTCCCGTCCGGTAGGCCAGGAAGGACATTGCTCTTTGGTTGTTAAAGCCAATAAAGTCAAAATTTATTCAGGACCTTGTTACATGATCAAATGTGTACTAACGTTCGTTTCAGGTGTTTAGGAGTCTGTTTTGGTAGATTTTATAAGTCAAAATAAAGTCAAAATTTTGCATAAAATTAAAATTTGTCAAAATTGTCTTCATCAAAAATTTCCTTACAAAAACGAACAAATTTATATTTTTTAAATATTTTTTTGAATTTTTGAGCTGCTATTATAATTTTATGCGCAGTTTTATTTAATTTTAAACTTTTGAAATTGTTGCAATATTTGCATGATCGTCACAATAATGCTTGCGGTAATTGAGAAGGAAATAGCACTTATTATGCATGAAACGTCATTGTTGATGCATAAATACATAATTGTTACACAATTAATCTAATCCTATAAAACCTTTGCGCTCTTTACACGTGGTCTTTTAAGTTGTAGCTTGCAAAGCAAAGAATGCCAAATCTTCTATAGCGAAAGTTAGGCAAACTTGCCAGGAATATCCGGATGAGTTTTCGGCAACTCCTGCCGGCGGCTTGCGATGCAACCTTTTCGACGTGTTAGTCAAATGCGACGAAAAGTTATTTGTGGAAAGCCACCGAAAAAGTAAGCAACACCAAGGAAAATTGGAGACGAAGAGCAAATCTCACAGTAAGCAAACCTTTTTACATTTCGATCAAGTAAACTTCGAAGAACAGGTTGTTTCTTCATTCTTAGCTGCAGATATCCCCCTTCATAAACTGAACCATCCTTCTTTAAAGTCTCTGTTTGCTAGAATGGGAAAAGTATTGCCTTCGGAGACTGCAGCCCGGGCATGTCTTGCTAAATTGGCATCCCAAAAAAAGGAACAAATTCAAGAATTACTTCGTGACAAAAAAATTTTTTTGATTGTGGATGAAGTAGAGGTTGCTAAACAAAAGTATATTAGTGTGCTTGTGGGCAGCGTAGATGCTCCAAATCAGACATTCCTCGTTAATTGCCATCCACTTGACAGCGATCGCTATGTTAATAGCAGTATTATTCTGCACACTGTGGATGACATATTGCGACAACTTGAAATAAAACGCGAGAATTTTTCATTGTTCTTGACTGATGCTGCTCGGTACATGTCTTCGGCTGGAAAGACATTAAAGGAATTATACCCTTCTTTGATGCATGTCACCTGCGTTGCGCACTTACTACATAACCGCGCTATGCGTGTGCGTGCTCATTTTAAAAATATTGATGAAGTAATAGCAACGATCAAGGCAGCAACAATCAAAAACAAAGATCGCAAGAAAGATTTTCATGATGCTGGTCTGCCATCTCCTCCTGACCCTGTAATTACAAGAATGGGCAACTTGGCTTGGAGCTGCCTTATATTATAGTGAGAACCTTCCAGCTGTTCGTACCATTGTCAACAATTGGACAAGTGCAGGCCTGTTAGTCAGCAGAGCAAAAGACGCGATTAATGTGGAAGGTTTGGTGTCGGACTGGTTAAAATAAATCAATACCGGACACTAGCAGCTAACGTAGAGTTCTTAGAAGGAAGTGCCTGCACAATAACCAAAGCATATGGACTGCTGAGGAATATGCAATTCGATGATGATCCTTGCGTAATTAAAGACTACATTAACAAACGACTATCCAACTCTGATTTAGAAACAATAATAAACTGTACCAACTTGACAATCGACCCAACAAGCTACGTTCTATTGCAAAAAGCCCAGCCAATCTCTGCTGCTGTTGAGAGGTCGTTTTCTATATTCAATAAATTACTTAAAGACAGAAATTTTGATGTCAAGAACGTAAAAAATATATGATGCTGTATTAAACCGGCCGTTAGCGCAGTTGCTAAGCGCACGCTATCGGTGCGGGAGGTCTGGGGTTCGATTCCAGGGCCGGTCAAATCTACACAATGTCGCCAACGACTCGCCACCGTTGCGACGCTTCTTCGGAGATGTGTAGCCCAGGCGCTAAGCCGCGGAGATGGGCCCCGCAACTCGTTACACGCTTCGGCGTAATACGGCGAGTATAATGAAGATTTGATTTGATTTACAATAAAACGACATGGCCTAGTGGTACCGCGCGCAGGTGATAGATCCTGCGTGACGGGTTCGATTCACGGCTGGAGCCGATTGCATTTGACATATATAACGGGTGGCTGCTGACTCGAAGAGCGCAAGCTCACTTCGCAGTCTCCCTCAATTACTGTTGAATTTTCAGTTCAATATAATTTGAAAATAAAAAAAAAAAAAAAAAATTATACTGCGTGGCTCTCGTTAAAAAAATCATAGACATACTGTTAGTGTACAGTACAGTTGCGATAGCAACTCAATTTTTGTATTACACACTAATTGATACCGGTACACACAATGGCTCGTTATTTTAGGTTTTAACGTCATGCGTCGCTTTGTTGCATTAGCTTCAACACTTAGTAATTGAGAAAATGTTCGAAGTAGGCTACCTTTTTCTTTAAAAACTTGCGTAAATTGCAGATTATAAAACATATTTAATTGATAAAGTGCAACAAGACATAAATATTACGCGGAAGCGGTTAAGTCAAAATTTTACTAAAATAAAGTCAAAAATATATTTTTTTAGGTCAAAAAAAAAGGCCCTAGTAATAGCCCTCAATTTACCCACATGTAGGCTATGTAGTGTGCATTGTAATTTGAAAAACAAGTGAGGAAATTTGTATCGTGTTTACCAAATCTACTGGTACTGTTCTATGTTTTGTGTTACCTATCGCAGCTTTACTTGAACATCAGCATTAAGGTATTACTAGCTTGGTAACTCTTTCTATGGTTTTAGTATGAAATCATTCCTGTAAATTGTTATGTATCAGAGAGTTTCTATAATAGGCGTTGGGATTACCACAGTTAAGCAGGCTTGTCAAAATTTATCGCTTGCAGCACCTCTTGTTTTTTTGGCCACGAGCCGCCACTGGCCTAATGCTTGGAGCTATTGCAATCACGAACAATTTCAGATTGAAGTCAAAGGACCATCTACAATTTTGTACAAAGAGTTGGTAATTCCACATTCTTATTCTTGCTCTAGAGCAGGGGGTGTGCAACCTTTTTCACTGGGGGGCCACTTTCGAAAATTTTAGCAACGTCGAGGGCCAGTCACCGTCAAATATGTATAAAATTATAAAATGCTAAACACAACCCGTGTATTATAGACGGTACAAATAGCTAAATAAATCGATTTAAAAAAAAATTTTTTTTGTCCTGCCATCGTCGAGGGCCACATTGACTGGGCTGGAGGGCCGGATTGTGGCCCGCGGGCCGTGGGTTGCACATCCCTGCTCCAGAGTCACAAAAGTAAATTTTGTCCGAGTTAATCCCACCTTCCCCGAAATGCAATTGAAAGCCAAGTTGTCTTCGATTTGAATGGTAATTTATGGCACCTAATCGGCTTTACGTTAAACGAGTCGAAGTTACAGCCGAATTATACTGTGCCTCATCAAAAATAATACCGTACCTAGGTCATAATTGTACATTTTTAAAATCAACTTCCTTTTGTAAGCATATTCAGTTTCATCATAAATTGCAAAATTGTTATTTGAATCTAAAGTTGATGTAAAGGGACATGCATTTTCGAGGTAACTTGAGATAGGCAGTAGGCACCATTAACTATCCCGCATTTTCTTATCTTTATCAAACATTGTTGCAACTTTTACAAGCGCTATGTGAATAACATCACTAATTGATTAACTTCTTCATCTTTCACCTAGAGCTGTGAACTCACCAGCATTTTTGATCGGACTCAAGTTCGAATTTACTAACGATTTATGAGCCAAGTTTAAGTTCTTCATTTTTAATTTTACAAGATCAGTAACTTATACCGAGTTTACGTTAAGTTCAAGTAATTTTTACCAGATTTACGCTTACTTGACGCAATTTTCGTCAAGTTTAGGATAAATACAAACTTCAATCAACTTTTTTTTAGACAGAGTTTAAGGATTTTAGTTTTTTTGAGTTCAAGTTCTAGTCCGGCAAAGACGACCTAATTCAGCCAGTTTGCAGTCCTGCCTTTACCTAATACAGGGATGGCGAACTACTGACCCGCGGGTCACACCGTGACCCACTTGTAGCAGAGCCGGATTAAGTTCTAGCTGCGGACGTGATGACCTTTTTTGCTCTTCACTTGATTTTGGACGGACAATTTCTCATTAAATCTGTGACAAACGTTCAGTGGCGTATGCACTGGTAGGAGGAGGGGGTTTGGGGGTTAACCCTCTCCCCCCCCCCCCCCCCCGATCGACGATTTAAAAAAAATAAAAACCTCTCTTTGTGTAACGATCCGCCTTGTTTCGTAAAGAGTTTGCCGAAATTGCTGTCATGTTTTCTGTGCTATCCAACTTACTTATTAATCTCGAGAAACTTTCATTGTGATGCAATAATTCCGGTAGTCAAACTTTTCTGGTGGGTTGCGCTTGAGCCAACGACTAACACAAAATGCAAGCCAGGACAAAGTCAATGGGAATTGTTAAAGCTGGAGTCGTGTTGTGATGTCATCAAGCGATTGTTTTCAACGGCTATCAAGGCTGGACAACACAACGTTCCAGCGCAGGAGGTATTCTTGGAAGAGAATGGTTGCAACGTAGGCGGATGTTCCGCTTGCGATGTCATAACTTTGAGTTAAGCAAACCAGTCAGTTGGAGTTAACCAAAGACATCGCTATCGGCTCGGCAGGTTTTGGGTTCAATTTCTTGGCCGGTGCCGGTCGTTAACTTAGTGGTCAAGCGCACAGAATATCGGTGCGGAAGGTCGAGGGCTTGATTCTCGGGCCGGTCAAATCGGCACAGTGTCGCCAACAGCTTGCCAATACTGCGACGTTTCTGTGTTCCCCAGTCGCTAAGTCGCGGAGATGACCCCTAGTGGCGTATGTAAGGGAGGGGGCCGGGAGTCAACCCCCCTTGACAATTGAAGAAAAAATAAATTCTTACTTAATTTTAAACCGAACCGACTTTTCTTCGAGCAGAGCTTGCCGAAATTGCTATCATGTTTTTTCTGTTCGGTCCAACTTTCTAATTTAATCTCGCGAAACTTTCATTACGATACGATACGCAACAATACTTGTAGTCCAACTTTTCTGATGTGTTTTACTCGAACTGCATTTTTGTTATTGATACTGCTGCATTGAAGCAGTTGGTAAGTAGGAGTTTCCTTAAATACGGTGTCTCTGCAGTAGCTATGGCTGCACCCAAATTTTTTTTAAATCAAATCAGATCTTCACTGTACTCCTTTCATTAAACTCGCTGCAGTACCGAAGCATGGTAGCGAGTGACGGGGTCCGACCCTGCGTCTTAGCGCTTGAGCAACACAGGTCCGAAGAAACGTCGCAGCGGTGGCGAGCCGTTGGCTACACTGTGTTTAATTTGATCGGCCTGGGAATTCAACCCCAAATCTTCCGCATCGATAGCGACATCTGTAACACTACAGGGTGACCCAAAAAAAACGGAACCCAATTCTAATTATTCTAAATACACTGGTTCCGTTTTTTTTGGGTCACCCTGTACGCTATAACCGTCCAGTTTGATGAAAAATTATTATAAACGTTAAAAATCTAAATCAGTGGTTCTCGAACTTGTCGGAAGTATCGAACCCAACAGGTGTCATGCAAGCATACATCGAACCCTTAATTATAACCAGAAGCGGATCCAGAAAATTTTAGAGGGGGATGCAGTTTTGAATTAGGCTGAATGTTAAATGAGTGCAAAGACGTTAGACGTCTAAACCGGAAAAAAGCATAAGCTCTTTGAAAATGTTTCACGTCAGGGGCGTATTCAGAATATTCTTAAGGCGGTGGAGGATGGCATAAAATTTTTACATTTTTTAAGCGTATTTTTTTCCGGAAAGTTGATTTGAAGCAAATTGAGGAACAAAAATATGGCTCTAGGGGGGTCCGGGGGTATGCTTCCCCGGAAAGTTTTCAAAAATTTAGACACTGTAATGGCCATTTTAGAGCTTTTTGAACAATTTTTATTGCTAATTCTGTTTAGTTTTTTTGCCTCTAACTCTAAGTCCTTCACCAAATATGATACATTTTGTTCGCACATTTTTGATTTATGCGTGGTTAAGGCGTAAAGATGATTGTTATCAAATAGGTTTGAAATTATGGAAAAATTGTATTCATCAAAAACAGCGTTGAAAGAGTATGGTGGGGGGATGCATCATTCCACGCAGAGATAGTCATTTACTACAACTGTATGCCTTTTTGCAAAAACTTATTCTGATCTTAGCCGAACCCCTGCTACAGCCTCACCGAACCCCTGGGTTTCGGTCGAACCCAGTTTAAGAACCACTGATCTAAATTGACACTGCCAGTGACGTCACATCGTGATGACGCAGTATTACGTAGTATTTTACGTCATCACGATGTGACATCACTGAAACCCTCCCATTGAAAAATCCTGCGTACGCTACTGCCCACGTTTGTGCCTTTTTTGAATTTAAGTTTTATATATGACTCACTCAGTTAAAAAGGTTCGCCATACCTGACCTAATAATATCATGACCTAATAATATAGAGATAGCATAGCCGTAGCGTAGCCGCTGGAAGGTAACAATTCTATGTTATTACACAGCGACACTTAACGGATGCTTGGTAAAAAGTGAAATTCAAGCTTTTGAGCACTTAAGGCCGGTCATAAATAATTACATCTATTGCATATTGCCTGAATTCGATTACTGCTAAACTTTACAAATCTTTTCGATGACTCAAAGATAGTGGAAAAAAAGACAGGAGGGCAGGAATGGCAGCCAAAAACTCAGATTTAAATTCCGTCGCTAGAGACAGCTCAACAATCTGCAAAGATGACGATAATCTGCGCTAGATATCAATACAGGTTATGGGTTATATTAGGGGTGGAGACTTTGCAGCCCGCGGACCACATGCGGCCCGCATAGATTATGAATGTGCCCCGTTCATAACTTTGGTATGTGTACTTCACACCGGTAAATCATAAAACGTTAATCTTGCTTAAAAACTGCTTCACATTCAACTAGATGCTGTATTTGTGACATAAGCACTGCGCAAAAGTCTCTGATCTCAAGATAACAAATGACTTACTATGAATGCTTTATAAATTTTCGACGTGCAATTGTGCACTTTTAAAACGAAATTGCAAAATTAAAAGTTATTGCGGCCAGCTGAAAGCATTATGCTAACGATGTGGCCCACTGTGCTTTGCCGGTTCCCCACCCCTTGATATTCGATTTCTAGCGCAACGGCAGCTTGACTTGTTGGTAAGAACGAATGAATTATAATTAAATATTGTTGAAGGTTTCGTTGCATATGCTGACACCACAGACTGTTATAGCAGTCTTTGCTATGCTGGCCTCATAGAGATATCTACGGATTGCGACATGGATTTATATCAAAGCATTTACCGGTACGTTTATCCATAAACTGAACGTTGTTCCGCACCGGTAACAGACATTACCTTATGTCATGGATTCTACACCTATAATGTTGCATATTTTGATATTTAATACAATAAAATGAAATAATGAAATGTTTTAAAAGCCTTTTAAGAAATCTCTATGCCAAAATGTAAGCATAGATATTACCATAGGCAGTAGCGAGTAGCGTTTGTCACTGGCGTTGCAAGTTGCAACCTTGGCAAGCCCAAGTAAGTCGTTCTTCTTACCACTAGTCACTAGGTAGCGCATAGTGGACACGCAAAACCGCTGGCTGCTGTAATCTTGTGCAGTGTCCTTAAAATCAGCTGATCGGTGGCAACGAAAAAGTGCTCCCGTTTGAAAATATTTTTAGAATCCAAGCTGCATACTAGACTGGAGCGTAACTGCGTAACTTAAAAGTTACTATTAAACTAAACCCTAAATCTTATTGTCAGTGGCTGCGTTCTGAAGTTGTGATGGATTGGTGATAAGCTCTTGGTTTATAAAAAAATGCAAGCATTTTGTTACTCATCAAAAGATTTATTGGAAAACTGCTCAGATTGGAAATCATGCAATGCCAATAACAATGCAGATCAACACAAACCATTTGATCAACTTCTCTCTAAAACATGGAATCAAGCTATGCAAGATGGCAAGTACCGATACTAGTCTACTGGTATTGTTGGCATTTGTTATGTTTGGCTATTTTGTTACGGTATACAAACTGTTTGTATTGACTAGTCCTTGTCATGCAGGGTTTTGCTTTTGTAATGTTGGTTAAAGCTGTTATGCTTATTGGTAATATTAGCAGGGCTGCAAACTCGAATTTGAGCTCAAAAGAACTCGATCTTTTTGTCGAACTCAAACTTGAACTCGAAAAAAGTCTGAGCTCTGAGCTGAGAACTCGTAAATATTCGGGGCTGAGATCTTGAATTCGAACTTGAAATTAATTTCCTCAATAGTCACTTGTTTTTACTCAAAATGACCTGCACCGTGTCCAAGATTACTGATAATCATTTTTTTCTAAACTTGAAAGAACTTGATGAATTTTTAGTGGACTCAGACTCGCCAAAATGAAAATGCTGAACTCAAACTCCTAAAATAAGCTGAACTCAAACTTAAACTTGAGAAAAAAAATTGACTGAGTTTGCGCTGTGCCGCCCTGGTAGGGTAATGTCTAGTATCAGCCTCCAGGTTCGAATAAGGTTAGGTTTGGTTAGGATTGGGTTCGGTTAGGGTTAAATTTAGTTAGGGTTTGGTTCAGTTACAACCCTAACCAAACCTAACCCTAACTGAACCTGGGGGCTGATAGTAGACGTTACCCACCCTAATAATTAGGCCTGCTAGGCCTAGTCTAATCTACTGGTGTAAAAAGTTTTTTTTATGTTTGATGTAAAAATCAAATCTTCATTATACTTGAGGTATTAGGCCAAAGCTTGTAATGATTAGTGGAGCCCATCTTAGCAGCTTAGCATCTGTGCAACACAGGTTTGAAGAAAGGTCGCAGCAGTGGCAAGCCATTGGTGACACTACCGTATATCTGGTTTGACCCGACCCAGGATATGAACCCCATACCTGCTGCACCGATAGCATTGTCTTAATAGCTGAGCTTTGATGTAGGGTAAACAAAATCTTTATTAAAGTTACACCGGGAACTCTTAAAATGCAAGGATTGAGTTTTTTGTGTGACGTACTGTAGTACTAGGTTCCAGTAATTTTATATTTATTGACACCTACCTGTAAAGGATATGCCACTGTTCAATGTGTTGATGGATTTTACCTATCTTACTTTGCTTCTTGATAATTATTAATATTTAGTCATTTTAAAAAATCTTTATGTACATGTTATTCATCTGCTTATTTTTACTTGAAGCATGATAAACAGTCAAAAAATGTAAAGAGCAAAGTTTTGTACTGCCTTGCTTACTCTGCTGACAAAGACAGCAGTATCTATGTTGTTGAAACCGCCAGTTTTGAGAATTACTGCTGGCTTTTTCCTCCTAAGTTATTTAAAGTACTTTCAATTTGTTTAATTAGTATTTATTTTTTCATTTTGACCAATAAAATTTCCAAGTAGGCATTGCACCAATTTAACTTACAATCTTACTGGTTGTGCTTATTAATTAAATGTATTTTCAGGTTTGTTTAAATATACTCTTGATGACTGTGAATACAAAGTGTTGGATGATGATTCCGTTCAATTTGTTGCCCAGCTTAACACTCAACGAGGATTCAATCGTCGTAAACGTGAATCGTTTGACAGCATGAATGCCCTGTTTTCAAAAGATCAATTTAATTTTACCAAAATCAAACCTAATGAAATATTGTTCTCTCTGCGACCTGGCTTAGACACTGCAGTCTCCATTTTCGATTCCAGTTTTTCTTCAAGAGTTGATCATATGATTGCAGTTAATGTTAGCCCAATTGATGATTGTCATGTATTAATGATTCCAGAGCTGAATAGTTGTATTAATCAAAAAATGACAATCACTTCATTATTAATGGCTTTTGATCTAGTCCAGCTGAGTGGCCATCCAGGTGAGAAATTTCGAGCTCTTTGTTTTTAAGCCACTAACTCACTTTTCTTGACCCGCTTATCATTGGGGGTCGCAGGGGCAGCTGCTCGAGTTGGTGCCTCCAAGCATCTTGATCCTCTGCAACAAAGGGTAGATGCTCTGGTGGGATGTCAAGGTAAAACCAACTAGGATCTTCAACGTAATATTGTGGTCTAGTTCTGGGACGGCCTCTAGGCCTTTGACAAATTGGTGTAGCTTCATATTACAATATATGGTTCACTTTAAAGGTGACGGGAATTTGCTAAAACGTCATACGCAATGCAGACATGTTCTTACCCTAACTCTATGTGTGTCTGGGTTACGCAATGACGTATTGGAGAATACCCGCCTGACGTTTTAAAGTGAACCATCCATTGTGATATAAGACGACGTAAAAGCGATTACCCCCAGTAATTTATGGTTGTAAAACATCTGTGGTACTAGGGATAAATTTTCTGATAAACAGCTCAGATGGCTGAGTGGTCTAATCGTCCACCTCTGGAGTTGTAGAGTCAGGTTTGATTTTGAGTTGGGTCGCACCAATGGCTGTAAAATTGGTATTCACAGCTTTCCTACTTGGCACTCAGCATTAACGGGACGATATGGAGAACAAGCCGGCAAGTTTACTGCTCTGTTGGGAAGGCACTCGGCGGTATTCCCCCATTTTGTTGTGGTAGACAGATGGCCTGCAACTCCTAAGCAAGCTTGGGATAGCTCTTTGATCGCTTTCTAGTTATAGGAGGATTAATATGTAACTGAATGCAAAAATACTGATTGGAAGCTCAATGAATAGTCTGCATAGCAATAGTTCTGTAGGACACTAAGGACTCATTGTGAATATTTTGCCTGTAGTAGTTACATTGTTATTTAAGGGAATGGCTGCATAACTGTCTTGCTGAGTGTATTTAGGGGAGGTAGCATTGTGCCATGCACCCCCCTACCTTTAACTTTGCCTTTTATTATTGGCATATCTATTTTTCTATCATTAGAAAGCGACGAAGCGCTGTACGAGATCGCTTAGGAGTTGCCGGCCATCTGTCTACCACACAAAGATGAGGGAATCCCGTTAAGTGCCTTTCCCAACGACACTATCCCTTTAATGCTGAACGTCAAACAGGAAAGTTGTGAATACCAATTTTTTAGTCATTGGTTTGACCCGACTCAGAATCGAAACCCAAGTGCACCGATCCAGAAGCAGACGCTCTCTCCCACTGGGCCATCTGATCGGTTAATCATTAAAAAAAACCAACAGATGTAGCTAAGTAGGCCTACTGAAAGCCAGTTCTCCTGCTTAAGAAAACTTTTGATAACTCTTACCATTAAGCCATCTATCAGTTATTCAATACTCATCATTTTTTTGCATTTCTTCAGGTTTTCGAGTTGGTTTTAATAGTCTGCATGCTTGGGCATCTGTCAACCATCTTCATTTTCACGCCATGTATTTCAATTATCCTTTGTTTCTCGACAATTTCCCAGCCACAAAAAACGTTAAATCTCATTGCTTTTTACTTGACGAATTTGCAATGCATGGATTGGTATTTAATATTCCACTTGTGGCAAACAAACGAATTGAGGTGAGATAAAATGTCAGCTTTTGCAGTTGTTCATCCATGTTAAAAGCTTTTTCCTGTCCACTCTATTTAACTACAAACCATATTTCTTGTGTAAGGCAACATCTAGCTGCTCTCTACAGAACTGTTTGATGAAATTTACAGAATTATAGGTTAGTAAGTATTTAGTTTCATATTTATCCTCCTATCACAAGAAGGCGATCAAAGCGCAATGATGAGGTAACTTGGGAGTTGCCGGCCATCTACAACATATCGCAATCAGTTATTGACTACTTATGAACAATAATTATTACTGTAAATTAGCGACATCATTTTCTGTGGTAAATCCTTCGCCACTACTTCCAACAGCTATACGAATTGATGAGAGAGCATTGCTCAAAGGTGGCCGTTGAGCAGAAGACTTCACATCCCTTCACGGTTTCCTTATGTTGCAAGAATTGTTAATATTATTTTTATTTTCTTTTTGATTTCTACTTTTTTTATTTTGTCTTCGTTTATTGTATGTTTGTAACATAGAAATAAATATCTGATATGACCTGTCTACCACACCAAGATGAGAAATCCCGCTAAGTGCCTGTCCCAACGGTAGTAGCGAACTTACCGGCTTGTTCTCCTCACTATGCCCTTTAATGCTGAACATCAAGCAGAGAAGCTGTGAATAGCAATTTTAAAGTGATGAGTTTGACCCGATTCCAAATCAAACCAAAGTTTACAGCTGCAGAGGCGGACGTTTTACGACTTGGCCATCGCAGCTGCTCAAATATTTTAATTTAACTGTGATTCTTTAATTGCATTTGTTAGTTCTTCTTGGCATTGTTACAATAACTTTCGGGGTTGCACATGCTAACGAAGTGCCTCTATTCAGGTTGCACAAGAAGCCATTAAAGTGATTGATGTATTACATGAGAAACAAATCCCATACAACGTTATGATAACACGAGGAGACCTTGGAACAAGAATGTTTATTTTCCCACGTAAATCGACACAGGGAAGAGAGCCCTCCCCATGCTCTGATGTGGCATGCGTAGAAATCGGAGGTCAGTTTCCAGTAAAAACTCGAGAAGAATTTGAATCGCTGACCTTCGAGAACGCATTTCAACTTTTAAAAGAAGAATCTTTGACGGAAGTAGGGTTTAATTTATTACTGGATGAAATTGCTTCCCTGCTATGAAACATCTGATTATCTGAAAAAGAAATAGCTGAAGGAGGAAAAGTAAAACCTTGGTAATGCTTTAAACTGAACGTTTCGACAACTTAGTTTCAGCTGTCATCATCAGCAGTAAGTATATAAGCAAGGCAGCGCAAAATTAAAAGAATTACTGTGGCTTATTTTTCATTCGTTAGCGATTACTCCCAGCTTTGTACCCCCTCGCTTACACTGCTAATGAGGACAGCTGAATCTATTGCATGCTATAGAAGCGCCCAATTTTAGTATTACTGTGGCTTAACTTTTACTACGTAAGCTATTTTCGTCCCATTACTATTTTATTCCGAAATAGAAATACTGTTATAGGTAAATTTGAGTACATTTTCCGACCATTTGGCTCGTGTCTTTTTATCTGGCACCTCACTGTGTCCTTTAACTGCTGATTTGCTTAATGATTTTGCTGTGCCCGTGCCTGCTGATTTGCTTTATGTTGTTATCAGAGGCTTAATGCACTTTTTCAAAAAGCATTGTTGTAGTCAATTTACATTTTCGTCTGTCAACATTGCACTTAAAAAAGAACAAGAAGGCAACTCTTTGTCAAGGGCAAAGAATAGGGTTAACTGCCGATTCAGATATTGGTACGTATTTTTTTTACCTCAGACTGCCTTAAACGATGATGTTAGAGCTTTATTTATTTTATGTGTACTACGAGGTGCTATACTGTTTGGTGTTTCTAAGTTACGATGCGGTGCCTTGTTTCTTTTGATTGAGCGCTGTATTATACATGTAGCTGCAGCTATGCGACCTCCGTCCTGGATACTTGTTTAATTTGCATTCACTCAAAGCCAGGACTGCGCGAACTCAAAATTTAGAGAATTCTCGTCTTTCATGCTGGACTGGAACTTGAGAAATCAGTAACGAGTGGCGGGTCCCATCTCCGCGGATTAGCGCCTGGGCAACCCAGCGGTGTCAAGCTGATGACGATTGTGTCCGATTTGACCGGCCCGGGAAGCGAGCCCCAGACCTTCCACACCGATTGCGGTATCTTAAACCTCTACGCTAAATTCTCGATCTATAAAAAGATGATCAAGTAGTGAAGGAAGTTTAAACTCGATGAAAATACTCGGCAAATTCAAAAGTTCGCAGCCGTGCCCATCACCCATTGTAATGCCCGTACCTGTGCATCATGCAGATAAATATATTGTAACTGCAAGTCAAAATCTTGCTACACTTGCCCAACTTATGGTACTCGTTAACGAACTTTTGCAATAAACTTGCCCACCTATAGCATTCGACTAGCCATCTTTGGGAGACAGTTTTTACCGACGTTGAAATTCATCTTTATTTTCGTCATTAATTGCACACGTAATAATAAATGCACCTGCTTAGGTGGTAGATGGCGAAATAAACAACACAATTTGATTTTGTGTATATGCAGAACTAAACAAAACTCACAATATGGGTTAGTTACCAATCACAGCAAATGTTCTACCTTATAAGTGTGCTAGAATAAATGTATGTAATGTAGCCACGTTCTTTAAGTTTATCAACGCAATTCTCCAAAATTGATGTTATAGCTTCAATTTTGAAATAGATTGAAAGACTTAAACGTGTTTGGGCTTTGCTTAAAAACGGTTTCACCAAAATTATTGGGGTACGAAAAGGTTAGATTTAAAAGACTTCGATTTACATCGATACAGGGCTACTTGAAACGAAGCAATTGTTCTGCAACAATCACAATATTCTTGCCCACACAACACACCACACAACGCCAGTAATAGCCACCAACTTAATAATATCAAATATTTGGACTAAGTAGTCGAGGATAATTTTGCAATCTTCAAGGATTTTTTTGCAACTTCAATATCTGCAAAAATATCATTGATACAATGAAATGCATAACACGATGGGGAAGACTGCGCCTATCTACTGACATGGAGTAAAAATGATAGCACTTGCTGAGCTAACTCAGCGAAATACACGCCGGTTGGCTTAGTGGTTAAAGACATCGCTATCCCAGCCCGGAGGATTGGGTTCGCTTTCCAGGCGTGTCAAATAGGACACTGTCGCCATCAACTTGCCAACGCTGTGATGTTTCTGCTTTGCCCGAAATCAAATCATTATACTCGCGGTATTACGCCGAAGCGTGTAACGTGTGGTGGAGCCCATCTCTGCGGTTTAGTTTCTGGGCAACACAGAAACGTCGGCAGCAGCGGCGTGTCAGATTTCTTCGGCCCGGGAATCGAGCCCCAGACAAGCGATGTCTTTGAACCACTATGCCAACGGGGCGGTAGAGCTAACTCAATGAAATTCAATTCTCTACTCAAAACGCTGGACGACTGAACGCCGCAAATGCCAAGAAAGACTACTCGGCACTTGTCATTGTCCTGTTTTTTGGTCCACGATACATTTGTTATAGAAAAGGGAATGTACGTACGTTGTACTACAACCCCATAAAGACTTAACATAATGCAAAAAACTATTTAACAAGAGTTAGAACTAGGATTAGATGAGAAAAGGGTATTTTGAAAGCAAGATCGACTTGTATATCTTGGGACCTACACTAAAAGCAGTCACTGTAATACAGTGGCGTTGACTTCTCAAAAAAAGGGCCCCAAATGGCAGTCTTCGGTGCTGCGGGTTGCTATCTGCAGCAGTAATTACGTGGAGCTCGAATCTCTATGAGTACATATCAATTAGGGTGTTTCATTTTTTCACCATTTTTGAAATCGAAAATGCTTGGGTCGGCATATGATGGGATTTTGGCCACTGATTTCAAATATGCAATTTTTTTCCATTATGACGTCATTTTGAGGTGGCACCTCGCGTTTCAAACTCCGGCGGGGCGTAAAAATAGGGATTTCCCCTAACTCGAAAACGCTTGGGGCTAGAAAGTCAATATTGGTATCAAATTGTGCGGAAAGGTCGATTTCCTATACCTTCCCAAGAGACTTCATAGCCGTATCTTCATCAGAAATTGAACAAATCTAAAAAAACTAAAAATGGACTTCATTTCTATGCAATACTATTCTTTTACGCACTGCTTAAATTACTTTCCGCGAAATTAAATGCAATTTTTCCGTATAAAGAATTGTTTTTATCAAGTTACTAGACATGCTGCAACGCATCCAGCAAAGAGTCAAACTCACGGTAACGAAAATACCTTATCGTAATTTCATTACGCAATAACCCGATTGGTAATTTGCCGTAGAATTTCTGTGACTATTTTGCTTTTTTGGTTTGTCGCCTAACTTCTTTACTCAAACTTTTAGAGCAAATACTGAACTTCAATAGTAAGTTTTCTGAGCACACCCACTCCAAACGGTTTTAAAAATTTATTATAAGCACCTTCCGGTTCTTCATTCCACATTACACAAGTACGAGCGCAATCGCAAATCAGTACGAGAATTATGGATACCATCACATATACGGTCCTGGATAATGTTCTTGAGCTTCCCTATTCGTCGTTCAGTTGAGCGGTTGTTGTTGTCAATAGACCTCCAAAACATTGGCGGTATAATATCGCTGTGCTCAACACAGGGCGCACTTTGGGAAAGAATGGTGAAGAAAATTTTTAGTCTCGCTGCTCGGCACCTCATATGCTCACGAATATCGATAGCTGCAGGGAAAGAGGTGGAAGTTTTTACAGCTTCAAGTGAAAATGGAGGACAATCACTGAAGAGACTCAAAGCAACATTTTTGGGGGACAACCATTGTGACCCGTGCTCCACAAAATATTTGAAAACCACGTTGGCCACTTCTTTATCAATATCTTGATAGGCAAGGAGCAAATCTCTTTGAAAAAGCGTTAACGAAGGTCCATCACAAGCTTTTGGATTCAAGTGAATCATTATAAAAGATGGAGCGTATACTGACACGATATACGAAACTAACTTTGTCAGTTTGGTCACATCTTCAACAGAAAGCCTGTGTGAATGGAAAAGAAATAAACGGAGATAACCATTTGCTGTGGTTATCCACCTGGAATGGCACATAGTTTCTTGCTTGTAAAACAAAAGAGATTTCAATGAATTGGGCACATCCATAAAAGTGAAACAAGCCAGCACCAGCATGCACAACTGATCGGTCCTAAAATCATGCTTTGAAATACCGCTACTCTTTTGATCGGCAAACCACTTAATTTTGCCTTTAAGATGAAGTGAAGCAATGCTAGTGACAGAAATTTTCGGCAGGTTTTCACGTGAAAAATTAGCCATGGTATCAGGTTTTTGGATGGTTTTAATTTTATTATATAACGCTCCTTCTTGCATCATCCCAGGGCCTTCCTTCCTTCCTTCAACTAATGACACCACATGCGTGAAGTATATTTCATTAACATGAAATAAACATTCAAGCGCATGGATGTCATGCCCAACTTCTTGAACAAAATAATCTCTCAATCTTTTGTTAACTCCGGGTATTTTGCCGGTATTTACTGCTGTTGTGTCTGCCATCAAGGAGTATATTTTGGTCAAAAATCCTTCACAAGCTTCAGTAGTGATGGTCTTAAACAAAACCTCGCGTGTAACCGATGTCCCACATGGAAAAGATTTTACAGCAATAACTGCTTCTGTCTCTGAACCAGCAGTGTTAAAAAACTGACCAAGAAAAACATATCTATCTGACTTGTTAACTATACGCCCATCGTAGCAAAGTTGCAAGAAATCGGACCCCTTTAACTTGGCTTCAGCATCCCTTAATGCCGACATGCGAACTTTCTCACGCTTGCGAAAAATGGTTGAAGGCGAAGCAGCTATTTCCGACCCCACTACCGACAAGAGTTGGTCTGACTGCTGTCGAATACTGGTCAGCCGACGGTCAGCAAGAGTGCAACTTTCGGAACTAACTTCAGCAGTCTTTATTTTTTTATACTTTTTGCCGCCCCCCGTAACTGCTTTTGGGAAAAAGCTTGGATCAAGAATTGCACAGTCAGCTGTTCTATCTTCGGAGTCACTAGTGCTGCTTAGGCCTACTACAGAAGCAGAAGCAACGCTTCGTTTCCTCATCTTTGTGGCCGTGAGATAAGTATGGCTTGACCCGATTTTTATGCCAAAAGTAGATAGCGGTCCCGTGTCAGGTTCTTTGACCATGCGACTAACTTTTTCCATAGCTCGTTTGGCAAATTTTAGATCTTTACTCCACCCTAGCATCATTTTTCTGTTGCCTCGCTGATCTATCAGGAATTCGATCTCAGCCCCTGCCACTCTATCTTCGAAGGGACATGAACAAAGAACTTTGCCCTGGTGCACCTTAACTTCATCGTATTTACACTTGCACTTGCAAATATCAAACAACTGACTCATCCACCCATCTTCCTTCAACTCACTCTTGCTTTTCCTCGCTCTCTTTATTGCAAGCTTCCACTTCTGTATCAAATCTTTGATTTTAGCTTCGGTCCTGATTTTACTTAAAACCGGCAGACTGGATTTTTTCCTTAAGCTGATTACGTCTTCCAACAACTGCTCTTTTACATCATTATACACTGGAAGTTTCCTTTCAAATTTAATAGAATTTTCCCGAAGCTTTTGTTTCAAATACTCAAAATGCCAAATAACTTCCTTTTGCAAAGGCAAGGTGTTTCTTTTCATTTCCTTTGCTTTTCTCAAACAATCTAACTTCCTCGTACAAGCGGCCATTTTATCTGACTTAAATCCTCTTTTTAATGCTTGAAACTCACTCTCAAGTCTGCTGACTGCTGAGAAAAGGAAGATTACCGGTACCTTTTCAAAAAAATTTAGAACTCGTTTTTGCTGTGCCGTCATAGTTTCTTGTGTGGCTTACTATGACGACACAGTTAAAACGCGTACTAAAATTTGTAACAGTGTTGTCATAATTTTTTGTATGGCCTAATAATTACAAAAAACTCTTTAGTTTTGTTTTTAACTACAGTCACTGATTCCAAATATGGAAGAAAGAGCAAAAACAAATCAAAAAATCGTTTTTTAAGATTTATTCAATTTCTGATGAAGATACGGCTATGAAGTCTCTTGGGAAGGTATAGGAAATCGACCTTTCCGCACAATTTGATACCAATATTGACTTTCTAGCCCCAAGCGTTTTCGAGTTAGGGGAAATCCCTATTTTTACGCCCCGCCGGAGTTTGAAACGCGAGGTGCCACCTCAAAATGACGTCATAATGGAAAAAAAATTACATATTTGAAATCAGTGGCCAAAATCCCATCATATGCCGACCCAAGCATTTTCGATTTCAAAAATGGTGAAAAAATGAAACACCCTAATATCAATGCTTTAACAATCAAAACAACCTGATCTTCATTATAATCGCGGTACTGCGCCAAAGCTTGCAACGAGAAGCGAGGACCATCTCCGCGACTTTGCAACACTACGTGCGATTTGACCGACCTGGAAATCGAACCCCAGACTTCCCGCACCGACAGCGATGAACAAATTGAGCAAACATACCGGTTGCTTCAACAATTCTTACCTGTAATAATTTGGCTTGAAAGGGCCGGATTTATTGAGGCCAACGTACTTAGCTTGATCGTCTGACAATTCGGTTAAATGCGCATCAAAAGTAGCAAGGTGAAGGCTAGCTACGTATTCATCTGCAGCAACGAATAAATAAATGAAGTTGTTTGTTTAAAATTTGAACGGAAAATCCAACAGCAATCAAGAAAGACTACGAAGTGAGCTTGTGCTCTTCGATTTCAGCAGTCGCCCGGCTTACATGTCAACTGTGATTGACCCCGGTTGGGAATCCAACGCGACACGTACGATCTGTAACCTTCGCGTGGTACCGCTAGCAAAAGTTCCTCCGTGGGAGAGAAGATTTCAATAGTGCTGCCATGACCACCTCAAAGCACTTTGGGAATTATTGGTTTCAGTGATAATTTTTAAGAACACTTTAATTACAAACTCCAGCGCTATGACCAACTGCGGTATGTGTAAATAATGACCTAAATATCAATAGGTGTCAATGAACTCCACCAAGACTATTTCTTCTTAGGGCCGTTTCACCACGAGCCGTATTGCAATAACAGACAAAACCAACCATAAAAAAGCAGTAAAGT
This sequence comes from Trididemnum miniatum, assembly GCA_964006365.1. Taxonomy (NCBI): domain Eukaryota; kingdom Metazoa; phylum Chordata; class Ascidiacea; order Aplousobranchia; family Didemnidae; genus Trididemnum; species Trididemnum miniatum. The sequence continues at coordinate 24,468,248 of OZ023237.1, read as the reverse complement.
AAGATAAAAGAACCCGATATGCAGCTGAAATCTCAAGGGAGACTGCGAAGAGTCTTCGAGTCAAGCAGCCACCCGTTTTCAAAATCCGATTGTTTTCATACAACCGCATTTACACGCAAACACCCCATGTCGACAGTACTATTGTAAAACGAATTAACTCACCCATTTTCTTTGGAAGAAGATATACATCTTGTTTGTATCTACCTTCCGGTGCGTTGAACATTTCGATAAGAGCAAGCGCCTAAAAGATTATGAGCATCAACATACACTAACAATATCGTTCTCGCGGAATTACGAGTGGCCGGCCCCATTTTCACGGCTTAGCGCCTGGTTAACACACCTCGAAGAAACGTCATAGCGGTGGCGAGCCGTTGACGACACTGCGTCCGATTTGACCGGCCCAGAAACCGCATCCTTCTACCTTCCGCACCGATGACGATGTCTTTACTACGCCGACCGGCTAGTTTGGCAATCAATTAAAATTTAAAAATGGCATAACTCAAAGTGAAATCAACACTGCCGCTGATAAAATATCGGATAAAGGTCGACCGTTCGTCCATTCACGCTGTCACGTACGCAATGTCCTAGCGTCAAGTAGAACTACATGACAAACGACAATATTTACCTGTGTGCAATGTGTAATTGATAAAACAAATGACGGAACAGTCGAGCAACTGAGATTCAGCAAACGACCTTCTGCTAGTAGGACAATGCGTTTGCCGTCGGGCCAAATCACGTGATCAACTTGTGATCTCACTTTTTCCCAAGTTAAGTCATTGGTTTTGAGACTTGCCTGAACAAGAAAACAAATTTGCTTACTTTTCAGCGAAGCTAAAACAAGCATCGTAAATTCTTGTGGCATTTGTCACCGCTGACAAGCCGACCCTGGCCTGGCCGAAAAAACAATCACAGATATTCAAACAACGAAGTAAAATCTCCGCGCAAAGTTTTAGCAGCAACATGCCTGTTTCGCCTTGAGAGAACTCATCGAAAGAATCAACTTCAACAAATACACACTTACAAAACAGCTATAAAAATTTTAATTGAAAATTCACGTTGGTTTGTTTTAGGGCATGGTCAAATATTGGTCATTTATCAGTTGTCTATTTACCAGTTTGGAGCATGAAATAGCAGCAAGCGAGTATCAGAGAAACAAATCACAGCTTTTTAGCCAACACCAATTTTTTCTCCACCATTCAAAGATTAGTAGTTGTAAAAATATGTATATTATGCAGTTGCTAACAGTTAGGGCAAAATTTCTTTTTTACCGGGCACATCAATATCATTTATCACAGCAGAATAGCGGTACGTAAAAACGATAAAATGAACAACAAACGAGCAATTTCAATCAGACTAACAATAAAATTGCGATAAAACAAGACTGGATAATATTACAACTTCCATGTAATATAATGCCTACCACGTCTATTTCTGTGTTACTGTGCCCCATGTTGCAAACAATCGTCCCGTTCTTCATCTTGTCCATGCTATCACGTGTGATGACGTTTTTGTTACCTATCCACAAGTAAAAAATACACAGCAATAATATATTACACATCAAATACAATAAAACATTAGTAATACCTAGGGTGATTCACGGTCAATACAGTCAATTTTCTTCTTGGACGTAGAAAATAACTCTAAAAATGTGGAAACAAAATTCCACGGTCGTAGGATCAGTGCTTATGAAGTTATAAAGTCAATAAATGTCAATTTTTTGTTTTTTGGTCAATTTTTTTTATTAGGTCAATTTTTGCTTTCTTGCTTTTTTTGCACGTTTCTACTTAATAGCCTACTTAAAAAAAGACGACTTAGATAATTTAGAGATGGAGGTTCACAACTGTTGGTAGTAGCAGGGAGGTGCATGCTGTCGCCTGACTGTTACCGGTATTAGTTTTACACATGCTTAATTTATTCATGTACTGCTTGATGTGATTTGATTGATTTCGATTGTAAAGATCTGTTCAGACAGCTTTGCAAGATTGCAATCTTAGCAAAATTGGATTATGATGAAATAAGCTTTTCGATGTGTTTTCATTTGTTACATATTTTTGTCGCTACGTGCCGGTAGTCAAAAACACTGGAATTGAAAAGACAATGCATTAGTTATTCGAACATACTTTGATGTTACACAGATTGCAATACAGCGAATAGCAAAACACTTGAATTATATGTGCGTACAATATAATCTAACCACTAACTTAAGTGACTTTGGTGTTTTTTTTTTTATGGACTGGTTCTTTATTTCATTGTTTTGTTTGGTCAATAAAGTCAATTTTTTGATAAAATAAGGTCAATTTTTTGAGATTTTTAGGTCAATAAAAAATCGCCCTAGTAATATCCTATGACACCGGTATCGAACTACCAAGCCTTGTTATCGAGCTCGAGAACGCTACAAATTTACAAGACGAGTGAAGTTCTTCCCCGCAATTTCGAGTTAAGTAATTATACAGAGCTTTGCGAAAAATCAGGCGGTCGTTGTCAGGCTTAAGTCAAGTTCAAGCAACTTTTGTTAAAGTTTAGGATATGTTCAAAGCTCGAGACAATAATGACAGAGCTCGCAGCCCTGTACTGTACAGCACGGGCAATCATTTAAACATCGGCTGCAAAAAATAAACAAGAGAATCCAAATAAATGCGGTTAATTCAAATATTGTACAGAAAACTCAACCGAAATTGAGGGAGACTGTGAATTGAGCTTGCGCTCTTCCGAGTCAGCAGCCACCCGAAATACATGTCAAATGCGATCGGCCCCAGCCGTGAATTGTTGTGTCGCGAAAGAATTGAAATTTATCATGATTCTGAAACTAGGAGCAAGAACGGCGGACAAGGCACTTACACGAAAGTTGGAGACGTGGATAAGGCTCTTACCTGTGCAGGTGATAAATATATCAGCGGTCTTAATAACTTCATGGAGGCGCACCACTCTGATACCGTCCATGCTGTAAGAAATCACATTGTCATGCTATCGGTTACGTCATAATGAACACCAAGACTCACCAAGCTTGCAGGGCGCAAATGGGGTCAATTTCAGTGACGTATACCACAGCTCCCAAACCTTTTAGAGCGAAACAAACCCCCTTTCCGACCTCCCCATATCCGCAGACGACCACCTGCTTCCCTCCGAACATAATATCTGTCGTGCGTTTTAAACTAAAAATATAATAAATTCAGAGGTCGAGAAAATCATCCCGCAGAGTGGGAAGACATCGCTATTGGTGCGGGAGATCTCGAGTTCGATTCCCAGGCCCTCAAATCGGACACAAGTAGTGCCAACGGCTCGGCACCATTTCCCAACATTGACACAACATTGGCACCATTGACACAATTTCCAACATAAAATCAAAATCTTCATTATATTTGTGGTATTACGCCGAAGCGTGTTACTGGCGCGGTCCCATCTACGCGGGTTAGCACCTGGGCAACACCACAACGTTGCTGCCATGGTGAGACTGAGTCCGATTTGACCGGCCCGGAAATAGAACCCAGGACCTTCCACTCCGATAGCAATGTGTTTAACCACTACGCCAAAAGGTCGGTTCAATTTCCTACATTTACCAAGTTAATGGTGACAAATAATGGACATAAGCACGACTACGATGCACTTCATGCATTCTTTGAGCTCGTATAACTGCCAACGTTTGCTTTACGTTTCACTGCAGATAATTACGGTTTAGAAGTGCCCGCGGTTGACAGTGCTTGCTACATATTGATCGTTTCACGAGCAACGAAGGTCGCGCAAGGTAGCAAGTAGGGTTGATTGTTAGGTCATAACCCAAGTAGGTAGTTAATTAAAAGCGCGCAAAATCGGCAAACAACGCAACAAAAAGCGATCGATTCCTGTGACATCAACAATTTTTATCAACTTAGTTATGTAACGGCAAGTTGATAACTTGTCAGTTCGCGATCAAATCCGTGGAAATAAAAGCGGAACAGATACGGATTTTAAATAATTTGGACTTATTAATCAATAAAAGAACGAACAAATGAACACATTCAAACCTACAGAAAAATTCTCGAAGCTTTTCCCTACGAATCTAACTAAATAAGAAACAAACTCACCCGTCAAGTACAGATTCCCTGCAAGAGTAGAGATTGTCGAATTTTTGCTGCAAATAAATGAAACATTTAACCCTACGTTAGCTCAGTCGATAAGCACATCGCTATCACTGCGGGAGGTCTGGAGTTCGGTTACCAGTCGCTCAAATCGAACACAGTGTTGCTAACGGCTCGTCACCACTGCAACGAGTCTTCGGAGCAGTGTTGACCAGGCCCTATTATGCCTCGGAAATGGACCGCGTCACTCGTTGCACGCTTCGGCGCAATACCATAATCAAGATTTGGTATTGATTTGATGTCCTAATCTTTCACTTCTTGACGAAAATATAAGCGTTTTCACTGTAAGATTAAACTAGCGCACGAATGCCCGACCCACAAGCCCGCGGCCAGAGCGTGTTGGAACCTCACTAAGTAGGAAAAACCTTCACAGGCAGATTTTTAGAAAAGCGAACAACTACTAATCAGGGCCGTGAACTCGCAAACTTTTTTATCGAGTTCCAGTTCTTCATTTTTAATTTTGCAAGTTTAGTAACTTTTATCCGGTTTCTGCCATGTTAAAGTAGCATTTATCGAATTTAGGCCAGGTTTAAGCAATTTTTGCCATGTTTAAAAAAGACAAAAGCTCAATCAATTTTATCCGAGATCGAGTTTGCGATCAGGGATATTTTTTTTTTCTTTTTCGGCTAAAGTTTGAGTTCGGCAAAAAACAGTGAGTTCAGCGAATTCAAGTTCGAATTCACAGCCGTGTTACTAATACTATCTCACCTTGGTGACGGAGTCGTTGACATTCATGGCGGGTATGGAAAGTTTACCAGCTTTTGTAAGTTGATATAACCTGGAAAAAACACGAGATAAGCTGGTCTGGTCTTCGACTAGTAGCAATACCAATAAATATAACTCATCACAGTTACAGTAATTATAACAATATATTAACTAAATTGAGTCAATTGATTTGAAATTGTGCAAAATTAAACCAACTGACGGAAAACTTTGTTGCGAAAACTTCCGAAAAAGTGTATCAAGTAATAGAATAACAAAGTAGAAAAATGAGATTGCTGAAAATATGATGTGCCTTTACTTCATATTAATATGAAATGCGGCGGAAAAGACTGATGTGAGGCATAGAATTCTTTTATTTGGTTGCTTTTATCTAAATAAAATCACTATAAAACTACTACAGCCTGTTTCGTGGTTGTCGGCTCCTCAGATAATTAATATCAACTTTTATTCAAATACAATTCAAGCTCTAGTTAGCAGTAGTTATTGAGCATTCTGTCAGAAGAGATTGAACCTCACTTTCACTTTTATTAATCAATTGACTATACTTGAGGTTCAGAAACCTCTGGGGTTTTAAGGAGTTTATACCTATACCGTCCACGAGTCCAAGTTTAGTGGGCTTTAGACCCGGGGTTATTGGCTCTAGTTTCTGCATCATAATCAATTTTTTCATGTCATAATCACTTTTTAATTATGACATCCGAAAATTGATTATGATGCAGAAACTGCAAAGCCCATAAAAATGAACATGCATTGTGGACTGGGTAATTGACGCTACTTGGTCCCATTCAGTGTTTTTTTTTTTGGACATTGTCCGAATTTTTTGCTCTATGTCCGAAATGTTTGAAGCCATTTCGGACAAAGTGACCGAAAAACTTTTGCTTATAACACGACAATCGCACGGGCACGTGGCGGCTCCATGCTCATTAACTTAACTAAAATTTTGCGAGTTTCTTTTTGCAACTAAACCGTTGCCGCTGTAAAGTTCTGATTGAGTTGTTAGCAACATGCGCGCTCATTGCAACATTCTCACTTGTCAGCACGAAGAAACCGTTTTTGCGTTTTACCATATTTGGGAATTATGTCCAGACGTTTAGAACCCTTGTGGCTATTACGATATCGCGCATGGGCTTCGTGATTTGGCCTCCCTCGAGACTTTAATGACAACTTGGAACAATTCGTTGCTTTTGATGTTTTGAGTGAAGTTGTGAAATGTTGAGCTATAATAGATTTTTGGAAAATGAGGGTAATTATTACATCTTCGGAAAAAAGTAATTTAAAAAAGACCATTTTCGAATAAAATCGGTTCCTTCAATCGAGGTCATCGAATTATCGGGAGAAATCGAGGTCATCGAATTTTAACAGCTCAGATGACCGAGTGGTAAGAGTGTCCGCCTCGGGAGCTGTAGACTTGGGTTTGATTGCCAGTCAGGTCAAACCAATGACTTTAAAATTGATATTCACCAGCTTCCCTGCTTGACGCTCAGCATTAAAGGGACAATGTGAAGAACAAGCCGGCAAGTTCACTTGTTATGCCGTTGGGAAAGGTACTCAGCGGGATTCCCCCATCTTGGTGCGGTAGACAAATGGCCGGCAACTCCTAAGCGATCTCGTATAGCGCATTGATCGCTTTCTCGTGATAGGAGGATAAATATGCGACTAAAATACAAAAGTGACACTCAGTACTAAAAATTCAACACAACATGGAACGAGAAGAACAGTCAAGGAAAAAAACTAAACGTGATTAAAGTTTTGTTTTCAAAACTAGTCTTCGTGTTTTTGTGAAATGCAGTAGCTTAATTATTAACATTTGATTTAGTAAACTTGTAAAATCGTTCACTCATAAATCTTGCCGAAAAACTTTTTAAATGTCCGAAATTTTTTGAGCAATTTCGGACATTTGTCCGAATTTTTACAGCAAAAAAATAAACCCATGTCCCACCTATGGACTCCTGTCACACTTTCCTCCACAATTCCTTTCATTCCTCTGAACAAAGTGGGGTATTTCTTGATAATAGAATGAGTCAAATCTCCTCCATCGTCGAGGATCATGTTCGGATGCCATCCATCTGCTGTGATGCACTGTTCAATACACCACCAGAAATCTTCCTCCTCTTGCCCCTTCCAAGCGAAGATCGGATAACCAGCCTCGGCCAGTGCAGCAGCCACTTCATTCTGGGTGGAGTAAATATTGCAAGCGCACCAACGGACCCGGGCCCCAAGGGCGGTCAGCGTTTCGATAAGAACCTGTGATTATCCAAAAGCTCACTCATTTTGCAGCTGGGAAAAGTACAAAAGCGGGATTTCTCTATCTAGGAGTGATAGATAGGTGGAACACTTTTCGCCAAAGCGCAATCAGACATATTTAGTGATACTACGCAGTACACAGCATCACTATACATTACATATTAATCACCATTGTTTTATATGATTTACTCTGCCACTAGGCACCTGTTTTATAATAGCATCATCCAAACAGAGTTCAGTGTTTAAGCAACGCGCATCTTTTTTTTTTTTGATGGCTGCTCGTCCATGTGAAAGTTCAACCTGACGTAGCACCCAAGTAGTAATCATATAACACAATGAAAGATATTTTGTTTACAAGCCATTATGCTTACAAGTGTAAACCTAGCTAGCAGCATCAAAATATGCAAAAAATTTAATCGTAAAAAATCTAGCTGATTTTTACTCCAAAGCATTAGGAAAGATCGCTGCAGCAAGCCACAAGCTTACAAAATATTTCTCGGTTTGCAACCGCTGCGACGTTTCTTTGGAGCTGTGTTATCCAGGCGCTAAGTCGTGGACGCGGGTCCCACCTACTTACGCGTTTCGGCGTGATACCGCGAGTGCAATGAAGATTTGATTTTTTTATTTCATAAAATAGTTTGTAGTAACATTTTATCGACGACGTAGCACAACATGACTTGCTCAACTCACCGCCGATTGTGCAGATATGTGGGTACATCCCACGATCTTTGCTCCTTGCAGAGGCTTGTCTGTTTGCGCTCTTCTTCGCAAATCCATGAGGGCCGGCATCTCCTGTTCAGCGATCTCGATCTCACGTCGACCGAAATCGCAGTGTCGGATGTTGCGGATGCAAAAATCGCTGAAGTTGGTTGAACTAAACTGGAAAAAAAGAGTTTGAACGCTAATGCCTACAGACAAGGCGTCGGTCGGCCAAGTGGGTTTGCAACACTGCTATCGGTGCAGGAGGTCAAGGGTTCGATTCACGGACCGGTAAAACTGGATACAATGTCGCCAACGGCTCGCCACCGCTGCCACGTTTCTTCAGAGCTGCACTGCCCAAATGCCAAGTCGCAGAAATGGACCTCACTTGTTACACGCTTCGGCCAAACATTACAAGTATAACAAACATTTGAATTTCTTGTTTGATTTGACGTTTACGGTCAGCTACTAAAATTATCACCAAAGGAATTCAAGATACTGCAAAACTTTGGACAAATATGTCAATAAAGAACTTGAGGTGGTCTTCGAAGGCAAAAACAAAGTTTAATTCTCATATCTGCCAAAGATGCAAAGCTGCTAATTATCATCCATCTTTAACATTGAGCAGTCACAAAAATTAAGCGTTTGGTATGCGTAGAAAGCGCTTGCAGCAACATAGCTAGCGTTCAATTTCGAGTGGAATATTATAGACCTTTATGACCACAGAATATCGCATTATTGCCTACAGCAACAAAATAGCTTCACAGTACTGGCAATGCTGTCAACGCCGCAGCACACAACTCCGATGGCCGAGTAGCAAGAGCCTTTGCCTCTGAAGCGGTAGACTTGGGTTTGATTCTCAGTCACACCAATGACTTTAAAATTGCTATTCTCAGCTTCCCTGCTTAACGCTCAGCATCAAAGGGATAGTGTGGAGAACAAGCTGGCAAGTTTACTTATTGTGCGGTTGGGAAAGGTACTTAGCAGAATCTCCCGTCTTGGTGTGGTAGACAGATGGCCGCGGAGCATATTTATGTAATGTACCCAACACCAGTAGAACTTTACTTTCCCATTCTATTTGCCTGTCTTCACGAACCTGATTGTCAACCACATGTCAAAAGCAAAGCCGCGACGAGAATCGAACCCAAAACTAGTGTAGCGTTTCCCAACTTGCGATGCGCTTTAAGTCATTGAGCTATAGAAGAGTCGCAGCAATTTCGCAAATAATGGCCTTTATAAACCCACGCTTTGTCAGAAAAAAGCAAGATTCTGTTGGTGTTGAATACATTGCATAAAAATACGGCCGGCAACTCCTAAGCGAACTCGCTAGAGGTCTTTGATCGCTTTCTCGTGATAGGAGAATAATATGTAACTAAATACAAACAATTAATTACAAAGATCACTTACCTGGCTTTTGACTCGTGGCGATTCATCATCTTCATCAGAGCTTGTATAAGACGCTAAACAGAAAATAATCATGAAAGTTCGGAATACAACGAATATGGGACGAAAATAGCGTAAGGAGGCAAAATAAAACCGCAGTAAATCTTAAAACTGGACGTTTCGACAACATAGATTCAGGTGTCATCATCAGCAGTGTAAGCAGGGCAGCACAAAACTGAAAAAAAAATGGGGTTAAAAATTCCTGTTGCTATATTTTTCCTGCTTACATCATAAAAGTGAAACACTGTTGTAAAAAAGTAAAATAATGTCACTTGCAGCACACATTCAGTAAGACTGATAACATCAACTTATACAACTCTGCCGTAAATTTTATGACATATCTTAAAATTTCATTGAAATAAAAAGTCTGTGAATATAGCTGTTCCAAATACAGTCAAAATCTAACTCCTCAATGTCGGATAAATTCTATTACCAAAATTATGAATGAACAAAATTTGTCACATGCAACAGGTATGACTAAAAGCAGACCTTACGGTTGAAAAATAACTTAAAGCACAGGGTTATTGCCTGATGTTGCACGAAAATTCTATTTAAAGAAAAAATATACTTGAGCACTTTCAAAAATATGTGAGTTAAAGAAACTGCACAAAGTGATTGTGCATTGAAAGCATGGACGGTGCCAAGTTAAATTAATAGTGGGCACAAGAAAAGAAGCCAAAAGGTATTGTTGACTATTACGAAAGATAATCAGTTAAATAACAGACAAACCTGAACTGGTAGTTGAAAATTCCCGGGACAAGGTCACACTGGGGCGTCTAATCTCTTTACTTTTTCTCCTCATAGCATTATCCCTCTCCTCCCCTATTTTTGTTTCTTTTACATTTTCAAGATTGAAACTGACTTCGTGTCTATCTGTGTTGGACGGTTTCAATCTTTCCATGATTTAACACTTAAACATCAAAACGTTGTTGCACATTCACTCGTACAAGCAAAAACATCACAATTCTATAACAGCATTTCAATCAGTCAACCGTTTTCAGCAGTTACTGTAACTAACCAGGTTCTTAGTACGGTCGAGAGACCGGTTCGTCGGCATGTAGGGTGTCCATAAAGTCCGTGTGCACTTTAGAAAATTTTAACTTTATTTGTGCACACGGACTTTATGGACACCCTGTATAAGAAAGAAACAATTAAGCAAGAGTAGGAACCTGTGACCCGCTTTTTCCTCACTATGGCCAGCGTTAGAACTAGTTGAGCGTGCAACATAACGTTAAACTTTCTTAAAAGTTACAACACAAGCAAATATCAGTGTCGTAAAAGGCGCCAAATCTTCTTTGACTTTGCAGTAAAAGTCATTTTGCCATTAAGATCTGATAAATTTGCAACTTAACTATGAGTATTTTCAGTAGATTTGAAAATTTATAATTTTGGCCCGCTCGAAATATTACGCAATTAATGTGGTCTGCACCACTATGTAAATTTTCCATTCCTATCCCTGCATTACAGCTTGAAAAGTAAAATTTCTCAATACCTAAAACCTGCAAGCATCATCTTCACCATGAACCTGCACTTACCACTCTGTACAACTGAACTCAGCGCACACTTACGCAATCCTACAGTCAAGAAACGTGCAATAACCACGCGAGCAAATCTACGTTCACAAAAATAGTCTCATTTTCACTTAGCATTTAAGGCTTGTTCTCGTTCTAGCCTGCAACATGATTTGCATTGTAGTTAAATGTTATCTGCATTAAACCATAGCAAAAAATGTACCAAGTGTGCACCAACTCCGCAAAATGAACTTACTCATATTAGCAGAAGGCTTTGCTGCTCATATTGATTTATTGCTCTTTCTATTATTAAAATTCGAAATCCAAGAAACTGAAATGTCATTTAATCAGAGCTAATAGCAAAAGTACTACAATCACTTACAACTATTTTTGGTTTTATTATTACTTATTTCACTGCATTTAATACTGTAAAAATATTGGCTTTTCTAGTGTTTTCAGCTACAACAAGCTATGTGATAGCAGCTAGAATTTCTTTTAAACCACTCATAATATTCAAAACATTGCTAATGCTGTAATCAAGCCAAAAATCTACGAATGCAGACGAAGACAGCCAAGAACGTAAATTTCTCAAACGAGAGTGAAAAGTCAAAGATGAACAAATATTTGAACGTAGTAGAAGAGAGGAAATGAATAAAAACGACTGTGATGGCGCGTTCAATTCATCGCAAAATACACAGACGTTTTTATAACAATGTTAACTATGGACGGCAAGGCCAAACATACATCGCTACAGCAACAAACAATTTCCTGTTGCGCTACTTTATTCAAAAAAATGGTGATAAATGCAAAGGGCAATGCAACTAATCAATTTCTGCATCAACGACAGCTTAGCAGATTGGGCTGAGCATTTATCTTTTTAGCAGCATTCGTTTCTGAACCAGCTATGCAAATCTTATACATCTATCTTGAATCAGAGCTTAATGAAGGAAAATTGTTTTCCATTCCACAGATTTGTATAGCACTGCCAATCTGCCATACATGCACCGCTACAGCAACAAACAATTTCCTGTTGCGCTACTTTATTCAAAAAATGGTGATAAATGCAAAGGGCAATGCGACTGATCAATTTCTGCATCAACGACAGCTTAGCAGATTGGGCTGAGCATTTATCTTTTTAGCAGCACTCGTTTCTGAACCAGCTATGCAAACCTTATACGTCTATCTTGAATCAGAGCTTAATGAAGGAAAATTGTTTTCCATTCCACAGATTTGTATAGCACTGCCATACATGCACCGCTACAGCAACAAACAATTTCCTGTTGCACTACTTTATTCAAAAAATGGTAATAAATGCAAAGGGCAATGCTACTGATCAATTTTTACATCAACGACAGCTTAACAAATTGGGCTGAGCATTTATCTTTTTAGCAGCACTCGTTTCTGAACCAGCTATGCAAATCTTATACATCTATCTTGAATCAAAGCTCAATGAAGGAAAACTATTTTCTATTGCACAACATTACTCTTTTTTAAATAAAACTCCAAATTATGACCTACATCGAAGCACTGTCTTAGTAACACACAGTACAAAGCTTATGAGAAGAAGCCTCATCCACAAAGCAAAATCAGCATTACTTGTAACAAATCCTAGCTTGTCCTCTCGCCAAACACTGACTGCAACTGAAACCTTTATCTAGCTCTTTGGAACTTCGGCAAACAAAACTTGAGGGAAGATACCAGTCATAATTCTAAACTAAACTTCATAGTTCACCACACAAAATACTAAACCCTGTTGGATGCATGATAAGATACATGTAACTACTTTTCCATGTAAAGGTAAAGGTGCGGGACAGCGGGTGCTAAGCACACATTGTGTAGACCATTCTCAATTGGCGGCCCATTACAAATATCAATCATTCATGATTGAACGCTGTTAGAGGACATACAAGACGAACAACACACATATACTTAACCCTTCGCACTTCCGGTTGTGCCGAGCGCCTGGCTGGAAGCTGCGAATACTACTTTTAAGTCTTTAGCATGACCCGACCGGGAATAAAACCCCAGTTTCCCGGCTACCAAGCGAACGCTCCTAACCGATACACCAAGCGCTTTGCAAGAGCGAAAGACAATGAATTGTTTGAGCAACTGAGAGCTTACTTTTCGATTTCATAAAATTCAACTCACAAACTCAAAAGCTTAGCAGCAGAAAAGGCTGTTAAATGAAGCATGAATTAAAAGCTTTTTCAGTACGGAGAATATTGAAAGCGTTTGCGAATTCAGAAACAATTAACGCTGAAGGCCTGGATATTCACCTACAACTAGAACTTAAATAGCTTGACAAAACATTTTGACATTCTGTCTTAACAATGTAAGCCAAAAATGACGATATAAGTATGCTAGACTCTCTGACAAAAATAACTAGGATATAAAAACTGATAAATTCCACCTTAAGCTCTCTGTAATTTTATGATGTAGTACGTCAAGTCGAAACCAATTAATTATTGCCTGTACTACAACACTGACAAATATAGAGAGTTTCTCTTTAAAAATACGTTACTCCACGCTGCAATTAAGTTTTGGAAACGTAACAACGGATCAGGCTAATCTAGCTGTAAGGTAAGCCACACAACCTGGTTAAGTTGAATTATTAATGATGAACAAGTAAATTTCGCCAACATTTTAGTATAAAATCACTTTTTTTTAACACGGGATAAATAAAAATAATCAATGCTTCACTCGCATCAGGCTTGACCCTGCATCAGTTTACAAAATCTAACCAACAAATTGCGTTCTGAATTAAGAAAAGCAAAGCTTTCTAACGGACACTTTTCATTTCCGACTAACATAAATAAAGCTACAAGAACATCTTGTAACAGAAGGCGTGATACTAATCAGACAAAGTAAAGCGTTTTATGACTGCAATTACGGCTTTAATGATCATTACACGCTCAACATTATACCTTGTATGGACTATCAGCCACTATTACAAGTGATTTAATGTTCGACAATATCTCAAACATTACGCCACAGATTCGTTTTGCCGCACTACCAGCTCTTGTTTTTAACTATACATAGCTAGAGTGCAGAGCACGACACAGATGGACTTAATTACTATTTCTGTTCACAAATCGATCGCCAGAGACTGTGACCGCAAATGACCTTAGATCACTAACCGCAAATGGTTGGGAAAAGTGTTTTATTATGCACGAAGATAGATGAGAAGAAAAGGAGAGATAGAACTAAAAATTGGAGGTCATTTAAAATGATGCACAACACTATTGTTATTATGCATTAACTTTACTTGCAAGTTGATTAAGAAGACAGGCCTCCTGGGGTAGAGTTAAACACCGTGCCATCGGAGCAGCAGGACTGGTATTTGATTCCCGGGCCGGTCAAATCGAACACAATCGCAAACGGCTCGCAGCGGCGACGTTTCTGTGCTACCTAGGCGCTATGCTGCGGAAAAGGATCCCACCACTCGTTATACACTTCGCCGTATTACGGCGAGCATATTGAAGATTTGGTTTTTGGCAAAGAAAGATTGACTAAATGAATGCAAGTAGTTTCTCTTTTGGACAAGCAAACAATTCTTTTTCAGTGAGTTTCTGATTTGGCTAATTATTTTTTCTGCTAATTTCAGCAGTTGAGAGAGTATAGGGCACCAGTACAGATGGCAATAATACACAGCACAGCAAATCTTATGTAATAAGAATCTTGGAATACAATTTTTCATTCAAAAACAGCCATGAAAGGGTGAGGTTCAGCACAATAAGTTGCGCCTCAACCAGTAAGTGAAACATGCCAATTAACCTCACAATAATTTGTACCACATAGCACAGGAGTTTTCAATAAAACTTAACATTGGTGTAGCGATTTAAGACATCGCAATCGGAGCGGAAAATCTTGGGTTCGATTCCCATCCCGGTTAATCGGACACAGTGCTGCAAACGGCTCGCCACGGCGGCGACGTTTCTTTGAAGCTCTACAGAACACAGGCGCTGAGGAAATGGATCCCGCCATTCATTACACGCTTCGACGTAATACCGCGAGTATATTAAAGATTTGATACATCAATTTAGACAAACTTTTTTAACTTAAAAAATATGGGTTGGATTTTGCAATCAAGCGAGATCTTATTGTTGATTTGTCAAGCCATGTGCACTTGCAGATTAGGTTTTACTTCAGTTTAGTACAGCATATGCATCGTGGAAAATGACCTAGTTAAGCATCGACCTCGCGAAACCATCTCCGTAACCAATGCACCAACCGCTAAGCCAGCTCAGAGTGTGATTTCAAACTTGTTACGTATCTCACAAATGAAAGTGTAACATAATCACCTCTGGTGGTCAAAATATGCGATTAAAAGATCCACAAAAGGGCAGTAGAGCAACTCCACAAAAGTGTATGCAAAAATATATCCCGACGTAAGCCGAATGGTTGGTGCATTCAACTCCGGAGCTGGTTTCGCGGGTTCGATTCTCAAGCAAGTTATCTCCCATGATGTGATTTACTAATATAAAATATGCTGCAATATTATGTTGCTCAAAAAAAGAAAAATATCGCTATTTCTTGGTGGCAAGAAGGTACCGATAATAATCTTAAACGTAACGAATTCGAAATTTTCCGGTGCGTTCAGTATCACCATGCGAGCAGTCTAATATCGCACTAGCAATCGTTTTCTAGATCATGTAATTGTTTTGAGTGTACAGTATCCTTGAAACACCGTCGCAGACCCTTTGGGTTTGTGGACATCGGGTTAAAAGTTTTGACTTAAAGTTACGCTGAAAACTTTACCTTCAAGTTAATGAAAAAGAAATGTAACCTTTATTATACTCGCGGTATTACCCGAAGCGTGCAACGAGTGGCGGTGCCCACCTTCGCCGCTTACGGCCGGGCAACACAGCTCCGAGGAAACGTCGCAGCCGTGGTGAGCCGATGGCAACCGTGCCCGAGTGACCGGCCCTGGAATCGAACTGCAGACCTCCTGCGCGGAGAGCGTGCCTTCAATCACTGCGATAACCATTTGATCAAAACTTACCGGATGAATAACTATCGGCTGAATCAGCTGAGATCGATCTGGACATAGAACGGCGCTTGCGAACTTTCTTGTCTTCCGCAAACGAAATTTGCTGCAATAGATACGTCACAATTAGTTAATGGATACAATGACGTCATATACAAATTGACAAGCACCGCTGACTTAAAGGGCAACTAGTAATGGAACTTTAAGTTACTCGAAAATGAGCAAAATAATAGGAAGCGAAAGGTTGGAAGACTCGTAAATAATAACACAAAACTCGTATACATAATGAAGTTATGCATCACAAACTTTCAATACCGGCGCATAAGCAACTCTTGCCAAGTTGATGTAATGTCTACAACAAAACACTTCATTTTTTGTTTCGAAAATTGCATGATCACGGCAAAACAGTACTGAAAATAAAATTCGTCTATGCGCATATCACTTCACGAAAATGAACACTTCTGCTGCATGTATCTGATTTACATTGACACCGTAGTTTCGAATTCCAAACCCAATTTTGCTGTATTCTTTAAAAAGCATTCCAAAAACAAGTCTGCAAAGAACTGAGCAGAATGAAATTAACTTTTTCAATTACTACGGCTTTCTTCCGTTTAACAATAGCCTGACTTTTATACAATACCAAGTCCAAAACAATACACTAGTTCTTGGCAAATAACCAACCCACTTAAAAACACTTTCATACAGCTTAAACTCCTTTTCAATGTCAATAAAAAGAACTTTGATATTGTACAAGCGAAAAAGCAATTTGCAGCTCTCTCGTCAATTATCGGCGTACGAAACACCGACGCACGGAAATCTGGGGTGCAGCATTTATCGCCATTTCTCAGCAGTAGAAACTACTATTCAACAAAGGCTCTTTAATTATTTTCAGCAGCCAGTTGTCGTGGTGCACACCGGTCCATATACTTCGAAATAATAACATCTTTGAGAAGTCCATGAGCCATCAGTTGTGATTGTGGTGAGCTTGTCGCGGTCATTTGTGAACAGACTGTCCTAAAAAGGAGGTAGTCCACAGGAAAGCCCTCACCATTCCGCTTCTTACTTACACCAGGGCATTATCTAAACCGTAAACTTATACAAATTGACATAACGTCAAAATTGCCGAGAATCCACCCAAACCTCTTACCAAGAGAAGTGTCTTAGGTCGCGTCAAAAAACATAAATAATTAATCTTGTAGCCGTAAACTGAGGAACATTAAAAGATGAACGCGTAGTTTTCACAAGCTACTTGCTTAGCCAACTAGTAAGTATAAACTTAAACTTAACCTACATTATGCGTACTTTAATGTGTAGCAAAAAGCACTTCCTTTAAGCGACCACAATAACCTGTAAAGCTACACTAACTTACGGTCAGGTGAAAACAATTGTATTGACTTTGCATAAATATTTTATCGGAAGGCACAGATTTAATCTAGTTTCACTATGCATTTAGTTTTAATATAATGACAAAACATTTACATTCAGCATTGCAGAATGGGTTAACTCTGAGTCGCATAATTCGTAAAATAAGTCTAAGCAAACGAGGAAAATAAAAGTCACAGTAAATTTTGAAACTGGACGTTCCAACAAGATAGATTCAGCTGTCATCATCAGCAGTGTCACTAGGTTGCGAAAGTTATTTTCAGCTTCGTGCTACCTTGCTTACACTGCTGATGATAACAGCTGAATCTAGGTAGTCAAAACGTCCAATTTCAAGAATTTCTGTGACTTTATTTTACCTCGTTAAGCTATTTGCGTTCCATATTCATTGTATGCCGAAGTCTAAGCATGTTCCCTTACAACTAGATCCAGCTCCAATCGCTGAAATAAGCTTTTTTATCCTCAACATATCTCGCACACGAAAGCAAAACGATAAAACTTTACGTATTGCAAAAAACTTGCAAAACTTGCAGGGCCCGCAAATCTGATAAACAGAAATTATACGATTTGCCAAATGATCTTAGAGTAGGACCCAAAGGAATTAAAACCAACTTACGAAATCGTGCTAAATAAAACACTTTTGCGATTACATTATATAAACATACTGTACTTAAAAGTTTAAAAACAACTCTAAGGAGAATCAGACTTAAAAAACACAAAAGAAATGAAGAAAACCTTTTATAAAGATCTTCCGTATTCTAATTTCACTGATATTTGACAATTTAACAATAAAACATCAATCAAATCTATTGACGATTTCAATGCCATGAACAAACAACGTATTTATATTTCCGACAGTCGTATTATGACGAAATCCTAATGGAGTTTCGCGCACAATTACACAGAAGCATCAACAAAAGATAGAAATAGCTTAATTCATTCATATCAACCTGAAGGTAATGAGACAGAATATGCCACTTTATTATCCGCTACACCAGGGATGGGAAACCTGCGGCCCGCGGGCCATATGCGGTCCGAATAAATTTTGAATGAGGCCCGCGTCCTAACTTTGTTAAGTATGCAGTTGTCAGCGACATGACCTAGCGGTACCGCGCGCAGGTGACAGATCCTACGTGACGGGTTCGATTTGCGGCTGGAGCCGATTGCGTTTGACATATATATAACGGGTCGCTGCGGACTCGTAAAGCAAAAGCTCACTTCGCAGTCTCCCTCAATTACTGTTGAATTTTCACTTCAGTATAATTTGAAAATAACCTCGGCTATTTATTTATTTAAGTATACAACACACCGGTAGATTAGAAAAAGTTAATCTTTCTGAAACACTGCAACGCATTTCAAGAACATGCTGCATTTGTGACATAAAAACCACGAAAAGACTCGAATTCTATGGTATAAATAACTCATCATAATTGGTTAATAAATTTTCAACGTAAAATCGTGTATTTTCAACGAGAAATTTAAAAATTAAAGGCTAAGGTGGACCGCTGAAACCTATACAACCGAAGTGACCCGCTGTGCTCGTCAGAAACGTAAACAATGAGAGAAGCTTGTTTCGAATTGCTTCCAATGCTATGAGCAGGTACACAGTGGTAAGTGGCGCATATTCCACAAACACCATCTGCACTGGTCACACAGCACTTTCATAGCAACCTGATATAACAAATAACCTGTTTAACCTGTAAACTATTCGAGACAGCGTATGGGGCGCCGTTTGGAAAAAAACGATTTTGTCCGACTTATTTTGCGCGTGTATTTTGGTCCGACTTAGAGTACATTTTGTCCGATATATAAGTAGGATATTTCCAATATACATATCGCACAAACTATGGTCTAAATAAGCTCAAAAAACATGGTTCACAAAACGAATAGTTTTTTTCCAAACGGCGCCCCATAACAGCGCTGTGATTTGTGACACTCTTAACTTACAAGTGAAAATTCAAAGAAACAATTCACGAGGCAATTGGTTTGAAGTTTTGTTACGATTAACGTCTAATCGTTGGCACCGCAAGACGCAGGAAGTAGCAATCGACCAGCTTAATACCTAATAAACCTACGCAAAGAGTAAAATATCAAATCTTCATCATACTTTCGATATTACTCCGAAGCGCGTAACGAGTGGCGGGATCTATCGCCGCAACTTAGCGCCCGGGCAACACAGTTCCAAAGAAATGACGCAGCGGTGACGAGCCGACAGTGTCCTATTTGACCGGCCTGAGAATCGAACTAAAAACCACCCGCACCGATAGCGATGTCTTTAACCACCACGCCAATAAGCCGGTTTAAAAGTAAAATATGACGGTATGAAATAAACAATACTCGCGGTATTACGCCGAGGTGTGCAACGAGTGGCGGAGTCCATCTCCGCAGCTAAGCGCCTGGGTAACACAGGTCCGAAGAAACGTCGCAGCTGTAAGCTGTTGGCGATAATGTGTCCGATTTGACAAGCCCGGTAATCGAACCCCAAATCTCCAGCACCGATAGCAATCTTCTCAACAACTGAGCTAAAGCAATTCTTGAAAATATTCCGAAGTATAGACGACCATATTTGCAACCAGTTTATCTCACTGGTTTTAATTAAGTCATTTCAATGATGTATTGATAAGCGATTAGATCTTTGAGCTATATTGGCATGACCAAGCAACCTTTTGGAAGTTCATTAACAGATAATGAAACGACGTACATCAACAGCACATTCAAACATTAATAAAATGACGCATCTCGCTCTATCCAGCTCCACAAGATATACAAGTTTTAAATCAAACAATAAACAACGATCGGTTTCATATAAAGTCGAAAGTGAATTAATCTCTTCCGTATTACGACGCATAGCAAACCAATTTATGACCAGGGTACTTAGGTAGCGTTTCGCTTCGATTCACCTGAGCAAGGGCTTTCAATCTTCATGTTTAGCGAGCCAATCTTATTCGTGGAGGCCGGTCAAGGGCTACGCTACAAAGGGTCTATGAGCCCAAATAAAACACGACATCAGTATCTATTTGCAATATTATTTAACGTTATAACATAACGCCTTTAACGAAACCCACGGGTTTGGTTGAACGTTTTAGGTGCTCGCAGACCAAAAAAGGTCAAGGAACACTGCTGTGAGGTCACGCATATTTTAATCAGGTCACCTCCGGATTATCGCTTCCAAATACACTTCCAACGCTGTCCAATCTTCCAGCTTGTGAACTGACTGAGTAGCCACGTTGAAGAATGCGTCTGCTGTGCGATCTAGCACGGCGAAGTTGTCGACGTTTATCCTCCAGTGTCGTTGCATCTTGTTCCGTAGCTGTGCTGCCCTCATCAGGACGAGGTGCAACACGATGTTCAATCCCGTTCATTTTACTTTTATTCATCACAAAACTAGCAACTATATAACCAATTCTAAAGCTGACAATTGTGAAAAGGCTCTTAGCCACTTAAGGTATGATTTCCTGTTGTTAAACTAACAGATTTTAGTGGCCACTATCTTTACTACACCAAGCGATTTCTTTAGCCGCTACTTGAGAAAGATGCCGATAAGCTAATCTTTATTACGCCAAAAGTTGAGGTTTTTGGTAAAACCTCTTTTCCCACCAAACCCTAAAACAACAATTTATTGAAATATCACAAGTCATAAACGAAAACGTCTTTGAAAAACAAAATTTGAAAAGACCAATTCTATACAACGCTTCGGCAGCTACAGTTTAACTTTTAAAACAAGCAAAACAGACGACCATGGTCAATGCCAAAATCGCTAAAACTAAAGGGGTTTTTGTAACCAGACGTTTCGACAACATAGATCCAGCTGTCATCATCAGCACCGCGCTGATTGATGCAGTAATTATGAACTTGTAGCAGAGCGGGGATCAATTGAAGCTAATTAACGAAGCGGACTAAATAACATTCCTCACGTTCATGAGATGGATAAGGAACAACGCTAACAGCTTTGTTTTGGTCGTCATCCAAGAAACACATTTACTAAGCTCCATATACGTAACCATGCAAATTCTGTACATTACAATAAATTTGCCTGAAAAGCTAAGCTGTCTGTTTATAGGGAACTTGAACACTTCATCGCCTCTGCTTTTTTTAAGCTGTCACCCGCACTGGTTACGGTTGAATTGTTAAATTATGTATTTGCGTGCAGTCAAGAAAATCAACCTCTGACTACTAAGCTTTCTCAAAGTAAATAACAAGATACCATTCACTTTTTTCGCCAAGTTTATAACACTTTCACTTGACGTACACAGTTTGACGTAAGCTGACACTTCAATAGCTGCAAGAGCTTGCACCTCAAATGCGGTATCGCGCCACTTATCACGTCAAATGAAAGTTAAGAGAGCTGCCCTTATCAGCAATTGAATACATAATGACCTAAACTATATATGCACAAGCTGCAGGTATCACGCGGAAATGCAAAGAATACCGTTTAAACTGAAAGAAGTTGTGTGTGTGTGTGTTTACAAATTCGATTGTGCCACGCAAACGACTTTACCAAAATAATAATGCGGCAATGAAAGTGAAGCAATTGGAAAATTGTCAAACTCTGATACTGATCGATTCGAAATTTGGATTTTATGTAAAAGTCAATTGCTCACAGCTTCAGAAACTACACCAATTTTTTTCATCATTTATTTTAACAAGATCGTAACTTAAATGCTTGAAAAATGGATACAAGCCTGGCTACCTACTAGCACAAAACTTTCAACTTCAAATCTTCATGATACGCCGAGACGTGTAACGAGAGGCGAGGCCCTTAGCGCCTGAGCAACACAGCACCGCAGAAACGTCGCAGCGATGGCAAGCCGGTGGCGATGCTGTGTCCGATTTGACCGGCCCGGGAATGCAACCAAAGACCTCCCGCACCAATAGCGATGTGCGTGACAACTGAGCAAATCAGCCGATTTCGCACCTTATTTCAAATTTACCTATTGATCAATCCTGCCAAAAATTCATAACTCAACTTCATTTTGCTGTGATCTTCAAACTTTTGCTTCAGAGCAGAAGATCACCTATATTCAGAAAAGCGGTTCGTCTCTAACGTTTATAAATAGTTTGGAAACCCTGGCACTAATTTTCAGCATAGTTAGCGCACTTACAGCAAACTACTGTTCCAGCATATTTTACAAAAAGTCAAGGCAAGGCGTAGTGACCACACAAATAAAAACCTTTCGTTGCTCTATTTTATAAACGCACTTTATTCACATTCACAGCTTTACAATGCTGATATTTGTAGAAGGTATCTACTCAATTCCCTAAATAAACACTGCTCCAGATAAGCTATTTTAATTTCTGATCCAAGAGAAAAACGGCGCTTTGGGCATAATACACGCTTTTAATATAAAGCGCTTGAGCGCATTGCGAACCCTCAGCTGATCGTAAAACAAGCTACTCCTTTGACAATTAAATATTTAAATTTGAAGACCCGATATTAAAAGATTGCGGAAAACAACGAAACGAATCAAACAATTTTGCATGAAAATTCGTAGATAATATAGACTGAATTTGTTCAAAATTGAAAGGCAAATAAATAAAGGGAACTTTAAAGGGGAACTGAAATGTAAAATTATTTTTTCACTAAAAGCCTAAAAAACGCAACGAATTAAAAACTGACAGTTCTAACCAAAAATAGGCGCTCAAAGCTTAGGGTGATAACGTACCAAGGTTATATTTACGCATCGAAGCTTGCAAGAGCTGCAGCTGCAATTGTCTTCCACCAAATTTGCTTTGACTTATCAAAGGTCAAACGCCTTTCCTCTTCGTGATAACGCAGTAAAGCATAAACGAAAACGTTGCACGTTCAGTTTCTCCTTTAAGAACTAGCACTCGTCGATTCTTTTGAAGTTTTCGCTTAGACTTGTCGCAGGAATGCATTTTACTTTCATCACAAAAATTTAATAACTTTCGCCTAAAACTGTCGAAACCAAACATCAGCGATAAAAGACTTTGTCAAGAATGGAAACTAAACCAATACAGTCGCAGCAATTCTTAAAACTGACGTTTCGACAACATAGATTCAGCTGTCATCATCAGCAGTGTCAGTACAAAACCGTAAGAACTAAAAATTACAATTCTAACCACTAGTTGCAGCTTTATTTTTCCTCCTAAAGCTATTGTAGTTCCACATTTATTGCATTCTAAACAAAACACAAACCGGTTTCGAACCTACAGCTAGTAACTGACGGTAACACACACTAGCGCTTTTAAAAGCTCGCCGTCATTTCCTTAAACGAATAACAGCGTCATCAAGCGGTTAGTAAACCGCGTAAATTGATTGAATCGCATTAAGTGAAAAAGTGTCTATTTTTATAGGCGACTTGCCACCTTTTAGCCACTTATTAGCTTAGTCAACGCAACAACGAACGTCAAGCACAAGCAATGCGTCACACAATGCAACCGGTCGATACATCGAAAGCAATCTGATCCCCAGTGCATGCGCATATTTAATAAGTCTATATTGCTACATGTTAAAGCAAAGCTCAACTTTTTGTAGCAAAGTGCTCAATAACTGTCAACAGCTAGAGCTTGTATTATAAAATAAAATTATTACTTCATAGAACCATTAGTTCTATTTGAATAAGATAAACTTTATACCGCCTGAAGTGCCGACAACGGCGAAACAGACCGTAGTGGATCCATTTTTTACTGATTTTATGTTTAATCTACGTTATTAGATAGAACTTATACCAAGAAAACCGCTCAGAAAATCTAACAACCTTCTTCAAAAGCCTACGCAAAATTTGACACGGCGCCGCAACTAACGTCTTTTAACAAAGGCTCAGGCAATTAATTCAAACACAAGATCGATAGATTTTTATCTGGGCCAAATTGATTTCCAAGAAAAACAGGTTAAGCGCAGATAGTCTACGAAGCTAGATCTCAAAACTCAGGTCTCATCTAAAAGACAATTTACACTACCCACTAATCAAACTGAAAATTGATTAAAACTATTGATAAAGCTACAGCATGTGAATGCTTCCGTACACCACGCGGCGCTGAAATGTTAGAAGAGACGACTTCATAAACACCAATGGCATTTATCACGGTCCTCTGTCCTGAATACATCAACCATAAGCTGTTTCTCGCCAATACAATCAACGACTATCTGTATTCTGTGATATTTTTACAGCTTGAGCAAAAAAAGCTCATTCAAACATTAGCAAGAAAATCAAATCTTCATTACACTCGCGGTATTACGCTGAAGCGAGCAACGAGCGGTGGGGCCCATTTCCGCAGTTTAGCGCCTGGCCAACACTGCTCCGAAGAAACGTCGCAGCAGTGGAGAGGCGTTGGTGACACCGTGACCGATTTGACCAGCCCGGGAATGGAACCAGAGACCTTCTGCACCGATAGCGATGTCTTTCACAACCGTGCTGACCGTCCGGAGCTTAACATTTCTATCGCCTTCTGAAAAATACATATTTTTCACCTGTAGTACCACAAAACAACTGCCCGCATAATACACTGTTTTGGTGTTGTCACAAACTTCTTTGTCTTCTGTGATCTCATCGCTTAATGTTAATTGCAATTCATGAAATGTCTTAACATGAACTCAACCAAACGCAAGCAAATCAGCAATGACGCTTCGTCTGAACAGAAGTTGTTATTACCATTTGCACATTCGCGATAAAAGAGATAATTGTTATCTATATATATATACCTTACTAGAAAAGGCTCAGCCGAACGTTGACAGTATTTAAAAACGTTAATGCAATTTCCGAGTTACCAACAATGCAACAGACCGTGAAAAGTAATGCAATTGAAAAACGCAAAGTTCTCCCATCCTACAGTACTGAAAGCGAGCGAAATTTTTTAATCGAAGTCAAATGCAAGAAATTTGCAACTACGTCTTGATGTATTGATAAGTATGGAGTTTTGAACAGTTCAAGCTATCGAAAACTTGCTCTATCGTACCAAGTTTCCATGTTTTCTATCTCTATTACCTATGTTTGATGATTGTTGTCCCAAGGTTTTATTAGCAGGGATTCTTACTATATGTAGGTTTTATGCAGCGCAGCATCAATACAAATAGTTTTGCTACCCTTCACAAGAGTTGCCGTCCACCTGCTTACCATTCCTTTCCCAACAGCACAAGTAAACTTGCCAGCTTGTTCTCAACATTGACACTATGATGCTGCTCGTCAAGCAATGAAACTGTGACAACCAATTTTTTGAGTCATCAGCTTGATGCGACGAGGAATCAAACCAGAGTTTAGCGGTCAAGAGTTAAACGCTCTATCCACTCGATTATCTAGTCGAAACTAGCGGTAAAAACATATAATACTTGACTTGCATCATTTTTTCATCAATGACGAACTGACATCCGGCTGAATTCAATGCAATTTTCTTACATATATAGCGGAACTTAATGCAAACGACATGACTGTCCCACTTTACATACAAATGCATTCAAAACCAAACTTTTATAAAACTGATTCGCACTTAGCAAACCAAAACTGCCATCTTGCGGATGCACTGACGACGATTCTTGCCGCCAGGGATTTCACATGAGATTTAAAACACGTGCAAATTGGCACATTACACACGTCAGCATCGAAACGGCACAAAGAAATTGATTCGCGCGAAAAGAATTTCATTTTCCCACATTTATTTTATGAAGAAAAGGTTATAAGTTAATGAATCACCTCAAGTCTATGGTCTCGAGTTTGTATAAGAGAAAGTTACTGTCATAATTACGGATGGGGCTTTTTTAGTAAATATTCAATGCTAGTTCGCAAGTTATAAATGTCTTTAAAACAACAGAAACTCAGAGGCTGTTCTTGTTAGCATTCTAGCATTAATTTAGCATCTCAGATGGCCGAGTGGTAAGAGCGTCCGCCTTGGAAGCTTGGGTTTGATTCCAAGTCGGATCAAACCAATGACTTTAAAATTGGTATTCACAGCTTCCCTGCTTGACGCTTAGCATTAAAGGGACAGTGTGGAGAATAAGCCGGCAAGTTTACTAGTTGTGTCATTGGAAAAGCACTTAGCGGAATTCCCCCATCTTCGTGTGGTAGACAGGTGGCCGGCAACTCCAAAGCGAGCTCGTACAGCTCTTTGATCGTATGCAACTAAACACAACAAATACATACATATAGCCTCGCCTAGAACTAGGGAACGACCGGGCAACAATTTTGGCCGGGGCCGGGGTTTGTACAATGTCTTATGTTGTGTCTAAAATACATAGCTATGTACTTTTTTCGACATCACACCAATGCTTTTTCGTAACTGTACACGCTTTTCATTAGTAAATGACGAACCTCAAAAACGCTTTCAGCATGCACGTTCTTCATTTTTACGCACCAACGCATTTTTCACACAAAATAAAAAGTCTTCTTGTGAAAATTAAGATGTGACTTTTACATCGTTGGATAAGACGACCCGAATTTTTAAGGGTGGGTTTTTGCACCTTAAGGGTCGTCTTATACGCCGGAATATATGTCAGATAAATTTGAAATTCAACCCCGGCCTCGGTCAATTTTTATGAGATCCTGCCCCCGCCGGGGCCAGACCAGGGCAAAAGTGGATGCTCGTTCAAAAAGTGGATGCTATTACAGGATGC
Organism: Trididemnum miniatum; assembly: GCA_964006365.1. Classification (NCBI taxonomy): domain Eukaryota; kingdom Metazoa; phylum Chordata; class Ascidiacea; order Aplousobranchia; family Didemnidae; genus Trididemnum; species Trididemnum miniatum. The sequence goes on along the minus strand of OZ023237.1, from coordinate 24,441,581 downwards.
TCGTTCAGCGAATTGCGAGCTCGCAAACTGCTCGGTAAAAATTTTTTCCTCGCTAACGCGCTTTTCCGGATTATAGAATTTTCCGAGCTGGCGAACTCGCTCGGCAAGTAGCGAGAAAAAAAAAGAGCACGTTAACTTACCGAGCGACAGTTTCATACACAACTAGCCATGGCAGAGCGGAGTTTTTTAAGTCATAGTTTATGCACAATAGCTAGTACCTAGTATATGACACAACTCTCAGGCTTGTTGTGAAATGGTAGACTCAAATTCACGTTTATTCATGCATGCGAAAAAGCCCAAGGGCAAGGCTCATCAAGTCGCTACACATTATCTCAAACATGACACATGTCAACAAAAAAATCACATTTTCAAAAATAAAGAACAAAACAAAAAAGAAACATGCAAAGCATAGTCAACATACAAATCAAACTAAGACTAGTAGGCTAGCTGCTGATTACTAACTAGCGCCTAGTCTAGTACTAAAACTGTGCTAGTATTACAAAGTTGGGATGGTTTTAACTTGGTGACAGGTAAGAGTGTATGTAGTAAGGGTGTCTACAGATGGACCGGTATAGGCTTGTCGTGAGATGCTAGACTAGCAGCTGCTGTTTGCTGGCTAGCGCCGAGTCTAGTGCTAAAACTGTGCTAGTAGGCCTATTCCAAACATGCGTTGGCTACAGACTTAGTCGGAGATTATGCAGTAATGCTATCTTCCACCAGTAACTGTGTGAGGCCATGGCCAGCAACTGCTAGTCTAGCACCTCACAAGCCCATGCATATGTAGACACCATTATTGCATACACTCTTACCTATAACCAACCTAAAACCACCCCAACTTTGTAATACTAGCACAGTTTTAGCACTCAACTCAGAGGCGTTAGCCAGCAAACAGCAGCTGCCAGTCTAGCACCTCACAACAAGCCTATACATACCGAGCAGTTAGCGAGACACTCGGCTTTACCGAGTAGCTATTGTTTGTGCGAGCGCAACCTGTAATCCCAACTTTGCAAGCTCGTTATCTCGGCTGCCGCTCGGAGAATTTCTCCTCCGACGAGAATTAGCGAGAGAAATCGCTCGCTAACACATAAAATCCTGTAATAACCCCCCGGTCTATCCCTACCAAGCACTGCAACGTTTGAAAAGCAGAACTGAGCTTCTTTTGGTCCAAGAAAATAACGCGCATTTCTCATGTTACTTGATCTTTAATATGACTTGCTGAAATTCAATCGCAAGACCATAAAATCTGTATTTATCATGTAAGCCATCAGTCATACGGCAAAAGGAAGCTGTTGAAGCATCGGGATGACTAAGAAAATGCAAAAGACTCAATAATATGCTAATTTTATCGAAATGTCTGAGACAAATTTATTTTAAGTGCACGTAGACGATGAACTGTGGCAGCAAATAATCCGAAAAACCTCGTTACAAGCTTCGATGTAATGCGAATATAATCAAGAATTGATTTTTAAGACGCAGTGTAGCCAGCGGTTTGCCATCGCTGGGACATCTCTTCGGAGCTGTGTTGCCGTCGCGCTAAGTCGCGGTAATTGTCAACGCCACTCGTTACACGCTTCGGCGTAATATTGCGAGTACAAATGAAAATTTGATTTGGCTCTTTTGAATCTGCACTGGCAATCAAGAAACCATTGTTTAACGCCAACAACTGCTGTGGTCGTTCCTTTTCAAACAAGTACAATGAAAGCGGATTCTATAGGTTTATTCATTAGAGGAACCAAATCAAATAGTATTTCGAAAAGACAGTAGAGAAGTCGAAAGATTAAAATGAAACAAAACAGTATGTATATAATATCGAAAAGGTTTTCGCAGTGAATAGCAAGTACACATTGTGACTGATTAAACAATGTTGCTTTTGATTTCAAGATGTTCTAGATGTCCTTGCGTGAAAATGGGCCTGATGACCTTGCAAACCTTATTACCATCAATGAAGAAATAAACACCAATGTCGAGAACTAAGTGCAATTATCACTAATCCATTTACATCACAATTTCACCTTGGAAATGCTACTCTAGCCTTCGGCAAGATCACATGAATCAGCACAAATATTTAAAATAGATAAAATTCTATCGCATTTATCAGATGTATTTGATGCCGGCAGAAAAAAGAGTTTAAATCAAAAATCAAATCTTCACTATACTCACGGCAACACGCTTAAGTGTGAAGCGAGTGGCGGGGCGCATGTCCGCGGCTCAGTACCTGGGAAATACAGTCCGGAAGAAACCTCGCAACGGTGGAGAGCCGTTGGCGACACTGTGTCCGATTTGACCGGCCCGGGAATCGAAACCTGACCTTCCGCGTCGATAGCGACGTGATTGACCACTCCGCTAATCCGCCGGTCAAGTTCGGGAACGTTTGACACAAAATAGAAAGAGGGATTTATCAAAGAAGTGAATATAAAACTACTGCGTTCATACTGGCAACATCACGCATTTGCTAAGCTTGCCCATATAGCAGATTCTCGCGGTCGGTGAATGCTTCGTTGTTACACCGCTTGCATAACTTAGAGGTTGAAGCGTGAATTGCCACCAAGTTGTTGAAGCAAAACTCGACCGGAAAACTCCGAAACAAGGCAACTCCTGAGAGAGTCAGGATTCGTCCGATATATAGCGCTTCCGTCCAGGCAACGACCGAGGCAACAATTTTGGCCGGGGTCGGGAAATCGCACCTGCCCGGCTGGGGCCAGGGCCAAGGTTTCTACATTGCCTCATATCTTGTCTAGAATACATAGCTAAGTAGCGATACTTTTTTCGATGTCACGCAAATGCTCTTTCATAATTGTACACGCTTTTCATTCGTGCATGACACACCTCAAAAACGCTTCAAGCATGCACGCTCTATAGTTTAACGCACCAACGCATTTTTCATACAAAATATAAAAAAATCTTCATGTGAAAATTAAGATGTGACTTTTACATCGGTTGGATAAGACGACCTTAATTTTTAAGTGTGGGTTTTTGCACTTTGAGGGTCGTCTTATACGCCGGAATATACGTCAAATAAATTTGAAATTCAACCCCGGCCCTGGCCAATTTTTATGACCACCCCGGCCGGGGCTGGAACAGGGCAAAAGTGGCATCCCCGGCAGGGGCCGGAGCCCCGGTCTATCCTACCTCCGTCACTTTCTCGTGACAAGAGGATAAAAATGAAAAAATCAATCAATCAAGCCTCTGCGGTAAGATATACTGTGATTGTGAGACGATGCGTAATAAACTAACGACGACTTATAAAACACAGTTGCTATAGCATACTAAAACGCAATTGCTGGTACATCAAAATTGAATTAAAACTTAAGAAAAAAATCGACAAACTCGCAACCAGCAAATATTTCACATGTAACAATCCAACTTACCCGCACTCGATTAGCTACTCCGGGTTGCAATCCTTTGCGATTCGAACTCGCCGTTGAAGATTTCTGTGCCTCCAACACTCTCCGAGGTCCGTCATTGACGCTCTCTTTTTCCTTTTCTATACTGGCTGACTTTGACATTTTCAATTCAACTTTTTACAGACAAACAAAATAACATAAAATTTACAGCCAACCTGAAAAATAATTTTTATATTCAAATCTTCATTGCATTTGCAGTATGACGCCGAAGCGTGCAAGAGTGGCGGAATTCATCGCCGCAGCTACGCAACCCAGCTACGAAGAAACGTCGCAGCGATGGCAACACTGTGCCCGACTTAACTGGCCCGGGAATCGAACCCCAGACCTCCCGCACCGATAGCGATGTACGTGACAACTGAGCTAACCCGCGGTTAATTTTTATATTGATGCTTAGTAAGTTGCATTCACAAACTTCCTAATGCGCAACAAAATTCAAAGCTTGAAAAATATTTTAAGCAGGCATTCCTGTCACTTTATTTAATCTACGTCGTCTGCTGATGTAAGCTTGATGAACTTTTACTGAATTTGGGACCTCGAACGTGCTATTCACACAACAAAAGCTGCTAAATTTCCATAATTGCAGGGCTTACAGCGCCGCATCTAACTTGGACTGAAGAATGAGTAATTTATCATGTTTTTCTCATGCATTTTTAAAACCTATTATGCAAAATAATTTACATGTTCAAAATTAGGCAAACCTAACGCTAAAATTACAAACTGCATGTTCCTACACCTAAATGCAAAATAAGGTTGTTTAAATGCGTTGGAAGATATGACAGCTTTCCGCAGAACTTTGCCAATAATTGACCTAAAAGTCATTTCTCCCACTGCGCTGAGTCGAGCTTTAATAAAAGCGAAACGACAATAAGTAGGTGTGAAAAGTCGCCGGATGCCACATAGTTGCCACAAGCTTAGTGTTTGTTAATTAACAATACAAAGTACAGAGAACAACCTGTGACGTGTAGAAGCTATTGTCTGCTTATTGCCCATACTCACTCCATGCTTGATTGCAAAGTCAACAGACGAGAATTTGATGCGCTATCAATTCGCACTTACAACCACAAGAATTTGCTGCACCAACAAATTACATAAGCTTTCGCCAACCATTATATAAAACAATGAAAGCCCTGGCACACCTAGGTAAATTGATCCTAATTTGAACATTGCCAGCGAAAGTTATCGAAATTGGGCAACACTGAACAATATTCACAAAGCAGCTGCTTAAGGTGTAACATAGGTTACAGCTGCTGCTAAGTGCATTCAACAAAATGCAAGCACATGCTTGATTGATTCATATCCTGTAGGAAAAGTATCATTCGTTAAAACAAGCTTCAATAACAGATAACGCAACAGAAGCGACAGGTAGTTGTAGCACAGTTTCACCTTGAAAATCGTGATGCTGCTTTTCATTACCTTAAAACACAAACTGCAATTGCAACGGCACCTGCCCAAACTCTACTTTAAAAATACCTGATGAATAAAAACTATATGAAGATGAACTGATGAACTAAATTACAGGCTATCTTGTATCCGAAAAAACAAAAACAGATGGGAAAATGAACTTAAAATTTAAGCATCACACATGATCAATGCTAATACTGTACATCCAAACACATCCAACATTTGGTTTCAAATCTGACAAGTGTTTTACTTTAAGTAATGTGTAATTGCTTGAGGCAATGTTTGTAACCTAAACATAACCAAATATTAAAAATTATAACAACCGAATACAAGTATTGCATTGATCAAAAATGTGTATTTTTGTTTCAGAATTAATTTAATAATCAACCAAATCTTCATTATACTCGCCGTATTATGCCTAAGCGATGTAACAAGCGGTGAGGCTGGTTTGTGCTGCTTAGAGCCTGGGTTACACAGCTGTAGAAGGCGCAGTAGTGGAAGGAAGGCCATTGGCAACACCGCGTATGGTCTGACCACCCCAGTAATCACAACCAAGATCTTTGGCACCGATAGCGATGTCTAACCACTATGCCACTGGGCCGGTGAATAATTAATTACATGGGCATTACTTTCTTATCTCAATATTTCGAATCATATTATCCTAGAGTAGATCATTGTAAATCAAACTTAATTTTGACAACACATAACAAAGCAGATCGCTTATGAACAAGAAACAAAAAACTTTTTTGCTGTAAGAATAATCAACTATGACACAGCATAATTCAACAAGCTAGTAAGTTGTGCTAAAGAGGTCCTGATTTACTCAGAACAAGCCTGTCTGGAGTGAAATTTACTTACAGAAATTTTTAAAGTGTTTAGTCCATTAGATGAAATACTACAATCAAAGAACAGACAAACATGAAATTTGCAATCTATGATTAAAATAGAAGTCATGTTTCGCTTATTACTTGGCTCCTTACTATGACGTATTAATAAAAACCTTCAATCTAGTTTTTAATGTTACTCCATGATAAAATATTTTCTCATTTACACTCGCAAAATTTATACCAAAAACTTTGTTTATACAGCAAATAATTTTCCTCAATATCACAATAAAATAAACTAAGTCCAAAAGATATGTGAGACAGCAAACTGCACTGATTACACCTGAAAAGTCAAAATAATGTATATGATACTATCTGCAGTTAAAGACATGTCATGTGTGCTTATTTTTTAATTTTCTTGGCAACAATATAGTAACTGGTTCAAAATCAAAAGCATTAAATCTTCATCATACTCGCCAAAGCTTGCAACAAGTGGTGGGGCCAACCTCTACAGCATATTACCTGGGCAACACAGAAATGTTGCAGTAGTGACAAGCCGTTAGCAACAGTGCATGGTTTCGCCAGCCCAGAAATTGAACCCAAAACCTCCTGCGCCAATAGCAATGACTTTTACCACTACACCAACCATTTAAACAAACATTTGTCACTTGAAATGATACAAAATGCCAGAAGAGACCAAGAAAACTAAAACCTATAGGTGGCAGCAAAAAATACAGCTGAAACAATTATCTACTAAAACAAACATTTCATGTGCTACGGATTTTAGTTGTTAGATGAATAATAGTGATAACATTCTTGTCTGATTGAACACAAGCTCTTGATCCAAAACACCATACGCAATTGCAATGGTCAATACAGATGAAGCAGCTGGTTTATAAAAGAACACACATACAGTTTTTTTCCTCTTAATAAGTTGTTGATTTTCTGGACCAAATTTTTAATATGATTTTGAAGAGTCACCTTATTGAGCAGATAAGCTTTGCACCAAAAAATAACAGAGGTCAATGTTTTGTGACCAACTTTGACCTCTGTTATTTTTTGGTGCAAAGCATATCTACTCAATAAGGTGATCTCACGATAGCATGATCTCACCGCATGTCAATTCAAAGCCACAGAGCTTCAATTACTATAAACACATGCATTTTAACTAGGTAAAAAAATGAGTGCGCTGGTGCGCAAAAAATAAAAGGTAGAATCAACACTAATATACATAACAAAGAACTAGCATTAGTGTGTAACAAATGTAATGCAAAAAAATAAAAAAACGGGTATTAAATACAATTTTTTGCCACGACTTATTTGACAGTAATATGGAAAAAACCCTCATTCTCAGAACTTTAAATTGCTTCAGCTTTATGCTACGAGTTGGCTTATTAGTCAGATAGCTTATATTGTAAATGTGTTATCTAAAAAATTTCAAAATAGATTGTGTATACTGTTATAAGTTGTCCATCAATTACATCCAATGCAATGATGGAAGCATGCTATTTTAAAAGGTTCATTCATTCATCCACTGGAATAATTAATCATTCCAAACAAATTTAAAACACTGCATAAACTATTGGCAGTGCCTAGAGCAACGGTAGACCTTTTCTTTTGAAATTGCTCTTTGCACACCAACCCCTAAGTTACATTAACTTTAGATCTCTAACCCAATCCCCAATCTCCCTCCACCCCCAACAGCACTCTAATATCCCTCAAGTCAATGTTGCAACTTACTGCTCTTGACGTTATACCAGCGTGACACCAGTCAGCAACATCATGTGAAGAAACAAACAAGCAGTTTGGTGCAGCAGCGTTTTGATAATGGAAACCAGTGCTGGTGCTCCAGACATTATTTCAGCTATTCTTCTAGAAAGGACACTAAACTGTAAATATTTTGCATTGTGATCTATCACATATAGAAAACAACAAAAGTCATGCATCAGTTTTTTTATTTTTCAAACCATTATGTTTATTTCATGATCATTTGCAAAATTTCAAAGTTTGGGTTTAGTGTGACATGGTGTTAGATCAAAGTCTTGATGATGGGGTTAACTGTTAGGTTAAGCAACTAGTCTACAACATTCATAAGCTTGAGTGAATAGCTTGATCAGTTAGAGAATATGGTAATCTGGTAATTCTACCGATAACTCTACGAGGAATTGCAAATTCAAAATGTAAACCTTTCATGTTTACTAGCATCATTTTTAATCAGTACCGCACAACTAATTATGCCTGCAGGCACTGTACAGCACTGCAGGCTCTAGTCTAAATTATGGTACTGGTACTTGGTAAGCAGATATAGAGTGAAGGGGTTGCTTGTGGGATTGGAAAAGGGATATCCGTATTTTTTAGTGTGCATCTGAGAAATACATTGGCAAGGTTGTTTGAACTTTGGAGTATAATCGGTAAATGACCAGGATGTCAGGCATTGACACATGTATACATTGTATGGTACCATATACCGTACTAAACGATATAGGCTATACCAGTTACCGTAGTTCCGATGCAAGAATGTCATAATATTAGGCAGTGTTTATTTTGCTGTTTAACGTCATAATAGCTTTTAGGTCTATTTTGCCGCAGCCACATAACCCCATGTCACACAAATATTACATCTTATTCTATTCTACCGTCTTCACAAACCTGATAGTTAACTCCACGTCACACGAATCCAAATCGAACCGAAGCCACCGAAGCAAAACAAACTGAAGTCGCGATGAGAATGAAACCCAAAACTAGTGCAGCGCTTCTTATTATACATTGTGCACTATCCACTGGGCTATTGAGAAGTCACGGCAATCTAGCACAAAATGGTGCTTAAAAACCCACAACGTCACTTACAGCAAAACAGACCTAAAAGCTATTTTGCCGTTTACAGCAAAATAGACACTACCTAAACTGTAAATATTAAAAACTGTTGGCTAATTGGGCCACTTTTTGTAAAAAGGACCATAGCAAAGCCAGGAATGCCGATTCCCAGTGCCATACAGTGCCTGCAGAGCCATGCATTGCCTGCAGTGCCATACACTCAATGCCTGACATCCTGGTCATTTACCAGTACCGTACCAGTAACACTACAAAGTTCAAACAATCTTGCCCATGTGTTTCTCAGATGTAGACTAAAAAATATCCCTTTCTCAAACCCACAAACAACCTCTTCACTCTATATCTGCCAACCAAGTACCATAACACAGTAGGGTGGTCAAAAAAAAACACAAAAGTTTGAAAAGTTAATGGGCTTCTTCTTAAAATGGTATGGTACTATTACCTGACTACCTTTTGGTGAAAAAACAACCCAGGATGCAATTTTATTTTTTCGAAAAACAGTAAGGTTTAGAAGTGTCACATCGGCCCCAAAGTTTGGGTCATTTTTAAAATTTTTATGTTTTGACTACCTTTGATGTATTTTTACAATCTTAAAACCAATCATTCTAGGGCAATGCAAACTCGCTGCGGTCTTCGCATATCACCATGCAAAAAAATTAATAGATTTCGTTAGGAGACTTAGGAAAAACAACACATTTAAGGCTTTACCACTAGATGGCGCTGACACTTTTAAACAGCCTGTTTGTCGTAGAGAAACAAAATTGGTGTCGATTGTATCATTTCTCGGGGAGAGAAACTCAATAAACTCACTGAAATTAGAGTAACTCGTTTGCAAATACTGATTAAGCAACATTTTTCAAATGCCTTACAGTATACAAAACAGCAATGATTGGCGATGAAGCTTACATTTTATGATTTGGTTATCTAAACTGGTATGTAGAATCAAAGCAAGCAAATAGCAACAGTGCAATACAATTACCAGTATCTCCAAAATAATTCGTGACTATTAAACCAAGCGCTAATGGTATGCTATCGATATACTAAACAAGATCACATAACTATCAAAACACAGCGTGTCATTCCATCACTTGAAGAAAATACTGGCGATGTTCCTAATAGAAATATAGAAATGGCATGGGCCGCTAAGAGACCCGCCAACGAGCCGTTAACCGATCTTTTTACTGGTCTGCTAACGGCACGGTTTTATCTTTGCTTATTACTTGGCCGCTAGCGAGCGGCTAACACTTTTTGAATTCCCTTTAAGTTTGTAAGTTAGGTGCAGCGACCATGCTTCTTTTAGTTTTTAAATTCATTGCAGGGTTGTATATTGCATGCTTTAACGGTTCGCGTTTTGTCGCTGTTACCTTTTTTTCGACCGAATGTCGTGATATGCGTTGTTTCTATGTATTTTGATGGTCGTTGAATAAAACACTACCACTACTACTACTACTACTAATGCACATGATTAAAGGTTCATAAAAAAATGGGCTTTGGGCGGGCTAGGCTTTATTTTTGGTACGAGTTGCCGGGTCGATTACGGTTACTGGGCTAAAGGTTCCGGGGCCGAGGACGGTCCGGGCCTCAAAAAAGTGAGCCCGAGCCATCTCTAGTTCCTCATCACGGGTTAAAACTTGGCCACATTCTTGAATCATAGCTACTCCATGTTCTGCAAAATCGTTAACTACAGGGATTTTTGTCACAACTGAAGTAGCGGCTCGATATTCTTTAATTTCTTGCCATTCTGCTGGGTCTTTCAACAAAAAATTGATAGGATGAGATAAAGCATGAAAAACTGCGTCAAGCCAGATGAGACGAAATCTGCCAGAGTTTTGGTTCTGATAATATCCGTAGCATTAAGATTTACTTCAGCTCTTGGAGAAGGAGTTTCAACTGATGGCCTTTAAACAGCATCTACCATTTTTCGTTTGATTTCCACGCTTACAGAAGGATCAAAAAAAGCTAATGAAACCAGACTTTCACTCAAGTACCAAAGATGATTTGCGAATGTTTTGCAAGTAGCTTTGGAAATTCCTGAGCCCAGAAAAAATATCAAGCGTCTTACTGTAGATATTACAGATGATTATTTGGGGAAGTGATAGTACTTCTTGCAGTATACCAATGCTCTACATAGACCTATATTAAGATAACAAAGGTAACAAACCTTGAATTTGCTTTGCTTTTTAGAGGACTTGACTTGAAGAACTGGTTTCGAAAAAGAAACATTTTTATTCCATAAATTAGACGGGCCATTTATCTAGCACGGTGAAGTGCTCCAGGTTGATAGAATGTCATACCCATAGGCAGTGATGGGCACGATAAACGTTTCTGCACTATAGCGATAACGATAATCGATAACTTCAAAAAAGCCCTGGGCGATACCGATAATCGATAAATGTCAATTTCTTAAAGCGATATCGGTAATTGATAAATTATCGCCGATAGATTTTTCCGATAAATATTGGGGTAATTTTTCGATGTGTTTGACAAAGTTTTTTTTGTAAGTCGAATTGCAAAATTGTTCTTTCTAGATTTTTCCAGAAAAGAGAGCAGTTCACGGACTCTGCCGTGAAATTAAACAAAACAAAGAAACAATTTTTTAAAATTACAATAAATCTTAATGGACACCGTGTATTTTTTCCACAGAGCCAATTCACTAACTTTGAAGTTTAAACAGTGCGTGCATAAAAAATCGTTTATCGCGATAATTTATCTTCGATAACAAAATATATAACAAAAGAGCGATAACGATAATCGATGAATCAAAATTATTTTGAGCGATAACGATAATCGATAATAAATTATCGCAGATAACTATTGCCGATAAACTATCGCGATAAAGGCTCATCTCGGCCTATAGGAGGAATATACTGTAGCTCCCAACGCTATAATTGTTTGTTCAAGGTTCAAGCAACTCGCGATAGTCATCACGTGGTTGCATAATCGATAGTTGATCTTGGCAGAAGGTGATAATATACTTGTGGGGATAAGGTAATGGTGTGTTGTAGCGGGGATTACTACTTAGTAGTGGGTGCAGGCTAGCCAGTAGGTCTAACCTATATTCTTTTAAATGTGCCCAACTTGCGAAAGCGCAACTTCGCCGTAGCCGCGTGTGATCACTCTCGATGAAAATGGATGGAAGGCCCGATAGGCAGCAGTAACTCTTTGGTGGACTAGCTGCTGCGCAGTAGCCTGCCAATCTCTTTTAGGGTTGCTGGGAAAAATAGATTGCCAAATTGATTGCTAGAAAACTTCTGAATCTTCTTTTCTTCAATTTTCAGGCAGTAGTTTAGCAGCAACTTTTGATTTAACCAAAAAGACAATAAATCAGAACACATAGAACACTCCTACAAGCTAGACTCACTCAATGCCGCTAGCTACCTCTATTTATAGTTTTTTTCAACATCGCAATGGACAATGACGTCAGACACAAAATTGGCCAATTGCAGCGAAGCGGGAAATATTAATATTTACGCGGTAAATTAATATTTTCGTAAAGATGTAATATGAAGTAAGTTGCAAGAAAAACATGGTCGCACTGCGGCGCCAGCGAGCCGCTGCGGGACATAAAGTTAAAAATTAGGCGAAAACTTCTATTATGCAAATGAGACATCGAAATTGAGACATCATGATCGGAAATGACTTGAAATTTATATTTTAAGCAATTATATTATGATTAGACGCGAAATATAGTGAATAAAATTACAGAGACGGCAAATGCTTTATTTTGATGAATTCGCCACGTACTACTTGCGATTACAAAATACCTTTGAAACTTCTGTTGGAAGGTCATCTAGTATCAATCAGGGGCGCCTAGAGAAATTTCGGGCCGAGGGGCAAAAATTTCGTTTGGGCCCCTTGGCCAGTGGTGCTCCAAAATCAAGCGATGAGCAAAAGAAAAGGTCATAGCGTCCACAGATGTTTAAATTTCGGCCCGAAATCAAAAAAACACTATCGCCTGTGGCAAAGCTAGAAACTTTAAAAGGAGGGGGTCATAATTTCCACATTTTTTTCAAGCGTATTTTTTTTCGGCAGAACAAATTTGAAGCTGATTGAGAAAAACAAAAAGGGGCATGCTCCTCCGGAAAAATTTTGAAAATTTACGCTGTAATGGCTATTTTAGTGCTTTTTGAATAATTTCAGGCAAATTTTGTTCGAATTTTTTGACCCTTATATTGAGTGCTTCGTCAAATATGACGTATTTTGTTCGCACATTTTCAATTATGCGTGCTTAAGGCGTAAGGCTTATTGCTATCAAAGAGGATCAAAATTATGGAAAAATTGTATACATCAAAAACATGTTTGAAAATGGCTGGGAGGATGCATACCCCTCATCCTACCCCCCTTGATCCGCCCCTGGCCATAAGCTACAGAAACCATTAAAAGAGTATGGCATATTTCAGTCACTTGGCACCATTGGTTTTGTTATTTTTTACTAAAAAGCAGAGTCAAAAAGGGGGGGTGCATAGCACAATTGCACCCCCTAAATACACTAGTGGCGTCCGTAGGCCGTAGTTTTGCATTCTATCTTGACAATTCTGAACCCAGGGCCCCTCTGTGTCTCCGGGCCCCCGGGCGATGACCCCTTCTGCCCCCCCCTCTCGGCGTGCCTGGTATCAATCTATCATAGGAATGAATGTTGATCGATCAATAGATGGTCATTACTTTTGAAATTCCTTGAAAATAGCTATATCCCTATATCCGGATTTGTAGATGGTCCAAAGCAGAGGGAAAAAGCTGCTTCTGCAACTATTTCAAAGATATGGCGTCGACGAGCAAACTGCAAAAGGTTATCGTTCTTCAGTTCAGCTTGTGAAAGAGTACAAGCTCCAAGGCTTACACCAGTATTGCCGCTTGTGGTATCAAAGCTCATTCCAACAATTTGGTCTGATATTTCGCACTCATTAATGCATTTTTTACAACAGTGGCTATAGCCAGACTCAGATGAAAGTTTTGGAATTCCCAGAAGCTTTGCTTGCTGAAACCAAAACAGAAAGACAATCTACCTTTTCCTGATTTTTATCTGGCAAAAATTTATCGTCCCAGTGCACAAAATGCTTAGAAGTTAAAGAAAATAATGCTTTGATGGCAGGACCGTATTAAGGCCTAGAGGGGGCCCCAGGGCTAATTTTCCGGGAGGCCCCCATGCTTTTTTGCAGACCTGATTTTGACGTTAGTATTGAACTTTTTTAGAGGACCCCATTTGACGATCTTTTCTAGGGTGGCACACTGGCACACCCATGTAAGCAGCTGTCTTAAAAGACACGATTTACATAATAGGCCCCTTGCTTTGCTTTTTGTTGCTCTCAAATACACCAACCTACGTATCAGGCGGCAAATTCAAACCTGAAAGATATTTTTCGCAAAACTCGAATTTGAAAATTTAAAGTTTTTGGAAGTTAACCAAATGCAAAAACGTTTAGACCCGGAAACGGGCGTAAATAAGATTTGTGAAAATGTTTTCATGTCAGGGGCGTATTCAGAAATTTTTTTAGGGAGGGGCACCAATTTTCGTCACTTTTCAAGCGTAGTTTTTTTCGACAGATTTAATTTAAGCAACTTAGCCGAAGTAACAAAAACGACTCTAGGGGGGTCCGGGGGCATGCTCTTCCGGAAATTTTTTAAAAATTTGCGTACTGCAATGGCCATTTTAGTACTTTTTGAACAATTTTTGAGGGAAGTTTGTCATATTTTTGGCCCCTAACTTTGAGTGCTTCACCAAATATGATGCATTTTGTTCGCACAGTTTCGATTATGCGTGCTTAAGGCGACTAAGGCATATTATTACGTGGAGATTCGAATTTATGGAAAAATTTTATTCATCCAAAACATTGTTGAAATGCCTGGTGGGGGAATGCATACGCAGCATACCCCACATCCCCCCTGGATCCGCCCCTGGTTGTATAATAACAAAAGATGACCTCAAATTTTAAGAGAGATGTTTTAAACCAGAAATAGCGAAGGCAGTTGAGGCACGATTGTAGTTAGGAAGTCAAAGGAATGCTTTCTGGTGAAAGTGGTAAAACGATATTCAAATGTTAGCAATTTAGTTTTTTTTTAGCTACAGCACGTACATCATTTTTGCTTGAAATCGTTTAGCCGTTTTTATACGGAAAGTCTGAGGGGCCGAGGGTAGTTGCATGTACAGGAGCGGCACTGCCCTGCTAGGCTAATAAAATTGCGTCATTGCTTCAATAAGCATAACGGCAAAGAACAAAATTCAGGAAACAACGCTACGTAATTCTTGTTATTATGGCAATTACAAAACCAGATTATCAATGACAAAGCATCGAGTACTTCGAAATAAATATCAGAAAAAGAAGTAAGTATGACGTCATTTGAGGCTCAATAGAGGAGGGAGGTTGTAACCCCCAATCCCCCCCCCCCCCCCCCGTGGCTACGGCAGTGTAAATATCGAATGAACTCGAACTTGACTACGCTAAAAATTAATCAAGTTTGCCGTCACGCTAGGCCGCTACGACTGCTCTGCGCTTATCGTCTCTACGTTCTACCTGCACTTTTAAGAACAAAAATGCGGCACAGAATATGATCACGAAAGTTGGAAAATTGAACATGGAAAGAAATATTGAATGGTGAATGTTTATGATGCCACAATCGACGTTGCTCAGATTGATGCGCGTAGTGGAAAACGCATTGTCAACATGATCTCGCAGTCAAAGATCAGAAGATTTTTTAACCTTAGTATCTGAAATGAATTCCTGGTTGCCAAGGCATGCAAAAATGAATCTAATGCACTTTACCAGAAACAGCTAAAATAATGGCATATTCGCTAAACGCTATAGCTAAAATGATGACATATTCGCTATACCGTTATAAAAACAGAAGGGACAAACGTCTGTAGTGATAGTACACTTACAATACTTTATGTGCTGGCTATCAATAAAGTAGCGAATTGCATAGCTTATCCACCGGACCACCTCGTCGGCTTAGACTCTTCAAGCCGGATAAGTAATGACAGCGACGTGGCCAGCGAAAAATTTAGGGGGGTGCTGTACCCGGATTTAGGCAAATCATCAAGGAAAAAGGTATTCTTTTCTAAAGAATATCTTCACAAGGAAAAAAGGGGGGCCCCCTTACCCCGGCTACGCCACTGAGTAATGGTCACAAAAAACTGTGAAAAAATATACAGGATGTGAAGAAGAACTAATGTAAAGAATAACCCTCCTTCAAACGCTTCGCCGAAACGCTGTATTAAAATTTTTGCAGGGCTGCCACTTACAGGTATCAATTGCTAAAACCTTAAAAAATCATCATAACATACAGAAGTGATTCAATGGCCATCTAAACTTTTCATACTTGATTTGATTCACTTTGAAACCGAAGGGACATTTTTTTTGAGGACGCCATTGACAAACTTTTTATCACTGATCGGGGGGCTCCCTTTCTCGAGAGGCCCCCGAGCTATAGCCCCCCCCCCCCCTTTAATCCGGCTCTGCTTGATGGTCAGAGCAATAGCCTGACGGTGTTTCTGTCTAGATCGCCTTATTGAAGATCTACTATAACCACCATGCCAGATACATCATCGCCAACAGCAGAAGCAGCCGCTTTAAGAACATGCACTGGTTGGAGTTGCTATGATTCAAGAACAGAGGTGGGCAATTGTTTACAATGGATTGAAACGCAGCGCAACAAAGCGCAAAAGTTTTGTGAAGTCATGAAACGCAGCGCAACTGGCGCAACCATATTTTTTTAAATTTAATGAAGCGCAACCAGTGGCGTATTCTCAGGGTGTTCAAGGTGTTCAGTGAACACCCTGACATTTCCAAAAAAATAATTTTTTCTAACTTTTTATAATCTTTTTTATTTTTTGTAATTTTTGTGATAAACTTTGTCGTTCAGAAAGTAAATTTTACCACTTTCCCTTTAAAATAATTCAATAGTTGCAATTTTTGGCGATTACCATAAAAATGGATTTTTTTTAGGCTGACGTCGACCGGGGTGTTCACCCAATCCGAGTGAACGCCTAAACTACAATAAACAATTAAAAAAACTGGAAAAAGCGATCAGCAGCATCCTAATGCGCAGGTCTGCGTCATTCAAGGCGTTCCGTATGAAGATTGAACACCCTGTGACGTCATATAGCTTCCTTGCCTGGTTGAGGCAGAAGTTCTTAAATGCGGTGCGTTGTCTTTTTTGCTTTGTTTTAACAGCTCAGATGGCCGAGTTAACAGCTCAGATGGCTGAGTGGTATGGAGCGTCTGTCTCTTGAGCTGTAGACTCGGGTTTGATTCCGAGTCGGGTCAAACCAATGACTTTAAAAATTGCTATTCACAGCTTCCCTGCTTGACGCTCAGCATTAAAGGGACAGTGTGGAAAACAAGCCGGCAAGTTTACTTGTTGTGCCGTTGGGAAAGGCACTTAGCGGGATCCCCCCATCTTGGTGTGGTAGACAGATGGCTGGCAACTCCTAAGCGAGCTCGTATAGCGCATTGATCGCTTTCTCGTGATAGGAGGATAAATATGCAACTGACTAACTATTTGCAGCAAACGATGAATCCACACAATTTTTTTTTAAATCAAATCAAATCTCCATTATACTCGTTTCGTTAAACTCGCTGTAGTACCGAAACGTGGTAGCGAGTGTCGGGGCCTGACCCGCGGCTTAGCGCCTGGGCAAAGCAGCTCCGAAGAAACGTCACGACGGTGGCGAGCCGTTGGCACACTGTGTCCGATTTGACCGGCCTGGGAATTGAACTCAAAACTTTTCGCATCGATAGCGATATCTTTAACAACTGCGCTATAATTGGCCGGTTTGTTGAAAAATTTTTAAAATATAAATAACTAAATTGTCACTACGCACTGACCTATGTGTTAAAAAATAAAATAAAAATACTGCCAAAGAAGACCAGACCAACGAGAGATTACGTAGCATACCGTAACTTTTTAGTTTTTGCGGTATTTTTACTAGTTGGTGAAAATCCGCTTTTGCACAAAATAAACTTGTTTGATTGAACTGCGTCAGGAGCTTCGTTTCCCAGGCACCCCGATAATGCGTTTGAGAGCATCTGATGATATCGCCGATATGTGACATCGATGATATGATATCGACGCTTTGGGTGAAAAATAGATAATATCGACGCGGTTTTTGACCTTAACCGCGTCCGCATGACTAAGGATTCCTCTCGCGAGTAATTTATTCTGGTTCAAAAATGTTTTGGTAGGGAGGGCAGTTTTTTCTAGGTCCACTGTCTTCCCTTTTCAAGACGGTTGTGGGAGAAACTGCCCCCTTCATAATGAGTGCATATTAAATGTTTATATATGAAGGTTTATATGCGTTGTTTACATCAATTTTGGTTCTTAAAAAAAGATTTCTTTGGGGGGAAGCATTAGCAATTGCCTGTTTAGCCCCTATGGCTGTTTGTTACGTTGCAAAAGCCAGCCTTTTTTAGTCAGATAACGCATATGGTGCATTAGCTCGCCTAAAATTTTTTCTGTAAAATTTTAACCACGGCTTGAGGTTCTGTGAAAACTTTTCTCTTCTTAAATGTAGCGCAAAGCATCAAACAAAAGTGTGAATGAAATATCTTGATTGTTTCCTTAATTAGGCTATGGCACTACACAGCTTAATCATGGTTAACTGCAATTGCGTAATAATTTGGACCAGAAACATTGCAAATGCAATGCACTTTAATACCTGTGAACTACAGTAGCCTACTGTAATTGTAGTAGGCCTAGGTATCTTTACATCATTAGCCCGCGTTGTGAAGCAGGGGCGCAGGCCCGCAGCCTTCGGAATATTTAGGGGGGACCAAATTACAATAGGCCAAGAAATTCAAAAACATGGCCTGATCAGGCCAAGGCGTTGGGCTCACGTTGTCTTCCCGTATTTCGATTTTTGCCTCAATGTTTCACTCAAACATTTTGTACTTTTTAATTACCTGGGGAAGAGCCTCTAAATTTTTATTGCGTGAAATAGAACTCTTACTAAACAAATTTATCAGAGCTTGTTTATTTCAACCTCGCAAAACTTATGTCAACCTTTTATTTTCAAAATTTCAAGCACTTAAATCAAAGGACATGATTAACATGGAGTTTGCCAAGTTCATGTATAAGTATGAAAATCAAATGCTACCATCATCATTTGACAATTATTTTATCAAATTGGAATCAATTCATAATTATAGTACCAGACAAAAGACTGCAGGTGGATTTTTTTATCGCCCGATTAATAGTGAGTTCGGGAGAAAAAGATTGCATCATATTTGCTTAAAAGTACCGGAGTAAACATCAGATGAAAAAAAAATTTGTTCGTTTTCAACCTTTAAGCGACGTTACAAATCTTCGGTGTTAACCCTGTATAAGGAATCGTGATTTTTGGTACAGACGTACAAGGCCACTTTTTTTTCCTGTATGTACTGTCAGGCTTTGCCAGTTTGGTTTTCCGTAAATTTTTACTGTCAGGCTTAGCTAGATTGGTTTTCTGCAAAGTTTGTAAATAACTTTTTGTGATTTTATGTGTTTTGTATCGTGTTTCCGTTGCTGTAGAGGAAGGAAGAATGTTTCATGTTTCTGTGTTTTCTGGTGATAGTTTGATATGTACGGTAGTTCATACACCTCTCTTGTTCAAATTAAATGTTAAGTTGCCGCCAAGCAAGAGTTGATACGGTACCCTTGTTTGTGTAGTATCTGCCTTTTTCGTTTATTTTTAATTTTTTTATCTTGTGTTAGTTAAGTTCTGGCCAGAGGTACAGTAGCCTTAGATGACCGTAAGGTCTTGCGCTGTGACCTTCCACTAGTGTTTTGTTATGTGCTTTTGGTGAATAAATGGATTGATTAATTGATTGCCTCAAGTTATTCGTATTTATTTTGTTTAGGGACAGAGGTGTCGTGCAGCCAAAAAATTTGTAGGGGCCCGTGTAACAACTCAAACAGATACTGATCACAAGTTCACAAACTTTATAAAAGCCGCATTTAGCATTGAGTAGGCCTACCGATAACATCACAAAAAAAAGTTAGGAAAAGATACCAAAATATGTCGTGATGTCCCAATTTTTGGATAACAAATCAAAATATATTTTTATACCTTAAACTGCTCCTTAATTATGGACATCATGCGCAATCAGTGTGGCCCCACGATTTAACTAAGGGGGAGAACATTGCTGGGGCGTTGGGGGCGAAACCCTGGCCGCTATAGGCAAGGGGGGGGTCTGGGGGCGGAGCCCATAACCGCCAACGGATTTTTAGGGTTTTCACATAAAAAACACTCGTTTCAGCACACTCTCTTATCGAAAGAGAACATACCGGTGTCCTGCAGTAAGTGCAGCCACTATTGTAGTGTCAGACAATACAAATATGTTTTAGTAGTCCAAGTCTAAAAGCACAAGTTGGGCTAAAATAAATAAAAGGAGGCTGCAATCATTATTAGTTTAGACGCATTTGATGGGATCACGTGTATAGGTGTGTTCTATAGGCTATAATCTTTAACAACGCATGCAAAATGTTTCCTAAATTTTAAATAAAGATCAAGAAACTAACGTACGTTACTCTTTTGTCGAAGTGATTAATTGAAGCCACAGTTGAGAAACAAAAAATGGAATTTATAGTACAAGAAAGAAAGGGATATGGGGTTAGTTTGAAGGATCAAAACGAAATGGCACTGGCTAAATTTTTTACATTTTAATTTTCAACTTTTTAAATTATAAAAAGCGACGCATCTCAGAAAATTTGGGGCGCTGGACCCCTTTCCCAATGGCTCGACGCCACTGTTTACGGATGAATATGGAGGTAATGATTTACTGCAGACCTAGGCAGGCAATCCTTGTTCGCTAATCGCTACCCTAATACTAATCAAACTGCCTTCTGCACGGCATTATGTAAGAAAATCCAACGATTTTGTTACCGTCTGGCATGCATGGGCAACCTTTTGTCACTGGGGGCCAAAATGTGCCTTTGGAACTTGACTGTGGGCCGGAGCCGTAATTGTGATTTTAAGTGTAATCTAGGTACACATTTTTGTGGGGTTTGGATCGTATTCATGTAATGCTATTTTACATGCAATGTGTTTTCAATTTTGTTTGCACAGGGATATCCATAAAAAATGTATACCTATATTGATATAGGCAGCATTTTCACCATATTTTATCTGTAATTTCTGTATCGACATATAATTGTAATAATGAAAATGAAAAATTTATTGAACCCAATGAATTCTCAATCTTAATATGTCAGATATGCTAATATGCTTCGATTAATTGAGCATTCACAAACACGATTGTTGAGTCATAGGTCTGATTATGCTCGAACATTCTATCAAGAAATTACTAGACAATTCTATTATCAGTGTCGCCATTGTTCACCAAATTAATGATAACAACCAAAGTGGGCTAAAAACACATAAATAAAGAGATTTTGAGAACGTAACACACATTATATAAAATAAATGAATATCGATATATTACATAGGCCTACAGCCCTAGAAAATTTATTGGCGGGCCGGATGAGAAGCCTTGGCGGGCCGGATTTGGCCCGCGGGCCGTAGGTTGCCCATGCATGCCGTATGGTATGCACGAACAAGACACACATAGAACAACAAACACAGCGAAAAAGTCCCTATTCTTCTTAAAATAATTTTTAATTGAACATTCTTTTCTTTTGCTCCCATATTCGATTGCCTTTGTGCGATACAGTCTTGCTTTTTCTCTGTACTTACACTTAAATATTTGATCCCATTGAGCTGTTATGATGCAATAATGCTTAACAAGCGCTTTTTGTTGAGAAGTTACGTACAAATTCAAACGGCGCAAAAATGAGTCGTAAATGAAAAAGTGGTAAAAATGAGGGAGCTTTTGAAACAAAGTTTGCGGTATTTTTTAAGAATGTTTTTAAATGCACTTTAAATTAAGCTTCGTCAAAAAGGGGGGAGGGGGGCAGTGCCCTCCCCCTGGCTACGCCACTGATGTGAAGTCACTGACCCCCCCCCCCCATTGAAAAATCCTGCGTACGCCACCGAACAAGCATGCACGAGTTTGAGCATCAAAGGTTTGACAATATTAGGGTCCTTTTCAGTGGCGTAGCCAGCCAAAAATTTCGGGGGGGTGCAAAAC
The DNA here is from genome assembly GCA_964006365.1 of Trididemnum miniatum. Classification (NCBI taxonomy): domain Eukaryota; kingdom Metazoa; phylum Chordata; class Ascidiacea; order Aplousobranchia; family Didemnidae; genus Trididemnum; species Trididemnum miniatum. The sequence continues at coordinate 24,420,059 of OZ023237.1, read as the reverse complement.
TTCACAGGCTTGTTCCAGGGTGTAGGTCTGGAGGCATAGCACACATGGGGGGGGATACGGTGCCATGCCCCCCCCTTTGATCCTAAAATAAGATGCTAAACCTAACTTTCAGTCTATAATTTCTCAAACTAATTGTGGTTGCAGTCTCCTTTCATTTATTTTAGCCATGCTTCAGCTTTTATTCATAAGCTGCGAAACAGCGGCGTAGCAAGAAAATTTAGAAGGAGTGGGGGGGCATATAGTTTAACTTCCACATTTTTTTTGGCGGAACTAATTTGAAGCTGATTGAAAAACAAGAAATACTTTAAGGGGGTCCGGGGGCATGCTACCCCGAAAAATTTTGAAAATTTACATACTGTAATAGCTATTTTAGTGATTTTCGCATACTTTTCTCGCAAATTTTTTAAAAACTTTTTGACCCTAATTCAGAGTGCTTCGCCAAATATGATGCATTTTGTTCGCACATTTTCGCTTAATCGTACTTGAAGCGTAAGGCTTACCATTGTTGAAGAGGTTCGAAATTATGGAAAAAATTGTATATATATAGACCTACATCAAAAACATTTTTGAAAATGTCTGGTGGGAGGATGCACCTACCCCTCATCCTACCTCCCTGGATTCGTACCAGACCATAATCTGCGGAAATCATCAAAAGAGTCTGGCATATTTCAGTCACTTGGCACCATTAATTTTGTTCTTTTTTACTAAAAGGCAGAATCAAAAGGGGGGAGGGGGGCATGGCACAGTGCCCCCCCCCCCCCCAACTACGCTCCTGCGGCGAAAATATTTTTGAATTGTCTAATAGTGACTGCACCCACTGCACGCCCTTTTTCGATAAAAAAGTGTGCTAAAATGAGTGTTTTTTCATGTGAAAACCGTAACAATTCGTTGGCGGCTGGCGTGGGCGGCTAAGAATTCGTAAGAAGCCCCCAGCCGCTGACAAACATTTGCGCTTTTTCAACAAAACATGTAATTTTTCGCACTTTTTATTAACGATATACCTTTATTTATAGCGAAAATTTCATCCACATGTAACAGAAATTTGCATCTTGGTTATCTGGTTAATCCAGCCGGCTTGTTCCATGATGATAAAATAAATAGGCCCTACTCATCTAGCAATGACAAGCAACAAGTAAAACGAACCATCGTCAGTCCGACACAATTAAGACCGCACTTTATGCAAAAAGCTTTAATTTTGTTGATCACACTATGGTCAAAGAGTAGTAGCAGCGCAGAGCCATGGCACGGTGCCGCCCCCCCCCCTGGGTGAGCCCTTGCCTGTAGCTTCCTGCCTACACCGAGACGAGCGAATGATATGACTTAAGTAGGCTCGTGGTAACTAAAAATATTTCAATTGCCCCCTCCCCTGGACCTTTTACATTCAAATGCCTGGTTGTGAGCTTATGAAAAGCGTACTCATTGAAAGCATGTTTCGACGTAAGTTGCATCGTTTTATCGGCTACGACTTTTGTTAGTTGAAGAGTTATTCTGGTCGATAGATGGAAATTAAAACCACCGGTACTATCAATATTAAATGATTGGGCTTACGCTTCCAAATAAATACTGCTCTATTACTAGTATTTTTTTGTATTTAGTTGCATATTATTCTCTTATCACGAGAAAGCGATCAAAAGCGCGACGACGAGCTCGCTTTGGAGATGCCGGCCACCTGTCTACCACACCCAGATGGGGGAATCTCGCTAAGTGCCCATACAAAGGGCACAAGTAAACCTGTCGCCTTGTTCTTCACACCGTCTCTTTAATGCTGAACGTCAAAGCAGGGAAACTGCGAATACCAATTTTACTGTCATTGATTTAACTCGACTCGGAATCCCCCCCCTTTATTGATTTAACTCGACTCAGAATCAATAACCGATCAGACGGCCGAGTGGTACAGAGCGTTTGCTTCTGGACCGGTAGACTTGGGTTCGATTCCGAGTCGGGTCAAACCAATGACTTTAAAATTGGTATTCACAGCTTCCCTGCTTGACGTTCAGCATTTAAGGGACAGCGTGGAGATCAAGCCGGCAAGTTTACTTGTTGTGCCGTTGGGAAAGGCACTTCACGGGATTCCCCCATCTTAGTGTGGTAGACAGATGGCCGACAATTCCGAAGCGAGCTCGTACAGCGCTTCGTCGCTTTTTCGTGATAGGAGGATAAATATGCCAATAATAATAATCAAACCCGAGTCCACAGTTCTTACCACTCGGAGCTATCGCCACCAATAAACTACCGCAGCATCAACAAATTGTTAGTATTTGACGAAAATATCAATTGGCTTAGCCTAAGCCGCGTAACAGAAACCTTAATAAATCATCAAGCTTGACGTATCAGCTTTGTATTATACATGTCATCACCGATATATTGCAGTAATTCGGCCTGCTCAAACGTTAATAAGTTCAGTCCAATGAGTGTCCGCTGAAAATTACTAGCCAGATTACTCAGAAAAATTAAATATGCTAAAACTTTGCACCCTATGAAAATTTCAACGGATGCTCATAGCTTCATTATTGATAAATATTGGCTATACACAAATACTCACAAAAACGACATAAAACACAAGTAGGCTAAATAGTAGATACACATGTATCCATGAGCAGCGAGGTCGCAGCAGGGGGATATCGGCTAGTGCAGGAGAAAACCACAGTCAACAAGTCGGCCCCGCTAGCGCAAAGACACAATTAATCGCATTAGAAGCAAAACTTCTTTTCTCTCTTTTTCATTCCTGATTTAGATTTCGACTCCGTCCAGCACAAACTGATTTTGAAAATTTTAAAAATTAGAAGCGACAACCAGTGACGCAGCAAGAAATTTCAAAAAATGTGTGTGTGGGGGGGAGAAGGGGGGGGGGGTCAGAGACTACAAAATCCATCAAAAGAGTCTGGCATTTTTTAGTCACTCAGCAATAACAGAGTCAAGAAGGAGTCAAAGTCAAGTCAAGAAGGAGTCAAGGCTCCATGGCCTCCTAATACGCTCCTGCCAACATCGAACAACAATCAGGAATACTTTTTTTAAACACATACGTTTATGTTGGCTACCTTCACTAAACCGAACATTCATGCAAAATTATCATTCCAAATCAGCTCATTTAACGGCATGCTATTGACGTATCGTTACTCAACTTCATGCACAAAACAAAGCAGAAGCAATATTGACCAATAATACTAAGCATTTTTATTTGACAATGTCAGGGGCTAGACGCAGCATTTACTATCAATCAAAAGAAAAGGTACATTGATAAGGGGCTAAGTTCCAAAAAATCAAATCTTCATTATACTCGTTGTATTACGCGAAGCGTTTAACGAGTTCCCGGCCCTTTGCGGCTTAGCGTTTGGGCAAAACAGCTGCGAAGAAACGTCGCAGTGGTGGCGCGCCGTTGGTGACACCGTGTCTAAGCGGCCATAGAATCGAACCCCAAACCTCACGCGCTGATAAAAATTATGCCCTAATAGATAAAGAATATTCAACCAATACACTCAATAAATGTTTTTCGGAAAGTCCGGTAGGCTTAACATGAAAAGAACAACAATGATAGAACAACATCAACAGAGTACTTTGAATTGGGGGATCTGTGAACCTGATCATGTATATTCAACTTAATCCACCAAAAACGATAAGTTATGCTTAAGAAGTTCATAACTTCCAACCAAACTGGGTAAGGATTCAAGTCAAACTGAATAGCAGATTGCATAACAACGAAAAGCCAGCAAGAACAGATAAGAAATTGAATAACATTCAGAGTGTAACCGAATGGCACAGAGAATCTCCTCAATGCTTGCTTTTTAGCAATGCGTCATTGATCAGTAGAATTCCTCTTCGCAAAAAAATTTTACGTCCAAAACCAAGGTCGGACAAAGCTGGAGCAACGCTACCAGTGCACCCATCAAAGTTTCCTACTTACGTATGTTTGAGCAGTTGAAACTTGTGACATAAATAAATGTATGATTATTACCACGCAGTTAAGTTGCAAACTGATATAAAACATTTCAAAGCACATGGTCAAAACTAACATGCCAAAAAACTAATCATTGATGCCTAGGCGACATATTCCAAATGGATCCCGTTTGCTCTATTGATTTCACAAATCCAAAAACTGCAAAAACAACTTGAAAACAACGTGCGATAATTTCAAAAAATATACATAAGTGACAAAATAACAGGAGATTAATCAAATGAAATTAGTAAGCCTTGATTCTGTCCCACAACCTCTTGGTTTTCTTGTGGTTGGCCCTGTGGGGGTCCTGGCTGGACATAATAACCTTGCTGGGGAGCTTGATATCCAGCCATACTAGGATCAACATTTCCAGTCATCATTTGCTGGGAATTAAGTGATGGCTGTGGAGTTGGAGGCGGTGCAGATGCCACGACTTGAGGACCAAGACTAGTCATACTAGAACTTTGTGCAGCTGGCAAATTAGCATTCATTTCAGCCATGCTGTAAGACTCCATACCAGGTTGCATTTGCTGCATTGGCATACCGTTCTGACCATTCACTGCACTTTGCTGTTGATAAGCAACTTCATTATAAGATCCAGGCTGAGCGTACATTGCACTTGAAGGGGGGCCACTAGGATACTGCACGTTTTGCGGTAAGTATGTTTGATTTGTTGGTGGATATCCACCATAATAACCGCTTTGCTGAGATGGATCTGCGGGAACATCATTCACAACATTACTCTGAGGGGGTGGGTATTGAGTGTTGTATCCGGCAACAAGCATAGACGGCTGCATTGCTTTTTGCTGAATAAGTTGCTTTTGTTGTTCTAATCGAGCGTGCCGAGCTGCTTCTTGTTCTTGCATACGCTGCAATGCCAACTGCCGCTGATAAGCCAGATATTCTTGCTTTTTTTGTCTCATTACTTCAAGTTTTTGAGCCATTTGTATTTGACGTAATCTGTTCGCTTCTTCGGCAGCTCGTCGCAACTTTTCAGCATGTTCAACACGAAGAGCATCCAGAGCTGCTCTGGCATCTCGAATTTGAACGAGTTTGTCTTGCAATGCCTCTTGGTGTAATCTTTTTTCTTCAAGCTCGTTCATATATTGTATAAGAGTAGGATGCATATTGGTTATACTCTGAAACAGAGACTGCACTGTTGAATCATTGGCAATTGACCGACCACGGATCTCATCCGATCGCATTCGATTGACGAATATTTCCACACTGGTACGTAAATTAGCTACTAATTCCATATCAATCGAAACTTCTCCGTTTTGAAGAGTTTCTTCAACTTTTGGTGGTTCAGTGACAGCATCAGACGCACTTTCGGTCTTCGGAGTAGGCGATGATCTAGATTTTTCAGGAGTAGGAGATGATCTAGATTTTGTTACTTGCGACTCTTGTTCTGATTTCTTACTGTCCCAATAGGATCTGTTTAGATATCGGGCAAGATCAGGATCAGTTTCAGGGTCAACCGCTGGCGTTGAAGATGCAGCAGCTGTAGATGTCGTTGGGGTTTTATTGACAGTACTATACACATAATCAGTGGCAACTTGCTCTTTCCGTATCTTGTGCTTGTTTTCCTGTTCATCAAGGGACAGAGCAAGCGCTAGCTGCAGCTCTTCTTCTTCTTTCAAAGCCAGCTCATCTCGTTTAGGTGGCTCCTGACTTTCTTTGGCAAGAGCACTATTGAGATACTCAGCCGGCAACTCATTATTGCTCTCAGCAGCTGTTGGTGCTTTAGGTGTTTTCTTGACCAGGTCACCGTAGCAAGTATCACAAACTCGTACTTCTTTTTCAATGCCATATTTAGGGATGATGGCTTGTTTACTAGAGCATTTGTTGCAAAAGATATTTCCACATGCGCGGCAGTGATGCTTTCTCTGCACAAGACCAAATTCTGTCTTGCATTTAGAACATTCATCCCCATCACTCCAAGTAGGTGCTTTCTCAGACTTGAACATTCCAGTTGTATCAGTGACAGTAGGGAATTTGTATCCTTCTGCTTTCATGATGTTGTACAAGTTTGAAGCCACCTTCAAATTCGGTTTATCTTTAAATCCAATCGCCCATGACTGAATCATCTCCAAGAGTTTATTTTTAACATTGTCAGATTTAGTATTTTTGACAACTTCTTTCAACGATTCCATGTAAGACTCTGTAATCACTTCAGTATGCACATTTTCACCACAATTTTTCATAACTGTGTCCAGAACAGATACAGCGAAAAACTGGACATGAGGGTTTTTCTCTTCAATCACTCGGGATTTTAGCAGTGCACATGCTTCTCTGGGTTTAACGTCACCACCTCGAATCATATCACAAAGTTGTAGCATACTGTCCAGGTCGGGCTCAAGCAGCAAATTACTAGTTGCCTTATCAAGCACCTTCTCAAACATACTCTTCGAACGAAACATTTTGTATCAATTTAGTAATTTTATAACAAACAATTATTACAAATCAAAATCTAAAAACATACAGTAACAATGCGTTAAATAATAAATAACTGAGGTTATTTTCAAATTATATTGAACGGAATATTAAACAGTAATTGGGGAGACTACAAAGTGAGCTTGCGCTCTTCGAGTCAGCAGCCACACGTTACATATGTCAAATGCGATCGGCTCCAGCCGTGAATCGAACCCGTCACGTAGAATCTGTCACCTGCGCGCGGTACCGCTAGGCCATGTCGCTGACTTAAAATTTTAACAGAAAACGAATATACATCCACCCCACATTTGCTGCAGTAGCCACTGGTGCATTTAAATAATTTTTCTTCAGTACAATGATCCCTCGCTATATCGCGCTTCACCTATCGTGGCTTCGCGGAATTATTTTACAGTGCTTTTTTTCACAGTGAATCCTGATTGGCTAGTAACTATTCATTAATTGTTTTGTAAATATCGTTTTACAACACTGTTCTTTAAACTACGGTATTATAGTTATTTGGAAGCGTTAATATTTTTATTTCTTAAAAACATTTTGGGCCTTAAAAGAGTTTTTTTTGTTTCATTCTGCAGTACAGTATTGCATTGTAAAATTACAGCAAAAAATAAAGCTGGCTACTTCGCGGATTAGTCCAGGAACGTATTCCCCGCAATAAACGAGGGTTCACTGTACGTCAAAAATGTTTTGTCATGTAATACTAATTGTAGAAAAAATTATTGGGTCCGAGACAATTTACAAAAAAACAGATCTCACTATGACAAAACTGTTTCTTAAATTGAGTGTTTCAAAAAATTTGTCGTTGCTTGATTAGCATGATAGCTTTTCATTGCAGGTTCAAACTTCTCAGGATGATTTGATTATATATGTTTTATTGTTTTTTTTTGAAATGCTTCAGTGAAATACTGCCGTTTGGAGGATTAATTGGTTCTAATACCGGTACGCTTTTATTTGCTTTGGTACTGCTTTTTATGAAACTGCTCTAAGACCCAATTAGCAGGTGTTTTGAGATGCTTGAGCAAAAATTCTGTCCCTAGAATGAAAAATTAAAAATTTTTGGAAAAAAAGGCATTTCGTTTGGATTACTACAGGATTATTTTGGGCACGTAACATTTTTCTTCAAAAAAACTTGCTAATAAGGTGATTATTGCAACTAGATAATCTATTTAGTTCGGTCAAACATAATTCAATCACATAACTGAAAAAAAAAAACTAAATTGAAAGAAAAATTTCAAAACAGTGTTAACAAGAGATTAAAAGAGGAAAAACAAACTAACTATATATATTTATTGTAAACAATGTAAAGGATGCACCATACTATAGATTCAGTTACATCTTAGTCATTATCACCAGAAGTAATGGCAAGCAGTTTTGAAATATTAAGTTGGATAGTACAATAGAAACACAAAGTTGCAAGGCCTAAAACTAAGAAAACTCGAACAAATATATAACGATCACGTGACTACAATAACTAATACCCGGTAATCAAGTGACTACAATCATATCATAAACAAGTGTCTACAATAAATAATTATCTATAATTAATATTCAATAATTCCACTGGATACTAGAAGTAATCTAGTACCGGTATCTACCAGTCTACATAGACTTCAAGAAATGTCAAACTGATAGCTACTGCACCAGTGTACTGCTGAATCCAAAGAACTTTCATAATAGAGAGATTCAATCAATCAATCAATCAATCAATTTTCTGGACCCGCTTATCCTTGGGGGGTCGCGGGGGCAGCAGCTCGAGTTGGAGCCTCCAAGCATCTCGATCCTCTGCAACAAAGGATAGATGCTCTGCTGGGATGCCAAGGCGAGACCAACTAAAATCTTCTACGTAATCTCGCCATCGAGTTCTGGGACGGCCTCTAGGCCTTCGACCAATCGGTGTTGAACAGAGCAGTTTTTTGGCTGTTCTTTCCTGGGACATTTGTGTCACATGTCCATACCAACGCAGTTGCGATCTTTCTAGTCGGAGAAGCAGCGATTCGATGTTTAGAGATTCACGAATATCTGCACTTTTAACCTTGTCCAACAAGGTCAAAGCGCTAATTCTTCGCAAGAATCCCATTTCGGCTGCTTGAACTCGAAACCTCACTTTCTCATTCATGATCCAACAGTCATGGCCATAAGTCAAAATAGGAACATAGACCGATTTGAAAATGGATAGCTTTGCCTTGGTGCAAAGCTCCCGTTTCAGTACCACAGATCGGTGGAGCTGGCGCATTACTGCACTTGCTTTTCCGATTTTTCCGATTTTTCACGGCATTTTCCGATGCGGATATCCAATTCGCTATTTTGTCTGCCGTCACTTGTGAATGAGACGCCGAGGTACTTGAATTTCTCTGACTGTTTTAGTGGTACTCCATCAATTTGGAGAGAGCACTGCTTTGGTTGTCTGGACAGGCACATGGTTTCTGTTTTTGTTGAACTGATTTTCATTCCGGCAACAGAGCATGCATCCGAAAACCTGTCAAGAGCTTGCTGGAGACCATTTTGGGTAGAGTCGAGTAGCACAAGATCATCTGCAAATAACAGACGTTGTACAGTGCATTCACCGATCTTTACTCCGCCACAAGACTCACTTTTCTTAACTATTCTATCCATATAAATAAGGAACAGAATAGGTGAAAGAGAGCAGCCTTGCCGTAGTCCCACACTTACTCTGAAAGGTTTCGTCGTTGCACTGTTAACACGAACACAGATCTCGGAATGCATGTACAGCGACTTAATGGCAGTTAGTAACTGGCCATCAATGCCATACTGCAACAGCACTGCCCAAAGCCAGTCTCTAGGAATGCGATCATATGCTTTTTCAAGATCAACAAAACATGCATTGACCTCTTTTGCATATTCCCACGACTTCTCAAAGATTTGCTGCAAGGCAAAGATCTGATCCATTGTGCTTCGGCCAGGACGAAAGCCACACTGAGCATCCGTTGGTTTAGGCTCGACTATTTCACGGCATTTCTTTTCAAGGCATTTGGCATAGACCTTACCCGGGACACTGATGAGAGATACGCCCCTGTAATTGGTGCATTTTCTCTTGTCTCCTTTCTTGTGGATAGGTTAGGTATTATGACACTAGTTTGCCATTGCTTTGGTGCTTGCCCAGTACTACACGCCACCTTACAAACACGAGTCAGCCAACGAACACCATGTATGTTCATTGCTTTTAACATTTCAGATCTGATATCATCCTCACCAGGTGATTTTCCAGTTTTCAATGATTTGATTACTGCATTCACATCTGCTTCGGTTATCTGAATATCTTCCCCAACCTGTTCTTCGTGAATTTGTATCGGTGTAGCATCAACTGGGTTTAAAAGATCACTAAAGTACTCTCTCCACCGATTCAAAATAGCATCTTGATCTTTCAGAGTCACACCATTTGAATCTTCGATAAAGAGAGCGGCTCGAGATCTTTTTCCACGCAAACGGCGAATGGTCTGCCAGAACACTTTGTTTGCCGTTTTGAAATCATCGTCTAACCTTTCTCCTGATTCCTTCCAGGCTCTTTCCTTAGACAGTTTAACTTTTGTGGCTGCCGTCTTACGTGCTTCAGAGTACTGCGAACGAAGTTCAAGTGATGACTTATTTGCAAGCCAGGCCTTATAGGCCACTTTTTTCGCACAAATAGCTTCTTTAACTTCTTGGTTCCACCAAGGAGTTCTTTTCTCGCTACTCTTCGTCCCTCCAACACGCTTACGTCCACAACAGTTAGTAGTGGACGCAATGACTGCTGTTCGAAACAAACACCACTCAGTTTCAATGTCTTCAGTAGAGGTCGGAAGTTCTTTGAACTTAGATGCAATGTTGTCTGCAAATGCAGTTCGTACCTCTTTGTCAGCCAATGATTCCCATTTGATTCGATAAGTTTTTCGTGGTCGAAAAGTCTTTCGTTTTTTCAAGGGTTTTAAAGCTTTCAAAGTGCAGACAACTAGGTGGTGATCAGTTGACAACTCAGTCCCTCTTTTAACACGAACATCAGACACGGTAGAAAACAAGTCCGCCAAAACGATACAAAAATCAATCAGGGAGCGTTGTTCCAGAGAGTCTCTGTACCAGGTGTACTTATGAATTCTTTTGTGCTGAAAAAATGTGTTCATTATGCACAGCCCATTGGTGGCACAGAACTGCAATAAACACCTTCCGTTCTTGTTAATGTCAGGGTCACCTTGTTGCCCAATAACACCTTTCCAGGTTGCATTGTCGATGCCCACATGTGCATTGAAATCGCCCAAAAGGACAAGGGATTCTGATGAAGTTGCTTTTCCCAATGCAACCTCAACTTCCTCCAGAAAGGCTTCGTACTGTGATTCTATGTTAGGTGCATACACCTGCAATATACACAGAGATCGCTCCTGCAGCCTTAGCTTTAGAAGACAAACCCTTCCTCCCAGTGGTACCCAGTCAACGACACATTCAGCTATGTTGGGGCTCACAAGTAAGCCAACACCAGCTTGAGCAGACATTGCTGCATCAACACCTGAGTAGAAAATTTTCCACCCACCGTTCAACTCGACAGTTCCAGAACCCCGGCGCTTTGTTGATGAAATTCCCACAACATCAAGGCGATACTGTTGGGCTTCACAAATAAGCTCCTGCTCTTTTCCTGTCAGTGACAAAACGTTCCAGTTCCCGATAGCTAGATCCCGGCAGTTTGGTCCAACTCGAGTACGTTTTCTGTGCGCTGCCCCCATTTGCCTCTCCAAACGCTTAGCGACTGCGTTGGTGGGTTTCCGGAGACGGCCAGCTTGTGGGGGAGACTGTAGCTTATTTTTCGAACGAGTCCCTCTGCCTAAAACTCGAACGCGAACCTTTTTATCCTGCGCGCCGTCCGATGCAGCATGAATATTGTTATTACAACTTTCCATTTAGCTACAGCATTGGATTGCTACTTGGTCTGTTTCTCTCCTTTGACCTTACCGCCATGGGTGACCCTGATGGAAGTGATTAAACACTACCGACCACGCTGCTCTAAGGATCATTGAAAACTCAAACCTCCCCACCACGTTAAGGTGGCAATCCATAGGAGAGGTAGAGAGATTCATTATATTGTAATTTAGCCTTCTTTAAAAAAAAATGTTATTAAATATAATGGTGCCAATGCTCAGTATATATATACTTCAGTAACAGCAAATCGAAAAAACAGGGTATAAAATAACGATGGAAATCAATTTGATTATGAAAGGCCAGGAAGCATTGACTAGTCTAACCGTGAAGTTTTTAAATCAGGATCAGGACCAAATTAAGGTGGGAGCTGATGGGGCTGCAGCCCCAGGCCCACTGAAAAAATAGGCCCTTCGATTACAATGTATTATTAACAATTAAGTGATTCTTTCATCAATCAACTATTATATTTTAAAGTTGAATACGAATTGCCAACCTTTATTAAGTAGGTCTAACCTATACAGTTTAGGTTATGGTTAAGAGAGTGATTCAAGAATGTACCAATGCCAAAAATTTCAAGGAATGTACTAAATCACAAGATCTGTGGCAAATCAAAAAAAAATGATTATATGTTTGTGAGATTTGAGCCTACTTTGAGTTGCGAGATTCAGACCAGTACAACATCACCAGCCCAATGGCTGAGGTATTTGCTAGAGCAGGAGAGAAGGTCCAGAAGCTAGCTTTGAAATTAGCCTATTCCAGCCCCTCTTAACCAATCAAATTTCCCTATGCTTTGGGTCAAAATTGCAGAAAGCGAAAAAATGCCAAAAAATATACATGAAAACATTTTAACGCAATATTCTACAGCATATCGTACAATGATTTTAACGGTTTTCGAAACAAAATTCAAAGCATTGATACAAATGTTCATTGCTGTATAAATTTTGCAACAAATCACAATCAAACACTATCAATAGCCTAGCATCAGTTATGGTGTGTGATGTAACATTCCATACTGTAACTAAAAGGAAATCAATCCAAATCTTTATGAACTCAAGATTACGCTGAAGTGTGATACATGTGGCAGAGGGTCCAACTCCATGGCATAGTGCCGGCTGGGCAACATAGCTTTGAAGAAATGTCGTCGTTTTATTGAGTCATTGAAGTTTATGATTATTTTTTTGTATTAATTCATAGACAGCAGCGTAAATTAAAGATAGTTTCACAAAAAATGTTGTACGATTTTTTGTACATGCAGCTAATATATATGCAAAAGCACATTAGGATACGAAATAGAGGCTATGGACGAGGTTAACATAAACTGTGCATGGCTAGGGGGAAACTAATCGTAGAATCATTCACAAAACAATGGATAGAAAGCATATTTGCAGGAATTGAAGTTTTGTGGTATCTGGTATGACATCTTCTACAGCTTCATGCATGCAAAATAGGGCGCTCTGTTCAAATTCAGAAAATGTGTGTTTTGAATGTGTGTAATACTGGTATGTAGGCTACATTTTTCAGCAGGTTTTTGACTGACAGGGACAAAACAGGCCCCTGACTACCAGATAGCCCAAGGCCTTAGAAAAACTTAATCTGGCCCCAATTAGGGTGATCAAAGCAGTTTTACCTGCAAGCTGTTTCACTTTGTTGCTTGAACTGCTAAAGAGAAGTCTTTGACAAAATTTATTAAGGAAGTGGCTATCTGTACGAGCCCGTAACATTCGTCTCTTTGGTTTATTTTATTACTTTGTCACACTCACTGGTGTAAAAAGTAGTCCAGAAATCTAGTCAAGTAAAAGTATTGTTACTGATGGCGGTAACTACTTGAAGTAGAGTAGAAAGTATGGGATGTAAAAAGTAACCAAGCAAAAGTAAAAAGTACCAGCAATTTGAAGCTTCTTAAAAAGTAGCGTTTGCAAAACCAAGGCCATAAAGCTGAGCTTTGACAAAAGATAATTTGCTCACTTCCAAACTTGACATATATTTTGCCGATGCTAAAGTATATTTAGGATACAACTAGATAAATGGTAGGCCTTGAAGACTTGCTAAATAAACGCTGTAAAAACCAATTCTACAACTAGTTTCGCGGTTTGATCGCTCATCAGGTAGACTCAGGTTTTGAACGCTGTCAGCTCGGTGGCCAAGTGGTTGGAGAGGTAAAACTCTCAATCACAAGGTCCTGGGTTCAAAACCTGAGTCTACCTGATGAGTGGTCAAACCGCGAAACTAGTCGTAGAATTGGTTTTTACAGCGTTTATTTAGTAAGTCTTCAAGGCCTACCATTTATCCAGTTGTATTTCCTATATATAGACTTACACCGGCTCCTCTTCATTCATTATATTTAGCTGTTTAGGATAATTAGTACCTTTATTTGACAAAAATAAAAAAGTGAAATGTGTCATAATCTGCAAAATGCAACCTCATTGTCCACGCTAAACACAAACAAAAGACCACTCAGTATCACGAAATTGTAAAACTTATATATATAAAATAAAACATTACACCTAATACTAATGTTGCCAATTTTATTATCAAGCATGATCATTTATCATTTGCGCGATACAATGCTTGATATTAACTACTTATCATTTTTAAAGCCACTTAAGTGGAGTTACTTTCTGATTGAACTATCAGTACATAAGTAAAAGTAAAAGTAGTCAAAATTTAAATCACTTAAGTAAGCACTAGTTATATACTCAGCAAAAATACTTAAGTAGTTTACTTCAGCAAAACTACTTCGTTACTTTACACCACTGGTCACACTCTCGTAGACCAGTAGAGCACAAAGGGATAATAAAAGAAACCAAGCGTTTATCTGTTTATTTGTACTTGCCTGTACAAATACCGGTGGCCACTGCCACTCATTAAATGTTGGCGTAAAATCAAAATCAATTATCCCACTCCTAACCTACTTGATCAGAAGGCTTCCACAGTTCCAGTAAATATGCCACATCCAATGAGTCAACATCGACAACAGTCTCTGGTCTAATCGACAAGCTAAGCCAGTAAACAGCATACAGCAGTACAGGCGTACTGGTACGGTACTGTTATGGTGATGTACCAGTACCTGTATTCTTTGAGCTCTTGAACAAAGCTGCCAAGACTATGGTTAATAATAATTACCATTATTCATACTCTGCATATCCATGGCCTGAACAGCTGGACCAGATCACTACACTTCAGCTCAAGTAAAATTCCCAGGTACCGTACCGCACCGGTTGCCTAGTCTAAACTTCTGAGTTTACTATGGGCCGTTGACATTGTTATGCTATGACATCATTAATCTAACTGCCCATACTGACGGCCGACCCTCCTCTCACCCCAAAATCCCATTTTACACCTCACACTAGGCTTTGAAGCGTAATAATAGAAACATTACAGTCCCGACTCCGTGACTGATACTGATCTGCTCATCTGCTGACAGATCAGTCACAAGCCTTGTCGTCATAGATCAAGTAAAGCTTGACAAACTCGTCACGTGACGAACTGTAGCCTCATAATTGCGCTGTCATACGGTTAATTTTTGCGAACCACTTTGATATTTTCCTGCAAAAATTACGGCAAAAGATTAGGAAAATGTTCGTTAGTACAATTTGACGAAAAAAAAAAATTATCTGCGATCTTTATTGCCATCTTGCCAGATATAATTTTCACCTTGATTTCTTGGAAAATTTTACTTGCTTCTGAACATGTATGTTTTAAGACAAATTTTTGAAATTTTTCCCCTTTAGATCGTTGCATTGCAACGATTACAATCAACAACACTAAATTTTTAAACGTATGGGATACGAGCAAGTTCAAAGTTTTTGAAAAGTGGTAATTTCATTTCCTTTCCAAAATGTGAAAAAAATTGGCAATATATCACGGTTCATTGAACTGCGTCTGGAAACAAAATTCAGAATTCGTTATTTCTTTCATTTGGTGCGAAGGTAGTGGTAGACTATTATGGCTGTAGACAGTGAAGAGTGTTACGTATATTTTGATTGATGCACTGTGTCCATGTTTTTCTACATTCTATATACAAGTTTTGTTTGTAAGTTTAGTGCTCGACCTGACCTGTTTAACTGTTTAGGCCAGTCCAGAGTTTTTTGTTCAGCGTTGGCAAATGCAATGCAGATGTTTTGTTTGGTGCAAGTTGCTTATTACTATTAGATCTGCGAAATTATGTTATAAGTAATCTAGTTTTTCAGGCAACAGCTTATCCAGTGAACAGGCAGTAGAGTACTGGTACCAATGCTGGTGGTCTCGCTTACCAGCTTACGGCAGCGCTGGAAACAAAGATCTAAAACCGGTAGTCTAATGTTTGTCATTTGTAGCATTTTCATTCTGCATTTCAATTACAATATATTTCATTCTGCATTTCAGGTACACTACTGCTCTAGACTAGGCCTGTACTCTTCGTGTTAAACAGTTACCGGAACGAATTATAATTGATACGTGTATTGTTGTGAATTGGTGAACCATCTACATAGGCCTAACCATAGGCTTCATCTGTTCATCAGTGTGCATACATTCCTGGACTACATGTAATAGCATATTTTTATTGCCATCCATGTTATCATAGTAAAAACTACAAGAAGGTTGTCAGTATCTGAGTATGGAATGTTTGAAGATTCAACTACGTTTGCTGGTCAATGGTGTATTGCACTGAGCAATAAACATGTCTGACATTGATACCAATTTGCTCAAACTTGATATGCAAATTACTGCCAAGAGATTGAAGTTAAGAGATAAGGCTACTAATATATTGCAAACTGAGTCCTATTTAAAAAATACTTTTACAAAAACTAAATCAGTCAAAAATGATGCTTTAAATATTCCAAGTCGAAAAAAAACATCCAAAGAAAACAAAAACTCTGTGAAAGCAACTACTGGTTATCATAGAAAAAGAAGAATTCAAAGACCTGTGGATTACACATGGAACAGGTTAGAAATTAATGAGTTTTGTACTAATTATCGTTACAGAATTATATAAGCTTTAGTTACTTTAATGATTTTCTGAATCCTGGCAATAATCCTTTTCAATTTTTTATTTAACAAGTCAACAGCTTAGTGTGATATTATATATTTGTTCATATTAATGTTTGGTAGTATTGGTATATGTCATTGTATTGGTATCCCTGTGTTTAATTTTTTACCCATAAGGTTACCTATCTGCCAAGGGTATTTTTCGTGAATGTATAGATATTGCAGCATTTTGTTAAATTTGGCATTCAGCGTTTGGTTATGTATGTATAGCCTTCAGCAAGGCTTCAGTAATTCCGCATCTAAAACATGTGTTGTGTAGGCTATTACAAATTTGTTTACTGTTTAGTTTAAATTTACTGATTGCTCAGACACATTATCACCAATGGCTCATCATCGCTGCAATGTTTCTTTGGAGTTGTGTTGCTTAGGTGCTAGACACAAAGATAGGTCTCGCCACTTGTTACATGCTTCGACATAATACCAAGAGTATATTAAACACTGCATAGTAGGAAACGTTTTTTAGGGGATTTTGTTTACAGGGCATAGCAGGCTAGGCTAACTATTTCAGAAACTTGTTCTTTCGGTAATAATCAAAGACGAAGGCTAATGCAAGAACTCCAATTTTTTGTTGACGTTTCGCTCAGCAATTCTCGCCGAGCTTCTTCAGAATAACAGGTGCCAGGGTGGAAAATCCAGCCCTAGCAGAGAACAGCAAAATAGTAGCACTTCTTAAACTGAACTGATTATGGTAAAGCAAAAAAGTATGATAGAAATATTGTGAACTGTTGCGTCATAAGGACAATAACTATTAAATGGAATGAATTAACAAGCGTAGAGGTACAAAAATGGTAAAAAACAATTTGGCATAAGAATTCCTAAAACAATATTTGATAAACTTGTGGAAGCTTATTACCATCAGACCTGTTCATAACATTGGGTCGGGAGTCAATAAACCAAGCTTCAGAAACAAGACGTTTGGAGTAATTGTTTTCCACCTTCAAAATATTTGCATTTATCCAATCAATATTGTGTTCAAATTCCATTGCGTGAACACAGAGGGCAGATTGTTCTGGCTTTTGGTTGAGGGTTGCCCGTTTGTGTTCTGCCAAACGTGACTTAAGGCCTCGTTTCGTCTGTCCAATATAAACAAAGTTGCAATCCAAACAGGGGATTTCATTGATAATACAGCCAATATCTTCGGAGGTATACGGATCTTTGGGTAATGGCAAAACATGGCAAATGGTATGCACAGGTCTCATGGCAACGTTGACCCCCGCCTCGTTTAGAACTCTTCTAATTTTTTCTGATGTGCTTTGAATGTAAGGAATAGAAGTGAAATGTTTGTAAGTGCTATTATTTTACTGTTTCTTTCTACTTTCTTTTTCTTTTTTCTCTTTAGTTTACTGCTACTATTTTGCTGTTCTCTGCCAGGGCTGGATTTTCCACCCTGGCACCTGTTATTCTGAAGAAGCTCGACGTGAATTGCTGAGCGAAGCGTCAATAAAAAAGTGGGAGTTCTTGCACTAGCCTTCGTCTTTGATTATTAGCGGAAGAACAAGTTTCTGATATAGTTAGCCTACCAAAAGTATATGTAACGAAAATATGATTTTGATTTTACCGATTGCTAAATTGCTTTGTAGAGGTGGAAGATTAAAAGAAATTCGCATTAGAACTCAAGCTAGAAAGTTTTTGTTTTTATGGGTAAAGAAAACATTTGGTAAGGTTACTTATTCCCAAGCCCAAAGCTATTATTTAACGAGAATCAAATCCAAATGTTTCAAGACATGGAAAGATTTCTGGTGGGAGCAATGTGGAGAAATGAAAATGCTGGTTAGAGCTGAATGCTTTAGCAAGTATGTATACCATTAGTAAAAGTATACAAAACTAAATAACTAACGTTTCTAGACCCACGTATTCTTTTGGGGGGAGAGGGTATTTGGGGCAGCTGCTTGAGTTGGAGCTTCCTAGCGTATCAATCATCTGCAACAAAGGATTGATGCTCTGTGGGATGCCAAGGCGAAACCTTTTAGTACCTTCAACGTAATCTTACATCGAGTTCTGGAATGGCCTCTAAGCATTCTACCAACCAGTGTTAAACACATCAGATTTTTTGCTGTTTTTTCCCGGGACGTTTGTGTCACATGCCCATACCTGCGCAGTTGCGATTGTTTTAGTCGGAGAAGCAGCAATACGATGTTTAGAGATTCACAAATATCTGCACTTTTAACCAAGTCAAACGAGGTCAAACCGCTAGTTCTTTGCAAGAATTTCATAGTCAAATCAACAATTTCATAAATTGTTTTGGTTGTGCTGCTTTTTGTCATTACACGCTAATGATAAGCACTATGCATTTATCTATAAATTTTTGATAAAGCTACAGTATCAGATCTAAAACTGCCAGTTCAAATATGCAAAATGTTGTTTTTTTATAGATATCAGATTTATATTAAAGTATGGATGGTATGGAAACAGTATGTAACAGCCAGAAGAACCAAAAAGGAATTGACCCTTGCAGCGGACATGCATTACTCAACAGTTTCTAACAAAAAAATTATTAATTTATGGAAGGTATGTGCATTAAAAATTAAGAAATTTATTACATCAAAATTTTAAATTTTCATGCTTGTTTGTAATCAAAGTCATGATAAGGTGTAGGCTGAGTTGTATATCCTTTTGTTTAACCCAGGGGGAGAGTAACCGGGAAGCCACAAGAGCAAGATTTATTAATTTTTTAATGGCAATTATCCATTTAAGACCAACGGACAGCAGTAGCCACTGCAAAGGCAATACTGACAAAAACGTTTTTGCTGAGCATGAGGGCCACTGGTGTTGGTAGTCTCTACAAGGATGCCATAAACCATAAAAGGTTGAGAACTAACCTCAATATTGATTATATTTCAGATTACTTTGAATTGTTCAAACTCTTTTTAGATATATGTTCAACTTCGAAAAACAAAAAAGGCGTTCTACAATCGAGCTTACAACATAGCTGACAACACTTTAACTAAACGATGCTGGACTTTATGGTATCAAAATTTAAAGAAAAAACTCGATGCCAAAGCAAATTATCAGCTGGCTGCAACTCGTTGGGAAGACTTGACTTTGAAAAAGGTAGAAAAACTAATGCATTTGTAATGTTATTTAACTCCTTGTACTGTGACGTTAGTACTAAAGTATTTTACGGACCAAAGGCGCACCCGACTATAAGGCGCACTATCGGTAAATTGCGTTGATTCGTTTTTCTTCCATACATAAGGCGCACCGGACTATCAGACGCTACGTTTTTTAAAGAGCATCGGGTTGCCATTTAATGCTCATTTAGTAATGGTAAGGATACCGGTACTGGTTTTGAGTGGAAGCAATAAAGCATAAAGCACTACCTGATCCATACATTAGGCGCACCGGCTTATAAGACGCACGATCAATTCTGGAGAAAAAAAGGATTTTGAATGCGCCTTTATGGTCCGTAAAATGCGGTATATACCTTATTTTTAACAAGTGAAGCTTTATAAAAACTGCTGTATGTGTTGTTCTCCGTTAATATGTTATTGACGTTTTGCTTCAACTGGCTGCTCTTTACCCTTAAAATTTTGTTTGATTAAGCGGTAGTCCAGGTTCAATGAGCATGCATTGCCAGTGGTCAGCATCTCTGCAGCTGTGGATACCAAACGAGTTGCGTTTTGCTTGCGTGAGGTGGCTTTGCAAAGCTTAGCGTAGTTGAAGTATTGTGTATAAGCGTTTCCATTCCTGATTGAGCTGATAGCTTTTGGCACTTATTTGTAAAGGTTGCCCACTGGAAGAACGCAATCTATGTTGCGCTGTTAAATTAAAAACCGTCTGGTTTGCGTGATGGTTAACGTCATCACTATTGGCGCGGGAGGTGATTGGATCGATTCCCGGGCCGGTCAAATCGGACACAGTGTCGCCATTGCTGCGACGTTTCTTAGGAGCTGTGTTGCCCAGGCTCGTTACATGCTTCTGCGTAATACCTCGAGTATGGTGAAGATTTTATTTTTGATTTGAATGTTCTTCAGGCTTGGACGTTTTGGTGTAATCGTTACAACGATGTATTGCAAATGAAATATTGGAATCAAAAAGCTGTTGAAAAGCTGCGTGATTCTTTGACCAAGCGTCATTTCTTTTATTGGCGTAATTACGTGAATTACCGCAGAAGAAAGTACGCCTTGTACAACAAAGCAAGAAATTTATACAACTTGTCTCTGAAGCACAAAACGATTTGCTTGTGGTGGACCAGGTAAATAAACTGGAGTGAATCGAAATTGAAACAATTTCGCTTAACCGATTAGGTCCAAAAAAAGGTATAATACAACGGCGTTTCTTCGTAGCTGTGTTGTCCAGGCGCTAAGCCGTGGAGATCGACACCGCCCCTCGTTACACGCTTGGGCGTAACACCTCGAATATAATGAAGATTTAATTTTTGGATTAGGGTATTAGAAATAGTAAAGGTCTTTAGGAATGTTGCATATCGATGAAGCGAGTGAGGTTTTATAATGAACTCGCTTGGGAGTAGCTGGCCCCCTGTGTGCTAGTTTAAGATACAGATATCAGGTTAGGTGTCTTTCCCAAGCGAAAGCTTCTTCACCAGCAGAAAAGCTCTAATGCCAATTTTTGGGTCCTTTATTTGATTCCGAATCGAACCCTTAGTATCTGAGTTCAGAGGCAGTACTAAAACTTCTACTAAGGCTAGAAAGTATTTCCGTTTGAAAGATGAAACAAATTCGAAAAATTTAACTGATTGTTTCTTCAAAGTTTACATTTAACGCTGTTTCAATAAAACGTTTATTTACGAAAGTTTCACGCTTTTTGAAGATCTCTTGTTTGCTTTTTCTTGAGTTTGTTTGTCGTTGACGAATAAACGATGATTTCTAGATATGAAAGTTTGCTTGAATATCGCGAGAAAATGTATGCTTGCCATGTCTTGTGCCTAAAATCAACGAAGAGGAGATACTTTTCTGCATGGATTCATTTTGTCGATGCACAAAACCAAAAACGGCGACAACAGGCTGTCGCACACATTCACTATCGAAGATGTTTAAAGGTTGGTTTAGTAATGTGAAGGCTTGTAGTAAGTGAAGTTTAGTGCAGTGGTTCTAAACATTTAGTGGTTTGTGGCCCCTTCTAGAGACTCTCAACACTAGTGGCCCCTGCTCAGCAATAGAATTTTTGTCGGTATTTCTTCATAATAGCTACAACCGTCCGCTGGCTTTAAGTGGTTCATTGCCATCATAACTCTTGCGCTTTTGGGTCAATGGTTCTTTATTTAAAACTCGTGGTTTATTGCACTATTTTTGAGCAGCAACGAAGCTTTGAATGTTTGAAGATGTCAGTTTTGTTGAAGCAAAAGAAGATCGGAATGCTTTACACTGCCCTAAAGTTCTATGCAAGCACTGTAAGTTCTTTCACTATTAATGTGTGGCGCGTAGACTGTACAAATGATTGCAGGGTCAAGGCATCATACTGATTGAAAGCTGCGTTAGGAGCCTTGACGAAGCAAAACCTCGTGTGGATCAAAACCATTTGAAATTTAATGATTTCTTTTTTATCTCGGCTGATTTTGCACAAGTTCAAATTTTTCGTAGTTTGCTACTGATTCAAAAAGCAGTTTGCAATTTTTTGCGTGCGAGCAAGCTGTTATTGATGACACCGTTCCATTGTAAGAAGTTGGGTGGTTATCACTATATGTCGATTTGTGATTGTCTCATGTTGCAGAAATTAAGACATTCATGGATGCGATGGCAGCAACGAATAGAACAAATTGAAGAAGTTGAATTGGTTGAACTTTCAGCCGTAGCAAAAGAGCATTACAGGTGTTGATTACGTAATGAAGATCAATTGTTATCAAATAATTACCTTGTCTACATGTCCAATTTTCGTGACATTTAGGCCCGCTGTTCTTC
Source organism: Trididemnum miniatum (assembly GCA_964006365.1). Classification (NCBI taxonomy): domain Eukaryota; kingdom Metazoa; phylum Chordata; class Ascidiacea; order Aplousobranchia; family Didemnidae; genus Trididemnum; species Trididemnum miniatum. The sequence continues at coordinate 24,397,889 of OZ023237.1, read as the reverse complement.
TAGCTTCAGCCTCAAAATCATTTTATTGATTACATCAACAAAAAAATGATTATGATGCGAAATCTCGTATCAGGAACTGCGCGCTTGAAGCCCACACAAATTGGGCGTGTGGACTGGATAAGGGTGCGTCGCGAAATAGGTAAAGAATTATCCATGAAGGACAAAGATCTACTTCGCTGATAGCATTATCGATAAGTATTGGATGACAGGACGTAATCCGTACTCTGATTGACCTCACAGAAAAATCAAAAGACCTTCACCAAACGAATATAATAATACGACCCAAGCTTAACTCGCCTAGCTACGGTACTCACCGTAACTTACGCTTTAACAACACAAGCTTCTCCGCTCACTTCAAACCACTGTTAAACCAGGGCTAAACCATTCAGCGTACAACATTTGCTTAACTCTACACGCGACTAATTACGCTAAAAAAAACTGCTCGAATAATTAACTCCAGCAAAACAGGCTAATTTATCCTCAAAAGTCAAATTCCAGAATGTTCTATAAAATTCTAATGAAGACACTAGAGGAAAGAAATGAAATCATGTGACATGCGAAAATTCACCCGCCAACTCAAAACATTATTGTTACGTCACTAGCACAAAACTAAAGCTGGCTAAAATTACAAAATACCAAGAGCCGCCCCGAATATTCTCGAAGTAAGCAGTATTATTTCATCACAATATAACAATACGAAACCATCCCATGAGTAAATTTCAGTAAATAACATGTCGGTCTAGAGCCTTCTAGAACAGTGTAGGCTTATTAGGAAACGAAAACACTGCAAATTGCTCTATCGTTGCAATGTGTTTCTCTAAAATATGATTTTTTGTAGCTCTAGATTTCCAGTTCAAAAAGTTTTCATCTTCTACTTAACTTATACACTAACATACTAGCGCAACCTAGTTGGGAGTATATGCGTCAAGAATTGCGGTTTGAAGCAAAAAAAAAAAAATACAATAGAGTCTTAGTCATCCCAGCATCAGGACACATGATGTGGCTATGCTTATCGCTTAATATTTGATTTTTATCTGATAGGCAATATTTGCCTTTTATCCAATATAAATTTTTTATCCAAGTGGCAGTACTTCTTTGTTGGAATTTTTTTTGTGAAACCGTTTTTGCGTTAGCAGGATGAGCTATTAATCGATTGAAATATTGGAATGTTTGTGAATTACTTTTGTTAATCGTTGATAAGGAATATGTTTTGAAGGTCCAAACTGATTAGACGAACTTTCACATCTGTGGTTCGCTACAAGCAACAACGAAAAACTCGTAAAAGGAAGATAATGAAGGCAGAAACTCATTTCGTGGTCAAAGTGAGTAAAGCATTTTAGTACGATGCATCCAACCTGGTGTATTGGTTAAAGAAAGCTGCGGGTGCGTGAGGTCTGGGGTCCGATTCCCGGAGTGGTCAAATCGGGCACAGTGTCGGAAACGGCGCGCCACCGCTGTAACGATTCCTCGAAGCTGTGTTGCCCAGGCGCTAAGTCGCGTGGATGGACCCCGCCAGGCCGCCACTCGTTACATACTTCTGCGTAATCCCGCGAGTATAATGAAGATTTGACGTTTGACGTGAAACAAATCTGATAGTTGTTACTTATGATGAAACTAGATGCATGAACAACATTTTCCCTGGTGCCTGTATTTAGCAGCAGACATGAATAATTGGATATAGTCCACAATACGTACTTCACATTCTTTTTCCTTCTGGATTGTAGTAGGTGTATCGTCTAATCTTACCCGATTGCTTTGGGTTTAAAGAAGGCAGGACTTACGGTGACCAATTTATCAATGACCATAGTCTTCTTTATCCTGCCATGGTTTTGAAGTCGCTCTGTTTTTCACATAGTTTACATGTTATGGAACGAAAATGTTTTTATTTTGCACGGCCTAGAGGCCGTCCCAGAACTCGATGGCGAGATTACGTTAAAGATCTTAGTTGGTCTCACCTTGGCATTCCCCCAGAGCATCTACCCTTTGTCGCACAGGATCGAGATGCTCGAAGGCCCCAACTGGAACAGCTGCCCCCACGACCCCCAAGGATAAGCAGGCCTAGAAAGATCAGTTATGTTTCGATTTTAAATTACTTAGGCCTTACCTCGATGCTTCAATCAGTGGAGAAAGTTTGTGGACGTGGTCAAAGATGTAAACCAAATGAAGAAAGACGCCGACAATTTTCACAGGTAGACGCCTGATTTGATGTAGTGCGGTATTCGTTTGTTTAGTTTAGAGGCGCAACTTTTATTAAGTCGTGTTTTTGTGTGTTCTTTACTTTTCGTCTTCTGCCACTGCTGTCCTTTTCACTGTATTGAATGCCCAAACGCTAGATTGAGTAATTTTGTTGCGTGGTTTTCGATATGTTCCTCCCTGATTGTTATCATTAATGAGGGAAGTAATCCCGAAATAGAATGGCTCAGATTCTATCTTGCATAAATTTCTTTTTTTTTACCCAAAGTGTAGGAGCTCTTATTGAGCGAATGATCAATGCAACTGAAATATCAGATTATCATTGTATAGGGTTATTATCGATACATTATTTTTTGTGACGGTATGCAATAATTTCTCATTTGTTATTGCTTTACTGTTTTTCAGAGAGGTGTTATCTACCAAATATTTCTATGCATGGTATTCCACATTCGAGAAATCTCAGGAAGAAAGAACAAGGGAGAGAATGGTAAGTTATGACTCGGAACATGTTACGCTACTGTGAACTAGTTTCTAATTTATCTTGGTAAATAAGAACAGTTGCAGTGAGTGGCTGGTTGGCGTAGTGGTTAAAGACACCGCTAACAGTGCTGGAGGTTTGGGGTTTGATTCTCGGACAGTCTAATTGGACACAGTGTCGCCAACGGCTCGCCACCGTTTGTTTGAACTGTGTTGCCCAGACGCTAAGCCGCGGAGATGGGCCCCGCCCTCTCGCTACACGCTTCGACCCAATACCGCGAGTGTAATGGAGGTTTTATTTTTTGATTTGAGATAAAAGTTAAATGAGGTTTATGGTTAAAAAGAACGTGGCAGTTTTTGAAGTTTAGGGGTTCTTCCCTGAAATATATGTTATGATGCATAAACGGTATTTTTACTGGAGTACCATAGACAGCGCTGTTGCGGGGTATTAGACTTAATCAGCCGCACACAGGTATGAGGTACATTATTTCTTCAGAATGCTTCACCATGTAAAAACGTATTATTCTTCCGCATCTATATTCCCACGAAAATTTAACCTTTGTAGTTACGTAATAGAAATTTCATCACACTCCAGTCAAATTTCCAGAGTGGCCAGGGCACAACTTCCTGGCCTGTTGCATGGGATGTCATCGCGACCTCTTGTTTTTGCGGCCTCAATTTAGTTTTTAAGGTTTTCAATTTTTCAGGCTGTAATGCTGTATTCCGAAAATGCATTACGTCATCATTTTCAATTGTGGCTTCATAAGACCCGCATTATTCTATCGAATAACCATAACGACGCTGTGGCGAGAGTGTACTACCGGCGGTCGCTTCTCCACATCGCTATAACTTCTTGGACTCGTTATGCGAAAGATTCTATGCAAAGGTAACAGAATTCAATCGTACATTCATTAAGTTGTCCTGTTAATTCCAGCGACGTTTTTCCTTCTGTTGGGATGGTTTAAAATCAATTACTCAATATCGTGCAGATTTACTGTACCAGTAAAGAGGAAAAATAAAACCACTGCAATTTTTAAAACTGGACGTTTCGACAACATAGATCAGCAGTGTGAGCAGGGCAGTATAAAATTGAGAGGAATAGTTAAGGGAATAATAGTTTCCAGTTTTGTACTGCCTTGCTTACCCTGCTGATGATGACAGCTGAATCTATGTTGTCGAAACGTCCACTTTTGCGATCTGCTACGGCTTTACTTTTCCTTTTTAAACTATTTTTGTCTCATGTTTATTGCATTCCGGAGCTTTAGCGTTGTTCAGCTCTGTTCCTAGCAACGTATCAATTACTAGTCAGGTGTGTCGAAACCATAAAGAGTCGTTGAATCTGGGTCTCTTTGAGCAGCAGTCAGCATGAGTTTTTCATAAATTTTATCGTATTGTAGCCTTCCGCACTCTAACTTTCGGAAATTAAATCGAACGAGAACCGGTATTTCAAATTCTTTTGTGACCTTCCCTAATATAAACTTTTACTTTCTTTTCCACTTCTGATTCTACGAAATCATATTTTAATATATATCCTATAAAAGCTTTAGCTGCAAATCACTACTAAAGTCGTTGCTGTTTGTGATTCAAGTTTAGCTGGATTTAGTCGACCTAGTGATGAAAGACATCCTTATTGGTGCGGGAGGGGGGGTTCGATTACCTGGCCGTAAAGTCAGACCCAGTGCCGCTAACGGCTCGTCACACGCTGCGACGTTTTTTCGAAGCTGTGTTGCCCTGGCGCTAAGCCGCGGAGATGGTCCACGCTTCTCATTACACGCATCAGCGAAATACCGCGAGTATCATCGAGATTTGATCACCTCTGTGATTTTCAGAAAACGAAAATTGGATTTCGCTGACTCATACCATCGTGATAGTGTGCGAGCAGGTGCATGGCTAGCATGGAAGAATTATGTCGCAAAAAGTCGTCTCAAAAATTCGAAGCATGATCGAGCTGATAGCCACAACCACAAACAGTTGCTGCTGAAGGCTTTCAAGTCTTGGCAAACGTATTGGCAAAAGGTGAGTTGCACAGTCGACACAAGTTCACATTCCGAGTCTTCATTTCGATGATTTCTTCACTTTTATCCTTCTGCGACAAGAAGTGACGAAGGCGCTATACAATATATAGGACGAATCCAAACTCGCTCAGGAGTTGCCTTGTTCCCCAGTTTTCCGTTTGAGTTTTGCTTCTGACTTTTTTAATTTGCTGCTAGTTAGATCCTACTAAGGAGTATTTATCGTCAAGCATCTTATCTAAGGACGCAAAAACGAGACTTTAATGGGAATTGAACCATCAACCTTCCAATCGTAGCGTCGTAAAAGCGACGCTCCAAACCACTCGGGCGCGCTGCCGTCTTTAATCTTTATGTTAATGATTGACTACGTTTTAAATTGTTGAAATACAAATTGATTTCTTAGGGCCGCGCTAAGTGATGAAAGCAAAATAAATACTGTAATAGGAGGCCATAGTTGCAACCAGTAGTTCTCGTCTCTGAAAATCGTTGTCCTTTAGCTTGATTTTCGTCCCTGTGGTTTCTGTTACTGATCGTGAAGTTGTTAGCTTGTGCAGGTTTTTTCTGCTTGTTTGCTACCAGGTCAATGAAGTACCATGTTTTACCGGCCATAAGGCGCACTTTAAATCTTTCCTAAAAATTGATCGTGTGCCTAGTGTATGAATTAGGTAGCGCTTTTACTATACTCCCATAAATACAATACCCATAAAAATATTGCGTTTTTTTCGTTACTGAGCTTTATACGGCTACCCAATACTTCTCAAAAACCGTTGCGTCTTATAGTCTTAAGTACGAAAACGATCAAAGCAATTTGTTGACAGTGTGCCTTATAATACGGTGCGTTTTATGGTCCGTAAAATACGGTACGTAAAACTTTTTTGAAGCTTTTTCACTGTAAAGGTCTTGTACCAAAACTACGTAATTGTGGCACGACTCCGTGGTCTTCGACTTCTTTGAGCTCACTTTGGCGTACTTAATGTTCATGATGCTTTTCTGTGAACCGTATGGTTGGCGCAGTGGCTAAAGACATCGCCAGCGTAGCGGAAGGTCTTGGGTTTGTCTCCCGGGCTGGTCAAATCGAACACAGTGTCGCCAATGGCTCCCTAATCTCTGCGGTGTTTCTTCGAAGCTGCGTCACCCTCACGATAAGCCGCGGAGATGGATCCCGCCACTCGTTACACGCTTCGGTGTAATATCGCGAGTATAATGAAAATTTTTGGTGCTTTTACGTGATTCATCATTTCAAGTCATGTATTATACATTTCAGGGCAAAGATTGCGAGCTGCAAGCCCAACAAAGATTTGATGTAAAATGTCAGGAGTTAGAGAAAGAAATTTTCGCCGAATGGAGAAAAAATTCCGCTGCTAGAGTCGGGATGAGGGAAGCGGAGAGACGGGCGGATTCACACAGGCAAAATCGACTCCAATCCATCGTATTTAGTCAATGGAAACAGTGGAACGCAGTTCGTCGTTTTAAGTCGGAACAAACGAAACAGTCATTAGATCGAGCTGTTTCGTCGCTAAATAAATTCAAATTACAAAGATGGTTCCACAAGTGGAAAGAATCAAAAGACGCTAAGAAACTGGAAAACTTCAATCTTGCAGCGTCGTCACGGCATTACTACAACAGAATATGCAAGCTTGTCTTTCAAGCTTGGCAGTTGCACAAGTGAGAAGCTAGTTCTAGTGTTCAGTAGAAATTACTTTATGGTACGTGATTTAGGATTTCGTAAAAACTACTTTAGTTGAATGAGAAAAACTCATAAATCCTTCTGATACTGCGTAGTTGTTAAAGACACCGCTTCCAGTTCGGAAGGTCAAGGGGGCTGTTCAAATCGACAGTGTCGCCAGCGACTCGCCTCCGTTGCGACGTTTCTTCGCAGCTGTATTGCCCAGGGGCAAGCCACGGAGATGCCCCGCCACTCGTTACACGCTTTGGCGTGTTGCCGCGAGTGTAATGAAGATTTTTGATTTCTGTAGTTTTATTGAAAATACATAATTCAGTAGTATTCGGCTTTTTGAGCAACAACCAATTAAAAGTACTGCGTACTGCTTTTAGATACATTTTACTGAAAAAGAAACTTATGCAGAGACAAGCTGCAGTGTTTAGAAGATCACTACTTCTACGCAAATGCACAGAAGCATGGAAGACTGCATTGCATTGGAAATATGACGAGACGACCAAAAGTTGTAAGAAGTCCAGTGTTTTTTAACGCGTTGTTCACCGTGTTATTATTTCAGTTTGTTAATATCTTTCAGAATGCATATCCCTGTATCTCCAAAGTTTAACGTAGGAAAAGTGTTACAATTTTGACTAACCACTCAGCCTGAGTTGCAAATACGACCGAGAGACATGCTCACGATACATGATGTGATCATTTTACCGTACAACTCGTTTAGAGTGATTAAAAATGTGCTTCATTTTTCCATGCGTTTGTATTAAGCGTAGTGATTTAAAACATCGCTATCATTGCGGGAGGTCTTTGGAGCGATTCCTGGGCCGGTACAACCGGACACTTTCGCCTACGGCTCCCCACCGCTGCCACGTTTGTATGTCGCCCAAGCTCTATGCCGCGGAGGTAAACCCCGCCGTTCGTCAATACTGCGAGTCAGCATAATGGAGATTTAATTTTTTGATTTGCTTTAATTCAGTTGATTTTTACCAGGTGATGCGCTGTGGCACTGGGCCGTATCATTGCAAGGACGGTGTTTTGACAACTGGAGAAATTACATTATTGAACGCAAATGTAAGAAGCAGCGTTACAACCAAGCTATGGATGCTAGGAGATCACATGTTATGAAGGAAGGTTGCGTCAAAATGCTAGAATTTCACGCCAAGTCACTTGCAAGACGCACTCAGCTCGAAGCTTGTCAGCAAGCAAAGGTTTGGATTTCACTTATTCACTAGCGTTTATGAAACGAAAGGTCGACGTTCGATTCCAGTTCAAGTCGAAGCTAACGCCGTGGATCTTGGTCCTCCACATTAGATCAAACAGCACGCGCACCAGAGCTGTGTTATAAGGGTCAAAGGCCAGAGCTGCGAATTCAGTCTTTTTTGGTGAACTCGAGCAAAACCCATGAACTCGAACTTTCACTCAATCGGGAAAAAAGTGTATTGATTTTTCAATTTCCTGAACTTTACGAAAATTGCTTGAACTTAGCCTGAACCCGATTAAAACTACTTGAGATTAAACTCGCAAAATTAAAAATGAATAACTTAAACTCGATCAAAAATGCCTTCGAGGTCGCAGCCTTGGTAAGCCAAGTTTCCTCCTTCAACGCAGGAGGTTAATCTTGCAGCTGTAACCATCAAGTCACAAGAAGAAAATAGCACTCGTGTTTTGAATGACGTGAGTTGGTTAGTGCAATTATACGAGCAAAGTTGAGCTTTTCAAGATCAATTTGTTATTTACTGTATTGAACTCCTTAATGGCTGCCAGCGCATCTCCGAACACCGTGACATTTTGTTCTTCACAGGCCAGATACACTGGATATCACATTGCGTGGAAATATGGCAAGCGGTGGATTGATAAAGTGAGATTGAAATTGGAAGAGAAGAAACAAGCAGCTTTTTCCACGGGCGTTAAGTCTTTTTCGTTTGCAACTTTTCCGCCTGCAAAAGTTTCGACGTCCAATTTTCAACCTTGGATTCCACGTCCTTTGCCTATAGTAAAGGAACGTTTGCCAGTAGTTAACTATGCAAGCGAAGCACCTCTGAGCAGGTAATGTTTTATATTATACATGACCACTGAGGCAGTTCTTATGGGAATCAAATGAACTTGATATACCGTTGAAAATTTTACTGCTATATGCTCAACTTGTAGTGTTGAAAATCACCAACGGTTTTTATTGATTTTTAGATGCGTTTCTGAAAAACAAAGACCTGCTCCAAGATTACCAGACTTTTTGGACGATTCTTTGCGAAGAGAAGGCATTTTTGATGACTATTTGTCATTATCCGAACAGCGACAAACTCAGAGACATTCTGTTGATAGTAACTTTTCGCAAATGTCTCGTCCTTGTAGTTCAACGGCTGTTTTAACCCAATCAGCTACCTTATCAAGTAACCAGCTTTATTCCAAAGTTCCAGTAGAAAAGTTCTCCACATCAGACGAGCATCGCAATCTAAACAAGCGTCAAAGCGCTCTTCACAGCCCTCCAGCACCATCAAATGCGAACCCTCGAGGTGTGGTGTTGATGCCTCCATCTGCTTTTTGTGTCCTACCTCAACATTCAGCTCCGTCGCATAGATCAAGTGAAGACGAAAAGTCACTGAATAGCCCATTTGACTCCGAGTCTAGCAACTCGACCTGCACTGATGATAGAAAAGAAACTTTTAAAACCTTTGTGGCTTCTCCTAGTTCGACGCGTGAAGAACTGAAGTTGATTTATAAAAAACTGCAAGAATTTCAAAAACTTCGAGATCAGTTAAAGTAAGCATTGACTTGTTTCGCTGATGTAATCCACATAGTGGAGTTTACACTACCGGTATTTGTAATGACGTTACTTACATATTACTGCTTTGAAGCTGTTGCGCTGATATTCACACTATTTTTGAGAGGTATTGCGTGAATGTTGACTTTTCTAAACATTGTTGCCACTATTAAGTTAAGTGTTCCTCAAACTTTTTTCATCATTTGTATTTAGTTGCATATTTATTCTTTTATCACAAATAAGCTTTCAAAGCGCTATAACGAGCTCGCGTAGGAGTTGCCAGCCATCTGTCTACCACTCCAGGGTATGCCGTTAAGTGCCTTTTCTGACGGCACAACCAGCAAACTTGCCGGCTTGTTCTCCACACTGTCCCTCTAATGCCGAAGGTCAAACAGAGAAGCTGTGAATACCACTTTTAAAGTCATTGGTTTGATAAAACTCAGTTTCAGAGCTGACGCTCTTACCACTCAGCCATCTGAGCTGTTAAATGACTCCTTATACCCGGCCAAGCTTTTTCGTGACCCGCAGGACTAAAATTTTCTTAGCGCTTGTCAAACAAGGAGAAAACATCTCGCAAGCCCCGGTTTGAAGAACTCTGGTTTAGATGAAAGTTTTTTTGTCCCTATTTGAGGTCTAATCGACGGGCTTAATTTCTGTGATAATATTGATTCTTCAACTTTCACACCTACCTTCCTTTGTTTTTTCTTAGCTTGACCACTTGTCATTTATTATTATTTTTTTTAGGGTTTTAAAACAACAGAAAGAAGTTTTAAAGTCATGTATAGAAGACAATCTTGCCACAATGTCCACAAGCAAATCATTAGATATGGCGTCGGTGCAAGAAGAAATTAAAGAAGTAAGGAAGATGTTTGTAAAAATCTGTCAAGGGACAATCGTGATTTTTCAAGGAAAGCCGTAGCTAGCAAAAATCTGAATTTTACCTTACAAGAGTACGTGAATTCGTATCATTATTAGGGGGTAAGGTCTCTGCTGTGTAAAGACGTCCAAGCAAAAATATACGACTTTTGCTAATTAACTCTGATGCATTCTATATGCTCTTTCGCAGGCTCGCCTACATGTTTGTTTATTTTTCAGATCGATAATGAATGTTCTAGAATATCTCAAAAATTGTTGGTGAAGCGACCAGAAGTAGAAAATCTTGCTGTGAGAGTTCGTGTGCTTAGCGCCAAACCAACGTGAATGTAGAGTCACGTCAAATAATGTGTTTAGAGCTCAAAGAAACCTGGTTCTTGTGCTTCGATCTGCGTGAAATTTGTGCCAGATATTATTTATTTTTATAGTGGTTTTGATCGTAGAAGATGTTGCAGTGTTGTGCTTTTTGTTTTATCTCGTTAGCCGTAGCTGTTTTGTACGAATAATAGAATATTGCATTCGATTAAAAAACGTTTGATATGCTGCAAGGAAAAGGTTAGGAACGTTTATTAGTTAAACCTATCGGACAAAAAATACAAGTACACTCACAAGAAATATGCAATCAAAGTCGAAAAAATTTAAATAGTACAAGTTTGTACAAGACAACCAATCAGCACAATCAAAGTCTTAGCGTAGGATGTTTTGCAATAGTTAAACTCAAAAAGGATGCTTTTGGGTAGGTTACGGGATGACTATATGCGTTACAACAGTCCTCACCGCGTTTAAAAACACAAAACAAACAAAATAACATAAAACGACACAAAGATGAGCAAGTTAACGCCGGAATGACAATTACCGTAATGAGTAAAGGCATGGTGTTAATGTTTTGAAACTGCAGCAACCTGTGGAAAAAAGCTACACAAAACATTAAGGAGTCCTCAAGGGTAAGTAAGCGACAGTTTCACATGCTTGTGCAACTAGCCATCTTGCTAGAACAACCGCGTTTCCACAACATGATTATTTACACCAACTAAAGCCTGCAGTAAATCAACATTGATTGTCATCACATTGCAAGTACCGGTACATAAACCCCAATGCAGTATTGCTGGAGCAGCGACTAAAAGAGTTTCTAGCGCTCTCAACACAAACCTAATTTCACGACACATGTCACAAGACATTGCACAGCAATTGCAGCATCATTAACCAATTTTTGAGCTGTTAGTCACGGCAAAAACGATAGACACTTCTATAGTGAATAAATATCAACTTCTTGCAAGCATTCCCAGCAAAGCCATGAAATGCATAAGACAACGCAATCTATTTGCAACTGCATAGAGACGTTAATAAATTAGATAATCCCGCAAGCTCATATGTGTTTTATTGTATAGATTCCAATATCTCGTAACGTTAAAAGGCCTGCACAACCCCAGCAAAAAACATAGTTGACATTCAGCGGCAAATAATTGCATTATACGGTGGTTCAAAAGTCACTATCTTTGACTAAACAGTGTAAAAAACAGTAAGGGTGTCTCAGGCGGGGCTCGGGGTGCCACCAGCTGTGCGAACAGGAGCCAACGTTTAGAAAAGCAACAAACAACAGAAAAACCAACAACCCTGCCCACATGCCCAATTTTCGTGGGTTGTAACAGGCCCACGGTTTTTCCTTCTAGTTTCTCCATCATAATCAATTTTTCGATGTTATGATTAAAAAGTAATTTTGACATCGAAAAAATTGATTGTGATGCAGAAACTCTACCACGAACGATCACATTAGGATTAGATGATGGTCCTTACCACGGGCCTAAAGCCACGAAAATTTGACGTGAGAACAGGGTGAGTCAAAATTTAAGCCTAACTTCATAATACAAAAGATAGGCCTTTTTTCTACACATTTTTGAAACTTGGTCATTTAGTCTGAGATCAGCTGACTTTGCAACTCAAGCAATATTTTTATGTTAAAACAAATAAGCAAATGTAAGTAATACAAAAAAAAATTAAACCTTCATTCTACTCGCGACATTGCGCCGAAGGGGGTTAACGAGTGGTGGGGGCCTAGTATCTCCACGGCTTGGTGTCTGCGTAACACAGCTGCGAAGTAACATCGCAGAGGAGGCGAGCCGTTGGCGACACTGTGTCGAGTTTGACCGGCCAGGGAATCGAACCCCAAATGGCTTGCGTCAACGGTGTCTTTAACCATTATGCTAACCGGCCATATGTACTTGACAAAATTATGGCCGAGTTAAAAATAAAAAATTGTTCAAGCAACAACTAAACATTTCAAAAATGCTGACCTGTATTACCATACACCTGCGGCGTAAGTCATCCATCGTCAAATCACCTGCTAAGACCTTAACGCTTTCATCAGCAAATTTCTAGCATGGCAAAGCCATCGTCCTATTTACACATATTTTTCTTACGAAACTGCACCAAAATGGCACAAAAAATGAAAAAGTTATCAGTAATCTGACGAAAATTCAATGCATTTAACGAATCTACAGCGTCAATCTCACCCTCAAAAGTTGAAAATTACGAATTTTAAGATAAATTTTACCGATGATTGCAGGCAAAAAATACATGTTACTTAGCTAGCACAGTACAAACGTTAATCAACACTGGACAGAAATAAAATTCAAAGACAAGCAGTCTATATATTATAAGGATATGCAAAGTTTGCGTGGCAAATCTTAAGTTTCAAATTGCGATATTAACTTTCTTACTTCTGAAGACATTTTCTTTAAAGCACTTCTTGCTTCGTTTACAGCTTTTTGATAAACGCCTTTTCTTCTTTTTTCATATCTACAATGAATGAAGAATTTCAAAACATCTGCCGACCCCTCAACCGTCATCATCGCATTTCAAACCAGGGAATATGCAAAAGATCTTATTCGTGGTGCTCTATTCCCATCACTATTCGTTTTTGGATAATTCTGTTTTGGTGCTACTATTTCCACGATTCTTACTCAGACAAACAATTTCATTTCTGGGTTTTGTGCCAGTCACAACTGCCGCTGTTTCAAGGTCACTCTTAATGGTGATCTTGGCAGCTTCAATAGAAAGTTTCTCAGGGATATAACCTATTAGTGGTAGAAATCATTGGTTGTGTCTAGTATTTCATTTTCTAGATATCCCTGAGGATCCCGGTTTCGGGAGAAACATACTGTTGCGTTTTAAGATTTTCTTTTTTTTTAATGTATTTCAACTAATAGTGGTATATTTCTTCTGAAATATAACCTACATGGATTACATTACATTACCAATCATTAACCACACTAACTCTTAATGGTGATCTTGGCAGCTTCAATAGAAAGTTTCTCAGGGATATAACCTATTAGTGGTAGAAATCATTGGTTGTGTCTAGTATTTCATTTTCTAGATATCCCTGAGGATTACATTACATTACCAATCATTAACCACACTAACTCGTAAAGCATAATAAATAAAACAAAATTTGAGCTGCAGTTTTCCCTGCAGGTCAATTATGTTATACCGCTTTTCGTTTCATTCCACTATAACGTTTTTTACAGGCATAAACTGGACAACAAATTGAAGATGCTATTACAAAAGATCTAAACGGAAAAACAATAAGCTTCGCTGTGTACTAACTAAGCGTAATTGTTGACATCCATCTAACCATTTCTGGTAGCTTTTAGCAAGCTTAAGAAAACCTTAAAGTAATTTTCTTGCTTATTTTCAACGGGTCTCGACGGTCCATAATCGCCGTACAAGGTCTACGATTGATAATAAAGTATTCGTTACGTTTAAGACAAATCGGGCATAAACACTTGATTTTTTAAGTACGAAGAACCTTAAGCGTGGAAGTCGATTGCAACATCAATTCGAAGTTTAAAATTAAAAAAAATTTTCACCAACATAACGCGAACTGTTACTGTCAATATAAGAACTAATCAAGCCAATGGCTCTCAGTAGCTATAACAAAACCAAGCTCTCTAATAGCCACAAACGGCACATCGTGTGTGAACAAAGCTTTCGTCGCTACTGCTGAAATAAATTTGATTGAGCATTTGCTATTGATCACCAATATTAAATCTAAAGTAGCCGTTTGACTCGAAGACTTCCCGTACCTTCACAGCTTCCTTATATTAGAAGAATCATTTCGCTTATCTTAACTTTAGTACTTGCGCGTTATAATTATTGAATGCTTGTGATATAGAACTAAAATATCTACCTACCAATCTATTTTTTTATTGTAAGAACACGAATAAAACCTCTACACACTGTTTCACCTTAACGGATCATCAAGAGATACCTCCACCTAAACGGATCATCAAGAGATACCTACTGATAATCCGTTACGTGAAGCAATATGTGTATATGTTCTGATCTATGTCATCGAGCACTTTGTTTGCTGGAAGCAATCACCACTTTGAGTTACCTATCCATTTACGTAATATATTGTAACATAAATTTGTTCTGCACAAACACACACTCTGTGATCTCATCTGAAGATAAGGTATCAAAAAATTTACACATGCAATTAGTTGTAAAATTTAAAGTATTACCTAATATCAAAGCTTTTTTCAAAGGGTTGGATGCAGCTTAAGGGAATGATTGACGTTGTAGACGAACAAAACCAAGCAACCATCACTTCTTGCTGCAAAATTTCTCCATCAGTTTTGGTCACAATCAACTTGATTATGCGACTGGGCCACCAAGGATATCCAGCCAGTTTACTCCAAACAACATCATTTTGGGCATAAACAATTCCACTAATATCTTTGCACGTGGTCACATACATTGTGTGGCTGAGCGGACTGGGTGTTTTTTTAGCACCTCCCACTTTCTTAGAATCTTGATTTGGAGACAATCTAAGATTATTTAAATGTTTATCACTTGCATCACGAGGTTTAGCTGAGGAATTCAAAACGTTGGTTCCAACTTTACTGTTCAAAGGCTGTAAAATTATACGCAAATGTCGACTGTCAACGTTGTCACACCCTGAGGCAGTTGTAGATGAAGATGCTGATGGTTTTCCTGGCTTTTGCAAAGATTTTCTTGCACGATGAACAACTTTTTTATCTAAAGATTTCGGTGACTTTGGCTTTTGTATCGCATTATTTTTAACTGGACTTGGAGTAGAACTTCGTAAACGATCATCTTTCTCATCATGTTTCACAAATACCATAAAACTATTATGACCTCCTTCTTTATCACCGTTACTTCTAGATGAATAAGGCACGTCTTGAACTTCTACTTTCGCAATTTTTTTCAACATTTTCAGCTTGTTTTGTGTAATAGGCTTGGATTCAGCAACGTGTATTTTCTTGTTTCGAGATGATTGGACACTCTCTGCACTCAAATTCAAACCGGGTGATTTGATTCGATCTTGTCTACCATGAGGTTTAGAAGGAATGTTTACTATTCTTCCTCTACCAGCAGGAGATTTGTACTTGATTTTTATCGCAGGAGTATGCTGCATAAAATTGTTTTGATGCTTTAAAGACAAATTATTACTTTTTGTTTTGTCACGTTTTGAGGGCTCCACAGTTACAACTGACGAAGCCAAAATAAATTTAGATCCTACCGTATTGGGTTTAGATGATGTTGCATCGGTTTTCAACAAAGAAAAATTTATTTTTGATGGCACAGCAAGAGGTTGTTGTGATGCAACAACATGGTTGGATGATGGTACATTCAACGGGGATGAAGTTGCTTTATCTTTTATTGATGCTTCATTATGTTGCAAACGTGTCGAACAATCTATTGACTTTCTCGGCAACAAATGTTTAAGTGGAGATGCCATTGTTTGGGGGTTACAGTCATCTGCTTTATTCACATCTTCGTCAGAACTAGGGGGAGCAGAATTTTCACCCTTAAGTTTCTTAATAGGGCTGGCTTTTTTCACGTCTGTAGCTTTGCGTTTCAAGGTTTTGTTTTCATTTTTTTTATTCAGAGCTGACTTTGACAACTTTTTATATTGCAAACATTGAGGACATCGACATTTCGAATTATGAGTTCGTAAGTTAATTTTTTGATTTCGCACCGATGCTTCTTTCAAACTTGAAACTATATTCACTCTGGCATTTCGTCTCGACCGTCTAATTCTTCGAAAAATATTACGCAAAGGAGGTTGTGGCACATCTTGTTTGTACGAATGCCTTGTGAGCAATGGTTGAGGAAATGGTGGTTTTTGGCTTCTTTTCAATTTTGCTTTGCTGGCACTTCGTCTTGTTTCAATCTTTGGTTCTTCACGATCTTCGTTGATACCATGAGGACTATTTCTAGAAAGTGGTTTATTTCATTAAGATTTTCAGTCCTAACAAAGCTGGAAAAAACTCATCACAAATAAGATGTATTTGCCTTCCTAGAAAAAGGCATTTTGAATTTACTCTGAATGATCAATTTCTCGTAAGTGCATTAAACTTTACCCACTTACGTCAATTACAGGAAAAAAAAAAGATCACAGAAATTGATTACTATCGTCAATATAGCAGTTTTCAAAAACATACTGCATAATCAAAATTATAAAATTAAGCTATGCAATAAGTAACTTCGACTTAGTTTCAAGTAAAATATATCAAAAAATGCTTGGTTACTTTTTTGTTGTGTCCATCAAAGCCCCGCAGAACTTTCTTTGTTGAAAAACCATTGAAACAATCACACAATCAGGGATTGCATCTTCAATGGTAACAACTACTTTATCACCAACTTTCATTGTCTTCTGGGAATGGGTCTTGCTAGCCATGCTGCGACGATATCACAGTTTTTCAAGACAAAATTTCCACCTTAATCTAATAAATAACCTTATAACACAAATTACACGATTCACATAACTTTTTTCAAGATCAAATCAATTTTTTAGTTTCAAATATTTCATCTTTTATAACACATTAATTTGTATTACGGTGCATTGCAATAAAAAGGTCCATCATGTTATTTCTATCACATTGCGACAAAAGTCCAACCTTGTGGTGATCCTACAACAAATAGATCTTGAATAATTTGAAATTATAAACCTTATGGATCATTTATGCTGTGAGGCAGTCATGCCTTTTACAATGTAAGGTCAGCTATGTATTTTGCAAAAAAACTTCTTATTTACTAAACATTAGGTTTTCATTAGAAAACCAAGGCAATCAATTCCAAGAAGTTTTAATTTGATTATCACATTTCTTTCCAAATATTTTTCACTTCCAAGAAGGCACTAACAATGTTTGTTAGATTTTTTTCTAGACTCGCTTATTATTGGAAAGTCATGGGGCAGCCACTTGAGAACGTAGTTTTGTAACCATTTGTGATTAATTTTTGTGGAGACCAAATAAATTGCAGATGTGTTCTGCAGACGACTCTAAATGAAGCAAAGGCAACAAATGGCTGTGACAAAGCCATGAAAATTTTTTTTCTGCACCTTCTTTTACGATGAAAACATAACAAGGAACAATGCAAATAATGAATGCTCATACAAAATAACATACAAAATTGTATGAACACAGTAAATCACCAAAAAAAAGCATATTCAAAAGCCCCCAACAGGCTGTTTCGCTCTGAGGCTCTTCAGCGGGGAGGCTACAACTGTACAAACGAAATTGGGAAACAGTAAAACAACAAAGCTTAACATTGAAACAAAGGTGAAAATTGTAAACAATGACAAGTGTGCAATTTCAAACTGCCAGCCAGATTGAGCCAGTGAAAGCAGTCGAGATGATTCCTTGTGTGGACAATTTTCATTGTTTCAAGCTTTTGAATTTGAATTTATTTCTATGGCGGCATTTGGAAATGAATCCAGATCTTTTATTCAGGAGGGAGTTTTGCTTGGCCTGCAGTATAATTTTTCTGCTAAATGCAGAGCGAGCATCTTCTTGCATTAGTTCAATCATCAACTAACATAATAAAGGCATTCTACGCAATCACCTTGATCGCCACCGCCTCTCTGCAAAGAAGCCCTCAGATTGCAGGGTTAAGGCAAATTACCCCATGAGCAGCAAAAGTTGTGAATGCTTTTCATCCATGAAGCCACCCTCAACACCGACGAAGATGAAAAGGTGCACTACAGAAGCTGCGCCACAACATTAAAGCAGGCATGGGCAACATACTGCCAGCGAGACCATTTTATGCGACTTGCTGGCACTTACAGAAATACAAACTGCTACCATGAATCAAGCCGAAGGCCTTTTTTTTGCTCTTCAGTGATGTTTTCACGGGAAAATAGGACATTTGAATAAAAAACGACCATTTTTTTGCTCTTTACTGATGTTTTCGGTGAGAAACAGAACATCGGAAGATGTGAAGACCTTTTTTTGCTCATCACTGATGTTTTCAGTGGGAAACAGAACATCTTAAGACATGAAGACCTTTTTTTGCCCATTGCTGATGTTCTCAGTGGAAAATAGAACATCTGATGACACGAAGATTTTGTTTTCTCTTCCAATCAGTGTGGCTTTAATGTTGGCAGTAGAGTAAGATATTGAATATGTTTCATCTAATAATCCAGCCCGCCAAGAACTTCATTTTCCCACATATAGCTGGCTGACTAGAAAAGTTGCCCACCCCTGATTTAAAGCAAGGCACAACAACAACACACATGCTTTGAGGGAGCAGCAAAAACACAATGTGACTGAGCTTAGGGATGTGCCCCAAGAAAAATTACTCGGACTCGCCGAGTAACGAGTATTCACGACATTACTTGGCCGAGTCCGAGTATCTACGACGTGAAAATATGAACTCAAAATTAGGTGAAGAGCAAAAAAAAAGGTCATCAAGTTCGTAGAAGTCCCAATTTCGACTTAAATTTGGATAAAAAGCAAAAAAAAGGTCAAAATGATAATGGTTTAATACTTGACTGAGTATTAATTAATACTGGGACTCGGCCGAGTTCCGAGTACTCAGGCTCAACTCGGCACATCCCTAACTGAGCTCTCAATAGCTGTGTGGAATTGCATGGATGTGAACATCGAGACCATAATATCCTGGTCAATTGTATATTGCGCCCCGCTGTACCAGAATGGTGCTAAAAGATGCCTGCTCTGCTTAACAGAAAAGATTTTCATACTGCAGGCCAACTAAAAATCCCTCCTGAACAAAAGATCTGAACTCATTTCCAAATTACGCCATAGAAATATATTCAAACTCAAAAACTTGAAATAATGGAAACTATCTAAGGAATCAATCTCCACTGCTTTTACAGGCTCAATCTGACTGATTGTTTGACTTGAGCTCTTGTCATTGTTGGGCAGCTTAACATACACTGTTTTGCTATTGTGTGGCCTTGCAAATTGTCTCTGCTTAGTAGCAGTAACCTTGCGCTGAGAAAGTCAATTTGAGTTTTATTCTGAGCGTTTCTGCAATTTTTGGCGCAATGGCCAAACCTCATCACAAATTGTATGGAAAATATTCTCAATAAAAATTACACATCATGTAACTACAGATATTATTTTTACCAATTCTTATTGTCTCAATAGTTTATATGACTGAAAATTCATCACTGTTACTTGTGTTCGACTTAGATCAATTACAGTGGTAATTAAAAATAATTAATGACTCTTTTTTATTTTCATCAAAAATTAAAGCATTGAGCAACAACATTTTTGTGTGATAAAAGTTACAACTTTCAGAAAACTCAGGCCAAGTTACAATTACATTGTCAAGTATGCTGACACCATTTACCCACAATCAACTGCATAACATATTTTCAGCCTTGGCTTCAAAGCATTTCATATCAGAATCAAAATGTTTTATTGTTGATGTCAAAATGCGCAACATAACATAAGCAAAAACATAAACACACACATAAAATGTCCTAAAAAAAAACTTCCCTTAATTGTTCTGTTTTTGCTTTGTTTTCAACAACGGCGTTGCAATTTTTACCTCAAACTAGTGGTGCACTATAAATTTAATTAATAGTATAATTGTGACTAAACAGCAATATTAGAGTACTTGCAAGTTTAATTTGAGATTTTGAATAGAAGGTAATTACATTGCAACTGGAAAGTTTCCAGGAGCAATTGTAATTGTGATTTTTGCAATTGTAATTAATCTCTGGAGGCTACTTGACTAGAAAACCTTAAATGGTTACTTTGTGATCGCCTTTGAATATTTTTTCCTCTTGTTGCTTTTTCCTTGTTTATTTCGTGCTTGATTGTTGTACACTCAAAAAATAAATTACCTACCAGTGCTACTGCTAATTGCATCTATTTTGTTGTAATTGATCAAACTCAGCTGTATACGTATTTTTAAAATGTTGATAAAGAAATAAATAGTGTGACTCAAAAGTTATGCTATTTTGGATACAAATTGCAAACTTTCACATGAAAACTCAATTGATTAAAATTTGAAAAGTGTTTTTCAATTGAACTATGAACGATTTGATCTTCCTTAACATATTATCATAAACATTTGCGAGATTTTTGGTTATCAATCCAAATTTTTTTCGCCCTTTGTTTCCATGAACAACAATAGTCTGATGTACTTACTAAACAATGTTCTCATGCTTACACTAAACTTTGTCTTCTGCCCAGTTACACACATGCATTGTACCAAATCAACTTTCCTTTTTTGTCTGCTTCAATGATCTTCACTTGATATGAAATCTACTTCTAACATTTGCAAAACTAATTTCAAGCCTTTTTCTCTACACCTTCTTCCTCACTGATCCTTTTTTCGTCTGGCTGTATCATTTTCATACGAAAACTAATTAAAATCTTTTCTTTAAGCATCAGTAGTTGTTTTTCGATTTGTTTTATAGGGTGGCCCACTTACAAGTAGCCCAGAAAGTTCATGATACGAGGTGGCCCACTTAAAAGCAGCTCTTTTCTTTTTTGAATATTTCTTTACTTTTTGGTACATGCTGACATGTTTAAAGTAAAGAAATATTCAAAAAAGAAAAGAGCTGCTTTTAAGTGGGCCACCTTGTATCACGAACTTTCTGGGCTACTTGTAAGTGGGCCACCTTGTATAACAAAATTTTCTGGGCTACTAGTAAGTGGGCCACCCTATCAGGCTATGCAGTCATAGCTATTTCCCATTATCACTTTGTCATTTAAAATTACAAAATAACACTTAGTTTCCGATCCTTTGTCACTTTGAATTTTTTTAGCTGATTACACAATCCTTCAATTATAAGGTTCAAGCGTACACAACTCTGTGCAAATTCCAGGACCACTCACATAATTTCCACACATCATCTTTTTTACATTTTATACCTTGCACTGTATCAATCCCAATGCTGCCACATTGGCACCTACAGCACCAAACTATCATTAAAACACAACTATTACATTCCAAGAAAGAGAACAGAAGCTGGAAAAAAGTCATATTCTTTTGTTGGTGGTAAAATATGGAGAATAGACCTGAGGAGCTAAAGCAATGCTCTTTCAACCAATTTAAAAAAAAGGTTGAAACTTTTCCTAATCAGTAAGTATTTCTATAATTTTATTCATATCATTCATGATGGTCGCGACTCTGGCTCAGTTCATAACAAAAATTAACCAAACTCGTATAACCTATTTTACACCTGTACAGCGGTGAGCGAAATTAACTTCCGATATCATACTTAAGCTTTTCGTTAGTGTTTTTTGGTTGTTTTTCCTGATATGTCTTTATCATTTTCTGTAGGCTAATCTTTATGTTTATTTGTTGCAGCAACATGTAATTGTGATTCACTTTTCAATGTACTGGTACCATTGTTTATTTTTTTTTTTCATGTAGGCAGATAAGGTGGTGGCTGACTGAGAAGATCGGATGGTCATATTCGTTATCTCTTTGTGCTTCATTTTTATATGTGTGTCAATGTGTGCATTTACGTTGGCTGAAATTATTGCACAAAATAAATTATGATTGATTGCCATTAAGTCGCTGTACATGCATTCTGAGGTCTATGTTCGTGTTAACAGTTCAACGACGAAACCTTTCAGAGTAAGTGTGGGACTATGGCAAGGCTGCTCTCTTTCACCCATTCTGTTCCTTATTTATATGGATAGAATAGTTAAGAAAAATGAGTCTTGTGGCGGAGTAAAGATCGGTGAATGCAATGTACAACGTCTGTTATTTGCAGATGATCTTGTGCTATTTGACTCTACCCAAAATGGTCTCCAGCAAGCTCCTGACAGATTTTCGGATGCATGCACTGTTGCCGGAATGAAAATCAGTACAACAAAAACAGAAACCATGTGCCTGTCCAGACAACCAAAGCAGTGCTTTCTCCAAATTGATGGAGTATCACTAAAACAGTCAGAGAAATTCAAGTACCTCAGTGTCTCATTCACAAGTGACGGCAGACAAAATAGCAAATTGGATATCTGCATCGGAAAAGCAAGTGCAGTAATGCACCAGCTCCATCGATCTGTGGTACTGAAACGGGAGCTTTGCACCAAGAAAAAGCTATCCATTTTTAAATCGATCTATGCTCCTATTCTGACTTATGGCCATGAGTGTTGGATCATAAATAAGAAAGTGAGGTCTCGAGTTTAAGCAGCCAAAATGGGATTCTTGCGAAGAATTAGCAGTTTGACCTCGTTGGACAAGGTTAAAAGTGCAGATATTCGTGAATCTTTAAACATCGAATTGCTGCTTCTCTGACTACAAAGATTGCAACTGCATTGGTATGGACATGTGACACGAATGTACCAGGAAAGAACAGCCAAAAACTGCTCTGTTCAACACCGATTGGTTGAAGGCCTAGAGGCTGTCCCAGAACTCGATGGCGAGATTACGTAGAAGATCTTAGTTGGTCTCACCTTGGTATCCCAGCAGAGCATCTATCCTTTGTTGCACAGGATGGAGATGCTTGGAGGATCCAACTCGAGCTGCTGCCCCCGCGACCCCCAAAGGATGAGCGGGTCTAGATAATTGATTGATTGATGTTACAACATGATGCCACTGGCTCATAGAGACAATGTTGATGGGCTATGATTTCTTATTTCAACTTTCTTGAGCTTCAATATTTTTTCTTTTGAACTGTCTAAAAAATTTTTTCTGACCATCAAGCTTTTATGCAGGCATGCCTGATTATTGTAGTTTATACATAAGCATGTTTGACCAGCAGCACCTTGGTCATAAAATGAGAACAAGACACAATTGCATGGGACACATAAGCCCAAGCTTATTTCAGTTTCATGGCTCAAGCTGATCGCATTTGGCATGTATAATATTCGGTGGCTGCTGACTAGAAGAGTTCAAGCTCATTTTGCAGTCTCGCTTGATCTGTTGCATATTTCATTCAATACAATTCAAAAACATCATGTTATTTCTAATTCTCACACAATGCACTGTTGAATTTTCTTCACTTCTTTCTCATACTTACCCAGCTATTTCATTTCATTTTGGAATTAGTTCTGTAATGTCACACTGATGTTGTATAAGTTGCTTTACTTAAAATCAAATCTTTATCATATTGCAGTATAACGTTGAAACATGTAACAAGTGGAAGGGCCCATCTTAGCAGCTGGGCAACACAGTTTCAAAAAATGTCACGCAAGGGCTAGCAACTGGTAACATTTGCCCACTCCACTTGTCCAGATTTCGTGGACAAAAACCCAATGGCTTTCCCCATCATCATACAATTTTGGAGGTCATAATTGCAAACAAGGGAATACACCATCAAAAATGTATTTGTGATGCAGAGAGCCTGGGGTTTTTGGCTCACGAACTCCAGGCATGTGGACAGGGTACATGTGTTCGATTTAACAGCCTCAAGAATCAAACCCAAAACTTCCCTTGTTGTGGAACGTCTTAGTCCAACTTAATTTTAATAGTGTTGGAAGCAATTGCTTCCTTTGTTCCAATGCTATTGTGTGATCAGGCAACATATGTCGAAGCAATGTGATTAAAATGGACAACAGAGCCACATTTTGTGAACACCCCAAACAGACACTTTCAGATTAGCATCTCTTTGTTGTAATAATGATACTTTATCATGGCAGCAATAAAAAAAAGTGAAAATTGCTGTTTGTGGTACGAATGAGCTTCATAAGCAATAGCTGAATCTTAAAAAGGTGGCACACCCACCCTCATTTGAAAGAGAAACGCAGGTATTGAATGCGATGGTGACTACTTTAAGAAACAGTATGAACCTCAGGCATGCTCCAGCATTTTCATCCAAGGTTTTGTGTTTTAAAATTTTTGGGCAGCAGAAACCATTGCATTACTTTTTGCACCTCTCATAAATTTTGGAGTTGTCATGCATTTACCAGGATGACATATCACACTACTTCTGAATTTCAAGCTGCAAAACATGACTAAAATCTTTACCGAGTGTTTCACTTACTAGAACCTTTACGAGATGTTATAAATGAGCAATTTCTGAGGAAATTTTATGAAAAGAAAACATCTCCAGAAGAGACATTGTGAAGTGAAACAATCTGTGATGGTTTTTAAGCACATTATTAATGCTTGGAATGCCATAAATGATTATGTGCTATGATCTGTGCAACCTAGTCAAAACTGTTAAAGCACTTCTTTTCTTGAAATTTACATGGAGCATACTAGTTTTCAAATAATTTTGGCTTTTTCTCCATTGACTTCGCCTGCATTTTTGAACAGGAGACAAATGCACTTTTGAACAAAAAAAAAAAACACGAAACATACATACGGTACCCTGTCCACTTGCCCAGTTTAAGTATTTCCAAAAGCCCATGGGATTTTCTGCTTTTTATTTAATCAATCTTTTGATGTCATGATAAACACAATACATGAGTGACTATAGAATCAAAAACTTAATTGTGATGCAGAAAGCCCATGGACTATTGGATCCATTTAATCAGGACATATGGAAAAGGTAATTGTGCACAATTTCCAATTTACAACAACAGTGCCTTTGTAGTTTTGGAAAACTACACAAAACTATGTATATTTACATTCAATTGACACCTACTGAGGAAATACTATTGCCATTGTGTATATATAACATGAATTTGTGAATAGAGTCAAACTGTTAACCATAAATGAAGCTCATCAAATTTATGTCTCCAAGAGCACGAGATCAATTAGCAATTTTTATGAACCACTGTTAAACTCAAATTTCAAGGAATTCAAAACACCCTTACTTAAAAAAATTAGAATCTAAAAAATACTGCAATGAAAGAAGCTGCAACCTCAAATACAGTAGTTGTTCAATGCTTTGGTTTTCATTCCAAGTTTGATCAACCAAGCAAAATGTTGCAAAGAAGGTATCACATTCAAATTGAGAAAAAGACATAACTCTGGCTGCAGCAATCGTAAGTATACTCAAACCATGGTTTATCAACTGTGTTTGCAGTCTGGCTGAGTGATTTGGAGCATCATTTTCAAAACGACCGTAACAGCAAAATTGATGGTTCACCTCCCACCCAGGGATGCCTTGGTGGGGGGACCTGGGGAGCTCAACTCTCCTAGTTCTAAAGAAACTGTTTGTAGGGGGGGCCAGTGGGGGCTCCTAAAATCGACCGAGTCTTGTAAACAACTGTACATTAAGAGCAGAGGTTCTTTAACTGTGAGGCGTAACAGTAAAGCCGGTGGCAGAGCTGTCGACGTAGCAGCTTAGGAAGCTGAGCGTTTATCAGACAGGCCAAAGTTTGAAACTAACCACAAAAGCCACCGTCTCCAAAAGAGTGAACTTGTTGATTGAACGGGCCAAGCATGTTGATTAGGGGGGCTAGGCTCCTCTGGCCCCCCCTTGGCACTGGCTCTGCGTAAAGGGTTTGCAAGGTGGGCGTGAGCATAGCAGTGACTTAATGATTAAACATAAATTTTTAAATCTTTTTTGTCAAACATCAAAACTTGTTTGTTTAAGACAGCTGCATCCTTCCCATTCTGCATTATAACGATTAAAACATTGCAAATAGATTGTTATATTTTCTGCATGTTTTTTGTAACATGGTGGGCATTGCAATATCAAGGCATCTCTGAAGTTTGGTCCCCCGGTCAGGGGGGAGGCAATTATAAGGGCCCCACAATATTGTTGTATTAGAATCAGAATTGGAGGCAAAAAATTTAAAAAAAATTCGTCAAAGTTGTCAAAAAAACACTATAATTGCAATTACATGATGCAAATTACAATTAAATTTTCAAAAAACTTCCAGGGGAGCATGCCCCCGGACCCTCCTAGAGTCAACATTAATTTTTACTTTGCTTCAAATATGCTCTGATTTTGCCACACACTGAAACAAACTGCGTGCACAAAGGTTTGGGGCACCCCTCGTGAGGAAATTTCTGGATACCTCCCTTGAAGTAAGTGCAAAACTGCTTAAATGCTTGTAGATATCAAAGTGCCCCATCTGGAGATTTTTTGGGGGGGAGGGGCAACAGTCTTCACATGGCACTGGTGGTAGGGCGTGGGTGAAAATAACTAAGGCCAAAAGAAGCGTGACTGAAAAAGTTTAAAAACATTTGGTACAAAAAAATAGATTTTTTTGCATTATGCAGAGCCCCCTAGTTCGAAGTTTACCAAGGCTCCCCTGCTCCCACCTAAGCCTCGTCATTGCATCCTTGAATAAGATGCTTCACAATAACCATCCTTGCTTGATGGAAGCTAACAAGCAGCAAATTTAAAAAAGATAGTGTCTAGATGACCAGCCCGATCCATTATCAAAATGCTGCTGCACTGAACTGCTTGTTTGTTTCTTTACATAACGTTGGTGTCATGCTGGTATGACGTCATGAGCAGTAACTTAAAACATTGAATTAGGGTTAACTTCAAGTTGAACATGAAGCCAAGTTGAACATGTTCAACTCTACTTGTGCCAATAAACTACCACTTGCGCGAGTGATTTTTTGCTGCGAGTAGGTGGTCACACATAGCGATTAGCTCGTGCAAGGAAATCGCATGATTTACTTGCTCTTGTGACCAGGCCTAGTACAGTTGGGGGAGGGGGAATTGGGGATAGGTTTACAGACTTAAAGTAATGTAACTTAAGGTAGGTGAGTACAAAGAGCAATTTCAAAAGAAAAAGATAGTCAGTTCTCTAGTACACACTGGCTTACAGAAATCAGAAGCAAAATTCAATCGCATAACTTCGAAAGACAACTCCAAAACAAGTCTGAATTCACCCTACTATTATGTGTAGCGCCTCCTTTGCTTTTCGTGAGAGGAGGAAGAAATCAATCGATCAGAATATCCAAAAATTTACCCAATACGATTTCAGCGCATTTTATGACCTTTGAAACCTTTAGTTAAAATTATTGTTTCAGTAAATCATTAAGCATAACGATGTCTAAAACAAATTGCTAAGAATGACAATAAAAATATCAAAAAATAGTGTAGGTAAGTAAACAGTTAACTTTAAATAATGCAACACAAAACAACTTCAGTGTCCCATGAAATTGTGCAGTTAAGGCTTTTGTTATCTCATTTCTTTCGAAATTGCAAAAATTTTACTAGTCATGATAGTCTGCTGTGTATGATTAAACATCTGTGGAAAGACTCCAAGCTTAAGTACGTAGCTGCTTTGCAGCTAACCTCAATGCAAATCTTTTAACCTTTTCAAACTAAACTATTTAGCAGCTCAAATGGTAGCAAACATGTTTATATGTAGCTCTCACTAAAAAATCAATGTACACATGACCTGTTCTCACCATTGTCCCTGGTCAGCACATAACATGCTAATACCATAGGCAAGGGAGATTGCACAGTGAGCTTGCATTGTTCAGAGCTAAGAACCAGCAGAAATATTACCCTGTTCACATGCCCAGTTTTAGCAGGTTATTGACCTATGATTCTTGGTTCTAGTTTCAGCACCTTAATGAATTTTATGAAATCATACCGATAATCACGTTTTTTTAACTATGATATCAAAAAGTTGATTACGATGCAGTTACTAGAATGAAGTACCACAGGCTTAAAACTCACAAAAATTGGATGTGTGGACAGGGAATATGTGTCAAGTATGACTATTCCATTATGACTGACTTACTTCACCTCTACAGCAGATCGCATCTGTTCCACATACTTCAAACGCTTACTGGAAGAGTATAAAGTCACTTTGCAGCACCCCTCAATCATTGCTAAATTTTCAGTTTAATGATTTAGAAAATCACTTCAATTGTTTTTGCTTATTTGTTCAAACCAAAATGATTTGAATATCAAAAATATTAGAAACTGGTCCCCTTTTCCCAGATTCTTTCAAATTTAGATCTACGTTACATTGTAGCACCGATATTATATTCATTGTATCATTCACATAAATTTGCAAGAATATTGTAATACCACAGTACGAATAGTAAAAATTTGAAAAGATTATCAATTAGGATGCTAACTCATCTTTTTGAACACTAAATATCTTCAATCACAGTCAAAATTCCAATTGACATACGTTTCCTTGCATATTAAATATATAGACTACTAGTAGTTATTTGATTTTGAAAGATGAGATATTCAAACTCAAAATTTAATTTCACAACTTCAAGAGTAAAACATTAAACAATAGATAGAGTAGAAGAATTATTTAAGTTTGAAAACCTCAAAAACACTGTCTGCGTATCCAGGTTAAGTGAGCCAATTAGCCAACAAGCTTTCTGCATTTCAATTGAATTTTTGATGTCATGTTGTGTATGTAATTTCTTTCTTCAATAACTTGAAAAAAGATTATGATGGAGAAAGTTGCATGCGTTTGACTCACTTAACTTGGACATGTATACAGGATAATTGTGACCAGTTTCTTCTTTGGAAAAGCCCTTTAGACCTTCAAGAGACAGAAGTTTCATGAAAACAAATTTTATTCATGTGCATTACTGGTGAAGGTAGCTATTGTAATGTCTGCTTTTGGGCAAGGATACTTCTCACAAATACGCATTTAAACAGATGTTTGAAGGAACATAATTTAATAATGACATTAGGCACGTAGAAGGTTCATTTCCCAAAGCCCACAGGCCAGTTTTAGTGGTTTTAAAGGCTCACAGGCTCTTGCATCATAATTGTAGAATTTCTGATGCAACAGTTAAAACAAGTAACTGTGACATCAAAAAATGTAACTGTGATACAGAAGGCCCATGGACTTTTAGGACCACTTAAACTGGATATGTGGGCAGGGTAATTCAAAACATCATTGCTGATTCAAACTGCATAATATGCAAATCAGCATATTGTAAGGACTTAGACATTGCCGATTGTTGTAAGATGACACACAAGTGAAGCTTCACACAGTATAGATGAACAGAAAACTTCTAGTTCATGCATTCTATGCTGCAACTTCTTTCTTGCAGCGAAGCCTCACAGTCTTACTTAGTTTTGAGAAACCTCTTCAATGGTAGGGTATATAATACGCGTTACTGCAGATATTCAATACAAAGCTTTGGTAAGGCAAATGCTATGTGTTTGCAAACCATTTAACATTTCCAACCGATATGATGATGTAGATTAATACCCAGATTCTCCAATATAAGTTTTAGTTTCTTTTGATCAAACAGGAACATTACTATGTGAAATGTAAGTCAAAACATTTGTTCAGGTGTAGTAGTTAGTTGTATCTTTTACGAAACTCATCTCAATATAACTTCTGCAATACCACAAGCAGTAACTTGATTCTATATGTCATTTTTAGTTTACTTTGGCCATTGCAGATTGCTGCATTCTGCAAAAAACTTCAAAAGTGGTGCTTGGAATCAGATATAATAATAATTTAAAGAAACTAGGACGTTCAAATTTGCACATGCTGCCAAATTATGGCAAATAATGATCCAAAATTATTTTACCATTAAATAGAATAACTTTTAAAGGTGCGCGTGTTTTGCTGAAAGCATGAATGTATGAAAAAACTTGATTGGTGTAAAAATTTTAGTTTCTGAATGCAACAAAAATTCAATCATAATTAGCTTCTCTAGTAATTATATACTTCCACAGACCTTTTTTTTGATCTCTGTTTTCTCAGTCAATAGCCTTTGTGTTTAGCATGTTCATAAAGAGCCCAAATGCCAGTTACTGACCAGGCAATTTACAAAGTTGTTTCTGCCAAGATTATTTCATACATTACATCATTGAAGCACCCCCTCCCCCCCAGCAAACACTGTAGATCAGCGATTTTCAACCATTTTGATCCGGCCTATTTTATTTGGGATTGGTGGTCGCAGGCCATGCGTGAATAGTTAATTACAGAAAAACACACAAAAACAAGAAATGTTTATTCTTTTCATTTTTAATCTTGATTCTTTCAATGCAAGCCTTGGGGTAGCACTTGCTTCACCATTTTGTCTAATCTTGGCTGCGAGTTACAATTGCTTCATTGTCATAAAGCATAATCGCTTTATTGTTTCTTCACTGAACTTGCTTTATGCAGAATGTTGCTACATTATTAAGCCCTAGATTCGACTAGATCAGCCTACAGAGGCTGTGTTTTGAAGCACCGTTGATGATGCAATAAGATTTCTGATACAGGTATTGGCGTGACATCTCAAACATGCATTCTATAATATTCTCCGAATTTGGGGAAGAGCTTGTGGGTCATGGGCCACAAGTGGCCTGCAGGCCATTGGTTGAGAACCTTTGCTGTAGATGGATATTGGAGAACTGAATGTGAACAAGTAGAGAGTAACCTTCTAATTGGACGACCACAAAATCCTAAATGCCCCACAGCAATTCACATTTACTTGTAAAGGCATGATACACTAACTTCATTTTTCTTTCAAATGTGAATGTAAAACAATGCTCATTCGATTACTGGGACATTAATTTGTCTAAATGCATTTTAGCAATTTTCTTATAATCTTAGCTTTGCTGATTAATAGAACTTCAATCAAACATCATTTTCTCTAACTTATTAGAGAAAGTCATGTTTCATTAAATACAACTTTCATGGAAGGTGTAATTATCAGCAGTGCTATGATCATCGAAAACGTACCAATCTGGATTTAAACAAACTGATGAGTTATTGATGCCCCAACACACAATGTGCATTATTTTCCATTTACATTTTTTCTGATCTACCGGTATTTTACTTCCATTACCATAACATTTTAAATTTTCTAATAAAGTGCACTTACCAATACGTGCACATGGCAATGCGATTACCTAATTTCTGTGTTTATTTCATTTTGACGTTGAACTTTGGTGCAGCAAGGCTATAAAAACCATGTGATATCAAGGAATTGTACCTGCATAATTTTTATTGCTTCATTGGGTATCAAAAAAAATGTTTGAAATAACCTTGACAACAGGAGTGAGACAATGCATGTTTGATTGTAACAACATCATTGAACAATCAGATAGCTTGATGCAGGCTAGCAAATTTTATGTCGCGTTAATCGCAGGCCAGCATGGTTAGTAATGGTAATCGCATTGCTGCGTATCAGTAAACACACCTGTACTCTGATCTATTGCAATTCACATAATCATGTCAGAGTGCATAAACCAGTGACTACAATGGAGAAAAAGCACATTTGAAAATCAATATAGAGCACATGTTAGTATCACAGTCTTTAGTTACTGTCACTTAGAAAATGCATTCAAAATTTACTTGTACCCTTAGAAAATTACTTTTGTATCCACTTGACTTCAGATGGTTGTAGCAAAGGTAGGGATTTCAGAGGATATCTAGAAAGACTTCATCAAAACTCATCGTTTGTGCAGAACATGAAATATGTTTAGATCATATTAGATTTATTACAATGTTCAAAACAATGCATGGTTAGTGAGTGGGTGATTTGAATGACTACCAAGATCAAAGCTCAGGGCATTAGTCTGTCACTGAAATAGACTAAAATGGCATGTACAAAGTGACACTTGATACTACACATCTGCATAACTGCAGTTACTGTAGCTCTTTCTCAACATTAAGGTTAGTTATTCGAAACAACCAGGTTTCAAGTAGTCACTTTGAAGACCTATCAGTCTCTGTGAAGTGCTTCAGCGATATTGTTACAAGAAGCGATGTTCTTTTCTAGTATGTTATAAATTTTCAACCAACAAGCATTGATCTACCTGGTGAGTCATGGAGGATTTGGCGATAGTAGATGCTAAAGGAGTTACGATATCACCTTCATGCACATTATAAAACTTTTATAGACTCCAAAATGAAAGCAGTAAAATTTTCTTAGTTATCGTATCTCTTGAAATGATTTTTGCGCAGCAGCATTGCATTAGGTGAGTGATTGTGATGACTGAGATTTATTCAGAGAAACGAAGTGCTTCACCGAAAGGAGTGAACCTTTTCAGCTTATCTAATCCATGTAATTCATCCTACATTGGGAGGAGCAGATAAGTAGTACACCCATTCCAAGGTTGTATCACTATTTTACCAAGTTTTTTGGATCAACGTAGAGCTGTAGTAGGTAAAAGTAGAAAAATCAGAATCACTATTTTATGTCAATTAGGCTCATTAGTGAGATTTTTTAATTGGCATTCTTTTGAGCTTTATAGTAAGCCATGGCAAAAATCACCTACGGTGGATTAAAATATGTGTAGATAAATGCTGTCAAAAATGTGATAAAAATAAAATGCAATAATTCGCTGTAAGAGATAGCAAATTAACTTTGACAATCCTGATCATCAATTCAGGAACAGCAATTAGTTATGAACTTACTTCAAACGAAGATATGAATGAAAATTCTTGAACAAACAATATTGTTATCCATTATGTTAATGGCTATCTGTTGATGGCCTTATGCTGCTTTCACGGTTAAATAAGAGTGCATCTGTAAAAATTGAGCAGCCTATTTTATGTAATCGTATAGATTGAAAGCACTAGAATCAAAGTTTTTCGGGGAAAGTGATCAAGGACAGTGCACCTTCAATCACTTTGCAATTTGGAATAAATTTTTAAATAATTGATGCTACTACGGCAAATTCTGTAGCAACTGGTCGATGTTCCAATATGGAAAGTAACCATTAACCAAGCCCCCCCAAAAAACTTGCTTCATGAGATAAGGTTCTGGTACATAAGCTTTCAGTTTCAAGTAAGCAGCCCATAGCTTGATACTAGGCTTTTCTGTAAAAAAGACTTAACACTTACGTGCTTGCAAGCAGTCAAATGTTATGAACTACTATTCTAAGAATCAGTGACATGGTCGATATCTAGGATTCTTTTAAGTTGTGAGTTTGTAGAAAGATACGTTCTTAAACCTTAAATCAAGCAAGAGTGTCGTGGTGATAGTAAGCTTTTTCGCTGAAAATGTTTTCGATTTATCTAAGAACTATTTTCCTACAATAGAAATCAAAATTCATGCAAGATGCAGTATCAGTAAACTTTCATCACACGGCACTTTTGTAATCTCAGTTTAACTATGTTTAATCGATGTGCGAATGTGTGTGGGCAGCAAGTGGGCTGTGCAGTACCGATTAGCAAAGATTTTGCTTCCCTATCAGATGGCAACAAAGAATTTTGTCGGCAATAACAGCAGACGAGTTCAATTTTGGGGCAGTTTATTAAACAATATTAGTAGCAGTTAGCTACTTGGCTCATAATCAATTTAGAGAAATTGTTCTCAAGAATATGGAGTGGCACATTGTGGCAGTACATCTGTTTCTAATAAACGAACTTGCAAAAGGCAAAACTTTCTTTCAAAACGAAACTAAAAGCTACAATCAGGTTAAATATTTGTAGACGTATACATATGCTGCAGAATGGATAAAAAACGTGAAGAAAGCTGAAGCGCATTAGGAAAAAAAGTAATAATTTTTACTTTTTGCATGCAGCTGCGTACTGTTATCAACCATTTTTGTGCATTAACCAAACTATACAGACGAAGAGTTTAAAAAAATGGAAAACTTTGCACATACTGAAATTTCACGAAGTACAGTAGCAAATAGCATAAGATGACCTTTACTTCCAGGATGTAGGCTTTGCAAATACAAAAGCAGGAATTTCAAGACAAATGCTCTGGCTGCCGTAGATTACGAAGTGAAGAGCACGGACACGGGATCAAAGCCATTTGAAGGCCATTGGTCAGAAAATTTGGCCTATGTCATAACTTTTAGTGCTGCGTCGCATAAAATACGTATGGCTTACAACAAGTGATGAGATGGCAGTCATTCAATAATTCTACTCATTCAGGAAAGCACTCATGAAAAAGTGTTCACGAAGGCCTATAGAAAAATAAGCAAATTGTCTCTAGTGAATTTGCGAGAAACTACATCATCTTTGGCCGATGCGATGTTTTCTGTTAGCTTCCAACATCTTAACTTTTTTCCAAGTGTCCATTGAAAGAGTTTTAAATCCAGCGTTAATGCTAAGCATTCTAGCAACAATTAAATGCAAATGAAGATCATCAGCAGTCATTTTTTCGCTTCTTACTTGACGAGCAGCAACAAAATCATTTTCAATAACCTGAATAATGCAATTATACCGGCATCACAGACTTTCAAAACGATTAATCAGAGAAAACAAAACTCGAGAATGACTACGCGCTGGTGTTTGTTCACTATTGCCTACCACCTATGATTCTTCTAACGACAGAGGCTACCCATAAGAAAATTCCGAATAATAATAAAGTTATTTATTTAGCTATGAATTACATAAAGACACGCAGCGCATACCGTTTCATTTCTTCAAATCAGAAAAAATTAAAATTTGCAATTGATAGACCCAAAACATTGATTCTTATAGAGTTCAAAAATTACTAAGCCAACTCTTTCAAAAAACAAACCATAAAAGCAACCTAAATAACTTAGGCCTAACCAAATTCATGCAGAGTAGCCTAATTAAAGACTTGCATGTTGTAGACTTACTTTCATCATATCCTCATGGAGTTCATAATCATCTGATTTCGCCAGAGTTAAATACACTCGAAACTTATCAAGCAACTCTGGGCTAAGATTAAGCTGTGCAAAGTGTTCGCTTAAGTCATCTGGTACCGGAGTGGTTGGTGACAAAGAAATCTTCGCAAAAAATATTTATTTGTTTAACTTATAAGCCCACAACTTGTTTAAAGCACATTTTAGTAATATAAACAGTAAAAGCTTCTACATTCAATGAAAGTCAAATATCAGATCGCAAAAATTTTACAATTTGAACGAGGATAACCGTCTTTCTTCGCTGTTTAGCACCGAGGTCAACTCGCAGTCTCCCCACGGTTATTTTTATATTTTCTCTCTTCTTTTCATGCATTTTGTCGCTGCTTGTCAATTTTACGCATGCACCGCGAATAAATTTACTTGATTGATTGATTTAGAGACCAATTATTTCATAATCCAAGTCGTCTTACTTTCAAAACAGAACCCACTTCGAAAATAAGTTTAAACGATCCAAGCTTGTACCAAAGCAAACACCTAGTAGGCTATTCGTACCAACCATTCACCTGAAAATCGCAAGGAAGCAAAGATTTTCCATCAGATACAACCAGCACAGGAACATCATGTTCAAACGATAGCGGATAATATTGAAAATCGTAATCAACTTTTTGGAAGTTGAGCAGGCTACAAACAGCCTAAATGCAACAAGGACAACGTTACAACCTGCTTAGATTTACCCAAGGTAGTAAGTCATCTTTAGTGGAACGTATTGTTTCAAATATTTTCCATTAAAAAACCAATGTCTTGAAATAAGGTAACCACATAGGGCGATCGTCATTATTTTAAATATTTTTTGATGGGTTGAGCGTAGACCTACCAAATATTTTCTTACTTTTATTGAAGCTGAATGGAATCGTTTGATAAATAATAAAGCCATCAGCATAAAACGATAAGCTAGATATAATTAAACACTGTCACTTGAAAAGTTTTCTTTTTATCAGCTGCGTCGTTAGTAATTTTGCAGTTAAACTCACAATCATTGACTTCTAATTATTTGTCACAAAACTTCGTTCTTACTTGCATGTGTTTCACTCCATTGCTGTCAAGCTGGCCAGGTTGTAATACTGTTTCATCCATGATTATGTGGGTCCCTTTCGACAACTGCAACACCCCAGAATCCAACCTGTTAGTGGAATAATTTTTGGTGGGAATGAATGAAGTTTTGTTCAAGTTGGTCAACGTCATGGGAAAATAAAAAACCTAAAAAGTTCACATCGTTACGGTGTGTGTGTGTTAAAAAGGTGACTGACCAACAGTAGGCTGATGAACGTGCGAGACGGCTTTAATTTACAACTGCAGATTGCATTCCACATGATGTCAGTTGAGGTAAAATTAAACCTTCATTATGCTCGAGGTATTACGCTGCAGCGTAAGAATGGCATGGCCCATCTCAACGGCTTTGCACCTGGATAACACAGCTTCCAGGAAACGCCTCAGCCGTGGCGACATTTGAACGGATCGGAAAAATTTTTAAACCACCGAAATCCAAAAAAGTAAAGAGCCTTATTGCGATTGAATTTGTAATAGAAGTGCATGGCAAATTAGTGACAGCAATTTTTAACGATATGGCAGCTTTCGACGATTGCCAATGCTCAACGACCAAACATATAGAAGTGCAGTATTAAAGTTTACAAAATCTACCCCCAAGCATTAACAAAACGTACTTTCGTCAAAAGTTGTTTCAATAATTGCGTAAGATACATCGGGTATTTTGAACCATTGGAAATGTTAGTAATATTCAACGAGAATTTGCCGACTGCCATCGTTCCAGTTCTTGAATAAACTCTGTAAACAGGTTAAATATCAGAAACGCCCAGACGCAACATCTCCTACTATATGCGTGGTACCGGTAACATCCATTAACCTAATACGCTAAGGATCTTGCAACATGATCATGTAAAAACGCCACATGGAAAAGTATTTGTGCAGAGCAAATTGAGTTAAGAAATAACTGGATGATATAAATGGGGACATATATAAACCATGAGTTAAGGTAAAGTGATTGTATTGCTGTTTATTTATTTATTTTTCGAGAAAACAGTCGGGTACCAAAGTCATAACTCCATGGTTCAAACTGGACTTAAAGGACCCCCAAAACACCAATTTTTCCGGTTTTGAGGGGCCCGATTATCATTTTTACGGAGTCAAATCGTTTCTTTAAAGCGCAAACGTCAAAATAAAATCTGCATTGTACACTAGAATGTTTCATAATTTCACCTTTTTTGAAATTAAAAATGCTTGGAGTCTCATCAGGTGGGATTTTGGTCACATTCAAAGAAAAAAAAAATTTTTTTTTGATCGGACGTTGTTTCGAGGGCGTCCCGCCCCCCCTAAGTTTGAAATTTCTTATGGCGGGAAAATTTGTTGGAAAAGTACGACATCTCTTAAACGAAACGATACTTTCCCCCAAGCATTAACCTGTTATCCAACCTGTTAGTAAAGTAGTGCTAGGTATCAAAATTTGCGGAATGGTCGATTTCCTATCAGTAGTCAATACATTTTTAGTCGCTAACTCCAACAGAAACGAAGTTATTTGCAAAAAACGGTTTTTAGTATACATTAAAGGTGAAAAGAAGCAACATTACAAGGATTTTCAAAGTAGACGCTTAAAGCAACGTTATGCGGTGAAAGCCAACTGTTTGCATGCTGCATAAAGTAGCGGTTCACTACTTCACATAAATCCGAATCGACTGCTTGAAAAGTCAATGCGAGATCTCGTTGAAACAAAGTCAGAAAAGGACCCTCAGATGCATGTGGCTTGAGGTGTATCATAAGAAACGACGGCAAATACATAGATACTAAAAACGACACAAGCCTTGAAAGTTTTTTCTTCTTCATGTCATCAAGATCGGAAGAGTGAAACAAACGCAATCGCTAATAATCGTTTGCTGTAGCTAACCAGCGCGATGGCATATCTCTTCTTGTTTACTACAAATCAAGCTTTTAAGATTGGCTGGGATATCCACAAAAAGCTGACAAGACAAAACCAGTAAACACATTTGGTCGCTCCGAAAGCCTCCGTCTGTAATGTTTCACATACTTTTCTGTTCAGAAAACCAGTTAATTTTGCTTCGAAGATGTAGTTTAGCGATTGGAGTAATGGGCACAGCTAGAACTTTTCTGGCAATCAAAGTCTGCGGAGAACCTTTTGTTTAAGAGAGCACCCTCTTCTAAAGCGTTCGGACCTTCGCTTTTACCTTCAACCTCATCAATGACATGGGATAAATATATTCCATTTATATGAAACATACACTCCAGAAAATGTATGTCGTGTTCAAAATCACCATCAAGGTAATCTCGTAGGCGTTTGTTGATTCCAGTTTTTTTCCCAGTATTCATTCTGCATGTGTCACTCATAACAGAATAAACTTTACCCAACATTCCACCGCAAACTTCAACTATAATTGTGTGGAACACTGCTTCACTATGCACATATGTTTTTGACAAATACGACTTTACCCCTACTACCTTATCCACTTTTTTGCCTGAGTCTTTGCAGTAAAATTGTACAACAAACACATACCTATCCATCCCATTGATTTTCCTGCCGTCGTAATGCAACTGCAGAAACTCTGATTCATTGACCTTGCTTCTTCTCTACGTCCATAAACTGTGGTAGGAGATGCAGCTATATTGTTGACGCATGGATGTGTGACGTCTATCAGCCAAAGAGCAACTGTTTGTGCTGATAAACGGTTTCCTTTTTTTGGTGTAGTTCTTTTCCTCCTGTGATAGACCAAGGCATGAAACTGGGATCATCAACTTTGAGGTTTGGATTTTCCTCATCCTGCGAAGTTTAATTTGATCGCGCTATATTTTTGGGTCTTAACCGATTTTCCAGTGTAAGGTCTGATGAACGGGTACTCGAGTGGGCAACTGAGTAAAAGCAAGATGGTCCATCCACGTGCATAGGTGATGGAGGATGATGCTTTAGCCTGTTCAGAATCTTATCGGCATAATCTTTATCCAACGATGAAGACATGTACATTTTTTTGTGGGTTCTTTGATCTTTTAAAAAATCAATTTCTCTAGTGGAATCCGATTTTCCCAACTACACGAACAGGATAACTTGCCATTGTGTACCTGAGGGATTGCAGGTATTGGACATTTGCACTTGGAAATGTCAAAAAGTGATCCCCAACCTTCATCACAAACTAGCTGTTCTTTTTCTTTGCTTCTCTTTTTTAGCTTTTTTTCTTGCTTTTTCATCTGTGTCTATTATGTCTTTACATTGAGTAAGGATTCTAACTTCACTTACTACAGGAAGGCTAAAGGCTTTCAGGCAAATTTCGCGCACATCGTTTACAAGCTGCTGTTTTACATCTGCAAAAACTGCCGACTTCTCGAGGAACTTAGGATTTTTTAGGCTTTTGCGCAAAAATTGATAGTGGTTGACAACGCTTCTGTTAGTTGGCAATACATTATCCGCAAATCTTGCGAAACTTATCACAGATGTGGCAGTCTTTGATCTAGTTGCGGACACTGTCTCAGTCTAAAAGGAGTTAACTTAACACGTGGCAATGGATTTATACTAATCGAAATTTTATGATATAACTTTTAGTCTCCGCATCACTGCAGTGTGGAAAAGTAAAAAAGTGGCCCAAAAACAGTTTTTCGCGAATAACTTCGTTTCTGTTGGAGTTGGCGACTAAAATTGTATTGACTACTGTTAGGAAATCGACCATTCCGCAAATTTTGATACCTAGCACTACACTATATCTCGTTTCGTTTAAGAGATATCGTACTTTTCCAACAAATTTTCCCGCCATAAGAAATTTCAAACTTTGGGGGGGCGGGACGCCCTCGAAACAACGTCCAATCAAAAAAAAATTTTATTTCTTTGAATGTGACCAAAATCCCACCTGATGAGACCCCAAGCATTTTTAATTTCAAAAAAGGTGAAATTATGAAACATTCTAGTGTACACTACTGCATTTTCATAAACTGATACTAATGTACGTGTTAAACAACAAACAGAAAACGGAGAAACTACATTTATACAAAGCAGTTGTACATGTATAGCGATAACCTACCTGGAAGTTAAATGCATAAGTAAATATTCAGCTACGAGCTCATCTCCAAAAGTTGCTAGTTTCAAAAAATTAAGAAGTTCATTTTTGATGGTCAGTCGAGGAAAGTCTAAAAAAAATTCACTTCACGATGCAAAACTCTGACAAAATCAAGCAATAAAGCCACAACTACTAAGCGGCCTGTTACGAAATTAAAATAGTATATATAGCCTAATTCATGTAACAAAGCACTAAATATTTGGTGTTGCTCCTCAATGCCAATGGCATTTGTTGCCAAGATTTGTGGCATTTGTTGCCAACGCCAAAGACAAATGCTAAAGGCTCAATGTCAATGGCTCAATGCCAAGGGCATTTGTCTTCAAAGCTTTTGAAGAACTAGAAGATGGTACACAAGTACAGACTAAACACAGGTTATCATCTGGAAACAATTATGACGCAAAAACAAAGTGAACAACTTCACTACTGAAATGATTTAAGTCGATAAAAAATACAAATGAAGCAACAAAGCATAACAACAAAACCTTGTTTCTTTCTCAGCTTAGTAATCCGCAGGCTGCTCACAACAGACATAACTATCAAAAGCTCATCATCATAAGCTTACAAATTCAACTTGATTTGCATAAAAGTGCTTAATTAAGTTATGTTAATTTTAAGTATACATAGTAGTCTCGCTAAAATTGGCCGGTTATTGTAGTGAGCGAAGACATACGACATCGCTATCATGGCGGGAGGTTTTGGATTGGATTCCCGGGCCGATCAAATCGAACAGTGTCGCCTTGGGCTCGCCACCGCTGCAGCTTTTCCTTGGAGCTGTGTTGCCCAGGCGGCAAGTCACGGAGATGGGCCCCGCCATTTGTTACACGCTTCAGCATAATATCATACCGCGAGTATATTGAAAATTTTTTGTTTTTTAGTTGTTTCATTGAGGTGGGGTAGCCATGAACTGACCTGAAGCCAATTTATCGTTGTTCCACAACAATGGATTATTATGACCCAACTTAATCATGTGAACACAATGAAGTCGTGGTGCATAGGAGGGTGGTGGGTTGTGCGCTCGCAGCTCTTCGTTGGTTTCTGGGTCTGAGGAAAAGATCGTAACTATTTTCCACCCGGTCATAAAGCAGGGGGAATGACGCAACGTAAAACATTGACCACACAAACAACAACAATATAGAAGTAAACACCAAACTGGGGTCCTGGATTACCCCTCCCCCCCACAAATACAGCAAGTCAGGATGGTCTCATTAGTCAACTCTTACGCCACAATGACTAGGAAACTCCCTATTCTACAGATGAGCATACACCATATACAAAGCACTTTTTTGAATGTACAAGTGTCATAGGCTACAAAACAGTCTATTAAATGCTACGTCAAGTTTCACAGCATATGATACATGTTAAAACATATAATCAAATAGCACAACTGTGCTAAACCAAGCCTTGGATAAACGACAAATCTTACGAATTTGTAAAACACATTTCGTCAACTTTTTGTCACATATTGAAGAAATATCGCACGAGAGCAAAATGGAATAACTTTTAGGTGTAAATCTAATTTTAATGTGAAAAGTAGCACTACATTACAAATGCTTATCAGCATTAATGTTCAGTGCTTACCAGCTGCATTTTCGACAGGAACATACTCAAGCGAAGAATCCATCGATAAAATGCCGACAAATTCGTAAATCTCATTTATCTGCAAAAATAATTTGAAGTAAAACCGCAGTAACCTGAATGACAATCCCGTAAGTTTGAAACTCATGATAAACATTTTTTTACTGCCCGATAACGTTTACTGACGTATTCTCAAAACATACCAACAGTAATGCAGACATAAAAAAACAGTAAAATGTGAGATAAAAATCCAAACAGGACATTTCAGCGTGACCGACCGGGCTTGAAGAAAGCGCTTACGCTTCGAGTGTAAAACTAGGGGTTTGTGTTTGAGTTCAGTGTTTCAACGACGTGTTCGTCACGCCGAATAGTCAGCCAAAGAAGAGTTTTCTCCCACAGAAACATAGTACAGCCCATTAGCTTACTTTGAAATCTTCTTTGTGATACACTCTAACAATGCACACAGGACCCTTTTCATTAGGCAATGGGTGATTCTTTTTCAGTGGAGATACAATGGATTGGTTTTCTGTACAAAACATAAAATTTTAGCCTGAATAATCCTATCTTTGCTTCGCATGATTTTACTTTTTACGAGAGGCCATCACTAGGCCAGCGACCCAACTCTGCAAAAAACAGCCTAGATAATAAAAAAACGTAACTAATCACAACTCAGATAAATCACTTAACCAAGTTTAAAATTCCCAAACTCTTGGATCTGCACTACAAACCTACCACCGTATGATACCTGGGATTTGTGCATCGCTAATCAATAGATTGTAATTATTGAGAAAATGCAGTAACAAACGCAAAAATGCTTTAACATTTAACGACTATAGTTTGATCGGCTTCAGGTGGACTCAAGCTTTCACTTAAGAGGTTTAGTGAGTTGGTGGCAAAACAATTCTTAAGTCTACATCAGTTTTGGCACCACTGCTGGACTTACCACCGTTAGCGTTTTGTTTTTGCCTTTTACTATGATCGACACCATTGCGCGTTGGTTGAACTGCAAAAATTAAAGGAAAATTTGGAAACATGTAGTTTCTAATCACAAATATGACTCAACTAACCATCTTCTTCCATCGCTTCTTCATCCTGTTCAAGGCTTCGCTTTCCCACATTCGCTGGCGGTTCTTCGATGGGTTGAGAACAAGCCGCAGAGCTTCGTTTGTTTAACTCATATTTCTAAGATATTAGCAACGTTTACCAACTTGGATGCTTAGTTCATATTTGTATTGTTTTATTGAAACAGTTGACCGTCGCAAATTCAATAAGAAGCACATTTAAAAATAAAGCAAAAAACTAAGAAAGGTAAAGACATAATCAAAGACTTAGCTACTAATGTTAAATCGCATGCAGAGCTATTTACCAACAATTTTAATCAAGTCATGATGATTAACTGCACTTACCTATGCTACTATCGTGTGTGTTAGAGTCATATTTTTCATGCTAATTATGTTCTAACTTTGGCCTGTCAAAATTTCCACGTATTATTCGGCCACGAAATAACTGTTTAACAGATAGTAGCTTAATAGGATTGTGATTTGCAACTTGTTTGAAGTTTGTTTCATTCACAATTCTGTCTTTTTACAACGGCACAATGCAGCTAAGATCGACTAGCTAACTAAAAAGAAACTAACGTGGCCAGAAAGGCCTGTATTGACATCACTACAACTGCGCAGGAATGAGATTGAAACCTCGGCTAGCGCGAAATTGTCCAACAATAATTGAATCACTGTTCGCTATTATGAACATGACAAAACACACCATTGTTTCCGTCACCATTTCACTTTTACTGCAATGACACCTCATTTTACGAAGCAATTTTATTCTTACTTCTTTAACCCAATCGGTTTCAGCTGGAATAACAACACAATACAAAAGTTGACGCGTCGCCATCTTCTCCGTGATAAGGCACTGCATATCCTGCAACCAATTAATAATGTTCAAGTGGAATGCACAAAACTAGAGACAACTTTTCTATGCAAAAAACTGAAGAAAATGGATGTACCAAGTGGCTAAATTCAGGGCATTCTTTTACCTACAACAACTACATCCACATGTAACCATTCTTCCAATTCTTCCGACAAGCATAAACCAAGCATCAAAATTTGTCAGCCATTGTTGTTCTAGATTACAACGTGACATTGGAACTGAGAGCGCCTTTTTTGATCATGGTCATTTTATTTATAGCCTTATATATTTCGTGTTGCAGTTAGAATAACAAAAAGTAGTCCATTCTGTACTGCTGTAAAAGCAGTCCATTCTGTACTGCTTTAAACAGACAGCTGAATGAAAATGATTACTATAAGTCTCCTGTAGTTACTGCCAGGTTATACTTACTTCGTCATATTCTTTGGCGTCCGTAAAAGCACCTGGAATCACTACCTGCAAAGTTTGATATATTAAAGTGGGAATAACACATAGCAATATTTACTGTATCAACACAATATATCCTTGTTTCTTTCAAACCTAAGCAACGATTAGAGCATTAAATTTAGCATTACCCGGCCAGTTGACCAATTGTTAAGCACATCGCTATCAGTGTGGGGTTTGTTTCCCAGAATGAACAAATCGAACACAATGTTGCTGACGGCTCACCACTGCTGCGACGTTCTTCAAAGCTGTGTTGCCAGGACGCTAAGCCACGAGGATGGGCTCCACCAGTTGTTACATGCTTCAGCATAATACCATAAGTGCAATGAAGATTTGATTTTTTTTTATTTATTTTTGTATGCATAGGTTAAGCTACCTTATCTCCACTTGCTCTCAATGAAACTTCATACTTTTCAGCATAAAATTCGGGCTCAAAAGTTTCTTGTACCATGCAACGAAAACGAACCAAGATACCAGAGCGAAGATCATGAGACTGAGTGACATTTAGGGAAGGAATCTACAGGTTGACAAAAGATTATGAAGACATGAGTTAAAAACATCGACTTACTGCACAAAACAAGCAAGATTCTAAGGGCATAATATGATACCATCAACCAAAAAAATATTGTCACAATTATAGATTGCATATGCAAAAAAAATTAAGCTGAAACCTTATAGGTGTTCACTAATTCGGTCATTAATAGCATCTAATTGACTGCACATGATAACAGCATTGTATATCTAGCCACAAGAAACTTGGCACGTAGATACACTTAAGTTACAAATAGACCCAAGTCAAATCGCTATAACTTCAGTAACAAAGAGTGTTTTTTAAAAGCTGTTAAAACTATTGATAAGAATATTATTTTTTAATATTGTAATTGGTAACAAAGTAAACATGAGCATACTAAACTGACCATATTTAAAGCAGATCTACTCTTCAATCGATT
The DNA here is from genome assembly GCA_964006365.1 of Trididemnum miniatum. Classification (NCBI taxonomy): domain Eukaryota; kingdom Metazoa; phylum Chordata; class Ascidiacea; order Aplousobranchia; family Didemnidae; genus Trididemnum; species Trididemnum miniatum. The sequence goes on along the minus strand of OZ023237.1, from coordinate 24,353,291 downwards.
GCTGAAATAATTAATAACTTGTTTTATCCAATCATCATCGACTGTTCGATTTTCTGCAAAAGCAATAATAATTCAGCAAGTAGGAAAAAATAAAAACCCAAGCAACATATTGGAATACAATAAATCAAATTTTTGAAAAAATAGTAAAAAAACAACCGAAATAATTTTAACGCTTACAATAATGATTGTTTGAAACGTTTCTTAAATTTGTTTTCAAATCAAGTCTGGTCAATGTTCTATATTAACTATCAACATCGCTACGTCATAGCAACTGCAATTGTCTCTACTGGTGCTTGACCCTACATGTTACCCTTCAAACTATCAGACCATTGTCAATCTAAAATAGATTTACTGGCAAAAACTTATACCTACGCAACACATTGCACTTGCACAGGGTATAAGAATGAGAATTGTAATAAGGCATAATAGCAAAAAAATTGCAAAATTTGATCAGCAAATGATACAATTAATAAGTTTGTAACTATTTAGAGTTTAGGCCTACTGCATAATTAAATTTCAGAGCAAGATAACTGACATGAATCCATTAAGCAGTTAGTCAGATACCGATGGTATATTGCAACATATTTAACCAGTTACAATAACAAATTAATTATCGCACACACTCCACATACCAAAAATATTCTTAACCATTTCTAATGGCTTTGTACTCCAGTTGTCTACACAAGGCATAGTCTAGGTTGAATTCAAAAATGAAGTATCAAATATCGGTAATATAGGAGAGTGCAAAGCAGGTTACTGTATCAAGTTCTAAGCAATTCCAAGCAGCAGAATCACCAAACTACCGGTACTCTAAAAACAATAAAAAAATACTGAATTGTTTGTTACCGGTTAAGCAAATTTTAATATAAACTGCTAAGGGTGTCTCTATTTATGGAATAGTATGGCATAGTATGGAATAGTATGGTATAGTATGGAATAGTAAGAATAGTATGGAATAGTATGCACCCCTGTCTCCTACAGCTATGCCAGGGATCAAAACATGCTGAGACCCATATCTCCTATTGCCCCAAATGCCCTGAGGCCCATTGGTCCTAGAGCCCCAGTTATGCATAGGATATGCCCCAGTGCTCTAAATTAACATCTTATTCCTAGGGCTCATTTACTGCTTCAACCATCCTGTCCTGAGGACCTTTGACTCCTTTTGCCCTAAATTAGGCCTGAGGCCCATTTAACCCTGAGGGCCATTCACCCTCAATTTGACTCTTTATATTGGCCCCTTTACTCTAGTGCCCCAAACGTCCTATCACCCATTTCTGCTATACTATACCACAGGGCCTTACTTACTATTCCATGATTAGAATGCTCTCTATTTATGGAATAGTATGGCATACTATTCCATAATTAGAGAAACCGTGCATTTTGTGCTAATTCAAAAAATCAATAAAGTGAGTAGAAAGGGTTTGATTTTATTAATTGTATTTTATTGACCATACGATTTTGTGTATGGTAGGCTGAAGTTAAACATACTTGTAAGCAGTATGGCCAAGGAATTTTGGATATTATTTCTATGTAAGATAAAATCTTTGATCCATGTCACACCCTTGTTGCATTAGTCTACCTCAGCTAAATATTTTTATGACACCTGTCTTTGCATGGTGAATTTTAATAAGATACAACATTGCGTGACAGTTTTTATGAATTCAGTGTTACGTTAAGTATCTTCATTACATTAGATAGGAATCGGTATCGGTAATTTTTTTCGGCATCGGTATCGGAATCGGGCAAAATTTTGGTATCTGTGCATCACTACTTCTGACAAAAATCTGAACTTAGCGAGTTTACTCGCGGGAAACCACCAATGTCGCGCGAAAAACATCACACAGTTTTGCCAATCTTTTTTCCCTAAATATGTAAAATGCGTTTTTGAAATCCGTCAAGTGAAAGGCAAACAGGCTACCGGAAACCCACGTTGTAGAGAGAATTCCCTTCAAAGGAAACTCTTGGCTTGGCACCACAGAGTTAACACTATTTAGCAGTACAGTCAAGCAAATTTTTTCAGAGTTTATTACTGAAAGCAGTAAGTAGGCTAAAGCAACGCAAAAATGATATTTCATTGCATAGTGTACCATTAAAAATATCCTATTGTGGGTTGATCCAAGATCATCACCACTGTTCAGGTCAGGTCAAGTATATTTTTTTGGTACGAGATGAAATAAACACAATACACAAACATAATTTCACCATGCAGCGTGGAATGCAGTGAAAGAGCATAGCTCCCTACAAGGTTTAGCAAGTGCGATTTTACCCTAAGAGTAATTTTAATAAAAAAATTGCCCGAAAAGCTTGATCCAGTTTTTGCCTCAAGGTTGAGTTTCAAAAGTGTAAAACTTTTACTTTGCATTTGCATTTTAGAGGGAGCAGAGATCACCACCATATATCGGTATATCATCATACCAGCATTTGATCCAAGTCGGTGGCAGTGTCATACTTTTGGCTCTGCACAGTACTGTTCACGGCAGTAAAAAACAAGAGATACCGTTACTGTATTTTTGGTCTAGTCCAGGAGTGACGAACCTATTTGCTATCGCGGACCACTTTGTCACTTCCCAAGAACAGTTTGATTCGATGACCTTCTTAAGGTCTTTCACTGCTCTGTCCGAATTATCACCAATAAAGAAGAATTACCGGTATATTAAGTAGTAGGGCCTATTGTTGAATAAGTCAAAGGAACGATCGTTCGTATGCGAAGCGCTTCTGACGCCCGGGCGTTGATTGTTCAACTTTCCGATTGATATGTAGCTGATTAATTGTTGCGAGATTTAAGTTTGTGGTACCGGTACGTAAGAAATTGATTGCCACAGTACTTCCCTTGCTATGAATGACGAGAGGCATTGCAAGTGAAGGATTCCGGTGCTAGGCAGAGAAATGGTCTGTAGCAGGAATGGTAAAGCGTTGCAAGCCATCGGAGAACTCAGTTCGAGATACAGGGTGTGTGATTGCAGATCCAAGGGTCAGAAGAAGATTGCGTATCCTTGCGTCGGGTTGTCACCAATGTTAAATAAGTCAAAGGAACGATCGTTCGTATGCGAAGCGCTTCTGACGCCCGGGCGTTGATTGTTCAACTTTCCGATTGATATATAGCTGATTAATTGTTGCGAGATTTAAGTTTGTGGTACGTAAGAGATTGATTGCCACAGTATAATTATTCAGTGTTGTTAAATATTCTACGATTGTATTGGCTTTGTTGTTATCTGCGGTGTTGATTTTATGGACAAATAAACGAGATGAGTTGAGTTGAGTTGAGCAAGCGGGCCGCATAACTTTTTAAGTCATAGACTTATCATCAGTGGTGTAAAGTAACGAAGTCGTTTTACTCAAGTAGACTACCCGGTACTTAAGTATTATTGCTTGGTTACTAGAACTTACTTAAGTGATTTGAATAATACACCACCGGTACTTAAGCATTCTATTTGACTAAGACACCTCCTGAGGACCGCGCTTAGCGAGAAACAGGCTGTAGAGATTTTTTAAGATTTTAAATTGAAAGTTGATCTGAACAATAATGATTGCTGGCTCTGGCTTTAGTCATTGAGCTCTCTGCTGTTCGTACTGATCGCCAATAGGCCTACAGTTTACTTTCACTGACGTAGTTCAATCAGAAAGTAACGCTACTTTAGTGGTTTTAAAAATGGTAAGTATCGTAGTTATTATTACGCAATGTACCGGTATCACGCAAATGGTAAATAATCATGCTTGATAATAAAATTGGCAACATTAGTATTAGGTGTATTGTTTTATTTGAATGTAAGGCAACTGGGCACCAGACAACTGGGCACCGGACAACTGGGCACCAGGACAACTGGGCACCTGGACAACTGGGCACCGGGACAATTGGGCACCAGGACAATTGGGCACCAGGACAATTGGGCACCAGGACATCAGGTTCGGTTCAGGTTCACTAAATCCAAATTTTAAAGGTTCAGGTTCGGTTCGGGTTCACCGAAAAAAAGCGGTTTTTACCGGTTCGCGGATCAGGTTCGGGTTCACTACAAAATCTTTAATTTGGCCAAAAACTAAATTAGGGTCTTATATCATTAAAATAACGAAATATAAATTGCATGCCCAAATCAATTAACGTAAAATAAAAATGTAAAAAGTCATTAAATCTTGAAAAGTAGAAACAATGTTGCAAAGGTTGGAATAGGTGCTTTATCGTTTTGATGATGTCGGTCGTCAGTACCAACGAAACGTCAACATATAAAAAACCTGACTAGATTTAGTTGAGGTTATTGTAAAGTTACCGGAAGAACGAGAAAAACTCCAAGTAAGCAGAAAGAATGTTACGCATCCCAGCACATGTCTAGAGATTTTTATTAATGTTTTTTGAGAATCAGCTCTGGTCCAAGCATTGTTACTAAACGATTTCTGTTCAGGTTTATGTCCACAAAATATTATAGGTTCGGGTTCACTTGCATAAAATTTTAAAGGTTCTGGTTCGGTTCAGGCTCACAGATTTGAAATATTAAAGGCTTGGGTTCGGTTCAGGTTCAATGATCTCAAATTTAAACGGTTCAGGTTCAATGATCTCAAATTTAAACGGTTCAGGTTCGGTTCGAGTTCACCGAAAAAAAGCGGTTTTTACCGGTTCGCGGTTCAGGTTCGGTTCGATTCTCTGGTAAAATCACTCGAGGGTTTTGCAACAACCTACAGATAGCCTATGTTTAGACAAAAAAAACTTTTCGAACATTGGCATTAGCAAAGCTTTTAGCAACAGCAGTGGTTCATGTGATCGGCTTTATCTGTTTCGATGCGTAGTAATGCAAGACCATCGAGTGTCCTTGGCACATTGTCTTCTCAAGTAATTCTTTATTAACTTCAACTTGCTAAAGGATCTCTATGCTGCAGCTGTTGTAACAGGCAATGTCAGAAAGATAAACAACGTACAACGTAGTGAGCACATAGGGAAAGCAGATGCTGAAGAATTGTAAGTCACAAACAATAATTCAGCGAATTCTCGAATGGCCATAGTAGGCTCATTTTTTATCTCATTTTCAAATGACATTCTTTACTGAAGCCACCAAAAGTAAAAGCTGGGTACAAGCTCAGGATAACTTTAAATTGGATTTTGACTCGCTACTTGTTACTCGATCAGGTATGATTATGATGTCAAAAAGTAAAGTCAAAGGAGCAAGGAAAACAGTTTTTATGAAACACGTTTTTGATAAGAATGAATAAGAAAAGGTGGCAGAAATCAGCTCTCTCAATCAGGGGTGCAAATTTATGCTGAGATTTGGGGGGGGGGGGTGATTTAGCAAAACTAATCATTTTTCGATTATTGGGGGATGTTTCGAACGTTTTCGGTGATTGTGTTTTTCTTAATTGGCCTTAGGTCATTTCCTGAATTTTTTGTAGGGTTTTCTGGCAAACTTCAAGAAAATTAGTAATCTTCTCTCAACACGTGTTTTTTCCCTGAAGAATTCTTTATATTGCGTAACTCGTTTCTGGTATATAAGTGCTCAATTTAATTGGACGAATTTGAACTGTTAAATTCTAGATTGGATGGCGAAGCTCTGCCAGTTTGTTCCATAATTTAAACTTATTGGTAAATGTTATTTAATTTTTAGATCAATGCATAAGGTTTTTTGAACGCTTTCAAATCTGTACTAATTAAAATTGAATCAAGTTAAATTTGATGATTTCTCATGTTGTGAGTGAGAGCGAATTGGTTGCATTGACCAATGTCAGCAGAAAAGTTCAGCCTAAGATCTTATTAGAATCAGGGGGATGATTTAGCAAAATTGATCATTTTTCGATATTTGAAAGGATATGATTGGAAATTCAGTTGCTAGCCTTAGCAGTGATCGGTTGAGTCCATTCCTTCTGCTCAGTGGCGCACCCAGGATTCGGCAAAAGGGGGCCCACAACCAGGCGTCTGGGGGTGAAACCCCTAGATGCCAACAAATTTTTACGATTTTCACGTAAAAAAAACACTCATTTTAGCCTTTTTTTTTTTTTTTTATCGAAAAAGGGCATGCAGTGAGTGCAGCATTTAAATGTAAGCAGTGGTTTTGTGTAGCCTAGGCTACATCTCTAAAAAATTTATCCCAAAATTTGGGGGCCCTTTCGCAGCTGCGGTTGTTGCGGGTGGGGGGGTTCTACGCCACTGGTGGTGATCTTGGATCAACTTACAATAGGATATCTTTTATAATGGTACACTAGCTATGTAATGAAATATCATTTTTGCGTTGCTTTAGGGTACTTACTGCTTTTAGTAGGCTGACACAGTGGCGTACGCAGGATTTTTCAATGGGGAGGTTTCAGTGACGTCACATCGTGATGACGTAAGTTTCAGTGACGTCACAGTTATCATAATGCCATAACGAAGAAAACAATTCAGATATTTCATTCACACTTTTACTATGATTCTTTGCGCTTCATTTAGGAGCGAAAAGGTTTCACAAAAACTCAAGCTGTCACTTCGTGGTTAAAAATTTACCAAAAAATTTCAGTCGACTTCATTTTTGGGCCATAGGAAGGTTAACTGACTAAAGTAAGCTAGCTTTCGCAACGTCACAAACAGGGTGTAGCCAGGGGGGTAAAACAAGTAATTGCTTCCCTCCAAAATATCTTTTCGAGAACCAACATTGATATAAACAACATATAAACCTTGATAAAAACATTTAATATGCTCTCATTATAAAGGGGGCGGTTTTCCCTGTCTTGAAAACTAAAGACAGTGAAGCATGAGCAAAAACTGCCCTCCCTACCGAAACATTTTTAAATTACAATAAATCACGCGCGAGAGGACTCTCTATTCATGTGATTAAGGTCAAAAACAGCCTCGATTATATCCAAGTATTTTTCACCCAAATCACAGCGTCGATATCATGTGATATTTTCAAGCACATAATCGGGATGCCTGGGAAACAGAGCACTCCGTCTCCTGAGACAGTTACGGTGCGTAAAAACGATTTTGCCTTAAAAACAAGAAAGGTTTCACTTTTTTTGCAATCGTCAACGTCAAGCGCAGCGCACAAGCAAAGTTTGACTATTAGCAGGCTAAGTATTGTATCACAATGAAAGTTTTTCAAGATTTTATAAGCAAGTTAAATAGCACAGAAAAACATGAGAGCAATTTCGGCTATCTCAGTATGAAGAAAGGAGGTTTGTTCCAAAAAGAGAGGTTTTATTTCATTTATGCTGTCCGTCATTTCATTCCTTTCAATTGCACAGATCGTGCGCTCTGTTGCCTTCTTGCAACTCTGCATGGTCGACCTTGTTTCTACCAGCTAATTTTTAAAGTCATGTTTGAAGCTTAAACGTTTTTTTTTTTTTTTTTTTTTTTAAGTCTTCATCAACTTTGTGTAGCGCGTGCTATTTTGATTTTCTTGCTACACCTATTGTTGAATTGTGTTTATCTGTTACTGCTCGCCACCTTTTTGTTGCAGTCGCTTTCTTTGTGTGATGGTCGTTCCTCCAGATCGCCCACCACTCTTCGAAATCTGGGGGGAAGCTTTGTGGCGATTACATGCTCGTTGGACGTTGCTGGACGTCGTGCAATCTATTTCCCATACGAAATCTGGCTGTTTCTCAACATGCTCCATCGATAGTGCAATTTTTTATCTTTTTCCAATCTTTTCCCACGTTTTGTTATTTTCTTTCGGTTCTTCGTGCCAGTTCCATAAGTTCTTCGTGCATAAAAGCGTTTGCATCAACAGTTTGTGAGGGCGAGGCGAATAGGAACTTCTTTGTACTTCATCGACATTGCTAGATCTTCGTCGCTTTGATTGTGCGAACAAACAGTCAAAAAACTAGGTCTTTTCTTTCTTTTTATTTTTATTTTATTTTATTTTTTTTTAGGTGTCACGTCCATGCGAGTTGTTTTTCTCGCTCTTCGTATGTATTTCTACCTTCATTACGTATGTTTTAACGCTTGTCGTTGTGTCGTGTCTTCCTTTTCTTGAATTTCTCTTTCCATAACTGTCGCCTTACGCTATCTTCATTTTTTTCAAGAATAAAAGACTTGATTGATTGATTGATTGAAAGGAAATCAAATGTAAAAAAATAACTCTTTAGAAAGGCGAACTCTGTTTCCAAAATACCTTTGGGCACTCTCAGTAACAAAATAAACGACAAGCATAGTGAGAAAGCTGGCCATCCTACGGCGTTCACAGAATATGAGGAAGCATCGTTTGTCTCACATATAAAATCGGTTGCACTGTGGGGCTTTCCTTTTGATATGCTTGACTTGAGGGTTCTCGCGCAGACATACTTAAATTCAAAAGGCCGAATAGTAAAGCAGTTTCTTAACAACTTACCTTCTGCTGAATGGGCTGGTTCTTTCCTGAGAAGACACAAATCGGAACTGGCGGCAAGAACTTGCCAAAACATCAAAAGGGCTAGAGCTTGCGTTAGCGCCAAAGAGGTTAGCGCATACTTCAACAATTTGGAACAAACTCTAAAAGATGGCGAGGAGATACCACCTTCAAATTTATTTAACTATGATGAAACGAACCTAAGCGATAATCCGGGAGTTAAAAAATGTATCTTCAAGCGTGGCACTAAATATGCTGAACGCATCAAAGATAACACAAAAGCGTCCATATCGATTATGTATTGTGGGTCAGCAACAGGGGATTTGTTGCCATGTTATGTCGTATATAAATCGGAACACCTATGGTCAACGTGGACAGAGGGAGCACCGCCCGGAACTCGTTTCAACAGAACTCGAAGTGATTGGTTTGATGCGTGCTGTTTCAGCGACTGGTTTGAAAGTCTATTCCTTCCTCATGCAAAAGAGCTCTCTAGAAGAAAATTACTCATCGGAGATAACTTAAGCGCCACTTTACAGAGAAGGTGTTATCTCTTGCTTCGGGAAACAATATTGCTTTTGTTTGTCTTACTCCCAACTCCACGCATTTGTTATAGCCACTTGACGTGGCATTTTACGGGCCACTCAAAAAGAAATGGAGAGGCATTTTGGATGAGTGGAAGGCTTGTGGAAAAAAGGCTAGTAGGAGTCAAGTAAGGACGCCTTTCCTGGATTATTACGAAAGCTTAACAATTGTCTTATTAATAAAGCTGAGAACTTATAAAATGGATTTAAAAAATGTGATAAGTTATTTATCCCTTGAATCCTTAAAAGGTGTTGGAACGGCTTCCAGATTACAGTTTAAAACAAAACGATGATACCAATTCCTCAACCAACACGGATTGCAGAGTGTCGGATGCAGTTCTTGGAGTGCTTAGAATGATAAGAGGAGTGGATGAAGAAAGACCAAAAAAACGAAGAAAGAAGATCAATATTGCTCCTGGGAAAAGCATCACATGTGATGACGTACCAACAGCCGAAGGAGGTGAGTGAAAAGTTTTTTACGTAAAACTTTCTTATTTTTATGAAACTCAAATTTTTGAGTTAAAGGTAGGCTTTTGCAAAAACTTTGTAGCTCTTAATTAGTATTTTTTTATTGCAGGTACGTCGAAAACTTCAAATGCTGCAATAGATAGTGAAAATGAATCGGAAAATGATGAAACAAATGAAGAGGAAAGCATGGAAGACGATGCTTTCTCAAAGGATGAATGGAGTTCAGATATTGATGTTGAAGCAGATGGGTCTAATATAGTAGATATTGCAAAAGAGGGCGAATTTGTAATTGTTCAATATGAAGGCCAGAAGTTTCCTGGAAAAGTGACAAAGATTGAGAGCGAAGGAGTAGTGGTGTCTACATTGACAAAATGCAAGCGATCCGGGTGGAAATTTCCCCAACTCAAAGATGAAATGCTGTATGATTGGGATGATCTTGTTCAACTACGACCCAAAACTATTCCATTAAACAACCGAAATTTTTTCCGGTTTCCAGATTTAGAGAGTATGTGGGGAACGTAATTACACAACGCCGGTAAAAGTTAAATGTTTTAAACTATTTTTCTCTATTTGTCAGTAACTTCTGTAAACTTCATTAAACCCTGATTCGGTAGTTCATGTAAACATGTTCTTTTTGCTGCTATGTGCTGTCTAATGTCAATGTACTGCGGTACTTGAGTAGTACTGGTGTCGATAAGTTTTTTTAAAACTCGAGAATATGTTCAAAGTAACTTCATATAGACTCAATTTCGAACAAGAATTAAGAAAACATCTTTGTTCAAAGTAACCCCGACAGCGGGGTTACTTTGAACACCGACAATTTAAAAAAAAATAACGGTCAAGTTGGAGACTAACACTGAGTGACGACTGTAATATTTAAAGACCTACTCATTCCCCCTATATTTGAACAACTTAAATGAATACTGGTTTAGAAACAACAAATGTACATTATTTCTAAGTCCAAAATCGTTCAAAGTAGCCCCGGTTTACGGTATAGTTACTGAAAGAGTAACTAGTTACTTTCGTAGATTATTAGTTACTTTTTGCTAGATTATTAGTTACTTTCGTAACTAGTTAACTGCTCATCACTGGCAACGGACCACGAGTTATGTTATTATTATTACATAACAATGGAAGAACTGGTGAATCCTGAAACAGATAAAAGGCTTGTATGGTATAGGTTTGTATGATTCCTGTGTGATACGCGCGTGAGGTTCCATCGGGGGCGCAGCTTTTGATATCGCATCGCAAAGATTAGACGAAAAAACAAAAAGTTCAAGGAAAAAGAAAGAAGGAAAAAAAAGTTCGCGAGCTGCAGAAAATTCTTTCGCAGGCCGCATGTTAGTCACCTCTGGTCTAGTCTAATCGGGAATGATGCTGTTGTTCCTGCTGCCTGTTCTGGACCCTGTTGGTAGACCACGGTTATGTCGAAATAACCCTTGGTCCAGTGATGATCGGAGTCAAAATTTTTTGACTCCTACTCCGCTCCTGCTCCGAAAAATTTGACTCCTACTCCGCTCCTACTCTGATTGTTTTAAAAATGTTAAACTCCGACTCCTGTTAATATGGCAGTTTCAGTAGATTAGCAAAACACATCTGAACTAAAAAATGAGGAAAATCTGTTAAAAAAAAAGCAAACTCCGGCTCCGATTTTTTTAAAAGTGGCTTCTACTCAGGTCAAAATTGCGATACTCCGGCTCCGGTAGTTGATCATCTCTGCCTTGGTCCTGGTAGAGCCTTTCTACATGTATCAGTGTGGTCGCTAGAGTCATCAGCATGTTACTAGTGCCGGTTTTGCTAGATTATTGGTTAGCCTATGGTATGGTAGACTGGTGAGTAATATTAGTTTGAATAATCAGAGGCCAGCTAAAGTAAGGTGATCAGCAATCCAAGGTTCCAGTATCACTGCAGTAGCAGTTACTAGTTGGCAACAGCTTAGAATATGACAGTATCATATAATATGTTTAGGGTGCGTAGCCTACATGTGGTTTGAAAGTTTGGTGTGAGTCTGTGGGTGGGTCCTGCTACAACCTGCAGGAGCACAAGGACCACCTTTGCAAGTGAGTCAGGAGCACAAGGACCCGCTAGTAAGTTACCGGTATTACTAAGGGCCCTAACCGAACCCTAGTCCGTAGTAATAACTCACTAGCGGTCCTTGTGCTGCTAACTCACTTGCAAAGGCAGTCCTTGCGCTTCTGCGGGTTTTAGCAATGCACTGTGCAGGTGTGGGCTACCAGGATCGGTTCACTCCAGCAGACTAAGCAAGGATTATTTCATTCATGAAATTGGCATTGCAGTGCCATTGTTCTGTCTGTAAACTGTGTAGACCTACTGGGTATATAGTAATTAAATGAGTATATATCGGTACTAGTTGTTTTTTGAGGTTTCAAAATAATCTGACATGAGCATGAGGGTGATATACGATACCGGTACAGTAACATATTATAGCAGGATGCCACAATTGCAACTGTTGATAATGACAAATTGATTATAGATAATACGGTTTCTCTAATTATAGAATAGTATGGCATAGTATGGAATAGTATGAAATAGTATGGCATAGGCTAGTAGGTTGCCAGTAACTTCGCCACATGGTAACTTCGCCACAGTAACTTCGTCACATGGTAACTTCGCCACACTATCATACATCAAAAATTTACATTGCCTACACCGAAACAAGACTTTAAATTCCCGGTTGTGGTAAAAAATTTTATCGGGCTTTTCCACAGTCCAGTTAAATTTATTAAGGTAACATCGTCACATGGTAACTTTGCCACATAATCCAAACTGTGGGGGAGAATGCATGGGGTGAGTGGGGAAGTGTGTTGGGGTGTAGGGGGAGGTGGGGGGAGCTGCGGAAAGAGATATGGGAGGTGTAGGGAAGTGTGTTGGGGTGTGGGGATGAGTAAGGAAAGATGTGTGGGGAGGGGTGTGGGAAAGTGTATGGGGTGAGTGGGGAAGTGTGTTGACGTGAGGGGGAGGGATGTGGGGAGAGGAATGGGTGAGGTGTAGGGAAGTGTGTTAGGGTGTGGGTCCCTAACACACCTCCCCACATCTCCTCCCTCACCTTTCTTTACATCTACCCTTACCTCCCCCATACCCCAACACACCTTCCTGCACCTCCTCTCATACCTCTTCCCACATCTCCCCTTCCTCCCCCGACACCCCAACGCACTTTCCTACACCTATCCCCAAATCTACCTTACCTTCTCAAAGTGTGGCAAAGTTACCATGTGACGAAGTTTCTGTGGCGAAGTTACTGTGGCGAAGTTACCATGTGGCTAAGTTACTGGCAACCGGCTAGTATGGCATAGCATGGAATAGTATGGCATAGTATGGAATAGAATGGCATAGTATGGAATAGTAAGTAAGGCACTGTGGTATAGTATAGCAGAAATGGGAGATAGGACGTTTGGGGCACTAGAGTAAAGGGGCCCATATAAAGAGTCAAATTGAAGGTGAATGGCCCTCAGGGTTAAATGTGCCTCAGGCCTAAAAGATTGCATACTATACCATATATCCCCATATTGCATACTACGCCTTACTATTCCATATTATGCCATACTATTCCATACCATGCCATACTATTCCATACTATGCCATGCTATTCCATACTATTCCATACTATGCCATGCTATTCCATAAATAGAGACACCCACAAATTGATTATAGAAAATACGCCAAATGGGAGCATTGTGTACCGGTACTCATGTAACTAAAATAGGTGCGATATTAATTAGTTTCAAATGATCATTGACATTTCAGTTGCATATCTGTCAAGCATGGCAGTAACATACCAGTAGGCCTACAAATATTTTTTTCCAAGAAGCCTGGCCTGAGCACTGCCAAGTAGCTTTGCTTGTTCATTGTTGCTCTTAAATTAGGTTACTTTACATGTACGCTGTCCACATGTCCAAAATTGGATGAGAGGACAGGATAATGGCACATTATTGCTTAAAAATTGCAGAAACACTCCACTACCTTAATTTTTATTGTATAATGAAATATATTTTGTCCTTAATCAGACATCATCAGTCTTATCCAAATAGCAGAATGGTCGATATTTGGATTTCATTTGAATAAGACTGATGTCCAATAAGGACAAAATATATTTCTTTGCATATATACCGGTAACTAAAATTTATGTCGTAGAATGATTCTGCAATTCTAAATAATAATGCACAATGAAGAGTTACAATTTGCCAACATAAGCAGTGATCCTTGTAGTAACACTACCAAGTCAAGCATTGGTAAAGATTGCCAAGTAGAAAACTCATACATTGCTAGTCTATTTGACATGGTTTTGTTTACACACCAACTTGTCAAAAGTGAAGTGCTATTGAAGTGTGAATGAAGATACTTGTTTTGAAGGAAGCATTATGATGAGAATGACTGCTTAATGGGTACATGACAATTGGACGCCAGCGGCTTGACGTGAAGACGACTTGACGGGAGGGAGATTTGATGCAAAGTTTTTCCCCTTTCAAAATTTTCCATTTTCTCCTGATTCAAAGAAGATATCCATAACAGCACAAAAATTCCTATCTGATAAATTATATATACCTAACTGCTTATTCATGACATTCTCTCATGTTTATACCTTTGAAGTTCTGCTGTTGATGTTGTAGTATTTTTGATTTTGTAACTGCAGAAGTAACAGATTTACAAAAGCCCTGAAAAAACGAAAAGGTCAATGAAGTTAATATTAAGCAAATTACTGAATTTTGTTTTTATTTTTCAAAATCATTACAACTGATTATACATCCCAGGGAAGTGCGAACTATTCTTGGGGGGGGGGGGTGATATATAATCCGTTTAATTGCATAGAAACAACAGCTATTTCTTTGATTAACCGAAGTGTTAGTTGCAAGATCAAGTGAAATTATTATTCAAAATCATTAGCTTGCAAGCAAGAAATCTAAGCCAGTATCCAAAGTCTTGCTTTAATCTTTACTAAGCTTCCAAGGTCATTGTGACTTCCTGATGCGATATGATTCTTATTGTCGAGTGATTTTGCAATATTGTTTGAAAATGCAACTGCTAAGTCTAGCTGCCCTGTGAACTGCAGTTATTTATCTTATTTAATCAAAAAGTAATGGAGAAATAATCAAAAAACCAATGTAGAAAATGTCATGAAAATTAAATTATAATATAGTAAGATCATAAAATCGGCAAAAGAGATTTACTCCTCTTTTGCTGTGAAAGCTTTAAATTGTCAGATATATACATATCGCTCCTTGCTGCAAGTATGTTAAGCACTTCGTTAGCAGAACAGTAGCAGACTCTTTTGCTGTGAAAGCTATGAATTGTCCGATATTATATATATATTATACTGTACAATATAGTAAAGTAAGAGTAAGTTCTTCAGAAGACTAATTTTTAAGTTATTTGGAAATTTGTTCCATAGTTCATGTTAAAGTTTTTTTTTTGTTTTTATTATTTATAAAATGGAAGGAGGCGTCATATGACTGAATATCATTAAGGTGGAAACACAAAGTTTGAAAACCACCACTGTAAGTATCTAGTAAGAATATCAGAGTTTTTTACAAGGTACTACGCAGTCTAATTTTTTGTGAAAAATATAAGCACATGCCAAGCATGCTGACCAGCTATTGGTTCCATTGAATAAGGTATTGGGATAAAAAGATGTTTTGAAAAGTATTTTTTCTGGAAAACACAGGTTAGAATAAGCAACAAAAATTGCGCTTTTTGTGATTATCATATCATAATGTTTTTAAATTTTGTTATGTGGTTTTGGACATAGTTGTTCCGTATTGTTATCACTGATGAGAAACTTAATCCCGAAACAGGATGGCTCAGGTCTTATATGTCGTGTGTAGCCAGTGTTTTTTAAAGGCGTTTTATGGAATCAAAGTGGTCTCTCCAAATTGTCCAGCGGTCTCTCAAAATTTTTGGTTAACGTTGAAACAGTAATTGTTGACAGCAATTTGATTTACAAATTTAAAAACTCGCTGTCATTCAAAATTGCGTGATAGTTCCTCAAGCCAAACCTTAAAAAAACACTGTGTATTGCTATCATAAATATTGCTTGTTTTTGCACCTCCAAACGCCGAGGAATATTATTCAATTTTACCAGCAAAGATGTCGCATACGACCCATAGGCGTCCATTTTCAGGCAGCGAGGGTGCACTGCCTATGGGTATAAATTACGAGGGGGCAAAATTGGTCAGGCCTCCGCAGATTTCATCTATGTAATTTATTTTGATATTAAAATTTACTGACTGTTATTGTGTGAATTACTGAAAAATACGCGTGTATTCAGCCGTAAGCGCTTCGTTTTGTGCTTGAACATAAAGTTAATTTCGCGAAGAGGTTTGTTAGAGTAAATACTTAAAAAGGATTGGGTGTGAAGTTGAGAGTGCACGCATCTTAGCAAACATTCGTAAGTAGTAGTTTTGGGATTGCGAACTTCGAAACTACGTTTTAATGTCATTATATCAATCGTTTAATTTTCGCCGTAAGGCAACCAGAAAGGTATCTAATAAGAACTTACAAACTGACGAAAGGTGATTAAAATTGCAATTAGTAAACGATAAAGGTCTGTCTACAAGTAAATACTCAAAAGATGAAAATCTGCACGGCTTACTTAATAAGTAAAAAACGTTTGGCGTCTATTTGTTTGAATAATAGTAGCTCTCGTCTGTATGCACGATGTAAAAATCCAATTGACTGCGGTTTACTAAACATTTCCTTCATTCCTGGCTAAAAACCAACGAACGTAAAGAAATATATTGCTATTAGAGTAACTGTTGCACACATTTTGAAAGTTCATAGATTATGAATTTTTTCACGCTTGAAAAAACTTTTCGTCCCTCAGAATTCGGTTGTATCAACAAAAACTCCACGCCTACGTGCACGACCTTGTTTTACTTCATTCGAAAGTGACTAATCAATTTATAGTTCAGTAGAAAGAATTCAAAACCTTTGAAACTCTCTATGGTTTGTGGACTTCGCGCTGAATGCCATATATTTCCTCATTTAAAATGTTATGTTTTGTGGTTTTAAGCAACACTCATTTTTTCGTGTGCATTTTCTATGCACTATTTTACATGTAATTAATAATTAATGACACGTATTTATCAGTGCCTTTAAGTCTAATAAAGATTTTTCGGTAGTTTACGGAGACAAGCAGATTAATGGTCACAAATCGTGACCTTGTTGGGATTATTTTTAGCTGCTCAAATTACGCATTAAAAATGCAATCAGCGCTTTAGATAAAGCGTCCGCGCTCACTTCGTTTTAGCTCATTGTTCAATAACGAAGTTAGACAGCACGGTATTAAGAGTAGACTTAAGCTTATTGTTGTAAAAGTAGTTGGTTGCGGCCTCGACTAGTGAGAGGCTGGGCTGAGAGCTTGGTGCTGAAGTTTATGATCTCGCATGGTTGATCACAATACTACCAGTTCAAAAACATTAAACAGTTCGTTTTTGTAAATAGGAATATGATGCTTTTAAGACAGTGTCATTAGTCTGCCTCAACAACTAATCTATTAACTTGATAACTCAAATTGTTGCGGTTGTTTTGCTATGAGAAATCTGAATTTTAGTTTTATTCGAAAAGCTGAAATGAAGTCGTTGTTGTTTTTAAAATTCTTACGAGAAAGCAAGAGAGGGCTGTGATTATATTCGTTAAGCTGTTAGCTAGTTCATGACGCTAAATCTCTAAGCAAAACCTGTAAAGCAATGAGTAGGTGTAGTAGTTCATGAGACTGGGACCCTTGCTGAGAAAGCCCAATTAGAAATTGTTTGAAGTTAAACCCTTAAACGTTTTGCTATGATTTATCATTTATTGCAGACCACAGGTCCATAGACTAAAGCCGAAAGAACAACGTACACGCAACAAAACCGACAATTAATCATTACTCTGCAAACAATAAGGTAAAAACATCTAAAATACGCAGAACGGAAAACTAACACGGAAAATCATTGACGCAGTTGTCAGCTTGTTAGTAGAATTTAGGCACCAAGAAATAGACGAAAACAACCACTTTTACGTCAAAGCACTGAATATTTATTGAGAGTGCACTGAATGTTTATAAAGTTCACGCGAAAACGTTTTTTCAGCGATTTACGCAAAAACGAAAATTTTAACTTTTTGTAAATTGCTTTGGTTATTTGAATGATGACTACTTCAAGTTTTAAATCTCAGTCAATAAAAGGCTTTTTGCTGCATATTCGATCGCAGAACCGCTGTATGCGAACCACGGCTGGATTCACGCATAGGCTAAGCTGGCTGAAGCCTAGGGCCTCGGAGAAAATGGGGGCCCTTGGAGAAAATGAGGGGCCTCATCACGAACAACGAAGACTTTTTTTAGTCTTCACCGATATTTTCACTGAAACACGACATCTGCGGACATGATTGAAGACTTTTTTTTTGGTCTTCACCGATTTCTAGTAGAAAAATGGAAATAGCCTAGGGCCTTTCATTGTGTAAATCCGTCTCTGATGTGAGCACTTCTTGCCTCTTTGTGGCCGAATTTATTGAAAAAAGGACGTATCCTAGTAATAACTTGTTGCTTGGATAGTGTTTAAGAAAAAAGGAAGTGTTGTTGCAAGCCGTTCAGATCCCATTTCCTTCGGTTATATTGATATTATTGAAGTTACTTCAATATGCAAGAAGCATCTTTAATTTGCATCAGCATTATTGAACATTATGCGAAATCTAGTACAGTATTATTCAAGGCGAGCATTAGGTTTTTAGATAATAGTTTTTCAAGTGCAATATTCTCTATCCTTTGATACAACTGCAGTATTCTATGTTTCAGATTTTTTGACGTTGTAAACTAGCTGTTTCTGGTTGAAGGTGCTTGCTAAACGGTTTCTGTTGGCGTGCAAAAGTTGTACTGTGGTAATGTCGAACGAACAAGAAGTGCAACAAGCCGAGAAAAAGAAGCCTAACATTCAGTTGTATCATTTAATGCCTTTATACACTGCTCCCTCCGCATCGCCATTTGTTGTAAAACTCATGACTTATTTGAGAATGGCTAAGATAGATTACTCCGTAGTCGAAAGCAGGCAAAACTCATCAAAAGGAAAATCCCCTTTTGTCTTGTTTAACGGAAAAGAAATAGCAGACACAACTTTTATAATTAATTTTCTCAACAAAGAGATGAGTGTTGACTTAAACTCCGGTTTAAGTGAGTGTGAAAAAGCAATTTCATTGGCATTTCAAAGATTGAACGAAGAGAATCTTTATTGGGTTCTAGTACATGGTAGGTGGCACGTCAAAAAAGAAGTGTTTTTTACGCAATTTCCAATTTCTGGCTTTATGCGTACTGGGATGAGAGCACTGGCATATCTTCAAATTAAACCAGCAATGGATGCAAATTTACACGGCCACGGAATGGGCCGTCATTCAAAAGAAGAAATATATAGTATTGCAGAACGGGATATCTGTGCACTGTCGACATATTTGGGAGAAAAGCAGTTTTTTATGGGAGAATCACCAAGTGAAATTGATTGTACTTTATTTGGTACTCTGGTTCAATTTGCTTATGTAAAAATTGGCTTAAAGCAAGAAACACTCCTGCAAGAGAAGTATCCAAACCTATTAGCATACTGTGATCGAATGAAAGAAAAATATTGGCCAGATTGGGAAGAACAATGTGCCAAGAAAAAGTGAAAAAAATACAAAATAGTCGTACAATGAAATTTCTTTTCGATCAAATAGCGTCCTTTCATATGTTTGTGAATTGTATCGTCCGTTTATATATCCAAAAAATGTGAATACGCAGAAACCATAAATATGAATACGCAGATACGCTGCTGATTTCGTTCTAAAAAGCTGTTTAGGAGTTGACGAAACCATAAACCAAAGATTATGTTGACGAATAAATAACTGAGGTTATTTTTAAATTATATTGAACTGAAAAAATTACACTGTTTTAGCGTACTTATAAATTAAGGCGTGCTTAATTATATTAATTGCAATATGTGAGTACGTAAGTTGTGCTGTGTTAATTGTGTTTGATGTTCTCACTTTTTATGCAGTTTTAATCATTGCACTACCTGCGCTGAGCTCTTGTGTTCCTGCTCAAGTTATTGCAGTATTATTACATAGTCTATTCAACTCGTTATTGATGTTGCATTCTTCTTTGGCATGAGCAGATTGCTTTGGATAAGAATTACTTTTGCTATCACTTAGGAACATAGGCGTCGATCCGGCGGGGGCAGGGGTGCGTCGCTCCCTTAGGTCAATCACCAAAAAAGGCAACATATGTCTGGCCCCGCAATGTTTTGATAACTACCTGTATATTAAAAGTTAAATGCTTACACAGTAGCTTAAACAGTTACAAAGTATAAAATCACAGTGTGGACTGATGACCACTTTGGTAGGCTAACTTCGGTTACCCTTGTTTTAATTATAAAGAACAAATTAGAGAGCGCCCAGGTTCCCAAGTTTGGTAGGCTTTTGTTCAAGATAGACTCTTCTGCATCGATTCCGTGATAATGATACGTCACTTAAATCCTCGAAGCGAGAATATCTTGCCTTCCCACGATGCACAATTAGAGTTACAGTCAGTGCATGAAGCAACGCAGTTTCGAAAGTAACGGGATATAAGACTTAAAGATTAGGAGAGGGTAGATGACAAGAAAGCATCGCAAAAAATAGCAATGCAGGGGATGGAGTAGCAATCCACGACCGGTTCCGCTCTCATTTTGAGCTCATCAGGTGAATATAGCTGGAAAATGGTGCAAAAATGGCACTGAAGTGAAGGGATTTGAGAAACAGTAAAAGATTGAGAATAACAAGTAATGCAGCTCACCGTTTCCAGCAAACCGTATTCGTTGTTCCTTCGAAAAGTTTAAAGTGGAAACAGTAGGTTTCATAGAGGTGAAGGAAAAATTTCTTAAATACACCAGTTGCCTTCTTAAATACACCACTGGTGTATTTAAGAAACTTTTCCTTCACCTCTATGAAACCTACTGTTTCCACTTTAAACTTTATGTTTCGCTTACGTTGGCAACTGGTGTATTTAAGAAATTTTTCCTTCACCTCTATGAAACCTACTGTTTCCACTTTAAACTTTTCGAAGGAACAACGAATACGGTTTGCTGGAAACGGTGAGCTGCATTACTTGTTTCTCAATCTTTTACTGTTTCTCAAATCTTTTCACTTCGGTGCCATTTTTGCACCATTTTCCAGCTATATTCACCTGATGAGCTCAAAATGAGAGCGGAACCGGTCGTGGATTGCTACTCCATCCCCTGCATTGCTATTTTTTGCGATGCTTTCTTGTCATCTACCCTCTCCTAATCTTTAAGTCTTATATCCCGTTACTTTCGAAACTGCGTTGTTTCATGCACTGACTGTAACTCTAATTGTGCATCGTGGGAAGGCAAGATATTCTCGCTTCGAGGATTTAAGTGACGTATCATTATCGCGGAATCGATGCAGAAGAGTCTATCTTGAACAAAAGCCTACCAAACTTGGGAACCTGGGCGCTCCCTAATTTGTTTTTTATAGTTACAAAGCATATTAGCACAAAATTGTAGTATTGTTTAGTCCGAATTTTACGCTCACGCTATTATTTGGAAGCAAAAAGAAAACTCTTACAGCGTGTGCTTGGTCACGATGCTACTGATACCTTGAAAAATCGTTTTTAAGCATAGGATAAAAGCTCCTACAAAAATTCTCGCCCCCCTGCCATTTGCCTTTTTCAAAGAGAAATCAACGCCTATGCTCGGGAATGAAAACGTTCCTGAGTTTTCGGATTGTGGGAAGTCTTGTGATGGAAAATATGTATGTTGTGGAATGCTGTGTAAAACGTTGCTTGCGCAACCTATTATAAAATTACAGCAGGTATGCCTTAACCATATAGCTGGTAACAAAATTTAAAGTGTTTTTTGTTTGCGTGTGCGCACTAGCGTTGCATAGATTGTCCCTATTTCGTACAATAACTGGTTGATTTAAAAAAAAGGCAGAATTTCGTGATCCCTGACTGTCGATGCCGCGTGAGTTGGTTTCCCTTATAATCAAATTCTATGTCGTCATGCTGCGGTATGAGCGCTGTTGCAAGTACAAGTGGAAAGAAACACTTCCTAATCACGACTGGTACTATTGATGAATAGCTAATTACTTAAAACAGTCTTCGGTTTAAAAGCTTATTCGCTGTCTACAAGATCGTGTTTTTGTTCGTTGGTTTAATCTTTCATTTAGCGATAGAAGGTCGACTTGTTTAAGTTTGCTTTAAGACGGCATGGCGGTGCACTAGTGAAAATGTTAATGTTTACCATTACTTTGATCCAATTCACCCACTGCTATTTACTGCCTAGTGCCTACCACAAGTTATGCTTTCCGAGGTACGTGAACTATTGATCAAAATATTAGAATTAATGAACATTAGTATATCCGTTTTGCGCAAAACTTTTGCTGCACCGCTCTTGGCTAAAAGTGTGGTCATGTAAACACCTGAAAAGTTCATATATTGACTTATTGTCGTACCAAGTTTTCCGAGTTAAATGCATTCTATACCTATTACCTATATTCAATTGTATGTGATGCAGTTCATAATATGTTTATGCTTGAATTATTAATGATGATATAGTTTAATTGTTTGACTTACTGGAGTCGTATAAGAAATTTTTGAAGATTATGATATTTGTTTATGAATTTTTAAACTTATTTCTGTTTTGAAGTATTTTGATTCAGATTGCATTGATAAAGCAATTGCTGTTTTAGCTTCAGTCGAAATTGCTTACTGGTCATTGACCGCTTAAAAATATTTAACCAAGCCCTCTTAACTAGCCTTTACTTTCCAGTTATCTCTTCAATTAAAAAAAAAGTGTATGTTCTTGGTTCAGTTTCATTTAACTTCCGTGAGTTTCATAGCCAGTTTATTCCTGCAGGTAGACTGCCACTACCAAATTTAAGTCGCAACAACGCGATAAAAAATATTTTAGCTAATACTCTTCATTCGCTGTTGCCACCGACGCATTTGTGAGCAAGGTTGCCTTCTAATGCTTGCAAAAACATAAATTCATGGTCGGTATGTGTCGCAGAGAATTGTTACGAACCTGCCTTGTTTCATCATATTACCAGGGTGAAATTTTTTTCTGTACGGCTTTCGTCATGCGTGGTGCGCTGGAAAAGTTATCGTTTGAAGGAATTTTGTTAATGTTAATAGAATCCAACGTTGGTTTCAGTGACTTGGGATAGTTAGATAAGATTTTTATCTTGTTTTGATGTGAAGAGAAGTTACAAAAGAGCATAAAGAAGCTACATTATATGAATGTTTTGCCTTAGCATTTTGTTTAGAATATTAATCATACGTTAGCAACGTGAACAAACCACAACTGTAAACTTGCATACCTATTCTTCAATTTTGTCCTTTCAATTATAAGCAAATCAATCATAAACCACAAGCTTATAAAAAAGGTGGAGTGCAGCAAGCAGAACAGGACTATTCGGCGTGAGACGATCAGGGTTAGTTATGATGACAATAGGGTCAGGTTAGGGCGATATTAGGGTTAGCGTCCCAACGACGAGTCGGTCACGCCGATTAGTATCGTAATGTGCAGCAAGATCATCACCGAAGACAAGAAAACAAAACAGATATTGCAAAAACTTCTCTTCAGCATTAGCACACGCGACGTTTATCACAGGGAGTCAATTGAAAAAGCTTATATGCATTATATATATAATATCGCAGAAATATACTGTATATTATACATTTCTGCAATACACATTATGGTACATTTTCTGCAAATATTAATCGATGTATATTATACTATGTACTAGAAATTTTACGTTGTATGAAGTGAAAATAAAAAACAACATACAGTCAACTCTCGATATAATGAACTTCAGGGGCCCGCAGAAAAAGTTCGTTATATCAAAGGTATCAAAAGCCACAGATAAAGAAATCGGAACTTCTGAATTGGTTCGCTATATCGTGTAGTTTGTTATATCAAAGGTACGTTATATCGAGAGTTGACTGTATTTGGAAAACTAGTATTTTTTCATCTAAAAACGATTTTTTTTTTTGATAAATCCGATTTGAAGTCTATGCTTAAAACATGAACTTATGACCCTACACAAATGGATGTAAAAATGCTCCAAGAAACAGAACAAATCACACTCAATCAATTTTATGCTTAACTGCGTTTACTAGAAGCAGCAATATAAAAACGAGTAGCACAGCACCCCTACATATCGTTTCAAAAACAAAGTTGCATTCTGGAACTACTTGCTACACAGATGCAAACAATGATATACTATGTTACTACATTACTGCCTCAAGCAACTATTTCGAGGCTCTAACCCTACTCGCTCAGAATAACTGAACAAAAATTATTGACTGTTCATAGTAAATGTTCTTGCGTGTGAAAATCGTTTACGGTAGTTCCCAAAAAGCATTCAAGACAAGGCTTTCTTACGATAGCCAATCAAGCAATCATAAAAACGTCAAGTGAGTGTAATAAAGATTCGTGAAGAACCTAAAAAAACTTTGCTTGGATATCCGAACACGGACAACTGACCGCCGTGACAACTGACCGCGAAAAACAGCTCAGTGCGCTGCACAGCAGCGAAAATGCTTCGTGCGCTGAATAATTTGACAAGGCTTGAAAACAGGCTCACAGCGGGAAGTAGGTTCGGTTAGTTGGAGTTAGGTTCGGTTAATTTGTTCGGTTGGCTGAGTAAGGTTCGGTTGGGATTAGATGTGGACCTGTGGTCAAGGTTAGGTTCGGCCTGGGTTTGGTTCGGTTAGGCTTAGGTCCAGTTAAGGCGGGTTATGTTCGTTCAGGATTTGTTCACGTGGCGAAAATTCTTGTTAATAAATTAGGGGTTTTTGGCGGTCAGTTGACTCGCGGTCAGTTTGCGGCGGTCAGTTGTCGTGTACCGTGGATATCAATGCTGAACATTTGTCAGGTAAATCTCATAATAACAGAGTACAGGTAGCAGTTAGCAGGGTTGGGAATCGATACGCAAAAAAGTAAAGAAATAATCGATCTCGATGGTAGTTTAAAAAAGTAAAGAATATTGTAATCGATATTTGACATTACAATGAGCATTTAGCGGAGTACGCCAAGCATTTTTTGTGATGGCCTAACATTCATGCGATAACTTACAGACAAACGACGGACATAGTATATGCAAAGCAACTTTGCAATCAAAAATCTTTTTTTTTTGGCACAAAAAAAGTTAACCTGCAAAAACGAGGTAATGACGTACTGACGATTATTTTTATATTTACTAAAGTGAGATACGATAACCTGGACCAAAAGAATCGAATATAAAATATCAAATTGTGCCGATTAAAAGTAAAGACAAGGCCATATTCGATACTCATTCAAAAAGGTAAAAGCTCCAGTGCATTCGATGAACAAAAAGTAAAAGAATATCGCAATCGAATATCGATTACAATCGATTTTTCCTAACTCTGGCAGTTAGCACATTTATGAAATAACTAAAAGTAGCTGTAGGCTATAGATATTTGCCAAAACCAAAATATGCCTCTTAGCTGGGTTACTTTTTTCAAAATTTGACGTCGGTCAATTGACCTCACTCTCTACAAAAATTTCGGTCATTTCAATTTATTTCAGTCATGTTATAAAGTAACAAGACGTTGAGCGAAATGCACCAACTCCTATGCAACCGCAACACAAACAAAAACTACTTTGATCAATTTGATGTCCGTTAAACCTGACACTGTGACACCGGCAGTCCGCTTGTAATCGTTGCTTGCACATTTGCAAGATATTTACTTCGGTCAATTGACCGAAATGGCTTTAATTTTTTCGGTTTTTACGAATTTAATTTGGACTATGACCGAAATTTTACCAAAAAAAAAAACAGTTTCTTAGTTATAGCAGCAGTGTTGTACTTAGACAAACACACAAACACCTGGCGCAAAGTTTGAGGCCATAACATAAGTAAAGGTTCGCCTCAGAATACTGCAGTTGGCTTCACAGTTTATATACATCTTGCAGAAGTGTTTGCTTCAAAATAGGATACTACTTTAGAAACAGAAGATAAATACTAGTTAATACACACATTAAAGCAACTGGAATGTGAAGTCTTGTTCCGATCACAGCAGCTGAAATAAAATTATAAACATTAATGAGGAAACAAAATTACCACTTCAAAATAGTCTGCAAGGACAGGTGGCTAGCAATACTAACGATGTAAAGCAATGGGCCGGTTGCAATTAATGTAAGACAGAGGTGGGCAACGTGCAGGCTGCATGTGACCCTTTGCCACATTTTGTTTGGCCCTTTTAACTATTTTTTCTCTTGAAAGTAAAGCTATGTGAGTATTCACTGTTCGTAATGTTGGGATTTTTGCTTTTTTAATTTCCTATTTAAGCGCAATCACAATATCTTACAACATTAACGCAGTAATCGATCGCCTAAGTGCTTAAGGAGGCAGAAAAAAACTGGACGCCAGACCGGTCAACTGCAAAGCTTTGTGTGGTGACGTCTAGGGTTGGATCCATTCATTGTTTTTCAACTTTTTAAATTCAAATTCGTTGACCTTGAAAAAATAAAATTCAAATTCATTGACTTTGAAAAAACGAAATTTAAATTCAAATTCACTGACTTCAAAAAAACGAAATTCAAATTCATTGCGTTGCCAAAGCTTCAACTTCAATGTCACTTATTCTGAAAGGATCAATGCAAAATTTATATAAGTTTATAGTGGCGAATCTCACCACTTTTAAATTCGTAAACCCTGATAATTTAGACTTGATTAGTTGATATTTGACATACGAGACTATCAAATAGGCTTTAAAAAACATATATTTTGCGTAGTACTAGCAAACTGTTCAAAATATATAGATTCAGGGAATTCGTAGATGTAATCAGAGTCAGATCGATTACAGACTAATTGTAATAAATGATTGAATATAATTTATTACACTTCCTCATGTAATTCAAATTATACTTGCAATTAAGTTTTGCGGTGCAAAGCAATTGTAATTTAAAAGTACCGGTGATGAAATAACGTTTGGGTGCAATTGTCATTACATAAAATAGTAATTGATTCAACTCTAGGTCAAATTAACTGCAGGAAAAAGTTACCAGATACAAAAACATCATATTATAGTGTTAATCAGAAAACAGTTGGCTACCTATTAGTGTTTTTTTATCTCTTGCGTGA
Source organism: Trididemnum miniatum (assembly GCA_964006365.1). NCBI lineage: Eukaryota > Metazoa > Chordata > Ascidiacea > Aplousobranchia > Didemnidae > Trididemnum > Trididemnum miniatum. Next base: position 24,326,842 of record OZ023237.1, on the reverse strand, counting down.
TGGTAAAACAAATAAATTTTAATGAACTTATTTTGAAAATTGCTGATGTAGAAGCCAAATGTTTAATTACTGCTCTAAAAACAATTTCAAAGAAATGGGATCCTGTCAACCGGGTGTAAAGCTCATTCTTACGCAGGTTCAACAGGAAGTTACCTGTTGCAAAAACAACTTTAAACCACCTTGCAGCTTCACATCACAAACTTTCGGTTTATGTGCTGATATAAACCACTTACAAATCGCTACTTTTGCTTGGTAAGTTCTAAGTCGAAAAAATCTAAATTCGTCGAATGTTTAATAAAGATGTTCAAATTCATTGACTTTGAAAAAGTGAAATTTAAATTCATTGATTTTGAAAAAATGAATTTCAAATTCATTGATTTTGAAAATTCGAAATTCAAATTCATAAAGAATTCATGAGCGGATTCAAATTCAATCCAACCCTAGTGACGTCACAGTCAATGTTCCCTCTAATTTTTTGTAGTCTGTGTGCGCAGACACTTTGGCGTATAACGTTTGTGCAACAACCCAGCTATTCACAACAAGGAGCGCAACTTCTCTTGTTTATGTAACTGCTGGTGCATTTTTCGCTCATGGTGGAAGGTTCATTTTGCAAAGAGACGCGTCCTTTCAGCAGAACCTAAAACAATTTTCCTCAACTTGCCAACTGAGAATATTGCTTCATGTTAATATGTCTGTGCGCAGAATATTCATGCGCTTGCGCAGTCTCTGAAAGCCGTGTGCGCACGCACACGCGCACAGCTTAAAGGGAACACTGGTCACAATCCTTACAATGATGTTACAATCTTATTTTTGTATGGATGTGCCTGTGCCTATATGCTGCAGCAGCTTTATTTGCAGAGTGGCCCTCACTAAACATTACATTTTTCGAAATGGCTCTTGAGTTTATGAGGTTGCCCACCCCTGCTATAAGACTTTGATTGAAAAAATAAAAGCCTAAACGCAGAACAATTTTGAAAAATAAGCAATTAGAAATATAAGCAATGTTATTTTTGGAAAATTAGTATCTACAGCTCCTTTGTCATATCGAAACTAAGGCTTGAGCAGATCAAATTATGAACTTATGCATAGCATATTAATATCTTCAACTATGGTAATCCTTTTCACCAAAAACATTCATCTCATCGATATCTTTAAAAAAAGCATAATAACCTCACATTTAAATACCTTTGTAAAATATTCCTAGAAAACCTTTTTTCTCAGAAAACATCCACTGTTTTAATCGAGGAATTCTTTTTAGGTAAGCGCAAGTGCAAATGATTAATAAACTGAAGATCAACAAACCATCAAAGGAATACACTGCAAAAAATAACCACAAACATATGATCTACAGCGAAGTTGAATCAATTTTGATCACACTTAACAATATTTTAGTATACTACAAGTACTTTACAACAGAAAACTCATAACAATAATTATGATTGCACTGAGTTGCACCGAAATATATGTATCCAAACTGTATCTAGCTAAAACTATAGCAGACAGAGGAACAAAGGCAAGACACGAAATGCTTTGATGTTGATGCCAAAGACAAAAGGTGCATTCAAAGCATAAGCCTAAGAAAAAGATTTTAATGTGAACATGATGATAGTAACCAACTCACCATTTGTCATTTTATAGTACAGTATTTGGATGTTAAAGTATGTCGTCGTTTACGAATATTCCAATGAATGACAACTGTTATACTGGTACCGGTATGCGTAATAACTATGGTAGGCCTACCACCAGTAAATATTCTGGTAAATTAAGACTAGATAACAAAATTAACTGAAATAAAAAGTAAGTATAAGACCATTCTTTACCACGTTGGGTGAAGCTAGGGATTCTACTTTCTAGTCTACAGTTTTATTTAGGCACGGCTAGTTTGCCAGCTCAGGCACAACTGACAACCTCATCCTGTTTCTGATGACATCGCCAGTCAGGCACAGAGCCCTCCACATTCACAAGCGCATTGCAAAAATTGGTTTTCTGATTAACTTGGTCTGCTTTGAACGAATCCAAGTTACTACAAACTCACAAGTAGACAACTGTCTGGTGTCTGGTAGCACTACTGCGCTGCTTCTTTCAACGTAAATCACCTTTGGTATATTGCAGGTAGACAAGTGTAGTGAGCCTTTCCGACTTTATGAGAACGGTAAGGTAGTACAGGAAAAAAATCACTTGCAAAAGATGGAACGAGGAAAGCTTTATCCGCATCCACAGAAAAGTGCCAAAAGCACACACATGGCATTAAAAATTTGATCATGGCTGCATACAAGCTGTGTGCAGTAACGTACGCAGCCACTCGATGCGTCATGCGTGCGATACGGGCAAGCGGTACTCGGCTGCAAATGCGGAGTCGTACCGACTCGGCTAGTCCGCGTAGTTCGAAAAAAAAATGTTTGCCGCGGTTGTGTGGTAACCGCGTGCGTCTCTACAGTTGATGAATAGTCCTACGAGTCGCACTAAAAACCGTATGGGCCTATACGGTGCATATACGGTTCCACACGCTCCCTACACGGTCCCTTTGGTCTTTCACACTGTCCCTACGGCCATACACGGTAGTCCCATACCCCTGTGCCCATACCGTCTCGTGCGGTTTTTAGTGCTACCGTAGTCATACCGGTAGAAAGGGGTCGCAGTCGTACTAAAAACCGTATGGAACCGTGTGGGCACCGTATATGGCCGATGGGCCTATACGGTGCCCACACGGTCCCTACGGTCTTCCACGCTGTCCCTACAGTGCCATACCGTTTTTCATTAGGGCTACCGGGTTTTTAGTGGTACTGGTAGAAAGTGCTGGTAGGACTAGTCCTGGTAGGCCAACAGTGGTATAATATGTAATTGGGTATTGTTAAAGAAAGATTGGATAACGCATGCGGATTGTTTGTCACAAAATGAAGCAATTTCAATCGAATTGCTGCCAGTGTTAGGTTATCCATACAGCGTGTAAACGTGCCTTGCAATAGGTAAAAAAAGGAGTACCAGAGTACGGGTAGTTTAGTTACGGTAGGTAGTAGGCTTGTTCTGTAGGTATCTTTTGTTTCTGCATTGTCAAAATTAGTGTAAAACAGCAATGTGTCAATTCAACTGCAAACAAACACGCTGCACAGAAAAAGGAGGAAGCAACTAAACAACGTACCAGTAGCAGAGTAGGCTTCTGTTATCATGCGCAGTGAGGTAAGGGATGAAGTTTGAATATGATAAGGATAGTACCAGTACCGGTAGTCTACAGTATCGGTAGTAGACTAAACATGGTCGCAACACCTGAAGCGATTGTTTGGCTGGTGTTAAAGTGATTTTAACGTTTACGATGAGATTGAAAAGCTGCATGTAAGATCTTCAGTTTTTTTATCGCTGACTGCCTGATAAGAAGAGGAAACATACCTGGAAAAGTAATATATAAAGTGGAGAGTTATCGGTAATCAAAGCAATGTGCTGAAGAGTCCTTCTATTCTGGAAAGTGTCTTGCCTGGATTGGCTGTGAAGGCTGACTAGAATTTTAACATTGATGAGTGACGTGGTGATAACATTAGACTAGACTATTCACAGATATACATTTGCTGAAACTGGCAAAATATTTTAGACTACCGGTACTTTGTTACTTATTTTAAACCATGTATTGGCTACCATGTAAACAGTAAAAATTGTATAGGCCTACTAATTATTTCAAATGAATTGACTTTATTTTATGCAGGGTTAAACTGGCACAGGTTCTGTTCCTGTTGACTTGAGTAACAGTTTACATTTACACAAACATAAACTTCTGTTCTAGCTATGGCATACCAGTAGGCTATCTGTGCATGGTGTGCTGATATATAGTTATTATATGACCTATTAGTAGGGTACTGGCACTTTATTCAACCTCAAGTCCAATCAGTCACTCTACATTTACTGCAAGCGAAAAAATGTTTGAGATGTTCATGTTTGGATTACCATCATTTTCGACTTTATTTAATGCCTTTGCAATATGGGCAATTTCCCTAATTGCATTGATAGTTGTTCCGTCTATTTTTGGAGGTGATTTGGGAATTCGACATTGGTACATTACTGCCCTTATGAAAGTCTTTAAGGTACGGTACTAATAAGTATGTGTTGTTCTACAAACTTTGATTAATATGAATTAAGCATATATGGGTACCTAGGTGCACTAAACAATGTGCCATCAGTGCATAATCAGTCGTCTGTGACTTTTCTCTATTCACTTTTTCCTGATGTTTATCGACTAAGGGTTAGGGTAACAGGGTAACCCTTAGAAAAACATGAAACAAGAAAAGTTGTGGATGGTCGATTGTTCACTTCTCCTCGGTATCTTCCAGAATTTTCACACGAAGAATAAATTTTGCATTGTTAATTGCACATATAAAAGTTCTTGAATTGCAGTGTTAGCTGTTTTATCAAATTTTTTTGTTAACTTTACCGGTACCAGTAATAACTGCTTTGAGGAAAGTGTAGTTATGAATTAGGAAAGTGTATTGAAAAGATGATTTTACTAAGATTGACCACAAGTTGTTGAAATTGTAAATTCGCTTCTCACTAGCATATACCAATTTTGCAAGCTAGATCATGACATACGTTGTTTTCATAAAATGTTTATGTTAATTAAGTAGTTCTTAAACTTGTATACTGGTAGCATTACAAAGTATATTTTTATAACAATGCTGACTTTTACTTCAGCTACAAAGTAACTCTTGTATACATACATATATATTTGCTTTGATTTTAGTGGGGAACAGCAACGGTTGATTCTAAAAGACTTGTTGAAGACAATGCTATAATTTCTGAAGGTATATGTATGTATTGAATGCCCAAACGCCAGTTTGAGTAATTTTGTTGTGTGGTTTTTGATTGTTATCACTGATGAAGGACGCACCGGTAATCCCAAAAGAGGATGGCTCAAATCTTATCTTGTATGAATTTGTCTTGCATTATTTTTGTTGCAGCAACCTTAGGTATTTTCTAAGAGTTGATTTAATAAACAATTGAAATCGGTATCCTATCAATTTACATTTTATTTATTCTTGTGATATTACAGAATCGCTATGCTGTGTTGTATTTCTATTCAACATAAAAGTATGTTATTAGCTAGATAAGAACATTTATTTATTTATTGAATTACAATGCAATGGTGCTAGGTTGACACATAGGCACACTGACATGCGAGGAAAAACGAAATAAAGCAGCAAATAATTAACAAAAAAATATAATCAGTAAACAAGTGAAGCAATAGTGTGTAAATCATAATGTTTCAATTTGGTCTTAAAGATAAACAGATTAGAAGTGGAAACTACAACATCAGGAAGCCGACTCCAAGTACTAACAATTATAGTAAAATTGACGAAATTGGTCACGACTGGCATTATGAAAAAGTGACTGAACTGTAAAATCGTGTCGACGCAACTTGTAATCACAAGTTTGAAATGCAAAATAATCAGAAAAATTCAGATCACACAAATTATGACTTATCTTATACATAAGAATGAGGTCGAATTCAAGTCTACGGTACTCCAGAGATTTAATTCCAAGTTTAGTGAGGCGATCCTCATAAGAATTGAAAGGCAGGTTGCAACGAATAAAAACATTACGAGTAAAACGTTTTTGGACAGATTCAATGAACTTGATGTCTTTTTTCAGATATGAACTCCAAACTGAAGAATTGTATTCAAGCTTAGGCCTAATATATGTCACATAGATCTTCAATAAAGTTCAAATGTTTTTAGTACAAAAAGCGCGCAGAACTATATAACTAAGATGTGAAGCAACAGAATGAATGTGACTAATATGAGAAGACCATTTGAGATTATCGGTAACCAACACACGAAGATCTCTAGCTTTAGAAGTAGTTTGCACAAATTCAGAATTAATATGAAAGACGTTTTGAATCTTGATTCCCAAGTTAGCCAAATCTGGCACAGTTTCGCCAATGGCTCGCCAGCACTGCAACGTTTTTTGCAGATGTGTTGTCTAGGCACTAAGTCACGGTGATCGGATCTGCCACTCATTACATGCTTTGGCATAATACCATGAGTGTAATGAAGATTTGATTTTGATCATTGCTGCAGCATGCATGTTAAAGTGTAAGTACCGGAATAAAAAAATAAGATTGGGAGTAACCATGATTGCTTGACTTAGTTCTTTGTTACATTTATGTTTTCACACTTCAAATTCGTTTGAATCTCCTAATTTACATTCAGATATCATCTCCAAAGAAAATTCAATCAATCATCTCACAAGTTTAAACGATAACAGCCAAGATCATCACAAAAAATTTGAACTTCCAGATGTTGTTTATCTAATCAAAAGTGGCATCGAGGTAAATATAACTTATGACTTGGCTTAGTCATTATAGACCTACACAGTTGTATAGGTTACTTGGATATCCTGCCACAGTATCGCACTGTAATCTGCACAAGCGCACAGTCATTTTTAACCACAGGTTGAAAGTTTAAAAGAAAAACTATATACTGAGACCAAAGTTTCTTGTAATCATTGTTTCGAATTTGAATGTTTGAAGTGTTTTCCCTCAATGTATTATTTGTGACCAAATGAATTCACAATCTACTTTCTAATTGTTGCAAAACTAAATTTAGCAACACTTTTTTCCAATATGTTTAAATGCTTGTGTAAAAATGTGGAAGTGCGTGATTGTCAATATAAAATAAGATCTTGCTATATTTAGGCAGTGATTGATGACGAAGTGACAAAGCGATTTCGAGCAGAAGGTGAGTCTTATTGCTTTGGCTTGTAAGAAAATGGAAATTGCTTTCTGTGCTTTGTCAATAATGAGCAGAGTTAGGCAGTACCGCAGTACTTTTTTACTACCGTTATCGGTACCGTCGATACTTTTTAGACCGTTTTACTCGGTATTTCGGTAACTTTTTTTGAGTAAATTTAAGAGAGCAAAAGCAGAAAACTTTCCGGGTTTTTCCGTGAAAAGTATCTTCAAAAAGTACCGCGAAACCACGTTGTTGTCGATCAGTGGTCAATCACCGGGCTACATTTATTGGTCCCGTATGCGTTTTCAGAATAAATGCTTTAAATTTATAACATTTTTATGACGTTGGACGCAATTTCAGTCTCCAACGAATTTTTGCGTTTTTTACATAAAAAGCACTCATTTCAGCAAACCCATTTACCGAAAAAGGGCGTGCAGTGAGTGCAGTCACTATGGACAATGCAAAATTGTTTTCGCAGCTTACGTCTAAAAGCAGAAGCTTGGCTGAAATAAATGAAAGGAGGCTGCAGCAATTATTAGTTTGAGAATTATAGACTAAAAGTAAGATGTTTGCACCTTTTTACAGGACCAAAGGGGGTGGGGCATGGCACTGTAGCCTCCCCCTGCGTGCACCTTTGTGATGTAAATCCGCCTGAAACGGCAGTTTTTTCTAAATCCCCTAGAGGTGCCGTTGTAGACGAATTCTACTACCAACATTGGTAATAATTGATTTCTGAATAGAAATAAATTCAATAACAATGCGAATCAGTATTTCAAAAAGCGCTGGATAACTGAGTTTAGAGCAAATATACAAATTCACTCATCACAGTTTAATAACATCTATTTAAAACTCCACAGTCTGTTTCATCCAAGAGGGATCATCAGGGGTATCTTATTCAAATAGAGCCTATTCTACTTGAATAAATAATAATAAAATAACTATTCTACTTGTAGAGCCTATTCTACTTAAATAAGATGAGGTGAAACAGACTGTCGAGTTTTACATTGATGTTTCTGAACCGCGGTGAATTTGTAGAAATTCAGGTTTATTAGCAACATAAGGCCTACCTATTTAATGATCTTTCAAAAACTTTTACAAATGTGCTGCAAATAGCGATATTTTATAAGAATCATCAAAAATTCCTCAACTCCAGAGCTGGGCAAACTGCGGGCCGCATGCAGATATTTTTTTTGCTCTTTATCGATACCGATTTTTAGTGGAAAAATAGTACATCTGCGGACGCGAAGACTTTTTGATTTTTGCTCATCAACGCTTAGTGGGAACAATTTGGACCCACACTTTCCAAAAAGGGGGGATTGTGTAAAAAAGGTTGAATACTACTGGTCTAGACTATATGAAAAAACTTATTTGTGTGTTCTTGAATCAAAGTAAAACTATAGACTTGCAAATTCTGAGAAACATGTAGATTTTGATTCATCTAAAAGATCTGAGTTTGCTGCTACTGATACACCAACCTCTACTAAAAGTGGCATTGAAAATGAAAACATTTTCCTTCAACACAATGATAAAATTAACACAGCAAGAACCTTTGTAACAATTTTTTGTATAATAGACCTTAAGCTCTTATACGTTCTTTATAGTATTGTTCGAATGTAGCAATGTAGTCAGATAAGCAGGGGTGTGACAAAAGTTTCTGCTCTCCAGGGCGAGTTTCTGATGATGATACACCTTATATATTAGCCTCATAACTAATGAAGGAGACCAACAGATTATTATACATGTTGCCGTACATGGGAATGCTTATTTTAGTAAGCGTGCCGCTGTCGCCTTGTTTATATAACCGACGTGTTCGCTTGCAGTATCAAGATTCGCGTGAGACTACAACTCAGATCTTACAGTAGCACCAGATGCGACAAAAAGCTTGATAAGGCTTTAATTTCGTTGTTGTGCAAGACGAAAATCCAAACAAAAATTAATTTTTAGGAAAGCAATTTTTGTTTCATAAATACCGAAAATTGGTACCGAGTAACGATATCGTTACTTTTATAAAAATGTACCGTTATCGGTACCGACGGTACTTTTTTAGCAAAGTATCAGTACCGATATCGTCGTTACTTTCAAAGTACCGAGTGCCCAGCTCTGATAATGAGTATGGCTTTATTTGGTTGAAAGCAAATCGGAATCTTTTACGTGACGTAAAAGCTTTATTTGGTGTGTGTACTGATAAAAGCCTTCTAAGATCTAATTCAGGGGTTCTCAACCAAGTGCCTCAGGACAATTATATACCATAGGCTGCCAGCGCAAGATTTATTAATGGCAGTAACCCACTTATGGCCAGCGGACTGCTGCAGCCATTAGAAATGAAATACCGCCAAAAATTATTGCTGAGCGTAGGCCACTGGTGTTGAGAGTCTTTAGAAATGAAAGGCTGAGAACCACAAAGCAGTGGGCGAAATTTTACAATTTGGAAAGTTTTTGTCTGTGGTTTTACATTCTTCAATGATTTTGTTAGCTGTTGAAGATGACTTGATGTACCAACATGTTTTCAACTTTTAACTAACTACATCAAATGAGATTGTTTGACTTGCTGTTGATTGTTATGTTTCAAAGTTAACTATGACGTAGGTCAAAACAAGCATATTATGTGGGTTGTTTAAAGAACTTGTCAGTGGCCAAGTCATCAATTACTCGTAGCTTCTGTTAGTTACATTACTTGGTTTTATAAGTTTGTTGTTCGCTAGATTGGTAGCGAAAATTTTACGTACTACTTATGCGTTATTTATAACAAAAAACCGAACCCCATACCTGCCGCGCTGATAACGGTGGTACCATTGCGCCAACCGACCGATTTTGCATTGATTTTTGTTCGAATTTCGTTATGAACGGTCGCCTAATCTACTGTACAGGGTGATCCGAAAGTAACTCCCTATTCTAAAATAACTATGGCTTATTCAAATTTACTGACAACTTTCTCAGTTTTTGCGTGTAAGTTACTCAGTCGGCGGCAATTACATCTATGCTCTTGTTTCTATATTTTAATAATTTTAACTTAAATTTGGAATAAAGTTAAATCATGTTTTGTAAATTAGCATACTAATTGTGATGAATAATAATTTTTTAAAAATTCAACCACATTTAAATATACAAATAAAAAGTTATTGAATTTTAAATGGAAGTCCATGCAATGCACTTTTTTTTCATGTTTAATAAATGAAGAACTTACACTTCAAAAACAAACCATTTTTATATTAGAATAGGGAGTTACTTTCGGATCACCTTGTAGTTGTGCTACGTCATAACTTTGTAATTGGGTGGCGATGTGAAGAGCTGTTTGGCTTTTCAAATTTGCTCCACGTTTCATGAACTAAGACCTCTTGCCTTTCTATAGTTTCAAATTTTATTGTTTTTAGAATTACCGTCGTGGAATCTTCTAACTCGAACTAATGTCCAGCATGAATTTATCAGGTATATAATTTGCCAAATTGCCACTTTGTGTTTGTGTAGTGTTTTTTTGATAAGAATCATAGAGTTCTTAAAAACATAGGTTTTTACACTGGGCGTTGTTGATTGTGGCTGGTCGCCTGCTAATGGGAGGGAACAACCTAGAAAAGAAATGAGGTTAAAAAGTTTAGGATAAGAATATATCGTTACAGTCTCGAATGAGTGTAGCCTGGGTTGGCTTTGCGTAGCAAGACTACCAGACTTTTGTATCTAAACGGGTAATGCTGATTACGCCAAAGTATGTAAATTGACATTTATGCAACTAAAATTTTTGGCACAACTCTTGACTGAAAGCAAAACTTTCAGAAAATCAACTTGAATAACTGCTGGTTACAATAAAGATCAAAGTATGCCACGTTTTTTCTTGATCTTCGTACAGCACGGCCTTCATTCAGCGTGCGGTATGCTGACATGCACTAGTTACGTTACAACCGGGTTTTTTGATGTTAACATTAAAAAGGTCATACTGGGGATTTTGACATTAATAAAGATCGCATTTTTTCATTTATTAGTCGTGTATTAAATTGCTTTTTTCAACTGGTCATGGACAGTCGATTATTCTCGAATAGTAGTCATTAAAAAAATAAAAATCAAATCTTCGTACGCTGAAGCGTGTAACGAGTGGCGGGGTCTATCTCCGCGGCTTGGCGCCTGGGCAGCACAGCTCCGAAGAAACGTCGCGGTGGCGAACCGTTGGCGACACTGTGTCCGGTTTGACCTCGGAGGGAATCGAACCCACACCACCCGCACGGATAGCCAAAGTGCTTATCAAACTAAGCTAGCCGGCCTGTGGCGTAGTAGTTATATGGTGAGCGTAATTCTAATTGCTCCGGGCAGAAGGCTCCGGAATTGGTTTCGCGGGTTCGACGCTCCGCTAGGTCATCTTCCATAATGCATATACTTCATGTAAAAACCCAAGCTGCAATGGTGTGGTCTAAAAAAAATTTATGATTACTGTCTTATACGACAATTAAACGTGTAGCCGCTTCTTCATTTCATGCGCTTCGTAGTTTTTCGCGAGCTTCGCCATCTACTGATATAGTGACGCGTTGTCAGCATATAGCTGTCATGGCATTTCGAAATGCATTCATATCGTGAAATCCGATCAATAAGTAATTTGCTATCGGCTTCCTTATGTTTCATTGGACTGTAATAATACTTCCATTGGGCGTTTGATTTTTCTTGTTTTGCAACGCGTGCGTGGACTTTGCTCACTGTCAGATTAAAACACTTGTTTGTTACTCAACCATTCGCCTCCCACTTGCACTATGACTAAGTTATTCTGTTGTTAAGTTTTAGCCTCGTTAACGAACTTATCATTTGTAAGGTAAACGCTTCGTTCGCTTTTTGAAAAACAGGTACAATATATTCACGTATACCTTAGCTTAGAGTCTAAGTGAATGATTGAAATTTTTACCTTGGGAGAACGCTATTCAAAATATGGTTAACTGGTAAAATACTCTTCCACAGCACACTCGGTTGCTGTTATTTTGTTAAATCATAACGTTGTTTTACTAACGATTGCTCGTGCTGAGGTTTGAAAAAGGGTGATGTAAGCCAGCGAAAGTTTGCTGGATTCGCTTGACACAGTAATTAACAGCTTAGTCGTAGCCAGCCTAAAATGTAGGGGGTGAAAAATTGCAAGACTGCAGATTGATGATCTGTTTGGGTTAGATCGTTGGCATGCACCAAGCTCACTTCAGATTAGACTTAATCAAAAAGAATGGTAAAGCCATTGATTGACAGTTTTACCTTTCAAGGTTGCAAAATACTTTTTCGCGGTGTTACTCATTGATATATTCTTTTATTTCAGTGTCCGCCTGTCTATCTTATGGTTGATTGGTGTGATTCTACGGTATTTTGTACTATTACCAATGAGGTAGGAGTCTGTTGGCAGGCATAGCAATTAGCGGCATGTGCCGCTTTGTTTTTCTAGTTCTGTCGCCGTTTGGTGTCATTTGCAACTTGCGTCGTTTTTCTTGTAATCTGTCAAAATCATGAAGTAGAATCATGACGTAAGGCTTATAGTTATATGAGAATCAGCTCTTAGCCCCAATCGTTGTGATATGAGTAAGATATGTATAGCTTTACATATAGGTGACAAATGCACACGACAGCAAATCCTACGTTTTACTGCTCGAAGCTCTGCATTGCGTGCATGGTGTAAGATGTGTATTGCTGCATTAAAGTTGTCATGCATATCATCATCATTTGTAGCTGCAAGCAATGAGTTGTCTTGTGCACCTATTACCATCATAACCTTTCGTAATAAATTTTTGTCTACTCTCGTAGAATTGTTTTTAAAGCCGCTAAATGCATGTGATGGTTTTTTATACTGCCTATTGTAAACAACTTATACAATAGTAAAATATCGCTTAGTGAATACTGAACAATAACTGGCGATTACGTATGCATAGCTGTTTTTTTAAGAAGGAACAATAACGCCACAGAAATGCTTAAAACTGGACGTTTGGACAACATAGATTCAGCTGTCGTGATCAGTAGTGTGCCCAAGGTTGTACGAAATTGAAAGCTTACGCTGTTGATGATGACAGCTGAACCTATGTTGTTGAAACGTCGGGTTTTAAGAATTGCTGTAGCTTTAATTTTTCTGCTCAAGCTGTTTTCGTCCCATATTTATTGCATTCCGAAGTTGCTTTTTTGTTTTGCAATGTAATACATGTGGAGTGGTTTGTGGCGTTCAAGCTTTATTGACTTTTGGATGTTTATCAGAACGATGTGCAGGCGCTGTTTTGACGCTTTAATATTTGATTTGGAGCAAACTTCAATGGTTTGATTTACAGGTTGTTTATCACCATGTTTGCAATGGCGTGGCTAATCTGCACGATGTTACCTCTGGCTTACACAAGAGATTCGAGGCAAGTGAATAATTAACAATAAACTACACGTTTTATTACTTCATCGTGTTTACTATTGCAAACTGCGTTTGTTGCAGCTTGGCTTGTGCACAATAATAAATCTCCCAATTCCTTCCGTCAAGCGTATTCAATCACACATTAAGTGCTGATCAATGCCACACAGCTTCTTTTAAGAACTAATTTCGCATTGCAAAATTTTTGCTACGAGCATTCTTAAATCACAAAGCGCAACATTGCTGCATTCAACGCGCACAACTTTCACTTGTTTTGTAAACTGCATCAAAGCGTCATGGCTAGTATGCACTTCAAACATTTTACTGAACATCTTACGGGCCGCCGCACAAGAGAGACTGGCGGTTTTAAAATATGCACTTACAATGGACATGTGGGCTGGGTATTTATGTCGGATGGCTTATGTGCTGGTGTTGATGTTTATGCTGAAGCTGCAATGTACGAATCATGGAGATTTAACACAGCGGTGCATTTTTCAGTTTGAAGCGCAGAATCGCCTACTACGTGAACGTGGTTAGTTTCCGGATTATCTGTCGAGCTTTCACTGCAGTTGTCACTTATCATGACAGGTATGCGCATAAATATTTTAACATCATAGGTTCAAAACGAAACCACAAGGTCTCTTGTGTATTTATACGAATATCAACCGTTTTTGTTGCTCTATCCATAGTGTCAAGTTCGATCGTTTGTGGCGTTTTGCAGTTACCGCTGGCGTAGTGATAAAAGACATCGTTTGGGCGCGACCGGTCTGGGTTCGATCCGCGAGTCTATCGGACACAATGTCCCCTGCGGCTTGCCTCTGCTTCTGCGTGTCTTGGGAGCTGTATTGCCCAGGCGCTAAGCCGCGGATATGGGCTCCGCCACTCGTTACACGCTTCGGCTTTAAACCGCGAGTATAATGAACAATTTTTGGGTTCAAGTTCTTTGTTGCTCCTGTTCTCCTCAATTTTATTCAGCCGCTAATATGTTGATTTCTCTATTTTTCAGAGAAAATTTGCCCAAAAATGGAATTTGTGTTGCTAACCACACAACAACGTTGGATGCCGCAGTATTAATGCAAGATCGTCCTTACGCTATACTCGGTCAAATTCATGGGGGATATTTAGGTGTGTAAATGAAGTCTTAGTTTTACTCATATTTTTTCGAAATTACCAAAACGTTATTGCTGTTGGTTGAGCTTTTATACTCTTATAATGGCTTGGACTTTTTCTGCGAACTATACTTAGCGGTATTCCCTTCATCTTAGGGTGGAAGACAGATGGCCGGCAACTCCTAAGCGAGCTGGTTATAGCGCTTGCTCGCTATAGGAGGATAAATATTAAATATTAATGAATGAGCAACTGAATACAAAAATAAAAATAGTCGGTAGAAAGTTTTTGCGAAATAATTCGATAGTTTTGGGTTTGAATTTTATATCCGGTTTATTTCTTACCTCACTTTTAACTTCATAAGTGATCGGGTAACAGACAAAAAATTTCTCGACCATTTCAGATTACGATAGCCGAGTGGTTAAAGTCGTGTCTCCGGTAAAGACTCACCGCAACCATTGGACTGGTTACACGTCACTGGTTGGTGAGGTTCGAATCCCACTCGTTATCAGATTTTTTGATTACGTTGAATTTATCCTAAAATTTTAGTAGGTTAGATTCAAGTTCAGTTCATTAATTGAAATTCTTCATGCATTTATTATCTAACCGCTTGTTTCCGTGCGGATACAAATGGAATGGATTAAAAATTTCATTTTAGGTTGGGTGATGCGTATGATGTCACGGGCTACCAAGCATGTCTGGTTTGAGAGATCAGAAGCAAGAGATCGCAAGTTTGTTTCCCAGCGAATCATGGAGCACGTAGACGATGAAAACAACTATCCAGTCCTCCTCTTCCCGGAAGGAACTTGCATCAACAATACGTCAGTGATGATGTTCAAGAAAGGCTCGTTTGAAATTCCAACTAACTTCTATCCTGTGGCAATAAAGGTATCATGAAGTTCTTGATTGCGATTGAATTTTCGATAAGTATGGTTTTGGTCGTAACCGACCGGCTCTCTCAGGTTCTAAGACGTTGCTATCGGTGCGGGAGGTTTAGGGTTCGATTCCCAGGTCGGTTAAATCGAACGCTGTGTCGCCAACGGCTCGCTGCGCTGCGATATTCCTTCGGAGCTGTGTTGCCCAGGCATTAAGGAGGGAGATGGGCCCACCACTCGTTACACGCTTCGGCGTAATACCGCGAGTATAATGAAGATTTGATATTTTTTTGAAGTAAGGTTTCGTTTACTAGGGTAGCAAGGAAAAACTGCAAGGCCCCGAAAGCGATCTGTAGGGACTTGAAATAAAACAAAATTCCATTTTCCTCGAGTTTTGGTGTTTCCAACGGGTCCGATGTTCGTTTTTAGGGCCCAATGCAACAGCTCATATGGCCAAGTAGTAGGAGCATCTGCCTGTGGAACTGTAGAGTATAGACTCTAGTTTGATTCCGAGTCGGGTCAAACCAATAACTGTAGAATTGGCATTCACAGCTTCCCTTGATGCTTAACATGAAAGGGACAGTGTGAAGAACAAACCGGCAAGGCTACTTGTGACGTTGGGAAAGGCACTTCGCGGGATTCCCCCATCTGAGAGTGGTATACAGGTGGCCGACAGCTCCTTAACGCGGGGGCTATGGAGCTGTGATTGCTTTTTTGTGATAGAAGGTTAAATGTGCAACTAAATACAAAATAACAATCGCATGTTAAAAAACTTTATAATATCTGTTTAATATTTACCCCTTATTATTTCTAGTATAATCCTTGGTTTGGAGATGCGTTCTGGAACAGTTCAAAGCACAGCATGATTCAGTATCTGCTCGTTGTGATGACGAGCTGGGCTATCGTAGCTGATGTGTGGTATCTCCCAGCCATGAAGAAGCGAGAAGATGAAAATGCCATGCAATTTGCTGAGAGAGTGAAAGCTGCAATTGCAAAAAAGGGTGGATTAGTGGATTGTGTGTGGTAGGTCGATTTTTATTAATAAATATCAAATCTTCGTAATACTCGCTGTATTACGTCGAAGGGTGTAACGAGTGGCGGGGCCGTCTACGCGGTTTAGCGTCTAGACAACACAGCTCCGAAGAAAAATTGCAGCGGCGGCGAACCGTTGACGATACTTACTTTGATTTGATCGGTTACCCCACACCTCTCTTTCCCTCGCCGATGTTTTATTCTTTGCTCAAAAAAGAAAACATTCAGTGCTCTGTTGTTTCTTCGCATGGCTTTTCTTACGACGCTGCTGCGATTCACATTTGAAACTGATTGAAGTGGTCATGAATTAGTTAGTTAGTTGCATATTTATCCTCCTATCACGAGAAAGCGATCAAAGCGCTATACAAGCTTGCTTAGGAGTCGCCAGCCATCTGTGTACCACATCAAGATGGGGGAATCCCGCTAAGTGCCTTTCCCAACGGCACAACAAGTAAACTTGCCGGCTTGATCTCCACACTGTCCCTTTAATGCTGAGCGTCAAGCAGGGAAGCTGTGAATACCACTTTTAAAGTCATTGGTTTGACCCGACTCGGAATCAAACCCGAGTGTACAGCTCAAGAGACAGACGCTCTATACCACTCGGCCATCTGAGCTGTTAACTGGTGGCTGCTAGCTTCGAAGAACTCAAGGTCACTTCGCTGTCTCCCTGAATTACTGTTGAATTTAAGTTCAATAATTTGCAGAGAATTGCAGTTATTATTGGTTGGCGTAGTGGTGAAAGACGTCGCTATCAGCGCGGGAAGTCGTGGGTTCGAATCCCAGACCGGTCAAATCAGACAGTGTCGCCAGCGGCTGCGATGTTTCTGTGTTGCACAAGCGCTGAACCGCGGAGATGAGCCCGCCACTTGATACACGCTGCGGCGTAATACTGCGAGCAGAAAGAAGATTTTATTGTATTTTATCATGCCGATTATCTTTAATGCTTATTATGAATGCTTTTTAGGGATGGGCAATTGAAACGAATGCGTGTAAAAGAATCGTATTTGGAAGAAAAACGCAAAGAATTGGGAGATTTATTTACAACTGACGATTTAGAAAAAGAGGTTGAAAAGAATAAAATTGAAAATTCCTCTAGCGACGAAGAAACTGAACGTGGGCCTATTGCTGATGATGCTGATAATAATATTTTTACGTGCGACCATTCGGCGAGAGTAAATTCTGTCTCGACTAATGATGATGAAGGTTTGGAATTAAATGCAGATTCTAATAACCTTAGTACTGGATATAATAGCGCGGCAATAAAATCTGATAATGCTCTGCCAATTCTAGTGAATGGTAGTTCCTAGTGCTTTTTTGCTGGTTATGTTTTGGACGCGCAATTAAGCAATTTGTACCCCAAGCGATTACCATGGCGCAAGTTCACCAGATCTGGTCAACGTCACTGAAAAACACAAGTTATGCAACCGACTAATATTGGCCGTCATTTTCGCGCCCAATTGGTCATGTCGCATAGTGAAAAGCATTGAGTACCGGTATGGTGATAGGCTAGGAGTTTCAGACTTTCTACATCGACTGAAAAGTCTTATACCGTGAAGTTCAGTGAGGTACTTATTGCTTTCCACTATGCGGCATGACCAATTGGGCGCGAAAATGGCGGCTAATTTGAATCGGTTGCACAACTTGTGTTTTTTAGTGACGTTGAGTCTGGTAGTATCACGCAAACAGCTAAATTCGAATGGTAGATTTTGCCGACGCGTGCTTGTATACATGGGTTATTGTCGCTATTGCAGCTCAAGATGCACTCACACGTTCATACTAAGATCTAAGACGTTCATACTAAGATCGTTCATACTGGTTTAACTTGAGGAATCACTGAGCAATTTATAACGTAAAACACAGCTTTCTATATTAATGTAGAAGCAGATTTTAGGAGATCGCGGGACAAATTTGAGAAACCATTTTGGTTCCTCAAAGCATCTTAAAAAAGCTGATTAAGATTGCAAAAGGTATTATTTTCCAGTTTCCAGGGTTAATATACAAACTTCGAATTAGGTAAGCGTCAAAAGGTTTCGAGTGCTTATTTAGCGTTCTGTGATAGTTATTTTTGTTTATTATAATGCTGCTTTTGTCGGTGTGCGTGTAATAGAGTAATTATTTATGTGCTTTTGCTGCTTATATTTCCGATAAATTGTTTAGTGTCAAATTAAATCCATGTTTTTGGTTGCGGAAAAATGTGTAAGTTTTTGCTGATGCGTAAGGCTTTTGTGCTTGCGTAGAACTTGTCGCATAAAAGCAAGACCTAGTTTAAAAATCATTGTCTAACGTGTAACAATGAGTACTCGCTTCTACTTGCAGCTTTTTGCAACTATTGACTAATGAGCGATCCGGAAAGGTGGCTGCAGGACCTCACTTCTTAGATTTTTAGTTAATGCATGCTAAATATATTCGTGCTTCTAGACCTGGCGAGGCACATCGATTGCATAATATTTTCATCGGGACTCGTTTACTTTTGATTTCGTTGGAAAAATCCACTACATTACGTTGCAAATTTATTAAACATGATAATTTTTCCCCGGAAAATCAGAGACTTTTGCGCTGTTTTTATGTCACAAATGTCAACAAGTAGGTGAATGAGAAGCACTTTTTACGAAATATTAGGGTTTTATTTTACTGGTGTGTTGTACACTGAAATAAGTTTTGACGCCGGTCACATTTAAAACTTAACGGGCCGCTGGTTCGCCACCGATGCTCAAGAGTCTGGGCTACAAAACTACAAAGTATGTTTTTTATATGCTAAACCCCCTATAATAATTACTGGACCCATTCCTGTTGACTGGTTTTAAAATCCTAATATAAGTATAAAAAGTGTAAAATTTTGATGATCAAAATGTCATTTAAGTGGAATTGAGTTTATCAAAGTGTTTTAGCAATGAATGATGGTACATTTTCGCAGTATTTTGGTGACTTTACTGTGCTTTATGCTATTGCTTTATCGTTTTAAATGAATTGCCCGTAATTACACCAAACATTTAGTGCCAAAATCGATTAAGTTAACTAGTTTTGTCGAACATAAGGTCATGTGAATGCTAATCCAAGTGGCCAATTTCACCGGCATGTCATTAATAGTGGTTGTCTTTGATTTGCTCTTGGAATGAGAAAACACCTCATACGTGTACTGCACCTTAAAAATCTTTCGATGTTTTTTGTTGTTAACCTTTTTTCCATTTTTAATAGATTCTTTTTTTCCGTCTCAGAATTTAGATTTTCGATGTTAACCTTGTCTTTAGGCGCTTTTGTATCTTGGTATAGCAAAGAATGTAAACAGTAGCATCTACGTTTATTGTTTTGTATTGTCATTGCTTTTTTGAATTTTCAATTTAGCAAATAGTTTACTGTTGTTGTAACGTAGCATGTACTTTTTACCAACTCTAGTCCTAGAAATTAGTTGATTATCACGCATTTGTTTGAGTTTAAAGTGATTATGTGCTTGTTCGCAATGACTTTGTTTCAAAATAAATTTTTTTTCTGATGTGGTGTGATGTCTTATTGAAAAAACTTAATTCTAACGCACTGGGCCTGACTAAGAGGATTGTGGGTGGAAGCGGATCCGGCAAGTGTTGGAGGGGGGTGCAGTTTTGAATTAGGTTGCATGTTAACTAAATACAAAGACGTTTAGACCGGGAAAGGAGTGTAAATTAGCATTTTTTAAAAGTTTTACGTTAGAGATGTATTCGGAGTTTCTGTACAGGAGAACAGGGGTTCGTTGGTAAAATTTGAACTAGGGGGGGCCTGTATAGGCTAATGCAAAAAAATCTATTGTTTTATACCAAATGATCTTAAACTTTTTCAGTCACGCGCCCTTTGGCGTTAGTTATTTTTGCCCACGCCCCACCACCAGTGCCGTTCAAAGTCTGTTGTCCCTCCCCCACAAAAAGATCCAGATAGGGCCCTTTGATATCTACAAGCATTATATAGGGCGGTTTGGCGATTTTTCGACTCGATTACTAACTTTATCAGAGCAAGATTTGAAGCAGAATACAAATTATTAATGATTCTAGGGGGTGCGGGGGCATGCTCCCCCGGAAATTTTTTGAAATTTTACTTGCATTTTACGTCATGTAACTGTTATTATAGTGCTTTTTCAACAACTTTTTGACGAAATTTTCTTAAATATTTATTGCCTCTAATTTTGAGTCTGATACAACAATATTGTGGGGCCCTAAAAATCCTCCCCTCCCTCGACCGGGAGGACTGATTTTCGGAGATGCCTCGATTCGGCACTGCTCACCACGCTACAAAAAAATGCAAAGAATGAAAGAATTTATTTGCAATGTCTTAATCGACTTAATGGGAAGGATGCAGCTGTTTTGAGGAAACAAGTTTTGATGTTTGACGAAAAAAAGATTTGAAAATATACGTTCAATCATTAAGTCACTGCTACGCTCACGCCCCCCTTGCAAACCTTTTACGCCTCCCAGTTTAAGAACCCCTGCTCGAAACTCTAAACGTTCACAGTTAAGGGCTTGGCCGATTTTAAGAGCCCCCCTGGGCCCCCCGTACAAACAGTTTTTAGAACTAAGGGGCCGAGCCCCCTCCCCCCCCAGGCCCCCTCACCAAGGCAGCCCTGCAGGAGAGGACGCTTAATCTTGACTTTCTGCGTGTTTTTTCCGACAAATATAATTTGAAGCGAATTCAAGATTAAAAATGGCTCTAGGGGGGTACGGGGCATGCTTTCTAGAAAATTTACATACAGGAGTGGTCCTTATAGGGCTTTGAATAATTTTTGAGGCAAATTGTGTTTACATTTTTTGCCCATAATTGTGAGTTTTTCACCAAATATGATGTAGGCCAAGGGTCGGCAACCTTTCGAGCGCAGCGTGCCATTTTTTGATAGCGTTACGATAGAAGCTTCTCCGCGTGCCAAACGGTTGCCCTATTTTCCTCTGAAAATTTCAGTGCAGACCAAAAAAAGGTCTTCACGTCCGTAGACGTCCTGTCTAAAAAAAAATACCTCTATAATTGAGTGACTTTTGAACCCACAGCACTGAAAATCGCTCATACAGTAGATTCAAAAGTAAATTTGTTAAATCTTAAGAACTTAAAATTTGCTTGCGCATGGAATCGCTTCGCGTGCCATGCCAAACTTTCCGGCGTGCCACTTTTGGCACGCGTGCCAGGGGTTGCCGACCCCTGATGTAGGCTATTTTAATTACGAATAAAACAGCCAGAACAAGTTGAAAAGTATCCAAAGAAAACGGAGACGATTCGGATTGAATGCATTAACCACTGACAATCCAAAAACTTATATAGAAGTTTAGTCACGAACTGTAAGGCTAACAAGATGTATAAACAAAGTTAAGGAGTTTTACATTTTTGGCTTACCAAAAAAAAAAAAAACGGTTTAAGAATAAAGACCCCTGAGCGGAGGACAAAAACTGAAAAATTAGACAACCATATGGTGTAGGCCTACATGTACGATGATAAATTTTGTTTGCATATTTTCAATTTATGCGTGCATTATTACTGTTATCGAAGAGCGAAGTGGTTCGAAAATACCAAAAGATTTTAACAAAAACGTTGCTAAAAATAGCTGGAGGGGGTGATGCATCCCTCCTGGATCCGCCTCTGCTTGTGGGGGCTACAGCCCAGGGGCCAAACCTTCAAGAAATTGCTAAACAAAACAAATCACTTCAATTGCAATGCTTGGGTGGAAATTAATGCAGAGTTTTGTAATTTTCAAGTAAACATTACTAAGGCATTCTTTAGTTATTGCTATGAATGAACTCTAATTTGACGAACTGCAAACCCAATTGAACTTCAAATTAAGAAAATTTAGCAGCAACCGCAAGAATTGTTGGGAGAAAAATATTCAGTTACCTTAGGCAATTTTTCGACTTTTTTGCTTTTGACTTGCATTGCAAATTTGAACACACAGATTAGGAAGAACAGATACTGTAACTTTTTGATATTCACAAAGGTAGGCTACAGCATGTAGGTAAACTGGTACATGTTGAGAAAGATCAGCCATTCCCAAGCAATCGGTAAGGTAAACCCAGGGAGTCGAACCGAGCCCGAACCGGAGTTTTATAAATCGGTTTTACGCTATTTTCGTCGAACATGGACCGAGCCCGAACCGTATTTTCAAAATCGCAAAGAGCGAACCGGAACTGAACCGAATAATTTGAGTAGGCGTACTTGCGAACCTTAACCGAACCGATTGAAAAAGCAGCTCGCTCCGTGAGGTCACACGCGTCACTTTGAAGGTGGCTTGTATTCAAAGAAATACAGTTCTTGCACAGCACTACAAGCAATAGGCTACATTGGCCCGCCAATGTGAAGATATGTTTCTTTATCAAAGTATAGGTTGCTGGGGTCAGAGCATGGTAATTATCTCAAAACTGGCTTCACTACAAGTATTTTATGCATTATATTGGCCTGTCAATGCGAAGAAAAATTGTTTTGTACGTTTCATTTTTTAAATCGTGTTACTAGAATTATACCATTTTTACTGCGAACCTGAACCGGAACTTTATAAACCGGTTTTGAAATATTTTTTACTGGAGCGAACCGGAACAGAACCGGAACTGAACCAAAGTTAACCGGAACTGAACCAAAATTTGAAACCGCTGTTAAATCCAAATCGAACCTGAACCGGAAAAATTAAACGGTTCGACTCCCTGGGTAAGCTAGAGCCGCTTGGTTTTACAGTGAGGAAAGTAACCCTCCCCAAATGCAGAAATAAATCTTGGCATGGATTATTGAGTGCTGCGTGCTGAAAGGGTTTGATCAGCTCTTTCAGGAAGTGGAGAAGGCTAAATAAAGATCTTAGTAAGGTAAACAAATCTTTACTCTGGGCCTGCTGAAGTTTGTCTTGAAACTCAAAACGAGTCAAGCGATACAGCATCAAAAGTTGATCGTGCCGCCACAGTGCCACTGGCTTCCGTGTCTTATATAGAACCGGAATCTCTTACAGAACCGTCGACCTCAAATAGAAACCGTGATTGAAATCATTAGGGTAGTTACCCCATTTCGAACCTATTTCGGATTAAATTCATCACCACATCATACCATGCTTACAGATAAAGAAAAAAATGGAAAAATTATCGGACCAATACTGATGTTTATTTGGACACCAATCTTATTTTGTACTTGAGCTCATTTCTATGTGCGAATGATATAGGCAAAATGTCAAAGCAAGATGTCATAGGTTAGCTAGCTGTCGAAAAGAGTTTCGTGAGTAGCAAATATACGAAATAATTATTAAATAATAATTTCAATTTCTTGTCTTTTTGTAAATAAAAATCAGTCAATCTACAATTCTAGAATGTAGAGAGAAAATTGCAATCTGTAGGCTGTAAGGTATTTGCAAGATCTCATATTTGAGATTGCTCCAACCGGTTGCCGTAGAGGTCTACAACATCGCTATCGGCGCCGAAGATCTTGGGTTAGATTCCCGGACCGGTCAAATCGGACACAGTCGTCAATGGCTCGCCACCGCTGCGACGTTCTTTGTTATCCGGGCGCTAAGTAGCGGAGATGGGGGCCGTCAGTCGTGACACGCTTCGGCGTAATACCGGTCCCGCGAGTATGATAATTTTTTTTTTTCTTACCTTAAGTTGTTGTAAAAAATAATTACAAGAAATGCTGTTAAGCATATTTGCAGAATAGAAAATTAATATATTTCAAATGGATAAAATAACTGCACTAGAATCTAACGACGAAATTGAGAAAAAATGCTCCAAGTATAGGCTACTCATGAGCTGAAGAATAGAGATGTAAATTCTATCTCTGTCTGCTTTACATGGAGCCTTATCTTTTCATAGGGTAAGTGGTATTCTTTTTTGTAATTTTTGTTTGCTGGCCGGTTGATATGGTGGTTAAAGACATCGCTATGGGCACGGAAGGTCTGTGGTTCCATACCCCGCCAGTCCACTCAATCACAGTGTCGCCAACGGCTCGCCACCGATGAGATGTTTCACCCTACTTACCTAGCTGTTTTGTTCTACTTACCCAGCCGTTGAGACACGGAGATGGGCCCCGCCACTCGTTACACTCTTCAGCGAAATAACGGCATTATAATGAAGATTTGATTTTGATTTGGGTCGATTTTCTGTTCGCGCTTGATAATCAAACATGAAGCCAAAAAGCAGATTTTTGGTAAAGTTTTACTACTGTATGGTGAAGTGCATTGAAGGAAAATTACCTAATTGAGTATCGAAGCCGCAAAGCCAGCTCCGAAGACCACAACTACTCAGCCAACTCCATGGAGGTAAGCATTTGGGTAACATAAACTCTTCTCTTCTGTTCATTTGTTTGGCGACGTGTTTGGCAGAGCTTCGTCCAAGTAGTATGTAACGATCAGTTTCCACACAAGAAACGTGATCACGCTTCTCAAAACTGTTGCTTCTAAAACCTGTTGCGTTTTCATAAATAGATAACCCGTGTTTCGGTGATCGAGTTTTGACTCATGTCATTCTGACGATGAGAATGTTTGATATTTACTAAATTAACCCCTCACGCATCCTGTACAAGACATAGCCGCTTAAAAAGAACCGTAGCAGTTACGCATTTCTAAACTAACTCCTGGAATTCCAAAGGTTATGAGTTGCGAATACGTCCTATTTTGGTTTAATCTTCGATTGGCGTATGCCTTAATATTTTTGTAAGCATTTTTTATAAAACTAAGTCTTTGAGTTATCCTTTGTAAAATAATGCAAAACTTTTGCGGAAATTATATTTTACTGCATCAATAAAATAGTAATGAATTTAGCACTGTTTGGGATTTGACTAAAAGCTCATTATTGGCATGACCCGTAGGCCTATTTTCTGTGAGGCGATTTCATTTTTGAGGTAGATTTTTTATAATTTTTACTATGAAAAAAAAAAAGATAGCCCAATGATTAAAGGACGAGAAGGCCGTCGTTTCGTCCAGAACGAACAGTACCTGCACTAACCGTGTGAGACGACAGACGAGAATGTTGCCAAAAAGAAATACCTAACTTTAATACCCACTGGTACGCCTCGCTACCATCGCTATGGGAACTGCTGTCCCGGGGCCAGCGACCAGGGAAGTACCCAGGGCCGGTTTTACGTATAGGCTAAGCAGGCTGAAGCCTATAGGGTCTCGGACACAACCACACTTAAAAAGGGCCGTTAAATCTGGTCTTTTAAAAAAATTCTGCTGTTAGCGTCAATTTCTGGTGTGCAAAAAACATTCCCCCTCGAAAGCTAGCCCCTGGGCCCTAAAAATCTTACAACGGCCCTAACTTCAAGTCCTTTTTCCTCTGGCGGCCCCAAATGAGCGAGAATGCATCTTCAACATTTCAGTAAGCTTTCTTTTTTCCCAATAGCGTAATACGTTGTTCGGTGCATGACTCACTTGTCAACTGTGTAATGAAACGAGGCCTAAATATGGTGTGTTAGCTAAGAGGAAAAAGTTTGCTTGCCGTTAAAAGCAGTTTCAACTGTAGAATCTATGATATTTATTGAATATTAAATTAAACGAACACAATGCGTTGTATATTGTTTTTTGTGGGAGCAATTTTGCTCAAATTTTCATCAGCTCAAAGTAAGTTTAATCGTAACTAACAGCGAGATAAAGAATAGCCTAAATATTATTTAGGCAATTAGTGTAGTCAAGCTACTTTGAACAGCAATCGCCAGATATAATTTAAGCTTTACACCTGTAAGAGTGACTGCAACCAGGTAGGCTACTAAGACGTTGGGGTGCCATGAGACCAATTTTTTAGGGCCCCATGCTTTTTTGTAGTTATTTTTTAGGGCCCCATACAGTTTGGCAAGCCCCTTACCGTGGTTATAACCCCTTCATAGCCCCTCACCCGCCCCCTTAATACAGACCTAAATATACGCAGTATCTGAAAAACACAAAGCAAAAAGCGCGATATGGTACTCAGAATCAGAAGTGCCTAACTCGATCGGGCTGAACGGTGAATGTGTGTCAGAAAAAGAGAGTACATCTGATTGCATCTGATGTTTTTGAAAACCTAACTTGAAATGCAAGAAGGTTGCATTTTGATTTGTTGCTTCACTCATTAAGCCGCATAGGCAAAAGCTATCATTGAAACATCGCGATAAGTCTTTAGCATTAGGGTTAGACATTCCTAAGCGAAATAATATCGTCGTACTGTTATCATCAGCAAAAAAGCCAAACATCAAAAAACAAAGCATTCAAGAGCATTTTTTACTTTTAGCACAAACAAGCTGTGACCCTCTGACCTCACCTCGTTATGGGTCAATGATGTGCACCGATGGGTCATCAGATCGAAGCCGATGTACGTTCATGTGTGATGAAGATTATCAACTTTCTGCCAGGTCATCAGAAAACAGAAGATGTTACTGCCGGGAAGGAAGGTGCGCTTGGGATGGCGTCGAACCCATGTGTGAATATCGTGAGTGTTGTCTTCACATTTTTTTGACTGAGCACCGTGGCGTATTTAAAAAATTTAGGTCTTTATTATACTCGCGGTATTGCGCCACAGCGTGTGACCAGTGGCGGAGCCCATCCCTGCGGCTTAGCGCTAGTGCAACAAAGAAATGACGCAGCGGTGGCGAGCCGATGGCGACAGTGTCTAATTTGACCCGAACGGGAATCAAACGCAAGGCTTACCGAGCCGACAATTATGTTTTGAACCACTACGTCAATCTAACAGTGTGCCGTAGCGTACTAATATTCGTAATCTTGATGATGTCTGCAAATTTCAAACCCGTAATGAGTATTGCTTCCCATGTAGTTGTGCTTTGAACAAACGAGTTTATTTAAAAATCACATAGTTACAGGAAGTAAAGGTTGTATAAATTATATAAAACGCAGGTAGGGTACTGGCAAATGAACGTGAAGTTGAGAATTTAGATGCGTTTTAATAAAAAGTTGCATAATTCTGTCGCTGCGAACTTCAAAGTTAGCGCTGAAAAATTGATTATCCAAAATTTATGTGTGATTCATGACATTGTTATCGGCGCCGTAGGTCTGGGATTCAATTCCCGAGCCGGTTAAATCGGACACAGCGTTGTCAACTGGTCGCCATCGCTGCTTTTCTTCCAAGTTGTACCGCCCAGGCTCTAACCCGCCACTCTTTACATGCTTCGGCGTAATACCGCGAGTACAATGCACATTAATTTTGAGTTTTGATTGTTTTTTACAAAATTTTTTGGTCACAATGACCCAAAAATGTGTCGTGGCACAATGAGTCTTTATGAGAAAACAATGGAAAGACAGACAAGCAAGGTTTTGACCATACAAAGACCATTTACAGCTACTTCCTTCTCTGATGAGTGATGGCTGATTCATTCCATAAAGTCTTGTGACTAGCTTGTCTATGACGTCACAAATAAAAGATGTTCTAACACTCACATGACCCGATTTCGCCGAAATATTCAGTTGGGCTTATAAAGTTATAACAAGAGAATATTTTGGCTCAAATACACTATTCCTGTTTCGTTTTTTAATGAACACTATTCAAAAAAACTGTTATCAAAAATAAAGAAGGGTCTTTTTCAATACAATTTACACTGATTTTGTTAATGAGGGCCCAGGGGCGTAAGCGGATGGACGTCATTTTAAACGTGCTTTTGCTTCCCCAAGTGGTATGTTTCTTTCTTATTCCGTTTTATCAAGGGCGTAGGCGGCCAGCGAAACTTTTAGGGGGCAGGGCCTCATCGAGGCAATGAGTAGACTCGTTTGCATTCGCCTTGAGCGACCAATCTCGAACAAAAGGTCCTCATACGACACCAAAAAGAAGGGGAAGTCCTCCCTTGGATACCTTACTGCTTTTTAACTTTATTTACTGTCAGCGTATTAACGACGGGTAATTAATCGCCTAATTAACTATTTTGCAGAGGCTCCGTCGCAAGCGGATTGCACAACTCCGGATTTTCTCACTGCTTCCTACGACGTCATGGATACTTGGTCGAATGGAGCATTTCTAAGGATCTCGATCACGTCATCTGAGGTTATCACCCAGGGCTGGTCAATTGCACTCATGTTCTTCCGGTAAGTAACTTAGTCAGCAGTACAAGTGGCCGCAATAAATCTTCGTGACAGGTTCGATTCCAAGCTAGATCTGCTCACATTTTTAAACAGTTGCCGACTTGAAGACATGAGTTGGAGGCTATGTGAAACTTTGGGCGCGAATCATTATTTTAAAATTTATACGTTCGCAGTAGCTCAGTTGTGAAGCGCACACACTATCGGTGCGTGAGTTCTGGGTTCGATTCCCGGGCCGGTCAAATCGGAACAGTGTCGTCAACGGCTCTCCACCGTTGCGACGTTTCTTCGGAGATGTGTTGACCACGCGCTACGCTACAGAGATGGGCCCTGCCACTGGTTACACGCTTCGACGTAATACTGCGAGTATAATAAAAATTTGTTTTGATTTTACATTCGCAATTATCGTCCTTGCAAAATGCAAATGTAGATTGCACAAAAGACATATCACTGATTGAATGGTGTCATTATTTGTAGGCGAAAAATTAAACCTTTTGTTTTTTAGTTAGAAACAGTCCTCCAGTTTTAAAAGATTTGTAAAGGTGTGTAAACCATAAAATCTTTAATCGCGGGTCAATCCAAGAACATTTTGGGGGAAAGGCTAAGAATCCAAAAAGTGCTCATCATGCAGTTATGAGCATTTGGAAGCATCAAAGAATTAATGTTTATCATGCATAACTAAAAAATTAGAGGGTTTGATTTCCCTGGATTCTCTTTATCGTTTTTGTATTTTTCAGTTCTCTGCCTGAAGGTTTTCAAATCGAAAGTGGCCATGTTGATCACGTGGCAACTAGCGACGACAGACGCATCGTAACTTTCAACAGCAAGAGTCACAATGGCGACATTTCTGACGTTCAGTTGTACGACTTCGTTATTTTCATCAAGAATGTCCCAGATAATACTGACCCTATGGCCTACTCAGGTAAAAAGAGTTTGTTAGTGAATGAATCTGTTATAGATTCATTCAGGGCCGGATTAAGGGCGATATACAGCCCAGAACCCCCCTGGTCAGGGAGATGCTCCCCAAAAACTCCTTAAATCGCACCCTTTAAAAAATTATGCTGCTGACGTCATAATCAGGTCCGAAAAAAGCTAGAAGCCACCTGGAAAACCATCCCCCCCTTTTCCCAAATGTTAATACGACCCTGGTTTTGACATAATATTGTTCAAAAATTTTAAAAATAATCTGTTTTAGTGGTTACGTATGTCTATGGCGAAAAGCGTTTGGTAACGCTCCTCGAGCAATATGCATTCGATTTTGAATTGTGGTGCGTCAGTTTGAAGAGCGACAAGTTTATCGTTTGCTTATATTTTTAGCTTTGATTGGTTTCTACAATCAATTGGTCGACGATGCTGCTTGCATTCAAGTGATCAGTCCTGTGCGCCCCCTTGCAACAACCCCTAGCCCTCCAACTCCTCCGACCTCCCCCACTACCACCCAGAGGAACATCAGGTCAACCACAAGTCGCACTACAACGTCCGCGACAACCACAACTCGAAGAGCATCGACAAGAGCAACCACCACCACCTCTTCCCCACCCCCTCCATCGTCGGCCGATTGTGAAGGTAAGAATATGACTAAACTTACAGTATATTAAAAAATCAAATCTTCATTATACTCGCGGTATTACGCCCAAGCGTGCAACGAATGGCGAGCCCATCTCCACGGCTGAGCGCCTGGACAACACTGTTCTGAAAAAACATCGCAGCGGCGGGGAGCCGTTGGAGACATTGCGTACGATTTGACCGGCCCGGGAATTGAACTCCAGACACCCCGCACCGATAACAATGTCTTGAAAACTGAGCTATCCGGCCTGTCCATTAACATTTCCTTACATGCTACAATACATGTTTAAAAAAGAAAAACAAACTGGCATAACACTTAGTAGCCAAGAAATTTGTAAACTCAGCTTGACTTCAATTCAGCTACCTTAAGTAAACCTACTTTTTGCTTTGAGATCCTCTTTACCAAGACAGTAGAACGCAATCGTTATAATAGCAAGTTTCTAACCTCGACACTTTGGGTTTTCAGGAAATCGAGCCTCAGTTATTAGCTCACCACACGCGCAGCAGTTTTATGAATGGTGTACGTAGGCCTATATCAAGCGTGCATGTCTTTATTATTTTTGTTTGATTAGTTTTGGACAATCCAAGTCAGCCTGGGTTTGTGTCTTTGAATTCTGGTTGGCAGCAAGGAAATACGTGGAAGTTTCAAGGAAGATTTGAACATTATTTTGAGAACAGGAAAGTACGTGATTGGATGTTCCATGTCGAATTTCCAAGCCCAGTGCAAGATATTGAGGTAAGCCTACAGTACATTGTAAGAAATTGAGATTTTAAATAGTTCAGAGCAAAACTGCTTAGCAATTTGAAATATTTTGAAATAAGCTGTTAAAGCAGGGGCGGATCCAGAAGATAATTCAGATTCATGTGGAGCAGACAGTGATATGCATTTATCGAGAAAAATTATCGGCGATAGTTATCGGCGATAATTTATTACCGATTGTCGTTGTCGTTCAAAATAGTTTTGATTTATCGATTATCGATATCGCTTTTGTAATATATTTTGTTATCGCCAATAAATTATCGCGATAAACGATTTTTCATAGTGAGTTGGCGCTGTGGAAAGAATACACGGTGTCCATTAATTAATTACACGGAAAGACTACACGGTGTCCATTCATTAAAAAAATCTCTCTTTTTTGTTTAATGCCATGGCGGAGTCCGTAAACTGCTCTTTTTTGAAAAATCTACGAAAACATTTTTGTAATTAGACAAAAAAAAAACTTCGTCAAGCGCATTGAAAATTTACCGCAACATTTATCGGAAAGTTTATCGGCGATAATTTATCGATTACCGATATCGCTTTAAGAAATTGAGATTTATCGATTATCGGTATCGCCTATGGCTTTTTTTGAAGTTATCGATCATCGTTATCGCTTTAGTACAAAAAGCTTTATTCTGCCCATCACTGGGAGCAGGGACTTAGGAATCAAAAAAGATTTTTACTTTCAGTTTCAGGCGTCTAAGAGTATCGAATTACCGATGTAATAATATTCACAACTGAAATTTTAAAGGAAAATTGAACTTTCCGATCCCCCTTGGTCCGTCAATAGGCCTTTTGTAATATTTATTTGTGAAGTAGCTTCGGGCTGAATTGTTTTCGATGCTGTATTTATGTAAATAAAATACAACAGAAACTGAACCATCCACCAGGCATTTTGTTATGAAAACTACTAAGGTATAATTAATTTGAGATGTACGGGCATTTGTAGAGTTTTGGTAAGACAAAAATGCGGCTTTGATGCCTAATAAAGCCATATATTGAGATGCACCTTTCTGAAAAAAAACCCTGTAATATTGAAAAAGGCATTTATTTTTCAAGCTTCTTGACTGTTTTTGTTATGGTTTGATGCTTAGATTTACCAAGCTGAATCAGAAAGGCAATCTAATGGAAGGGTATGGCTTATAACTCCTAAGACGTGGAACGTCGAAGCAGATGACAAACTAACTCTCAACTTTATTGGGTCAATAAACGGAGCACAATCTGGCCCCTCAACAGGTAGGCTAAGTAAATGAGATAGTAGTAGTAGTAGGCCTAGTGTTTTCCTCACCGTCTACACCATGAAAAATACGATAAGATGATGGGAATATAACAGCGGTACAAGAAAAGAGGCAACAAAATGATTAACGTTATGGCATGCAAGAATAGAAGCTGAAGAGTTAAAAAAGCAAAACTAGGCTCGGTTGCAACACCCAAAACATGCAACTGGTAAAAAATGAATTTTTACCAAAACAAAATTGGTTACAAACAAAATCATTTTCTATGCCACATTCTCGACTGATATGTAAACGATTAAAAAATGACGAATTACAATTCGAGTATCTGCTAAATATTGTTACGGGTTGCACTAGCGATACTGATCCCACGTAAAATGGCTTCTCGATAACAAGGGCGGAATAGGGCCTACTTGCTCAACTTTTGTTGCATTTAACGCAAAGCGTTAACTTTGTTCATTATCTCTTTGATGCGTAGAGCGCGACAAAAATTGAGCAATATGCCGCCCAAAGAGTCGATCGCATTTGACATACGTTTTGAGTGGCTAATGATTTGAAAAGCTCAAGTTAATTTCACGGTCTCCCTCAATTACTGTTCAACTTTTCAATCAGAAAATTGTTATCATACTCGCAGTATTACGACGAAGCGTGGCTTAGCACCTGGGCAACACAGCTCCGAAGAAACGTCGCAGCGGTGGCGAGCCGTTGGCGACACTAGGCCTATTTACACGAGCGGGTTTGATTATACGGGTTACACGCTTCAGTTTCAGTTAAGAAGATATTTTAGTTTAACGGGCTGTTCTTTCAACGCGCTTTTTAGTGGATTGAATCTACCTGTTGCAAGTGAGTAATTTCCAACCCGCAAAGCTTACTGAAGCAAAACGACGTAAGTTTCCATCTGACGTAAGCGTGTTGGATTTTGCGGGTTAACCCGTTTACATTGTGCATGTAAATCGGCTTACTGTGTCTGATTTTACAAACGCGGTAATGAAATTCCAAACCCCCTGCACCGTTACCGGTGTTTTTAACCGCTACGCCAAATGTTTAAATATACTGTACTTTCATTTGAAGATTACCTCAGTTGTTTATAGTTTTAATAATTTTACGAACTCAATAACTAAATTGTATTAAGATCAATATTGTTTTGCTTCAGCTCAAGTTACATTCTGCCAAAACGGTGCAACACCGGACTCATCTTCGCCATCCGGGAATGCTGGTTCATCGCGAACTACTTCGTCGACAGCTGCTCCTACCTCATCATCAGCTCCTCTACCAGCTGCGACTGCATCGCCTCAATTTTTAGACAATTGCAGATCGGGAGATCAAGTCTCATACGGAAGCTTGCCAGCAAGCTCAGCTCAAACTGATCCATCCAGATATACCAGATCTAATGGTAGGAAAGGTTAAATATTTCTCAAAAAGAAAAAAATCTCGTCTTCATCATACTCGCGATATTACGCCGAAACGTGGGACGAAGGGCGGGGTCCATCTCCGCGACTTGGCGCCTGGGTTACACAGCTTCGATAAAAAGTCGCAGCGGTGGCGAGCCGTTGGCGACACTGCGTGCGATTGACCGGCCCCAGGAATCGAGCTTAGGACGCCTACACCAACGGACGGTTAAAATGTAAGAAAAAACAGAATCATTCAAGAGCCTATATATCGCATTGTTCAAAGTTGTGATTTATTTTTAAACGCTTGGTGCTGACTGTAAAAAAATTAGAATAAACGAAAAAATACTGCCTTTACGTCACTACCTTAAAAAAAAAAATTAGTCGCTAACCCAGTTTTTGGTGCTTCTTTTATTATTTTGGCGATTTTCTACTTCCATTTTTGTTCCAGCTGGAAGCAAATACAATTACAACCAAGTTCTCCACATGTCCATATTATTTTATGAAGCTCAAAGATCCGGAAGACTTCCATCCAATAACCGGATCCCATGGAGGGGTGATGCAGGACTTAAAGATGGTTGTGACGTTCAAAAAGATCTTGTAGGAGGATTTTATGATGGTAAGCTACAGTTTGAAAGCTAAGCGCGTTCGCAGAAAATTTCGTAGGGGGTTGGACGACAATTTTGTTTAGGAATCTGATCAATAACCGCTTTTAACGCACGTCAGAAGAAGCTTAAGGGGTCCACGCATATAAACCCCTCTTCCGGGCACCGGGACTTATTTTTCATGCTTTTTTGCAGACCCTGATTTTGTCTTCAGCAGCGGACTTTTTTTAGGGGTGGCAATTTAGCTGGGGCTTCGCAGCTATAAACCCCCTAATCCGGCCCTGCTGCTGTGCATGTTTTTACATGTAAATAGAAATCTCAAGGCGCTTTAACAATGCTAATTAGACTAATCATGTTTTAGCCGGTGACAACGTGAAGTTTGGCTTTCCAATGGCTTACACAATGACGGTCCTAGCTTGGAGTATGGTGGAATTCCAAAACGCTTATGAAAACTCCGGAGACTGGCAAGCTGCTCTGGACCTTCTCAAATGGGGAACTGATTATTTGATCAAAGCTCACACTGACAAATACGAGTTATATGTTCAAGTAAGAAGCTTTCGCACATACAACTACCTACAGCGTTTGTTTTTTGAAAGATTAGTAGGTTATTTTTTGTGGGAAGAATCTACTGTAATTAGATCAAAACCGTGCAATAACATTATCACACCTCTTTGCAAAACTGCATCAACTATTGAGAGTACTAGTGAAGAGAAAATATAGCAGCGTGCCGGAGTAGTTTGGAGAGTCGTTTTTACGACAGCTATGATCGCAAGGTTAATGGCTCAACTCCCACCATAGCCTCGTTGTTGCTTCCTCGAATAAAATGCATCATGATAGTTATTCCTGCTGCTTGATCGAATCTAACAAACAGCAACAAGCAGCAAATTAAAGAAGTTAAAAGCAAACCTCTGGCGAAAAACTCAGAAACAAAGACAACTCCTAAATGAGTCGGGATTCATCCTATGCATAGCGCCCCCGTCGCTTTCTCGTGACTGGAGGATGAAAATGGAGAAATTTATCAAATTATGTAGGCTTACAGACATTATAAACACAGATTTACAAAATACCCAACAAAATTTAACCGCTGCCATAATTTTTTTTTAATGAAACCTCTTTTTAGGTCGGTAATGCACCCAGGGATCATGGAATGTGGCTACGACCTGAAGATATTGATTATGTTCAGCGGTCTTACAAGATTGATTCCGAAAACGCTGGCACCGAAGTGGCTGCTGAGACAGCAGCTGCCATGGCAGCAGCTTCTCTGGTGTTTCGTTCCACCGACTCTCAGTACGCCGACACTCTCGTTTCACACGCAGAAGAGCTTTTCGAATTTGCTGATCGATACAGGTAGATTATAACTTATATAAGTTTAGTAAAAGTTCGGAATGCAATAAATGTGGGACGAAAATAGCTTAAAGAGGAAAATTACGGCGCAGTAATTCTTAAAATGAACGTTTTCGACAACATAGAATCAGCTGTCATCATCAGTAGTGTGAGGAAGGCAATGCAAAACTGAAAGTGCTGCTCTTTTTACATTTCTGATGATGATAGTTGATGTACGTTGTCGAAACGTCATTTTTCCTCGTTAGTAGAAGTTATTTAATCGCTTTTTTGGAAAATAGTCGAGCGGTACCGCGCTTCGGTTACAGATCCTTTGCAACGGGTTTGATTCACGCTTGAACCGACGTGTGTATGACGCATTTTTGGATGGCTGCCGATTCAATGCAGTCTCTCTCACTGCGCTATTCAATTTTTCCCTTAAATGCTTGAAAAATAATAATTACAGCTGGATGATACGTGCCATATGACTGAGGTAGCTTTAACCTCTGTACTGGACGGGTAGTCAGCTATTACTGCAAAAAAAATCTTCGGCAAAAACAAAAATGATACGATTATTGCGTCAGTATTCAACCATACCAGGAATCAAACCAGGACTTGCTGCTTCAAAAGCAAAGATGATTATGAATTGGTAGAAAGAAAACAAAAGCTTGATGTTAGCACCTTAAGATTGAGTAAAAACTCAAAAATCAACAGCAGTTTTTGCGAAAAAGCAAATTTTTGAAGCAAGTAGCTTAAGCTGCAGCAATAATTCCTGGATGTTGAAACCGTGCCTACTCTTGTCAAACCTTCAGCGTTTTGTTACCTCTTCCCTTTTCTTGTACGTTTGTTATATTTCCTTCATCTCATCTCATCTTTTACCGTGTTGATGTTGCGGAAATAAAAGGTAGGCTTACCGCTACTATAATGATTTTAGGCGCAATTATCACGAATCGATTCCTCACGTGAGTGAGTTTTATCGATCATGGAGCGGATATCAGGATGAACTATTGTGGGGAGCGATATGGCTTCACCTTGCGACAAATAAATCCGAACACCTCAACTTTGTCCGAGATAACTATGATAATTTTGGAGCGGGTGCTTCCCCGCCGGAGTTTTCATGGGACAATAAATATGCGGGTGTACAGGTAAACATTTTGTTATTTGTTTGAAGTTTTGAATAAAGGACTAGTGCGGTTTTTGCTCCCTATACAAAGACAAAATAATTCGGCAGCGTAAGGTAGTGGTTTATTGGAAGGTCGTATTTACGACGACCAAGATCGCAAAGTTAATGGTTTAACTCCTATCCAAGCCTCGTTGTTACATCCTTGGATAAGAGGTAGGTTTATGATAATTGTTCCTGATGCTTGTTGGAATCTAACAAGCAGCAAATTAAAAAAGTCAGAAGCAAAACTCAACCGGAATATGGAAGTAAAGCCGGATATTTGGAAATAAAGGCAAGTTCTTTGCGAGTCTTGATTCGTTCTACAGCTACGTCGCTTTCTCGTGACAAGACGATAAAAACAAAGAAATCGTCATCAAAAATTAAAGACAAAATAATTACGAAAATGTTTTAATTTTTTGTTTTATTTAAGTTTACTTATGCTTACATTTTTTAAGGTCTTAATGGCGCAAAGAACTGAACAACAAAAATACATCAACAACGTTAAAGCTTTCTATCGAACATTCGACAGGATTCAAAAAACACCTTCAGGATTAACTTGGTACAGCCAGTGGGGATCGAACCGCTACGCTGGTGAGTAGACGGTTTGTTTTTGCTCATGACCAATAGCTAGCTGGAAGTAAGGCCGGATTAATGCGGCAGATGCTGTAGGAGCTATAGCTCCTGGGCTCTCAGGTCAGAGATGTGCCAAATTTAAAAAAGGAAGTTACTTGGAATCCGACATAATAGGCTTGCTACTAACGTTAAAATCAAGTCTGTAGAAACCATTGGGGCCATAGGCGCGGGAAGTAGGGTGCCAGGGGGGGCTCAAGCCCCCCCTGAACTTTTTTTAGCCCCCCCTGAACCATTTGAGCCCCCCCTGACAATTGAAAAAATTATGCACTGAGTGCGACGGTATTAATGCTCGCAACGTACATACGTAATGAAGCAAATATTTTTTAAAGTGCTTTTAACCAACGAAGAATCACTATTCTTTTAAAAATCAGTTAGTTATTATTCACTAGGTCAACGTAAAATTTGGTAAAATTTTCAATTTTTGAATTTTATTTTTAACCGTGTTTTATATCAGCGTTTGCAAACCTTTGCAGCAGTCATGGACGATGGACCAGTAAAAGTATAATGGCTGCCAATTCTTGTAGCTGCCAAACACTTTACGCCAAACTACTCTGAATGCTCGAATGAAAGTCGCTACTGATCATGGGAATTACGTAAATCGTAAACGAAAATACGGTGAAGTGCAAAAAAACGGTCCTCAATCCTTCAGATGTTCCGAATTCCACCAAAATTTTTGTGAAGAGCTAAAAAAAAGGTCTTCATGGCCCGGACGCGTTACATGAACTGGAAATGTTGGTGGCCAACCTGATTTGTGCACATGCCAAATTAACCCGGGATCGACAGCCAAGCATCCAAAGATCGACCGGTACATCGCGATCGACTGGTTGGGCACCCCTAATTAAGCTTATATGAGCTGGTGCAAGTTCTCTTCTGGTTGAGTTTTTTAATGGTTTTGAATTTTTTCTACCAACCCAATGAAGCGGCTAAATCACTACTAAACTGGCACCGATGATCAGTAGGCTACTCGATTTGAGGGGGATGCCATCCCCCCTGAAAACAACACCATCCCCCCATAAAACATTTTAGCGTAAACCAATTCTTACAACTATAATGACCATTTCTTTTTAGGTCTGCGTGAAAAGTTGTAGCCTACCACCCCCCATAAGTGTTTTCACAACTCGAGCACTGCCGATGATTGTTACTAAAATTGAGCTAGTACGCCTACCTAAATACCTATATCTACACATCTCATTATGTTAAAAAATGGTTCAGTGCTTTATTTTGATTGTGTGTTTTTTGTTATTTTTAAACCTCAATGGGGCATTGTTTGTTGCATGTAACTCTGATCAGCAAAGCAAAAGTTAGATCGGACAAATTTTGTTTGCCTACTTTTTGGTTTTGTGATTGAGGTATTTGCATTTTACAAATACATGAGTAGTGATTCGAGCATGGTTAGAAAAGCCTAATGGTAGTAAGCTATCTTGTTTTCCACGATAAAAAATTATCCTGAAAAAGTTCCGGTCACTTGAGCGGGCATGCAATTGATGTCTATCAAAATAGGTCTGCTGAGTGTCCTGCTCATAAAAACGTGCGTTCGAAAAAAGGGGAGTCTGGGGGGCTTCGCCCCCCAGACGTTGACACGATCTTACTATTTTGAGCCCCCCCTGTCCAAAAAACGTTCCCGCGCCACTGATTGGGGCCCCCTGAAGAAGAGGGCCCCAAATGTTTCGCCCCCCTCCGAAGTCTAATACAGCCCTGGCGGGAAGTTTAGAACTTGTTTTCGATTTTCAATGCTGTGCGATTTAAAGTGCATCCCTCGATGTTTAAAACTTACTTTTCTAAGATTACTTCTAAACCCGACAAGCCAACGATAACTTAACGCCAAGAGAGCCTTAAGCTTTGATTATTGCAGTTGTAGTCATCTCTGTTTTTTTGACACTAATTTATTACTTGCAGCAAACTTTGCGTTCATTTCCGTCATGGCTTCCAAAGTTGTCAACCTTGGAAATGATCGAAGCAAATTTGTTTCTTACGCCAGATCCCAAATCGATTATATTCTGGGCGACAATGAGCAACGGCGATCTTACGTTGTTGGAATGCACGCTACGTCACCCCAAAGACCTCATCATAGGTCCAGGTAAATGATTGACGTAACAAAGACTTTCGCAGTTTGCAGTAGATCTGAGGTCCTCGACCGATGCGCGACAACGATTGCAATGCTACTACAATACTCTATGTATGATAAAACTGGAGTTCGTGTGGTCGAAGAGCAAAATAAGGTCAAAAAATTGTTGTATCCGTGCGTCGCTCTTGCAGCGTCTCGGTACTTAGGCTGCTCGGTCAAAGACGCGCTAGTGATCACCGCGATTTAAACGGCAAGGACGTTTTAGGTTTAATAAAAATAAGTGTATAATGAACCTTAGGCAGTCTTTATATTGCTGAAACAGTCCAAAATAGGGACCTGTGAGGGTTGCGTAGGGGAGGTGAGATGTGCATATTATTACAATTAGTGATTCGATTCTTTTCGACGCACCAAACGACAAAGTAAGACTTGGTTTAATTTTTAGCCTTCCCCTTTCGAAAAAAAAAAATTGTACCCCACCCCTGACAGCTTATGCTGTGTCACAGGCCAACAGATTCCTAATTACTAGACTAGTGCAGGTTGCTAGCCTGCGTGAGGTTTTACAGTTATCGTTGTTTTTTTCCAGCTCTTGTCCTGCCTGGACGTCCACTCGCAATATTAGAAAGTGTGGTTTTGATTCACTAAACAGAGATGGGCCCAACCCCCACACTCTTTATGGTGCTATGGTAGGGGGCCCCAATGAAAGAGGGGAATATACCGACGATCGAAGTGATTACATCAGCAACGAAGTAGCAATCGATTACAATGCTGGGTTCCAAGGCGCAGTAGCAGGTAAATGTGATGTCGCTTTTTGACCGTTTGTTGGGTTTCCCTAACTTCAGCTATTACCAAGAGTGGATCTAAAAATTTGGTGGGGGATTCAGTTTTGAATTAAGGCGAATATTTATTAAATATAAAGACGTTAAGACTGGAAAAGAGCGTAATTAAGCCCTTTCAGTATGATTCATAAAGTTCTCTCTTCAAAAAACTTTGAATTTCGTTGATCTAGCACAAAAACTGGTAAAAATTTGTTACAAAACACCTTGTTGAAAATGGATGCTAGGGGATAGATCTCCCCCCCGTGGTTCCGCCCCTGGCTATTACAATGCTTCTGTGAATGCTCAACCAGTTGGTAGGCCTATAGCTAAGTGGTAACGATCGACATTGCCACAAGAGGGGAGGTCGGACACAGGGTCGCCAAAGACTCGCCACGATACGAGACAAATTCAGTTCATTTCATTCACACTGCTGGTACCGCTTTGTCTCGCATGCACATAAAAAGTATTCAATTACAATAAACTTTAGCCTTAATTTTAATGTGACGCATTTTCCAGGGTTAAGA
Organism: Trididemnum miniatum; assembly: GCA_964006365.1. Classification (NCBI taxonomy): domain Eukaryota; kingdom Metazoa; phylum Chordata; class Ascidiacea; order Aplousobranchia; family Didemnidae; genus Trididemnum; species Trididemnum miniatum. The sequence goes on along the minus strand of OZ023237.1, from coordinate 24,286,746 downwards.
TCGATCAGCTTGAACTAAAAGAATTGATGATAAAACGAAAAGAAAAAAGGAAACACCATTCTGCAGTGTTCGACGTGATATTTTTCGTTTTTCAATAAATGTGGTTATATTAAAAATAATCTCTGTGCAATTACTGTTGTGTTGTTAATTTGTGAGTAAGGCAGTACTCGAAGTGAGTAAAAAAGAAAACCGTGAGCTTCAAAACCGTTGAAATAAGAGTGCAAACTTGCAAAGAAACATTCATCAGGCGCCAACAGTTCACCTATTAGCGCCCGATAAAAGTTCTCGCATACCCTATTAGCGGTATTTTTTTTTTTTTGTTCGTTTATGCTAGGCCTAACGCAAAAATAAACAGTCAAATGCAAAAATATATTAGGCCTAGGCTACCGGTAGTCAAACGCAGAAATATATCACTAAATGCAAGAAAATAAGCAAACGCAAAAATAACTCCGCAAGAATAAATACTAATCAAATGCGAAATAAAAAGTTTACCGTTATAGTTCATTTCCATTCTTGTTTCTGCTTGGTCGTTCAAAGGTCAGGTGGTTTCACTTAGAACTGTGCTCGTAACAACCGTACGCAAAACCATGTGATGTTTCACTTAACAAGCAAAAAAAATTAAGCTGAATTTATCAAAAGTACAAACTTTTTGACTACTTATTTCGTATTTGGCCATTTATTTTTGCGTTTGATTGTTTATTTTTGCATTTGATTGTTTAATTTCGCGTTTGACTGCATGTATTTTTGCGTTATTTTTGCAAGTATTTTTTGCAAAAACACTACCGTAAAATAGGGTGAACAGTGTGTTGGCGTCGCCATCTGAGGTGAATCTACAGTAGCAAAAGGTAGAGTTTTATAGCTTGCAAGTAAAATCGCAACTAAAGACTTAAAAGTTTCCTATGGCAAATTTATTCACTTTTGATACACTTTTCTACACAAATTCATAAAAATCTCCCCTTCGCTAGCTTCAGCTCAGATGGTCGAGAGGTAAGAGCGTCCGCTTCTGGAGCAGTAGACTTGAGTTTGATTTCAAGTCGGGTCAAACCAATTACTTTAAAATTGATATTCACAGCTCCTTTGCTTGACGCTCAGCATTAAATAGATAGTGTGGAGAACAAGCCGGCAATTTTACCTATTGTACCGTTGGAAAAGGCACTTGGCGGGATTCCCCCATCTTAGTGTGGTAGACAGCCAGCAACTCCTAAGCGAGCTCGTTATAGCGTTTTGATCACTTTCTCGTGGTAGGAAGATAAATATGCGACTAAATAGAAATACTAAATACTTAATTGGGATTAGATAGATGTGACTTAAATTTCTGCATTAACACTGGTACTTGAAATGTTTGGTGGAAGGAAATTGCCCTCTATGACCACTGGCTGCAATCTTGTGGAAAAGGTTAAAAGTGCAGATAGTCATGAATCTATAAAATCGAATCGTTGCTTCTCCGAGTAAGATCCCAGCTGCGCAGGTATGGACATGTGACATGAATGTTTCAGAGAAGAAAGCCCTAAACCTGCCGTGTTCAACACGCGTTGATCGAAAATGCAGAAACGGTCCCAAAACTCTATGGCAAGATTACGTAAAAGATCTTAGCTGATCTCTCCTTGGCATTCCATCAGAGAAGCTAACTTTTGTCGTAGAGGATCGAGATCTTTTTTGCTGAGCTTGGGGGAGCTCCAACTGTAACAGCCACCCCTGCGACTCCAGAAGGCGAGCACCTCTAAAAACGAAAGTAAATAAAACTTTAGCGCCACCACGGGACAAGCGTATTTTTCTATGTTAAACACTCTAGTCGCTATTTTAACATTTTTTAGATTTAATGGTTGCTAAGGTGCTGATAAGCTTTCACGGTGATGAAATAAGTGAAAACGTACGGTACGAAAGATGCAAGGATAAATAAAATGCAGCTGAACTCTCTGTGGTAAAGTGAACAAGTTTATTTGTGAAGCACCATCACATTTTAAGCATAAAACAAATGAAGTCATTACCAACTTGACAAGGTGTTCGTCAAAAGGTGTAAAAGTTAAATGAGTTGGAAAATAAGAAATTTACCGTATGTAGCCAATTGTAGCCTACAACTCTGTAGACATAGGCGCGGGAAGTAGGGTGCCAGGGGGGGCTCAAGCCCCCCCTGAACTTTTTTTAGCCCCCCCTGAACCATTTGAGCCCCCCCTGACAATTGAAAAAATTATGCACTGAGTGCGACGGTATTAATGCTCGCAACGTACATACGTAATGAAGCAAATATTTTTTAAAGTGCTTTTAACCAACGAAGAATCACTATTCTTTTAAAAATCAGTTAGTTATTATTCACTAGGTCAACGTAAAATTTGGTAAAATTTTCAATTTTTGAATTTTATTTTTAACCGTGTTTTATATCAGCGTTTGCAAACCTTTGCAGCAGTCATGGACGATGGACCAGTAAAAGTATAATGGCTGCCAATTCTTGTAGCTGCCAAACACTTTACGCCAAACTACTCTGAATGCTCGAATGAAAGTCGCTACTGATCATGGGAATTACGTAAATCGTAAACGAAAATACGGTGAAGTGCAAAAAAACGGTCCTCAATCCTTCAGATGTTCCGAATTCCACCAAAATTTTTGTGAAGAGCTAAAAAAAAGGTCTTCATGGCCCGGACGCGTTACATGAACTGGAAATGTTGGTGGCCAACCTGATTTGTGCACATGCCAAATTAACCCGGGATCGACAGCCAAGCATCCAAAGATCGACCGGTACATCGCGATCGACTGGTTGGGCACCCCTAATCAAGCTTATATGAGCTGGTGCAAGTTCTCTTCTGGTTGAGTTTTTTAATGGTTTTGAATTTTTTCTACCAACCCAATGAAGCGGCTAAATCACTACTAAACTGGCACCGATGATCAGTAGGCTACTCGATTTGAGGGGGATGCCATCCCCCCTGAAAACAACACCATCCCCCCATAAAACATTTTAGCGTAAACCAATTCTTACAACTATAATGACCATTTCTTTTTAGGTCTGCGTGAAAAGTTGTAGCCTACCACCCCCCATAAGTGTTTTCACAACTCGAGCACTGCCGATGATTGTTACTAAAATTGAGCTAGTACGCCTACCTAAATACCTATATCTACACATCTCATTATGTTAAAAAATGGTTCAGTGCTTTATTTTGATTGTGTGTTTTTTGTTATTTTTAAACCTCAATGGGGCATTGTTTGTTGCATGTAACTCTGATCAGCAAAGCAAAAGTTAGATCGGACAAATTTTGTTTGCCTACTTTTTGGTTTTGTCATTGAGGTATTTGCATTTTACAAATACATGAGTAGTGATTCGAGCATGGTTAGAAAAGCCTAATGGTAGTAAGCAATCTTGTTTTCCACGATAAAAAATTATCCTGAAAAAGTTCCGGTCACTTGAGCGGGCATGCAATTGATGTCTATCAAAATAGGTCTGCTGAGTGTCCTGCTCATAAAAACGTGCGTTCGAAAAAAGGGGGGTCTGGGGGCGAAGCCCCCCAGACGTTGACACGATCTTACTATTTTGAGCCCCCCCTGTCCAAAAAACGTTCCCGCGCCACTGTCTGTAGAGGTTAAACGGCATAGCTACAATACCCAAATTGCATAAACTTTGGCCAGCTAGAGTTTTTTTAGCAATCTTTTGCAGTTTTTTTTTTTTGAATTGTCAGCATCATTGATAAACAAAAGGCAGTGTTTACTTTGCCGTTGACGGCAAAATAGTTTCTAGGTCTATTTTGCCGAACGTTGATCTATCCATATCTAGCAGTGTAGTGTGGAGGTACTCATGACTGTTTTTGAGGGCGAGGCGTGTGATGGCAAATAGCTTCTAGGTTTATTTTGCAGGCAGTAGATCCTGATTGTTTCGGTACACACTGTTGGCAAAATAGATCTAGAAACTATTTTGTCGTTAGCAGCAATTTTGTCGTTAACGGCAAAATAGATACTTTCTAAACAAAAACAATTGCATACACTAGAATTATTACGGTACCGGTACTGCTTTCGTACATAGCATACTAGTGCCATACTGACCTACCAGCAAAGACAAAATCAAATTTTCATGAGAGTTGTGCTATTACACTGAAGCACGTACCATAACAAGTGGCAGAGCCTACTCCATTTCCACGGCTTAGTGCGTCAGTGGTGAATCGTTGCAAACACTATGTCCAGTTTGACCCACCCAAGAATTTAACCCCAGACCTCCTGCACTGATAGCAATATCTGTAGCCACTACGCCAAATGGCTGGTTACCTACCAGCATGCTTTTACAATAGCAAAACTGCTTGGATAATCTTGAATTGTGAATGTGTAGTTTAACAGCTTCACAAGTATTTTCAGATCTTTAAGCAACTTGTCACAAATATTGTTTTGAGTTGGGCATATTTTTTCAAGTTAATTTTTAGTACCGATATGTCGGATGAATCAGCAAATTTTGAAGAGGAGGAAGAAATACCTTTAGAAGAGGACCAAAAAGAACATGGTGAAGAGGTAAACCTAAGGCAGTTGGTTACAAAATTGTCATATAGAGTAAAATGCAACACAATCTTAACAGATAAGTCATTTTTTTGTTGCTTTGAAAACCTTGTACAGATCTATTTAGTGCTTCACATAATGTTCTTATATATCAGGTTTGTAGACTGGAGTGCACCTTAAATTGAGTTTAGGCATATTTTAAAGGCAACGATTATTTACACGGGCCCGTAAAAATAACCACTTTGCTTATCCCTAACTGTTCTCCCTGGTGGTACGAGAGCGTGACAAACTGATACAACATACCGGTACCAAAGCAGTGATGTTGCTGGCCCATTGAAGCAGTCATTTTGTGCCGTATTTTTTTGAATAGAAGTGACCCTTGAATAGAAACTGCACAAATTGATTAAAAACAAAAACAATTGGAGTCGCCCTTGAATATAAGCCACGACGGACAAAACTATTTCTTTGCTGATACAAGCAGACAAATCTAATGACACACTACAAAAACAACTCACACATTGTATGTTGTATTTAAACTACCGTATCGATTGCGATGGTCATTTCCATCATTGTTAATGATAATGGTATCATTTGAGTAAAGGCAGAGGCTAAGGTTATGTGACCATAACATTTGTCTCTTTGGTTTATTGTATCATCCTTCTGCGCTCTCCTCGATTGTACCAGAGCATGACTAAGTAATAAAATAAACCAAAGAGACAAATGTTACAGTCACGTAACAATAGCCACTTTCCTAAGTAAATGCTATTTTTGTTGCTGCCAAGTAATTAACACTTCCTCCATGTGGTTTTGTTGAGTACTTTACTTAGACGTGACAGGAATAGCAGCTGTTTGATTAACAATAGGGTAGCACGTGATGACCTGTTTATGAGTGTTTCATAAAAAAGACTGCGGAATTGCAGCTGATTTAGCAATTCCATTTTCCTGTCACTTATATATGGTGGATTAACTTCAATGCTCACTGGACACCAATTTTGAGACGAAAACTTTCATGTAAAAAAATTGAAGCCATCCTCAAATAGAAAGTGCACAAAATGTTTGGAAATAAAAAATAGTTGCTGTGACTTCTATTGAAGCAAATACGATATTTTAAAAAAGTGTTCATTTTGTTACTAAGAGTTAAAAGTGTAGCCTAGATTTATCAACTTAACCTGTAGTAAATTTTCATGTCTTTGTTTTATATATCGTTTTTTATTTAGAAACTGAATCAATTTTGCTTTGTTTAGGAAGATATTATTCCTAGCAATCCTCTTGTTCAAGATATGATTCCAAACTGTCTGTCCATGCTTTGTAAAATTGGTAATGGATTGTCGCATGCATTTGTGAAAATGACTTGCAATGATATGTATGTTATTCCTTATCATTTCTGTACCGTATGTATCATAACATCTGTAAGTGATGTGTGCTTACACTAAAATATCTGGGTGTTGTAACCATACCCACTTTTGTTTTTTAATTCCTCTTCTACCTGCATGCGATAACGTTATTCGTTTTGTTGCTGTTATGTTTCCTTCACCTTGTTGTAGTCTTTATGGTGTTGACAGTGTGGAAATCAAAGACACTACTACTTCTAATTTATAAATTTATAACCGAATGGCACCACAGAGTATCAGTGATTTATAGCTCTGAATCGATATAATGCCATTGTGCCAATGCCCCCCCCCCCCCCCCCTTGACTTTGCATCTTAATAAAAAAAAAAAGTCAAATGTTACTAAGTGACTGGAATATGCCAGACTCTTTTGACGGCTTTTGTAATCCTTTTTAAAATGGTGCCCATGCCCCTTTTAAAATTTCTTGCTATGGCAGTGATATAATGGTATTACAATGTAAATTTTAATTGTAAAAAAATCAATTGGTTAATTTTAATTCTTGTTCTTACGTGGGATAGGAGAAAAGCTTTGACACAGTTGATGTATTTTATTCTGATTTATTTTTTTGTTAGGGAACTCACAGATATTGATCACATGAAGAAATTCATTCATGTTCGTTACGTCGATTTTTCTGGGAACTTGATAACTGATTTGTCTCCATTAAATAATCTGACACATTTAATAGTTCTGAAAGCTGACAAAAATAACTTGACTACAGCTGAACTTGATCCTCTTCCTTATTTACAAGTAAGATTTGAGTACTGTTGTTTAGCAGTTTGTTAACTGAAAAGTTGTATCTTTGTCTATCATTCATCAGTTGTGTAGATTCATACTTTTGTATGTAGAAAAGTAAAATATTTTAAACGAAGTGCTTTCATGTATGTTTCAAACTTAACCATGGTGCTGAACTGATCAATATATCTTTATCTGACCGTCATTTTTATCGCCTTTTCTTTTTAAAGCAAATTTCTGCTCCCGACCCAGGTGTTGCAACCATGTTTTCTTTTGTTTTTTTAACTCCTCTTTTCCTACCTGCATTTCATAACGTTAATCGTTTTGTTGCCTCTTTTCTTTTCTACTGTGGTTATATTTGCTTCATCTCACCATATTCCCTATCATGTTGACGGTGCACAAATAAAAGACACTACTACTATTGCAAGCTTTTACAAGATTGAAGCTTATTCTAATAGTTAAACCAAAATACTTTGCATGAAACCATCTATAATAGAGTTATCATTCAAAATTCTCTCTAGTGGTAGGCTCCTGCTTACACGTCTAAACCATTTTTGTATGCCTTGCATCACTCTTTTTGATTTTGCTACGTCATTGTAACTTCCATGAGCAAATTAATAATGATGAATTGTTTCTTGCATAAAACTATTTACCTTGTTTTTGCTAATATAGTAGATTACTGGGTGTGCTTTGATTTTCTATCTTGTGCATATAATTCATGCCATGTGTATATACATTTTTTTATAGATTTTGAATTTAGCTCGCAACAAAATTCCAAACCTTTTGGGAATCGATCATCCCCAACTGACAAAGTTAAATCTTAACTGTAAGTTCTTGCTTAATCATTAATGTTTCAAATCAAATCTTCATTATACTCGCCGTATTACGCCGAAGCGTGTAACGAGTTGCGGGGCCCATCTCCGCGGCTTAGCGCCTGGGCAACACAGCTCCGAAGAAACGTCGCAACGGTGGCGAGTCGTTGGCGACACTGTGTCGATTTGACCGGCCCGGGAATCGAAACCCAGACCTCCCGCACCGATAGCGTGCGCTTAGCAACTGAGCTAACGGCCGGTTTATCATTAATGTTTCTACAAGCGAAATTGCAAGATTATGTAAAGTTAAAACAGCATATCAAGCGTTAGGTGGTTGATGGATACCCTGAATTATTATTATCGTTACCTAACCGGTTTTGCATTTGTGTTTAGTTGCGTATTTATCCTACCATCCTATCGCAATCAAAGCCTTACATTGAGCTAGCTTGGGGAGTTGCCGGCTACCTATTTACCTCGTCTAAGATGGTCGAGTGGTAAACTCAGGTGGTCAGAGTGGTAAGAGCGTCCGCCTTGGGAGCTGCAGACTTGGGTTTGATTCCGAGTCGGGTCAAACCAATGACTTTAAAATTGGTATTCACAGCTTCCCTGCTTGACGCTCAGCATTAAAGGAACAGTGTGGAGAACAAGCCGGTAAGTTTACTTGTTGTGCCGTTTGGAAAGGCACTTCGCGGGATTCCCCCATCTTGGTGTACTAGACAGATGGCCGGCAACTCCTAAGCGAGCTTGTATAGCGCATTGCTTTCTCGTGATAGGAGGATAAATATGCCACAAAATAAATAAAAAAAAGATAGGGGAATCCCGTAAAGTGCCTTTCCCAACGGTACAACAAGTAAACTTGCCGGCTTGTTCTCCACACTGTCCCTTTAATGCTGAGCGTCAAGTAGGGAAGCTGTGAATACCAATTTTAGAGTCATTGGTTGACCAGACAGTTTTTTGTAAAATCGGCTACCCAAAGTGTTCACTGTAGTTACCAGTTTCTCGATGCCCTCAATATGCTACTCACTCTTAGTGTTGATAGATATCCCTCTCGAATGCTAATCGTTGTCTGCATTTCTCTTGTATCACGAGATTCTTGTATGTCAATAAAGTGGTCGCATTAAATGGGACCAATCAATCATAAAAGTTTTGTGGTTGATACAGTAGAATCTGGCTATTACGGCGTGTCAATGGACCGTGAAAAAAGTGTCCTTAAATGCGAATTGTCACTATAGCGGGATTGTATATAACAGGTAGGAAAAGTGGCATGACCAACAGTAATGTGTTGTTAAAAGCGAATTGTCGTTATAGCAGGTGTCGTTATATCCAGTTTCTACTGCATTACCTATTGGCCGTCCGCATTGTTATAGCGTGATGTTACACCTGAAACTGTCCATATCGGCAGGTAGTACACTAGACCCGTTTTTATTTAGTTAATTTAATTGAGAAAACAATTGGATTAAATGCGAAAATATTGAGCAATCTGACCACACTTGAACTCCGCGGAAACCATCTGGAAGGCACGGTTGGACTTGCTTTGCCTAGCCTACAAAGCTTGTATTTGGTGAGTTTTTTCAATTTGTTCTGGTATTTTGAAGCATTTCATAATATCTTGAACCAAGACCCTCCATCTAAGTGAGCTAAGCAAGCATCTATAAGCTTTATGGAAGTTTCAGTGGAGCCGCAACTTACTCTGATTGAATTGTAGCATTCTAATGTTCTTGGCCGTTGATTTGCGATATTTTAAAAATCAATTTAAATTTTAAATTTCATTGAACTGATAATTTAGCAGTAATTGAGGAAGGCTGCGAAATGAGCTTGCGTTTTTCGCGTCAGCTGCCACCCAGCTCAGTTATCACAATGTTGTTCCTCGTTAGGTGACTTAAGTAGGCCTAGCGTCATCCCATTCGACAACGAGATGAAAAACTGACAATTCCAAATCACCTCACTAAATAATCGCTTGCTGGATGGTTAGTTGCTTCATTTAAGCTCATTCGAATGAATTAATCAACTTTGGTGAAAAGCATCTTAGTTAAAACGGATTTGATAGAGGTCCACTAAATCATATTCTGTATCGCATATACCAGCTCTGTCAACTTTCTGTCCAGACTGTGCAATAGCGTGAGTGGTAAAAGGATAAACCCTCGTGCGTTTGATCCGGAATTGGTGCTCGGCTAAACGACAATCAGCACCATGAAGCAATCAAAAACATCCAAATCTTCATTATTCTCGTGTTATTACGCCGAAGCGTGTAGCGAGTGGTGGGTCCATTTCCGCGGTATAGCGCCTGGGCAACGCAGAAACGTCGCAACGGTTGTGCGGTGTTTGATTTGACCGATCCGATTTGATTTGACCGGTGCGGGAACCTAACCCAAGACATACCGCGCCGATAGCGATGTCTTTAACCATTAAGCCAACCAGTTGGTGCCAGGCCTAAACTTGTCATTTAGGCGGGAAACAAAATTACAAAAGTTGAAGGATTGGAAAATCTACGTCATCTCCAATTACTTCACATCCGGGATAATCAAATTGATTCCTTGGATGGATTCAGTGAAAACATGGAAAAACTTCAATATATTAATCTTCGGTAAAACTGGTCAGATACTCTGTGATTTTTGGAGAAAACAATTCTTTAGTTTGCGGATAACAGCTCAGATGACCGAGTGGTAAAAGCGTCTGCCTCTGGAACTGTTGATACGGGTTTGATTCCGAGGCGGGTCAAATCAATTACTTTAAAATGGGTATTCACAGCTTCCCTGCTTGACGCTCAGCATTGAGGGGACAGTGTGGAGAACGAACCGGCAAGTTTACTTGTGCCCGGAAAGGCCTTTAGCGGGATTCCCCCATCTTATAGTGGTGGACAGAAGGCCGGCAACTTCTCTAAGCCAGCTCGTTATAGCGTATGATTGCTTTTTCGTGATAGAAGGAACATGCAACTAAGCTGCAAACTACTTCGGGTCCCCTGTTTTTGATTTTCTGTTTTTTAGCATTCTCAACCTGAGGTAATGATCGTAAAATTTGTTGCGACATAACTGAACTTTGATTATGTTTTTATTTAGAGGCAACCGAATCAAACAGTTCGAAGAAGCGAACAAATTAGCCTGCTTGCCGCTCCTGCGAGCTTTGGTGCTAAGCGGTGAGTGCGATTTAGTATTTTGCTTTTTGAATTGTTTTTTCATCGATTGTACTGATGATTTATAAGCATGGGCGTAACCACGTAGGGGCAAGTTGACCCCCCCTGGAAAAATATCACGAATTTTAAAATGCGAAGAAACGTTCAAAAACGAGTAGTATGACATGATGGGTGTGGTAGGGACGTCAGCTGCGTACAGTAGGTTTAGTAGGCAATCTCAAAAGTCACAACTCAATAGCACGGTACACAAACGAAAGATGTCGAAACAGCAGGTATTATAGTGGGGTGCAGATACTGTTATAAAATTTTTAGAAAGATACAACAGCTATGAGGTTTTGTGGGACACGAACCACGAAAATTATTTCAAAAAGAATGCAAGGGGACACAATTTAAGAAAACTGTTCCTTGAACTTTAAAACGCCGGACCAGAATTTCAAATTCCCAATAAAGAAACTTTAAAAGGAAAAATCAAAAGTATTAATACTGTTACCGAATTGAGCTCAACAAAATTAAACGATCAAAAAAATAAATAAATAAATAAACTATCCACTCTCTTACCCACTTCCTTTTCTTTCTAAAATAAAATTCTCTTATTATCCCCTGACTAATTTCGACACATGCTAGCCCTATTAACGAAAGTCCGTATACGGACTTTGCTATTAACCTGTTTAAAAACTTTCGCTGCCCTTAGATTTGCTGTAGGTTTAGGAACAATTACTAGTTGCTACCGGTATTCGCTAGCTGGGAATGTATTATTTTATTCGCTTGGTGTGACCAGCATTCGAAGCTAATATGAGCCAGCTAATATTAGAAGCGAGTGGTAGCAGCTAATAAATTAGCCTCGCGTGACTTCTGCTTTAGCTGTAAGGCAACGCATACATTTCGAGTTTTGACCCTCTCTGACCAAAATCCTGGTGACGCTCATGTTTATATGGCATTTTACACCCACAGAAAAATTAACGTAAATATACTTTTTTAAGGCGCTGAGATTTACCAGGCAGCTCCAATGTTACAATCACGTGGCGCGGGGTTCATCTGGCATAGATTGAATTTAAAATTTGATAAAAATATGTGTCTTGATCAAGGGTGGAAACCGAAACTCAAACCTAAACCTGAAAACCCGGTTTTAAAGGAAATTTTGGAAACCCAAACTGAAACTGACACCTACTTAGCCAAATTTTTGAAAACCTAAACTTAAACCAAAACCGTTTTTTCTTGAAACGTCAAAACCGAAACTGAAACTAAAACCCGTTCAAAATTTTCTAAGATTTTAGGTTTTAAAAATTGTCATCACCAACATTGCCAATACAGCTCTTTTAATGCTGAGCGTCAAATAGTGAAGCTGTGATTTCACCGGACTCGGAATTATACCCAAATCGACAACTTCTGAAGCAATTGCTCTTCTCACTCGGCCATCAGAGCTGCTACTTATCATCGTAATAAAACAAAAACGCCAAGTACAGCATTTGAATAATCCGTATTCAAAATAAACTAGCTTTCTTGGATGAAACTTAAACCGAAACTGAAACCCAGAAACCGAAGCTATGCGTAAGCAAAACTGAAACCAAAACTGGAACCGATTTTTCAACAGCCGTGAAACCAAACCAAAACTGAAACCTGACATCTGGGTTATAACACACCGAAACTGAAACTGACACCCTAACGCCAAGTAGCTAGGTTTCCACCCTTGGTCTTGATTGAAGAGCTGAAATAGCCTATTGGCAAAAGCATCTTCCTCTGGAGTTGTGGACTCTGGTTTGATTCGGAGTTTGATTGAACCAATGGCTTTGAAATTGATATTCACAACTTCCTGCTTGATGCTCAGCATTAAAGGGACGGTGTGGAGAACAAGTCGGCAAGTTTACTTGTTTTGCCGTTGGGAAAGGTATTTAGGACAGATGTGCTACTAAATACATAATGAAATTTCATATAAAAATCTCCATTTGTAGAGAATCCTTGTTCGGATGAAGAGAGCTACCGAACCGAAATCCTCATCGCTTTGAGGAGGTTGGTTAGGTTGGACAAAGATGAATATACTGATGAGGATCGTGCAGATGCAGAGGATATTTACAACCAACGAAAACAAGAGGAGTTTAAAGATGAAGATCAAGAGGAAGGCGATGAAGATGAGGATTAATTTCAACAAGGTCTAGTTAAGATTACGCCGCTCCACTATTGACGTAGCTGGAGGGGGCAAATTGGACTTCTAGACTTCCCATATTTCAATAGTTTCTAAGGCATACCCAAATTAATTGTGACATCAGAAAAAGCAATGCATCTCATCTCTCCCCCTTTTGTTTCCAGTTGCGCACCTTAAACTTCAGTTTTATTATACAATAAGCCTAGTGCTATTTTACTTCAGTGCAAGCTTTTTTGTGACCTTCATTAGTTTGATTCCATCTTAAAATTTTGGTACATTGTATTCTCGGAAGAATTTTTTTTGTGGTTAAGCAACGGTTGTGAAAACCAGTGTGCTTTTTTGCCTGAAGACAAAACGTTGATACACCTCGTCGTCTTCCCGTTATGTGCTATGCTGTGTAACAAACCTGTAAACACTAAACCGATTTTGCATTTGAAGTTCACAAAGTTATTTTCACTGTGTTTTGTAAAAGTTGCTGTTTCTTTACGAATTTTGTTCATTGCATTTTAATTGTTATTGCAGCGTTAAATCTTTTGGTTGGTATTATTTTTAATGTAAAGCAAATAAAAATTACAAACGTTTTTGCAAAGATAATCCCATGCTTGTAAGGTTGTTTTCAACAACATTTTAACAAGTAGGCTTATCTTACGCTATTCGATATGAAGTAAAGTTCATCTCTTTACCTCCACCTGACGGAGAGTGAATTCTTAGTTCCTGTCTTCAATTTTTCTGTTCGGCCATAGCTTTTTATGCTGCAAGTGGCTCCATCCAAAACTTTGTTTAGCAATGGTCTCTGTAGCGATTGCAAAGCTCGGCCGCATCGCCACACTTCGGATGGTTTCGGCTGATTGGATCCTCATCAGAGTCTACGACAATAACTTCAGATTCTTCATCTTCCCACATTCGATGTGTAGGTTGGGGACAGACCGGTTGAGAAAAAGATTCTGGATGAGAGCAAGGATGATCGGTGTGTGCATCAGCTGGGGCTAGATTTAAACAGAGATTACAATTAGGCTTCTGTCGGCCGCAAACGGAATTGGGCCAACACCATCTACAGCTGCATGAACCCATTCCAACGTACCTCGGTCGCCGTACCGGTTCTGAAATCAGTCAATAATTAGCAATTTTGTCACTAAGAGGTGTTTGTCCTCGAAAGTTTGTGTCGTTCCCTAGCTGTCTTGATGACGATCTTGATGACGAAAATACATATCTTTAAGGTTTAATTTACTCAACATTAGCCTACATTACTTGGATAGTTTTTATTTATTGTTGACAACTTGACAGAGTCGAACAGACTAAGAAGTTTGGGTAACCATTAGGCCTAGCGCATAGGCTACATTTTCGTTCAGATTCTACCTCAGGGATGTCCAGAACTTTCTTAGGAGGGATTTGAAATCGAAAAAAATGTTATTGTGCAATCTAGACTAGAGGTATTGAAGTATTAATGTATCATTAAAAGTGTAGGGAGGCTTGAACCCTATTAGCGACCCCAGTGACGTAGCCAGGGGGGGGGGGGGCACTGGCCTCCCCCTTTTTGACGAAGCTTAATCTGAAGTGTAATTAAAACATTCTTATAAAATACCGTAAACTTTGCTTCAAAAGCTCCCTCATCTTTATCACTTTTTCATTTAGCCTACGACTAATTTTTACGCCATTTGAATTTCGACATAACTTCTCTACAAAAAGCGCTTGTGAAGCATTTTTGCATCATAACAGCGGAATGGGATCAAATATTTAAGTTTAAGTACAGAGAAAAGCAAGACTTGTATCGCAAAAAGGCAATCGAAATGGAAGCAAAAGGAAAGTAATGTTCAATTAAAAATTACTTTAAGAATAGGGACTTTTTCGTTGTGTTTGTTGTTCTATGTGTCTTGTTCGTGCCTACCATACGGTGACAAAATCGTTGGATTTTCTTACATAATGCCGTGCAGAAGGCAGTTTGATTAGTATTAGGGTAGCGATTGGCGAACAAGGGTTGCCTGCCTAGGTCTACAGTAAATAATTAACTCAATATTCATCCGAAAACAGTGGCGTCGTGCCATTGGGGAAAGGGATCCCGCACCCCCAAATTTTCTGAGATGTGTCGCTTTTTATAATTCAAAAAGTTGATAATTGAAATATAAAAAATTTAGCCAGTGCCATTTCGTTTTGATCATTCAAACTAACCCCATACCCCCCTTCCCACCCTTTCTTATGCTATAAATTCCATTTTTTGTTTTTTGACTGTTGCTTCAATCAATCACTTCGACTCAAAAGTAAAGTTGGTTTCTTGATCTGTAGTTAGAATTGAGGAAACATTTTGCATGCGTTAATAAGATTATAGCCTCTAGAACACACCTATACACGTGATCCCATCAAATGCGTCTAAACTAATTATGATTGCAGCCTCCTTTCATTTATTTTAGCCCAGCTTCTGCTTTTAGACATGGACTACTAAAAGATTTTTGTATTGCCTCACATTATAATAGTGACTGCACTCACTGCAGGACTCCGGTATGTCCTCTTTTGATAAGAGATTGTGCTGAAACGAGTGTTTTTTATGTGAAAACCGTAAAAATCCGTTGGCAGCTGAGGGCTCCGCCCCCAGGCTTCGCCCCCAACCCCCCAGCAATGTCCTACCCCTTTGTTGGATCGTGAGGCCACACTGATTGCGCATAATGTCCATAATTAAGGAGCGGTTTGAGGTATGAAAATAAATTTTTATTTGTTATCCAAAAATTGGGGCATCACGACATAGTTTGCTATCTTTTCCTAACTTTCTTTTTTTGCGATGTTACCGGTACTCAATGCTAAATGCGGCTTTTACAAAGTTTGTGAACTTGTTATAAGTTGTTACACGGGTCCCCACAATTTTTTTGGCTGCACGACGCCTCTGTCCCTAAATAAAATAAATACGAATAACTTGAGGCAAAAGTCGAAATACGGGAAGACAGCGTGAGCCCAACGCCATGGCCTGATCAGGCCACGATTTTGAATTTCTTGGCCTATTGTAATTTGGTTCCCCCCTAAATATTCCGCTGGCTACGCCCCCGAGCGACCCCTCGGATCTGCAAAGGCAAAGCACATATCGTCTTGTTCCACGATAACGTTAGATAAGCTACCTAGCCATTTTTTGACTCATTTAGTTCATCGACGAAACACGTAAACTCGAACAAATTTCAGTAATCAAAAGCCGAAAATGAAAAACGGAAAGCTGGAAAAAGCCAGCTTTTTTGCTGAGCATTAATGAGTCAAATATAGGCTACCCTGTCTCACACGTCCAGTTAGGGCGCCAAAAGCCCAGGTGGGTTCTGCTTCACAAATTAAATTTTTGATGCCTCAGTCACACTTTAATGACTCCAAAGATTTGATCGGGGGCTTTTGGGTAGAAAGCTCGGGGGCTTTTGGGTCACTCAAACTAGACATGTGGACAGCCTGGGTACAGCTTTCAGGCTCACCTGCATTGATAAACGGCTCTTCATCAGTTTCTGAATCACACTGATATGCTTTCGAACAAGAAGAAGCGTAATGTAAGTTCGGACAGCATCTTCTTTTCCTTGTTCTATGATGTCTTTTCAGAACTCTGTTATCTCTCGTACGGTCTAAAATTTCAAAATTGGTATGAATAAGTTATTTTACTATGTTCGCACCTGAAATAGATTCTCCACACTGCCCGCAGAGCAAACACGTAAGCTGCGAATACGAAATTTCAAGGCTGTTGACACGACCAGGAATCAGTTACCAAACCCGAAGCTACTGCTCCAAGTCCACATACGATGCTCTGCCCTCTCACTAATCTTGTAACAAGTAAGCTCTTCTAAGAATTTATAACTTTTTAGCAAAAAATTTAAAAGTAGCATTTTCCATACATTTAAGGGCAAAATTGACGAACTAGGAACCGGCCGGTCAGCTCCACTGCTAAGCACACCGCTATCGGTGCGGAGGTCTGGGGTTAGATTTACGGGTCGGTCAAATCGGACACAGCGGCGTCAATGCCATCGCTGTGACGTTCCTTTGGAGATACGTTGTCCAGGCGCAAAGCCGCAGATATGGACCACGGCTCTCGTCACACGCTTGGTCGCGATACCGCAAGTATAATGAAGATTCACAAAACTAGGCTGCTTAGTGGTTACGCAACGTTAAGTGTATAGGCTACCTTGTGTAACGAAAATTTCGGTTTGAAATCTTTGGCAAACATCTTGGACAAGCAAACCGTTACCTGCTTGATGGAAACATGTCTTTACTGGTGATCTGTAGCATTCAGTCATTGGGACCTCATCAAAGTGACAACAGCAGTTGCAACACTTTCGTGTCATTTTTCTCGGCCTCGCACAAGGAGCGGTATTTTTTGGGTATGGAGTGTTAACACTGCTAGAGCTCCGTTTTTGGTAAACGGGCAACTTTTCAGAGCATGAACTTTCAACACTAGATGGCGGATTATGTTTGCATTTTCTTTTACTTTTATGGAACTTTCTGCAAAAAAATTATTAATTGATTTTCTTTCAAAATTTCTGAAGCAAAATTCTTGACCGAAATTTTTAATTTGGGTTTAATTTTGTTTTATCCTTCTTTTTTGCAAGGAGACAAACCACTATAGCAAGGTCACATTGAAGATTTTAAACCGCTCATCCTGTTTATGCTACCACTCTAAAAAGACAATCCCGTATAAACCGCTTTTTCCTGCAGCACAACAAGCGAGCTTGCCGGCTCGCTTTTTATCTACCGTTATCTTCTATTTTTTAACGTTTAACAGGAAAGTGGTAAATATCAATTCTTGAGGCTTTGGTTTACCCTGACCTGGAATCGAACTCCCTATACAGTGCCCCAAAGGCAGATATTTGTATTTGATTTAGTCGCATATTCATCCTCCATCACGAAAAAGCGATGCGCTATAACGAGCTTGCTTAGGAGTTGCCGGCCATCTGTCTACCACACCAAGATGGAAAAATCCCGCTAAGTGCCTTTTCAACGGCACCACAAGTAAACTTACCGACTTGTTCTCCACACTGTCTCTTTAATGGTGAGCGTCAAGCAAGGAAACTGTGAACACTAATTCTAAAGTCATTGGTTTGACCCGACTCGGAATCAAACCCAAGTCTACAGCTTCCGAGGCGGACGCTCTCACTACTCGGCCATCTGAGCTGTTAAAGATAGAACTACTTCGAACATATGACCGATAAACAAAATATTGAACCCCAACAGCCCCTAGCAAGTTGATACAATATAAAGAAGTTTAAGCAGCAGAACTGTGGTTCATCTGAGGACAGAAATCGTAATGCTTAACTTTTCCTACTTTTTATCTATTAATACCTACCGCCGGTTGGCGTAGCAATTAAAATCACTGCTATCGGCACGAGAGGTCTGGGGTTCGATTCCAGGTTCGATCAATTCAGACACAGTGTCGTCTACGAGCGGTTCGCCGCCGCTGCGACGTTTCTTGGTAGCTGCACTGCCCAGGCTCTCAGCCGGAGAGATGGGTCCCGCCACTCTTACACGCTTGAGCGTGACCTCGCGAGTATAATAAGATTTGTTGTTTTTTACTTGAACAGGAAACTTCAAGCAATTATTGCTACGAACCTGCTAATTACACAGCTTTGCATTCTCCGTGTAGCAGCGACAAACCGAATCATAGCAACGTCTTTCACAACAAGGCCCATTACCAGCAAAGGAGTTAGATGTAATTTTTCCACAATAATAGCTTGGCAAAGAGAAGCCAACGACACACCAAACCCAAAGTTTCCTTCTTCTTTGCATTTCTGAAACGAATCAGAAAACGAAATTCCGTTTAATTTTTCATAGAAACTGTCCGCAATTTCAAAAGCCAACGCACTCAAAAAATATCCAACAAAATAGGATGTAAGAGTTGTCGGAAATAAGTGAGTCATCGTCCACGGTTTGTATTGCCGTCGACATCGGCAGCAAAGCTTTGGCCTCCGACATCGAAGACATAAAAATTGGTTTCGTAACAAATCTCGTTTTTGTCTTAATTTTTGCTGGATTTTTGGTCGAAACATTTTGCAAAATCTGAACATTTTTACTCAAAATTCAACAAAACTTGTACAAAATTGTTACGTCACAATCAAAATATAGGCCTACTTCTACTTTGGAAGACTATTACCAAAAAATAGATTTTTTTATTAGTTTTTTTGTCAATAGTTTCCAATGCCGAAGAAACACAAGAAAAAAGTTGATCCAGAAATATCGACCAGCAAAGGGGATATTTCGGCACACGGAACGGACAGTGATGAGGACACTGATGCAATTTTATCGAAGCTTTTACTTGTTCAAGAAGAGTTGAACAAAGAAGACTGTGAACCACAAATTTCCACGATTAAAAACAATAAAACAGAAGTACCACACCCAGCCTCGGGACGATGCCAAAGGCAAGTGGAAAAATGAATTAAACCATATTTTTAAAGCAGTGAGCCAAACAGTGGCGAGTGCAAGAGGGATTCTACAAAACCAAAAACCTCTAAGATCTGACGCAACTGGAAAAATCACCAGCACTTCAGTTTTCAGGAGAGGCTGTTGTGGACTTCACTAGACTGAGCAGGGCTGATTAAAAGGGAGCTATGGGGGATATAACCCCAGGACCTCCACAACCTGTTTCTTACTTAAAAATGTTCTTAAATGGCGTCCTCTCAACGAAGGCTTGCTGCTAGCATCAAAATCAGGCCTGCAAAACAACATGAGTTCCCGCGAAAACTTATCGTAGCTTCGGGTCTTCTCAAAATCTGGATACGGCCCTGGTACTGGACTCGTAATTTTGACAATCTCAAGGCCTCGCGGATGCTTTTCTACCAAATGATAATCTAGATCAGGGGTGGCGAATCTTTGGCTCGCGTGCCAGATGTGGCACGCCGCAGGTTTTTTTTCGGCACGCCACTTGGTACTTTAAACCTTTTTTACACAATCGCCTCTTTTCGGAAAGTGTGGATCCAAATTACCCCCACAAAGCCTTCACGTTCGTAGAGCTGCTACTTTTCCCACTAAAAACAGGTGAGGACCAAAAAATGTCTTCACGTTTCGCAGAGCTACTGTTTTCCAACTAAAATCGGGTGAAGGCCCAAAAAAAAAGGTTTTCACGTCCGCTGAACAACTTTTTCCACAGTTCCTTCAATGTATTTTTGATATTTTGGCACGTTCGTTAAAAAAGGTTCGCCACCCCTGATCTAGATCATATCTTTAACCGGCCGGTTAGCTCAGCCGTTAAGCACATCGCTATCGATGCGGGAGGTCTGGGGTTCGATTCCCGGGTCGGTCAAACCCGACGCAGTGTCGCCAACAGCTTCTCACAGGTGGGACGTTTCTTCGAAGTTGTGTTACCCACTAACCAGGCGCTAAGCCGCGTTGATAGGCCCCGCCACTCGTCACAAGTTTTATCGTCATACAGAGATTATAGGCTAATGAAGATTTATTTTGGTTTTTGATATTTTTTAATCCAATTTGTTTGTCTATTTCAGTTATTCCTGCCGTGACCGTTATACATGCAGATCTGTACCGCCATCGATCCGAACCATCTACTCGAAATTTCCCAAGAATTATTTCAGGCTCGGAGTATTAAACTTCTTTGCACTGCTCCTGGCTTACTTTTTAATCTATCCTTGGATAAACTTTTTCTGGACCTACTATTTTTGTGAAAATCCAGATATTGTGTGAGTTCATGAAATCGGCAAACGGTGTTTTTCTCTAGCATAAACGTAAAATGGAACCAGGCACGAAGGCAGCAAAAAATTTAGGGAAGAGCAAGGGCCAGATATAGACAGTTACCCTATCCACATGTCCAGTTTATGTGGGTTTGTTGGCTGTGGGCTTTCTGCATCACAATTAAATTTTTGACGTCATAATTTAAAAAAGTGATTATGACATGAAACCCACAGCAACAAGCAACATCAATGTGGGCTTAAATCCCACATAAGTTGAACATGTGTACAGGGTAAGCGAGAAGTTTCGTTTTCATTTACCCTTAGTGAATGATCTCTAAAAACACGGTGTTCATGCTTCAAAAGAGGAGACGGGGCTTTGTGATGGCTACGCAACTGAGTAGAATTAATGTCCTGAAAATTTGGGCCTTACCCCTTAAGAAATAAATGTCTATGAGCTTTTTGCTCGTTATAGTCTACACTCTCGAAAAAAAATCATGATATTGGTGACCGTGGTCTCTCGTAAGATGTTCTGTCCACGCTCCATGTGCCACAAACAAAAATATTATGAAGCCATCGTATTCTGACGTAAAATTTTTTGTTTTTAGAGCCATGTTTTATGACATCACTGAAAAAGCTTCCAAGAAAACTGCTTTGTTAAGTCACCTACGTCAACTGAAATGGCTGACTTTTCCTCCTCTGGCACCAGAAATACTCGCGCTTTTACTAGCTCTGGTTATAAAAGACTGCGCACTGTTATACTGGGGTGAATCCAAGCTGCCGGAACAGTCATCGTTTTGCTCGATCATGGACGACCGATGCGCCAATCCCGACTGGTCCTCTTGGGGTCGCTTCGGCTCTCTCAGCTAGCTTGCAATCTTTGCTTCACTAATTACTACATTCAATTGCTTTTCCGCGGCATGTTGTTTTTGCGGTTTCTCAGGCACAGTGCGATAATTGCTGATGAATTGTAACTCTTTTTCAACATTAGCATTGTCAGGAGATCGGAGCGTTTGCTTTTCAGTTGGAAGTGGGGGTTCGACACTCAGTCGAGTCACAGACAAGGACTTCAAAAAAACGGTATCCATAACTAAACCGGCTCATTGGCGTAGTGGTTAGACAGCGCAGTTGGCGTGGGTGGGGTCTGGGCTTCGATTCCCGGGACGGTCAAACCGGACAAAGCTTCTCCAGCATCTCGCCACCACTGCGATGTTTCTTCTGAGCTGTGTTGCCCAGGCGCCACGCCGCGGAGACGAGACCCGCTATTCGTTACACGCTTTGGCTTAATACCGCGAGTATGATGAAGATTTCATTACATTTCTTTTTATCCATAACTAATGAACTTCGTGTAGCAATACATTGAGCATCAGCGCAAAGTGGGGAAAGATACAGAAATGGTAAACACGAATTAAGCCAAATTTATAACAACTAGCGGGACGCAAAAAGTCCTTCCTTGTTAAGAAGATGTGAAAACAACCTATTACTTTACCAATTAGTTACAGCAGCCGTCTTTGTTGCATGTAGTGGTTAAAATCCCCAGTGGAATACAGCCTTTTATCGTATTAAGTCAGGGGATGCCGTTTTTACCCTTTTATATTAGGCTGTACGCCCAGGGTTTGATTAAGGGGGAGGAGCCTTAACTCCGCGGGCTTCTGGCCAAGGGCGTGCAATACATAAAGGTCGTTACGTCGTATCCCTAAAAAAAATAAAACCTTTGATACTGAAGTCAAAATCAGGCCTGCAAAAAAGTTAGATACCTTCCGAAAACTTAGTCCCGGGCCACCAAAGTGCCCTGTGTATGCATTTATACTGTATAACAGGGCTGGACAAACTACGGTCCGCGAGACCATTTTCTGCGGCCTAAGGGCACTTACAAAAATACAAACTCTTACCGTGAATCAAGTCCTTTTTTTAACTCTTGACTGATTTTCAGCAGAAAACAGGACATCTGAGAGTATGCAGACCTTTTTATTGCTGTTCCAATCAGTGCGGCTCTCGGCTTCAAAATTTTTTCAAGTGTGGCCCTTCGTGTGAAAAGTTTGCCCATACCTGCTGTATAATGACGTGATAACACTGCTAGCTGCGTTCCGCGTTGTGTTAACACTTGCAGGAACAACAAGGTGGTATTGGTGAACACCAGAGTAACGAGCGAGAAAAGCGTTTTGCGATTTCAAGCTTGGTTTGTGACCCCTACCAACTCGTCAGAAATCTTTATCACTCACATTACTTAAAAAACGCAAGAAAGTTTCGAACGCGCCCTCTCGTTCACAAAGCACGAATTTTGTTGCTTTTAGTTCAGATTTTTTTTGTTTATAAACGAGGCACGGTACGCTCAAGGCTTTAGCTTGCTGTAAACTCCATTTCACGCAGAGTTTTGAGATAAAATTTGTAAATGGAAAAACATCCAACAAGAAAAGAACAACCAACAAGAGAAGAAAAACATCCCTATTAATTCAACAGGTCGTTTCAACAACATAGATTTAGCTGTCATCATCGACACTGTAAGCAAGGCAGTTGATGTTTTTTTTCAGTTTTGAACAGCCATCCTTATTAAAGTTGTAGTTCCATTTCTAAACTCTGGGATTGTAGTGGCGATCTATTGAATTGAGATAGCGCTCAAATGGAGGTTTTACGGCAAATATGCCGATATTACCCACGGCCGAGCTTTATTCCTACACGTAGTAACTTGGTGTATTTCGTCATAATGATCTCTTATTGAATCATAATATTTATTACTTGGAAAAATACTTGAAAAATACTACAAGTTATGAACATTTTATTGGTGCTAGTGTAGGTTATTCTTTAGTATTTTGACGTATTATCTGTATTAGTCTTACGTCATATTGAGCAAAAACATAAAAAATTTAAGAAAACATGTCTCGATACAATCGTACGCTGAGTCTAGATAAACTCTTGGAAAAGGAAATGCAAATCCAAACTGATGAAGACATTTTTTTTGATTTTCCGCATCACACCCCATTCCCAAGAGCAGGGATGTCGAAACAGCAGGAAAACAATTTAAAATTTTATCATTCCCTGGATTCAGAGTCGGATTCTGAAATACCATTAACTTACGCCGAGAAAAAAAAGAAATCAACTGCAATGTCTCCTTCGACTGGTTACTTGGATAGCAAAAAGTAAGAGCTGCTGACGATGATAGCTGAATTTATGTTTTCGAAACGTCTAGTTACGAAAATTATCCTAGCTTTATTCTTTCTTAAGTCTTCCTGACTGTTGGTAGTTTTTTTGGTTCCTTGGCGTATCGGTTAACGGTTCGCCACCGCAGCGACGTTTCTTCGGAGATGTGCTGGCCATGCGCTAAATCGCGGAGACGGGTCCCGCCCCTCGTTACACGCTTCAGTGTAATGAGGCGAGAATAATGGAGGTTTGATGTTTCAATTTGATGTAACCAGTTTTTTTTATTATTTTGGCTTGAGGAACCATTAAGCAATTTTGAAAGACTGCCAATTTTTGATTCGTAAATAAAACTGCAATCAAGAACTGTTTCAACGCAAATTTGCAGATTTTGAGAGATCGCCGGACAATTTTGAGAGACCATTTCGGTTCTTCAAAACGCCTTAAAAAAAGACTGGATATAACCATGACCTGAACTTAAAATTTTACCCACAAATTAGCTAATGAATCTATGAGAATACGATAAGGATCTGCAGAAGATTCTAACCATAGTTTTACAATCTACTGAGCTGATAAAGTTTTACATTTCTGTGACTGCAACATCATTACATTCCGTTTCGTGGTCAAAAATTTACAAGAGGGGGTAGGAGGTCACAAAGACGTCACGTTGTGTGGTAACAAAACGTAAACTCATATTTATAAGAAGTGTTGTGAATTCAAAATAACGAGGGCTCAATTATCTTAAGGAAGTCAACTCATTAGACATTTGCGGCTGAAAGCGATTCTGGGAGTACAGAAGAATATTAAAAGTTGGCTATTTTAGTTTTTTGAGGATGACGAACGGATTTCTCAGAAACTCAAAGTGTGCTAGTGACCTCAATGGGGGAATAATTCACGGGTTGTGCTTCATTTTGTAATTTCCTCAAAAAGTGAAGCAGATATGTTTTTTTGATATCAGACGTTATGGCAATATCCTTTGCCATAACCTTGTTGTAAACAAAATGTTTTTCAACAGGAAAAATTACAACGGTTCGATCACCAACTTACGGACACTTTACTCACACTTTCCACTCCGTTATTGCCGCACAATCGTTGCGCATCTCCTTCTCACCTTCATCTTTTTCTTATTTGTGTTTCCAGTTGTGAATTTTTTCTGGACTTACCTAATTACTCAAGTCGACCACGAGATAGAGTGAGTTAATTTTGGTCGGTTTTAACTTACGGTTCCGGTAAATAATAAACTCCCAACCAAAGCCGAGTTAAGGGAAGGCTAGAGCCACGGGTTATCCGTAATTGGGGGGTTCCCTTCCTGGGGCGTGCCACACTTAAAAAGGTGGTTGAATGGCGTCCACTGAAAAAAAGGCCTACGACTAACGTCAAAATCAGATCTGCATAAAAGTTGGAGCCTTCGGAAAAATTAGCGCCGGGCCCCTCCAAAGTCATAGTTACCCTGTCCACATGTCCAATTTTAGGAGGCTTTAGGCCCGCAGTTCTTGCTGAGTCATCATGCTTAATTTCTGCATCATAATCAATTTTTTGATGCCATGATCACTTTTTTTGATTGGGACTAATTGTGATGCAGTAATTAAGCATGATGACTCAGCAAAAACCGCGGGCCTAAAGCTCACTAAAATTGGACATGTGGACAGGGCAAGTACGGCCCTGCTCCCAGCCGTAATGTTGAGCTCTTTTGTGTGACTGCACCAAGACTAAAATTTCCAATATCACGAGGCTATGAATGGAAAAAGTTAAAAAAACAGATTTATGAAGCCGAGCGAAAGAAAAGCGAGGGAGACAAAAAAGTCGCAAAAAATTCTACGAGCAAACTATCATAATTTTTTTCTAGCAGTGGCTATGACTAGCAATGTGCCCAATTTTGCTCATGAAATACACGGTATATGTTGATGTAGACCTACGTCACGTTTTAGAAAATCCAAGTTTATACTGGGATGTTAATATTAATTAGAAAACATCCCAATATATGACATGTAAGTAACTACTGATAGTTCAAGCCTCGTTAATACCATATGTGCTGACAGACACTTCCAGGATTTCCTCGTTAATACCATACGTGCTGACAGACACTTCCAGGATTTTTCATAGCAGAATAAACACATTCCGGGTGATTAACGCTTCCAACGGTTTAAAAAGCGGGAAAAACATTTTCTGCTGGTGGTCTCAAAACTAGGAATAACGCATTGCAGAAAATGTCTATACCCTCTTATTAATTTTGGGATAAGCCCTAGCGTAGTAATACTGCCCAGCGGGGCTAGATTTACCAATAGGCTTCGCATGCTAAAGCCAAGGGCCATAAAAAAATAGTGGGCCTCCTAACAAACAAAGGGCTGGACACGATTACGGAACACCTTTTTGTTGGAGATCCACCATGAAGACTTGTTTATTTAGAGATGAGTCCGTTACCGATCATTAATCGCTAGCGGCAAACGTGAAATCAAAATAGACTATAGGGCAGGGAAGGCGAACCTTTTTAAGTGGTGGGTCAAATTTAAGGTTGTAGACCGAAAAAAGAAAAAAGGTGGGTTACGGATGTAATGATATTAACGAGGGGCTTGAACTCAAGTTCTACCGAATCTGTGCAAAGAGCAAAAAAAAAGATTTTCTCTTCAGAAATACCCAGCTTCCGTCTTCAGTACCACAGTATGCGGAAAAATAAGCTTTTCTTCACTGCGTTAATTTTCGTCACCGTTTTTTTCGTAATATTTTCCAAACTGCAAGTGGCTCACTGAAATGTGCAAGTTGGTCCCTTAGTGACCCGCGGGTCAGTGGTTTGCCATCCCTCCTATAGGGCTTCTCATTGTCTCAATCCGGCCTGGCGACTGGCTACCCCACAAATTCAAGAATCTGCTGTAGCAATGGAGAGAATCTTGTGTTGTATTTGCCTAAACTAACCATCAATCCCAAAATGCGAGTAATTTTTGTATTAAACTGCTTAACACCATGTTTTTTTTAGTCGGCTTTTGCATTACATCAGAGACGATGAAGTCAATGAGGAGAGCTTGTACAGTCATTTTAACCGGCTGCATTGGCTAACTGTGCCCAAGTTCTCGGTGGAAACTCTTGCGCTTATCCTTTCCTCAATTTTGTCCGATGTGGTTTGCCTTCGCTGGCTCCAAGAACTTGAAGCTATATCTCTAAGCAAGATTGTGGAAAAACAAAGAGTGAAAAAGTATTACTAATTCACCAAATAACTAATTGTTTGTCGGGCTGCTCTTGATGTTTTTTGCACTTTTGTTTGTACGCACTTCGATTGCAAGAGCAGCGCATGTTTTTTTATTTGGGTGTTTTGTATATTCATGTCAAAGTTTTGCCTATTAAATTCCCATAATATCCAAATAGCTGTTGTCATTTACCGAATTTGTGATAAGATAAACCTGCACAATATATCAAGGGTCAACGTCTCAGTCAGTGTGATCGCACCTCAAGACTACAAGTCAGTTAATCATAACCTCACTCTTATACATGGGCGTCCGCAGGGGGGGCAAGAGGGGGCACTTGCCCCCCCTGAAAAACCAAAAAAGTTGAAAAAATACGCATGAAAAATGCAAGTTAAGAAACTACACAAAAAATTGAAAAATACAGATGAGTTTACTACAAAACGAATAAAATATCAAAACATTTCGTAATAATCTGTTTAATTAAAGCAGGGGTCGGCAACTTTCTGGTGATACTGGGCCACAAATTATAAATATAGGCTTCCAGCGGGCTGCAGTTTTTAGAAAAAAAAAACACTTCTTGGCAGGAGTAATACTAAAAAAGGATATGTCGCGTGAAAAAGAGGTATCTGAAATGAAAGATGACTAGAAAAACAAGATCTTCAGCCTGGAAAATAGCATTCAAAGCAGTTCGTGTGTTGATTGGGTTCGAACTTGGTCGCAAAAAAACAGGTTTCGGAACCAATTGGCTATTAGCACATGCTTTGGCGGGCCGCAGCTTGCCCACCTCTGAATTAAAGCTTAAAAGAGTTTGTCTAGTTGTGTAAATGCCGATGTCTAAATTAGTCCGGCCGTTCAATGAGTGGAAACTCCACCCTTCACACATCATTGAAACTGGTTTTACGTTTAGGCATGCTGTTACCAAGGCCAGTGCTAAGCACGTTAGAAAATATTGGTACAGGTCCCGAGCATCATTTTACGTTGATGAGAACGAGTTATTGCTTGATACTTAATTCATTTTTTGTTCTCTGCATGATTCCATTCGTTTAGGTTACTTTCTTGTCTTTCAAGGCCGTATGCAATAGTACATACTATCGCATTCTATTCAGGTCAACAGACATGGCGATTTATCTTTTGTCATGACGCAAAGACTAGAAAAGTGTCTTTGTGTCAAATGCTACTCTTCAGTCAAACCACAATCGGATAGACTGGTGGAAGATAAGCAGGCGCACACTTCGCATAAGATGAAGAACTCGGTTAAAAGTTTTTGTGCGTCTTTTTTATTGATCGTCAATCTCAAATCTTGGTTATCCTCGTGGTATTACCCAGAAGCTGCGTGCAACGAGTGGCGAAGACCATCTCCGTAACTTAGCGCGTGAGCAACTTAGCTTCGAACTCCGAAGAAACGTGGCGAGCCATTGGCGGTGGCCGTGAACAGCACTGTATTCGATTTGACAAGTCGGATATCGAACCCCAGATCTCTGACTTTGAAAGCAATATCGTTATTGCTACACCAATCAGCCGATTACCAATCCGTCATGTGGACGTACGTAAACTAGCAAATTCACGCGGCAACAGCAGCATGTCCAATTTTACTTTTTGCATCTTGTATAGAAAAATTCTGGTTTTTGCCTATATACCGAGTATGGTATCTTGTATCTCGTATCTTGTAAAACAAATTTGGACTTGTTGCTGATGTGCTACTAGTACGCCTTGATGGCAGAAACTGCGCTGCCGGTACATTGCAATAAAAAAATTGAGCAGCACTGATTTATAGGCCGTAGCTATGAGTTTGATTTTCAGAGCTCAAACTACTTTTTATTTTGACATTTTGGATCAGAACGTCGCTATCGGTGCGGGAAGTCTGGGGTTCGATTCCCGGATTGGTCAAATCGGACACAGTATCGCTAACGCTCACCACCGTTGCGACGTTTCCTCGGAGACGGGCCCCGCCACTCGTTACACACTTTGGCGTAATAGCGCTAGTGAAGATTTGATTGTTTTGAAATGTAAGCATCAAACCAACTACATATAACAAGACCTAAGAAAACAATGCAAAAAGAAAGTTGTTTCAACAAACTGTCAAGCCTAGTGGCACATAAATTGATTTATGTCCGCATAATGCACAATAACATGAAAGAAGAGTTCTGCACGTACGGCATCGGTCGATGCCGGACGTATGGTCAGTTGGTCACCCTATACCACTGACACTTACCTGACTATAGCTTTCACTAAAATGGCCATCTCGAGAATGTTTTTGCCCCCCCTGCATTTTTTTCTGCGGACGCCCATGCTCTTATATCTAGTGGCGTTAGCGTGGGGAGCTTCTGTGCATACCTTCTCAGGTCTTCTTTGATACGTTAAAAGGCCGTTATCTCCAAGAAAAACCGCAGCCTACTATTTGTGAGAAATAACTTTGCGGTCTCCTCAAAAAATGTTTGCGTAAGCCTGGTTATGTAAACAATCTTAAAAAATAAAAATAGCGTTTTCTTTGAATTTGTGAGCTCTTGTAGTGTGAAAAAAATTGGTGTACTTGTCGATAACTTTACAACAAAAAAGGCTCAAGAAAATTTGGCTAGTTTTTGCAATCGAAAACAAATTAGCGTCTGAGCAGCGGTTGAGCGTCTCATAACAAGATAAAGTGAAATTTGTTTCGGTTGATTAAAGCTGACGTATTGGCAGGTCGGGTTAACGAAGGGCCTAAATGTTAATACATTGTGGTTCCTCTTGTAGACGTGTTGTAATGCGTTAATAAGGCGCTTTGGTTTTGTCATATAAAAGTCTGACGGCGCCAAGTCTTTATTTAAACTGGATAAAAATTTACGAAAGTGCGTCATGGCAGATACCAGCCAATCACAACAAACGATGTGCAAAGCAAACAATTCTTGTCAAAACAAAAATGCTTTGTTATTGTCGCCAGCTTGGCGCTGAGAGGTACAGCTATAGGGCAGTGACAAAAACTTTGGGGGAGCTCCGGGGCTAATCTTTTGGGGAGCGCATGCTTTTTTGCGGATCTTTTTTCGAGGACTCGATTTACGGGGATCCTTGAGGCTATTACCTCTTCCCCCAAAATGAAACCATTTAAGTTTTTAAAGTGCTTTCTCCGATCCTATTTTTAATAAAGAAATCTCGAATAAAAGTTTACTACAATTATTTTGTAGCAATGAGAACCTTTTTCGTAGACAGACAATTGAAAATATCCGTCAGTGCAAAACCTGCCCGACATATTGGCTCGTACAATTACACTTTTATTCACCAAATTGTCATTACAAGTTAGCAATGGCACCACCATGTCACTTCCTTAGCTCATTAGCTTCCGAAATCGCTCAAATCCAGTGATTTGAATTGAATTATTGAAAATTTCTTTAGGTTGACATCCAATTAGACCTAACTTTTCTGGATGAAGTGATAAATTATTCAAACTGAGCCTCATTCTACAAATCTCGTGGGAATGAACTGACAAGTGCAAATGAAAGCAATAGTTCTCAATACGCCGTATTATTATTTGTTAGTTTTAAATGTAGTAATGATTTTGAAATAAAATCAAACACCGTTAGCTTTTGCCGTTAACAAAGTCTTCGTTAAGTTCTTGAAGGAAATCTTCGTTATACTCGCGGCATTACGCCGAAGCGAGCAGCTAGTGGCGGGGGCCCCTGCTCCGGGACTAAGCGCCTGGGTAACACAGCTCCGAAGCAACGTCGCAGCTGTGGCGAGCCGTTGGCGTCAGTGTTTCCGATTTGACCGGGCCGAGAGTCGAGCCCGAGACCTACCGAACCGTTAACGGTGTCTGTAACCTCTGCGACAACTGACTGGTGAAGAAATCAGTTAAATATGAAGTGGAAAGCACTCAGAGGAGTTTACTATAAGTGTCCATCCTCATGCCTACGTCGATATATTGAAAGTTTGTTGTTCTGATTGTTTTGGAAAAATCGTGGTTTTGTGTTGAATCTCCTTTAATTACTCCCACCTCCAAATACTTTCCGCGTACGCCCCTGGGTGCAGTATATGCTACCCGGATTTTCGGCTGGTTTTAAGAGTGGGATGTAGTGCGTTTGCTATTCTTGTAGTAGTTTATTTTTTATATTTATAGATTGATTTGTAGCTCATTTTTGATATTTTGGATTCAAAAGTGTTTATTACAGTTTAGATTGTTTATCATATTACTATGACGTCAAAAAACACCTTTAAATTGCAACTACAACTTTTCTTTTTTCCGAAAAAACGTCATTCATATATTTGCGCTTTTTTCCATCTTAATTGCGCTGTCGCCGACTCATCGTAGAAAGAGAATCATTTTCGCGAAGACGCGAGAACTGATGCTCGGGGCTAATTTGGAATGGAGGCTCCTACAGCAGTTGCACCACTTGGACTTGAAAATTATGAAGAAATAAACAACGTCGTCAGAACAGTAGCCACAAGTCCCCTTGGTAACGATACAAAATGTGAAGAAAACAACCAGTCTTGGCTTAGTGGGGTATTTGTACCAGTAACATATATTCTTATATTTGTGATTGGTGTTATTGGAAATGGTTTGGTGATATGGTTAATGGTGAAAAAAGACCACGGCGGAGGAGCTGCGTACCAGCGCTCAGTCACCAATTTGTACGTATTGAATTTAGCGGTTGCGGACTTTATTTTTGTTGGATTTTTACCGTTTTGGACAGCAGTCGCATTTTCAGGGGACAGGTGAGAAGTACTAAAATATAAAATTAATTCTGGATTCGATAAACATGGGATGAAAATAGCTTAAGGAGGAAAATTATAGCTACAGTAAATCTCAAAATTGGACGATGAGCTTTATTTTCACTCCTTAAAATTAATTCAGTCTTTAAAATGACCGTTTTAAAAGCATGTAAAATGAAATGATAAATTCTAACCCAAAGCAGCGTGGTAAGAAATCGAGCCGCTGTCTTGCTCACGCAAATCTCTTAACTCAACAATGTTATGAATGAATACCTTTAGAACTAGACGACTGAGTTCAAAAATTAAACCTTCTTTATGTATATTCGACGTATTGCTATTACACGGAAACGTGTTACGACTCACAAGTAGCGGGGCCCATCTCCACGACCAAGCAACGCAGCTGCAGAAAAATGTCGGAGCGGTGGCGGGACGTTGGCGACATTGTGGGTCAGGAATCGAACTCACCTCTCCCCCACCGACAGCGATAAACAAACATCTATTTTGTTTACTATTTTAGCTGGTTGTTCGGAGTGGTCGGATGCAAACTACTCAGTTGTGTTACCCTTCTCAATCTCTATGGAAGTGTGTTTTTTCTTGTTGGCATGGGAATTGACCGATACGTTGCAATAGTATTCGCTTTACAAGCTCAGAACCATCGGACACGAAGCAAAGCGATAAAAGCGTGCATTTTTATTTGGATCCTTGCGACTTTGGTTGCGTGTCAAAGCCTCGTGCTGAGAAAGGTAAAAAGTGAATTAATTTTGTAGGTATAGGTCCACAAGAAAGCGTATGATTTCAAGTTTTGTTTTGGAAAGTAGCCTTGTGAAATCGTACTATCATTGAGGCATCCAGGGAAGTTTAGAGGGTTTAAGACCCTCCAATTTTTGAGCTATGAATATTAATACATTAGTGCTTCAATATTCTAGATGCACAAAAAAGCAAGATCATCATTTTTAAAATTGTTACCACCCCGTAAAAAATTAAGTTCCAAGTCCATCCTTGTCGATGGTGATCGATGTGTCAAGCAACCCATTTTAGGGCCATACATTAAACTGCAACCCGGAGCGGGAGGTTTGGGGTTCGAATCCAGGGCCAGTCAAATCGACCCGCGTATCGCCCACGGCTCGCCACTGCTGCGACGTTTCTTCGGAGCTGTGTTGCCCAGGCGCCAAGCCGCAAAGATGGACTCCGTCACTCGTTACGGCGTAAAACCGCGAGTATAATGAAGATTTAATTTGATTTTCTTACATGGAACTGCAAATTTTGCTAATTTTGATTAAAATTTCTAATTTTTTAGGTGTCAGAGGAAGGGGAAGAAAATTGTCCCACCAAGTTTATATGTTACTGGTATTTTTACGGCAGCAATCAACTCCGTACAGCTTATTTTGTGGTCAGAAGTGGTTTAGGTTTTTTTATTCCTTTTACTGTTGTAGTGTTTTGCTACATTTTTATTTTTGTCAGTCTCAGAAGAAGAAACAAAAGAACTGCAAAAAATGGAATGAGAATCCCTGAAAATAAGGTAGGTTATGCTCATGACCGCATGTAGTGGGGCATTGGGCCATGGCCCCCCCTTTTGACTTTGCCTTTTAATAAAAAAGCACAAATATTGCTAAGTGATTGAAATGTGCCATCTCTTTTAATGACTCTTGCAATTTATGCCCCCTCCTCCCCCTTTTTAAATTTCTTTCTCCGCCATTGGTCATGTTTGTGTAGGCTATTGGTTGGTACACAAGGGGTCATTTTGTTTCCACTTTAAGGGTAGAGAATTTTTGAACTGAACGTCCCAGGAATGATAGACTTAGGTTTGATTCCTCTTCGGGAAAATTAATGGCTCAAAAATTGGTATTGACAGCTTCCTTGCTTGACGTTCAGGGTTATAGGAACAGTGATGTGGAGAACAAGCTGATTAGTATACTCGTTGTACCGTTTGGAAAGCACTTAATAGGATTCCCTGGGGGGAGACATCTACGCGAGCTTCTTAGAACGCTTCCATTGCTTTTTTTTTTGGATAAAAGGATAAAAATGCTACCCTGCAAAATAATGCTCATTCGAGATACAATCAGATCGAAAAAATAAAAGACTAGGAATATCCAGACCGGTAACTAATCCCGCGTCGTCAGCGACAAAACGTACTTTTTTGCCTCCAACGCTTTGGTTTCTTGTTCTTTGATTTCATTGCAAATTTTTTCGAACAAAACAAGTATGTTTACTGACAGATTTCTCGCCTAATTCTGTGGGTTATCGGAATGTTTGTTGTTTGTTGGTTACCCAACCATGTGGTAAACGTGGTGTATGCGGTGGCAGTGTCAACTCAGGATTCGTCTTTCAACTTCGAACCTATCAAGGTATGTTAGCTTGTTACTCGTAACTTACGACACTGACAACAGCTCCAATCACCGAGCGATAAGAGTGTGGAAAACAAGCCGGCAAGTTTACTTGTTGTGTCGTTTGGAAAAAACACTTAACGGGATTACCCCATCTTGAAAGAGTAGGCAGGCGGCCGATTACTTCTAAGCGAGCTCATTATGGCACTTTAATTGCTTTACCGTGATAAGGGAATTACTGAACTAATAGTAAAAATGTGAGTGGAAACATTGTAAATTTTTGCGTAAATTATTTTTGGAAATATGTGTAGTCAAATGATTATACTAGGCAAGTGGGAGGCAAAGGCGATGCTGTTACCTTTCGTGTGAAAGACAATCACTACAACATGTCAGAAAGAGTATCATCAGGTTTAGTATAATTGGAAAAGCTGAGAAAAGGAATTAAAGTCTTAGAGTTTCAACTTTCCATTTATATCGTGTTAGCTTTTTGAAAGAAAACATTACAATAGGGTTTACTCAATCTGAGAGAAAAAACGGTTTAGTGTATAAATAATATATGATATTTTTTTTGTTGATGGACGCACGAAATCTTATAAAAATATTAATGGCTTAAAGCAACAAAGATAACGAATGAAGTCTTCCAATAATAATTAAATTTTGAGCGATTTTTAAACCACTAATTTACCAAAAACCTCACTCAAAATAATTATAAAAAATGCACGAAAGGAAAAGGCTTATTAAGAGAATATTAATTAAAGTGCACGCTTTTTATGGTTTTTGTTCTACTTTCCTGCTGTAGTCTCTGAATCAGGCTTCTAGCGTCAAAATCGGCAGCGTGGTGTCGTGATTTGGAGCGTTGTTTTTACGAAAACCGTGATCGCAAGGTTAACGGTTCAACTCTCAACCTAGTCTCGTCGTTGCGTCCTTGGAAAAGATGCTTCATAATGATTATCTCTGCTTGGTGTAATCTGGCGAGCAGCAAATTAAAGTCAGAAGCAAAATTTAAGCGGAAAACACGGAAACAAAGGCAACTCCTAAGCGAGTCTGGATTCTTCCTAAGCAAAGCGCCTCCGCCGCTTTCTCGTGATAGGAGGATAAAGATGAAGAAATCAGGGCAGCGAACTCGAATTTGAACTCGAAGGAACTCGATCATTTTGCCGAACTCGAACTTGAACTCGAAAAAATATTTTTTCTGAACTCGAACTCGCATAAAACTGTTCGAGTTCATTAGAAAGATATTTAAATAGTTGAAAAGAAATAAAAGATCACTACAAAATATAGTTTGTTGTTCAAGTAGTCACAATTCGTGTAAATTGAAGTTATGATTTTACCAAAAAAGCTGCATGTTGTTTATTAGTACATGCCATTGCAACCTCTAAAGTTCAGGGCTGCGAACTCGAACTCGCTGAACTCGGTCATTTTTGCCGAACTCAAAAAATAAAATTCTTAGAACTTGAACTCGGACTTGCAAATATCTCTTGAACTCGAACTTGAACTCGGTTAAAAATCGATCGAGTTCGCAGCCCCGGAAGAAATCAAATCAATCAAAAATCTTGCTATACATAAGCATAGTACCGCCATAGAGACACTGCCAATGCCACAAGTTACAAAACATTTGTCTAACACACAGTGTTCGTCAGCGTTAGGCCAGCTTCTGATATCGCTGATTCAGGGTAACACGCTAGTTTAGTGAATAACATCCTATACAAGCGATATATGAAAGCAAAATCAAATCTTCATTATACTCGCGGCATTACGCCGAAGCGTTGCAACGAGTGGGGTCCATCTCCGCGGCTTGGCGTTTGGACAACACAGCTGCGAAGAAATGTCGCAGCGGTGGCGAGTCGTTGGCGACACTGCGTCCGATTTAACCGGCCCGAAAATCGAACCCGTAACCTCCTGCACCGAGAGCGATCTTTTTAACTACTACACCAACCGAAAGCGATAAACCACCTATGCAAATAACCTGAGTCACGTATTTACTTCCAAAAGTTGCTTAAAATGGTTTGTTTATTTTACAGCAAGCTTTTTTCGTGACGTCATGCCTCGCTTACACAAATTCTACTTGCAATCCAATTCTCTACGCTTT
The DNA here is from genome assembly GCA_964006365.1 of Trididemnum miniatum. Taxonomy (NCBI): domain Eukaryota; kingdom Metazoa; phylum Chordata; class Ascidiacea; order Aplousobranchia; family Didemnidae; genus Trididemnum; species Trididemnum miniatum. Next base: position 24,251,050 of record OZ023237.1, on the reverse strand, counting down.
CATGAAAGATGACGTCAAGACTCAACTGGTTGCTATGGTAAGTTGGTTTATTGCGGCATATTGTAGCGAAGTTTTTAAAAGCATTTTTTAAGCTATTTCTATGTAAAAACTAAATCTTCAAGAAGATTTTCCAAGCGAAAACATTTATTTTATTTAACGTTGTTACGGTTCATTCATTTTGCGCTTGGAGTTGGCCCACTCTGGTCGTTTGGTTGGTGCGTTGGATATAGGCGCTGGGTTACACGGTTTCGATGCTTATCTCGGTCATTTTTTGTGATAGACCTACTTTTTCACTACTTTCTGATTAACTGCAAATGTACTCAGTTCAGTTAAAGAAAGTGTTGCCATTATTTTTTCAAAATTGTTATGTTTTTCTTTTTTTGTCACTCAATCCTTAGTTTAATAACGTTCTGCGGTTGAAAAACTGGGTTAAATTTTAACTCAGGTGAAACCAATGCCGGTTAGCCCAGTTGTTAAGCACATCACTTTCGTGGCGGTTAATCTAGGGTTCAATTCCCGAGCCGGTCAAATCGAACACAGCGTCACCAGCGGCTCGCCACTGCTGCGACCTTTCTTCGAATCTGCGTTGCCCAGGTGCTATGCCGCGGAGATGGGCCCCGCCACTCGTTACGCACTTCGGCGTAAATCCACGAGTGCAATGAAGATTTGATTTTGATTTAAAAACCAATGCTGCCAGTGACTCACCAAATTTGCAGCTGTCTGCTGTGGGCAACTGGCAGCCTGGTGCGGAGAAAGCGTTTAAGCGAAGATGCAAACCTTGTTTATTGTACACCATCTTATGATGAAAAGTTCACGATTAACGTTGTTTAATGACAACTGATGAAGCGTCTGCCTTATGGCGTTGTAGTGATGGAATTTTGCCTTCGAACAGTTGCTTAGCAAGAGAATCCGAGAATTTAATTGAAAAGTTGATTAAAATGGGACCAGAATTGCTTTGTAAGGAGATTGTAGGTATAAACCTACAATGTCAAGTACTAGGGTTATCGCAAATGAAAAAAATTCGTTTAAATAATTCAGCAGTTTGCCTAGCCAATTTGTGCTGCTCTTCTGACTTAATCCTTAATTGTACAGAGGTTGGTGTCACAGCGAGAGATCGATTAACATGTAATAAATTACTTCTTTGCCGACTTATGTTGGCCAACTTCAAAATTATCCTTAAGTACGGATTAGAAGCCACTCTTTCGGAGTTAAACTTGGAAGGTTCCATCCTGCACTGATTTTATGTCCGATTACTTATGCAAATGACTTTCAGGCGGCGAAATACTTCGGTTACAGAAGATCCCCGACTGCAGTAGCCTTCTCAGAAGCGAGTTCTCCCTACACGAAAGATACGAAGGATATAGAGATTCACACCCGAAGATTCGAGTGCGTATCCGTAAATATTCCACTACTAGGGTGCTCGAAAAAAAAAACGCCACATACCAGGGGTTAGGACTGGGACGTAGCCACCGGAAATTCAGGGGGAGCACAGTAGGCCAAAGCAGAGCCGGCGCCAGAGCAGTCGACTCAGGGGGGGTCAAGCGTTTATCTGGGGGGAGGGGGGGGCCAAAGTTTGAAACTAAGCACAAAAACCGCTGCCATCAAAAGAGAAAGCTTGTTAATTGGAGGGGCCAAGCATGTCGATTGGGGAAGCCAGCCCCCCCCGGCTCTGGGCCAAAAATTACCTAAAATGTTTTAAAACAATGTTTTAAGCGTGCTTCAGCTCAGGGTTCGTCAAAAGGGAAAAGGAAGAACTTCACCGACGCTCCTTCGGCAATGCTACTTGTTTTTGACTTTACGAGCTTGCACAAACAAAGCTACGCATGACGTGGTTTCATCAACGCGACAGCTTCTATGTGCAAGACTAACAAATTATGCCAAAAACTAAGCGGTGCATCGTAGACAGTGTTTTTTTCAGGCGGTTTGAGGAACCAAAATGGTCTCTCGAAATTGTCTAGCGGTCTCTCAAAATTTGCTTCTACAATAGCGTAGAGTGAATTATGTGCGTCTTTCAAAATTGGTTAATGGTTTTTCAAGCCAAACCTTAAAAAAACATTGATTGTAGACATGATTATCTTCAATTACCTAATATTAAGGCCTGATAATGAACCAAGGCCGTAGATAAGGTGCTGTACCGTAGTTTATGTTAAAACCGTATTTTGGAAATCTTAAAACTGTAGATTTTTTTAGCAAACTTTTTTAATGTAGCCAAATACACCAAACCAAAACATCTGACACTTTTTTGCGATTAGATCAAGTCGTAGAGGTGAAGGTCAAGGATACAGCACTCCTGATCGATTGATGGTTTCACCTGTGACTCCTCAAACGAAGATGAGCGAGGGCAGTTTACAACTATCACCTACGCCCCCTGTGATTGAAACAAAGATGATTGTCGCGACCACTTGCGGCACTGTTGCGATAACAAGCGAAACTGAAGCCAAAACTACCTTACTTTGAGCAGAAGACATAAATTTATTTTCAATTCCCAACTGTTTTTTTGACTGTTTGCAGTGATTTAGTGTTTAGTTGCTGTTTGTATTTGGGAAAACTTAAGGGCGCGGACGAGGTTTAGAGTTGCCAATTCAAACACTAGCTTTTGAAACCGAAAATTTCTACAGCGGTAGCTTTTGAGCCCAAACAATATTACGCATCTTTGCTGAATTGACGTTGGAAAAATACAAAAATGTCGTTTAACTTTGACTTGTTATCTAAGCCTTCCTTCGCAATCGCATTGCCCTCAGTCAAGTTTGCTTTCACGCGACGATCGTGATGCGATAATATCGGGCGGTAAGCGTAGTGGTTAAAGACATAGCAAACGGTGCAGAAGGTCTGGGGTTCGATTCCCAGACCGTCAAATAGGACACAGTGTCGCCAACCGCTCGCCACCTCTGCGATGTTTCTCGGAGTTGTGTTGCCTGGGCGCTGAGCCGCGGAGACGGACCCTGCCCACGGTTGAACACTTCGGCAGAATATCACGAATATAATGATCCGATTTGATGCACCGGTAGTCATTGTAGCTCAGGTTAATTTATTGTAGTTCAGCATGATTTGTTGTTTTGCAGTTTGTTTTCCATCGCCGAAGTTAACGCATTCCTGGCTGCGTAATTTTCGCTGGGTCATTTCCCTTGTAGTTTGGTATAACTGCGTGTCTTTGTGGAAACGACCCTACGGAAATCTTTGGCGATGAAATAAACATTGCTTTCGGGCTTAGCGTTTTATCACCAAAGCTGAGTTTATCCTAAGAAAGTGTATAAAGCACCGGACCGCTTTCGATTATTAGGACACTGCTGCACGGAAATACTTGTGTGTTTCTTTGCATGACGTAGGGATCACGCTGGTATGACGTTTCAGCAATAACTTACAACGTAAAAATTAGGGCTATTAGAGTTACACTTAGGAGTGGGCAGACTGGGGATAGAGTAAGAGACCTACAGTTAATGTAACTTTGGGGTGGGTGTGTACACAGAGCAATTTCAAAAGAAAAAACACGCCGGTACTCTAGATACTGCTTTATCCAAAACGTTTGAATTTTATCCTTTACATTGTAGAATTGAAAGTTAATTTATTGTAGTTCAGCATGATTTGTCGTTTTTTTTGTGATTCAGTGTTGGTTTACAGTAAATATAGTTGCTAAAGTAAAATATAACTTCAATTTGATGCAATTTTGATTCGAGTTTTGCAGTTTGCTTTCCATCGCCGAAGTTAAAGCATTCCTGGATGCGCAATTTTGGCTGAGTCATTTCCCTTGTAGTTTGGTATAACTGCGTATCTTTCATATTCTAACCATTGGGACCCTTGTTCTCAAAATATTGGCTAGGGGTCCCCTACAGTTTGCTTTCCTTTCAAGGACTCAGGTTTTTCGCTGAGGGCTCTTGTTAAGAAGCATATATTTTGTTCACACTGACATTGCTACAAGAAATTTAAGGAGGAAAAATAAAGCGACAATAATTTCTAAAACTGGACGTTTTGACAACATAGATTCAGCTGTCATCATCAGCCATGTAACCCAGGCTGTTTTTCCTGTATGAGCGATTTTTGTTCCATATAAGTTGCATTCCGAAGCTATTAGAATTGTATTTTTTTTCATGTACGCTACTCTGGTTCATACCACACGAAAAAAGACACAGCCAAGCTTATAAGCGTTTCGGAATCCTCAATAAAATTACTAAAAAAATTACAAACATAACATCATATAACATAGTTGCAATATAAGAGACGCGTAAAGTTGCGTTTGTTAAACACGGCGAGCGGCATTTTTTTGCCATCTTGTTTGCTGGGCCACGGGAAACTGCCGCGTTTTACTTGCATCATAATTGCAGAGGCGATGCCGCTTGCCGCTCGTCGCGTATCGGTAACCGCTCCTTATCTGCAAGGACGATGAATTTTTGAACACATTTAAGATAATGATTCAATTCATTAAGCAAATAAAACGAACTTTAATCTTTGACCGAAGTCATGTCGATTACACACACGCTAAAATACAGAAATATAAGGATAATTAAGTACTATGAAAAACATTTGAGAAGGGCGGAAAAAATATTTGTGTTTTCTTTGTAACGGCCAGTTGGCGTAGTGGTTCAAGACATGGTTATCGGCGCGGGAGGTCTTGGGTTCGATTCCTGGGCTGGTCATGTCAGACACGGTGTTGCCAACGGCTCGCCGCCGCTGCGACGTTTCTGTGTTGCCCAGGCATTAAGCCGCGTAGATGGAGCCCACCACTCGTTACACACTTCGGCGTAATACCGCGAGTATCATGAAGATTTGATTTTTTATTTAACGCTCTATGCCTTCCATTGTGAAAGTAAAATATGTGTTACTACAATCAAGAAACCCAGAAGTCGTCAAGAACATTTTTAAAAGCTTACAAACGACCGAGAACTGATCGCTGGTAGTAATGAAACTTTGCATAAACGGGTGATTAGCATGATTTTTGGCCGAAAATCACCACAAATTACAAAAATAGACAACACTGATACCAGCTTGAAGAAATAAAAAATCGATAGCACCAACAAAACAAGCAATTACACAACACAAATCAACGCAAAAAATTCAAACACAATATTTCAAAACTATTAAACGACGGCTACTTTTCGATACAATTAACCAAAAGTTTTGTTTCAATAAAAAAAGATTAAAACAGAGTAATTTTCGCGCTTAAAATTATTCAGTTAAAATTATAATTCAGACTGAAACCATTTCTGACCTTTGAAATAGAGAAAATGGTTAAAACGTAGTTGTCATTGCCAAAGCATAAAATGGAATTAATCCTGAGTGAGGAAAAATACGGCCACTATAGTAATTCTTACCATTGGAGGTTTCGGTTTCGACAACATAAATTCAGCTGTCATCACCAGCAGTGCAAGCAAGGCAGTACAAAACAAAAGTATTTATACTGCCTTGCTTACACTGCTGATGATGATGAGAGCTAAATCTATGTTGTCGAAACGTGCAGTTTTAAGACTTACTGCGGAAAAAATCCGTTCTCATATATTCCGGAGCTTATCATTCTCGACTCCGCGTCGGAGGAATGATGTCCGCAACTAAACCAACTCCTACTTGGAAAGGAGTTGGTTTGAAAAATTCCTCTGGCTCATATTGAGCGTTAGTAAACTTTTGGTGTTGTTGCTGCGGAACACCCACGTCTTCCTCAGACATAAGCTCTTCCGAACTTGATAAAGATTCAGATGAGCTTGAAGACACAAAAGACAAAGTTTTTGAATTAACTGTTTGGACATGAGGACTCAAATGATGGCGGTCTGTGAGGACAATGTCAAAGAGCTCCGGTTTACGGATACGAATTCTCGTACGGAGTAATTTGGGCCGCGTGGATAGATTGTAAACTCCCTCAAGAGAAACCGGATTTTTGGGATCGGATTTGAATTCGCAGAGAGTTAAGAAAATGGCCATGAGTTGTAGGAAGACCAGTCTGGTGAGTTCATCACCCGGACATTTGCGAGATCCGTATGAAAAGATGAGATAACGGTCATGCGCTTTCTCAATCAGTTTTCCTTCCGAATCCAAAAACCTTTCTGGCTTAAAATCATCCGGATCACTCCATTGTGTAGGGTCGTGGTTTGCAGCGTACTGATTGATGAACACGAGCATATTTTTGGAAACTTTGTGTCCATTCAAAACTGTGTCGGCGGTCGTGTAGTGAGGAATCGTAGTGGAAGCAAAGGTTGAATGACGGAATATCTCATGCATAACGGCCGCAGTGTACGGGAAATGCTTGGAATCGGTGATGTCGGGAATAGTATCGTCGCCGAAAACCGAATCGAGCTCATTTTGAACCTGAATAAAACAATGTTTAACTAAACTTGAGATTAATATTTGTCAGCAACATGACCGAGCGGTACCGCGCGCAGGCAACGAATCCTCGGTGACAGGTTCGATTCGCGTCTGGAGCCGATCGCATTCGACATACACACTGGGTGGCTGCTGACTCGAAGAGCGCAAGCTCACTACGCAGTCTCCCTCAATTACTGTCGAATTGTCATTTAATCTAATTGAAAATAACCTCAAATATTTATTCATCCATGCAAACAACACAATTACTGCTCTCATACAGCAGCGCTGTTGTATCTCATCGCTGAAGCTTAAATTTTTTTAGTAGAACCAGTCGGTTGGCGCAGATATAAAAGACATCCTTATCGGCGCAAGACGTGAGGGGTTCTAATCCCAGGCAGGTCAAATCGGACACAGAGAGGCTGACGTCTCGCCATCTCTGCGACGTTTCTTCGGAGCCGCGTTGCTAAAGTGCAAAGTGGCGGAAATGGGCCGCGCTACTCGCTTCGGCGTAATATCACGAGTATAACGAAGATTTGATTTTCTCTGAACTCTTTCTTCACTACCGGCTACATTATGATTTTATCATGAGATTTAGCAAGGTTGAAACAGTGTTTGTCCGAATCTTGAGAAATTAACCACTGATTTCAAAAGATAAACTATAGAAAAAAATCACCATGAACAACTAGAATATTTTACCTTTTTCTGAATTTCAGGAAAATACATCATGTAAATCAACAACCATTGGACCGCAGTGGACAGTGTGTCCTGGGCCGCTCCGAATACGTCAGATGTTAACGCCATAATAACGTCACTTTTCAAAAGCCCATTTGGGTTTTCAACACTTTCGCTGATGAAAGTGTCCAGTAAATCTCTGGTGACGCCATGTTTATAATTCGTACGATGTTCAGATGTTCTGTAAAAAATTAAGTTTTTAAATCGTGTCCAACCGTCCCGTATGCGTAGTGGTAAAAACATCGGCGCGGGAGCTCACGGTTCCATTCCCGGACGAGCCAAATCGGACACAGTGACGTTAACAACTCGACACCGCTTCGATGTTTGTTCAAAGATATGATACCCAAGCGATAATTCGCGGAGATGTTCTCCACCACTAGCAGGCGTAACTGGTTTATATAACATGGAGCTGGCCGAGTGGTTGGTGTGTAGATCTCCGGAACAGGTTTCGCGGGTTCGACACCCAGCTAGGTCATCTTCCATGATGCATATACTTCACTTACATTTAAACCCTAGCTGCAATTATGTGGCTAAAAAAAACAAAAAATAATGAAATCTATCCCTAGAAAGGCAAACTTCAAATTATATTGAACAGAAAATTCAACGGTAAATGAGGGAGACTGCGATGTGAGCTTGCGCTCTTCGAGTCAGCAGCCACCCATTAAATATGTCAATTGCGATCGGCTCCAGCCGCGAATCGAACCCGTCACGTAGGATCTGTCACCTGCGCGCGGTACCGCTAGGCCATGTCGCATACGAAACTGCAAACTTTTGTTCATAAAATATTATATCGAAAATATTATTCTACCTTTTCTTCATCCAGTTGTTGTGACGTTCCGTCAGAAAATCAAATGCTTTCAAAGCTTTAGCGAAGGAAGGAAAAATCTGTAAAGCAAAAACATTGAGTATTTTTACGTGAGTTTTTACCACTACCACTAAACAAAAAAATCAAATTTTCATTATACTCGCGGTACTACGCAGAAGCGTGCAACGAATGCATTTCCGCAGCTAATTAGGGCATGGGTAGCACTGCTCCGAAGAAACGTGGGTGTGGGGGCGGTGGCCAGCCGCTGGTGCCATCGTGTTCGATTTGAGCGGCCTGAGAATCTAATCCAAAACCTTCCTCGCACCCTGTTTTTTTTTTTTTTTCGGTCAAATTTCGGTCATAGTCCATATTAAATTCGTAAAAACCAAAACAATTAAAGCCATTTCGGCCAATTGACCGAAGTAAATATCTTGCCAATATGCGAGCAACAATTACAAGCGGACTACCGGTGTCTCAGTGTCAGGTTTAACATATATCAAACTGATCAAAGTAGTTTTTATTTGTGTTGCGGTTACAAAGAAATTGGTGTATATTTCGTTCCACGTCTTGTTACCTCAAAATGACCGAAAAATAATTGAAATGACAGAAATTTTTGTAGATAGTTAGGTCAATTGACCGAAGTCAAACTTTGAAAAAAATAACCCAGCCCGCACCAATTATTTAACCTCAACGATAACAAGCCGGTGCATTCAGCAGTTGTACAGCTAAAATTCAGCCCAAACCAGCATTTCAATCTTGATTCATTTAACTCAAATTAACCTCTACTTTTTATAAATGAAGCGATATTTAAAATTCAATCACCAGAATTTGAAATAGAGGTTAGTGACAAAGGCTAGATGGCCCTTGCCGATGCATTGATAGAGTATAAGGGCACAGCGTAAAATAGATTAATTATACATTGATTCCTACTTAAAAGGTTTTATTATGTAATATCCTAGACAAACGGCATTTACAAGGAGTATAGCAAAATTCAAATAAAAAGTAATATCATTATTTGGCAACATCTAGACTACATCAATTAACGCAACGTTTTAACTTGTTCACTCCTAGTTTTTTAAAAACTAAAGGCGAAATAAGGGTCACATAGAGGCAGATGTGTATAGATTGCGTAAATGTTAGAAAATATTCAAAAACAATTACATTTTAAATGGGTTTGTCTGTGCCCGAGCGACCTTCAATGCAACGCTTACATTTTCTGAACAAATCGCCAGGTCAGCGCTTAACTACAAGATAAGCTTGGCGATAGCTTAACATTGTTGCTAGCCGCATAATATCGTGCAACAAACGTTAATGAAGTGAAAAAATCGCGCTTCTCACGCGAGCGCTTTCATAATTGTCATTCCATTCTTGAACTCGTGCGAGTTCAAACCGGATTTTCCACGAGCGCGCGTTTTTCTTTCGAAATCAATGAGGTCATAATGCTCTCAAATACATGTCTTACAAACGCAGGTGCAACCACATACATAGGGTCGCTTTCATACTACGCTGACAGATAATTTCACAAAAACTATTCAGAAAAGACGGATAAGAATTTTTCAAGTTAAATTGTCGGAGATACGCTACATTCAATTGAGCAGCATTTCCATCTCTGTTCAATAAGAAACATACAGCCATGTGAACCTTGCTAACAATTTTGTAGATTTGACGACAAAACTGAATCAAATTGATTGGTTTTGCATTTATTTTTATCAATATACTGGCCACAAAATCATTAAAAACACATTTTAGCTTCTGTCAAAATATTTGAAAACTAGCTGCAATTATTTGCGGTTAGACGAAAAATTTTCGCGTGCAAGAACGGTTTGATTCCAAGAAAGTTTTATCTACAAACCTATCCCCTAGTTTTTTTGTTTCGTCACTTTTTGTGGTTATTTCTTATAAAAACCATTGATTTCATATTGCATACTTCTAAGTTCTTATCAATTTTGACGGAACTGCAAGGCTTTGGGTAAAACTGTCAGCAATTTCTAATGGGTAACCACGACTAAAAAAAAATCTAAAAAGCATTGCCACTAAGAATCAAACTCAGAAACTTACTTTAATCCAAGGCATTACGTCGACCTGGCTTCCAGCCCCAACAACGTCACCGAACTGCCGGTTTAGACTTATGAGATCTTGAAACTCCTAAAGAAAAAACGTGAAAAAAATTCAAAAATCAAAATCACATGTCCATTATACTCGCGGTATTATCCCGAAGCGTGTAACGATTGGCGGGGCCCATCTCCGTGGCTTAGTGCCTTGGCAACACAGAAACGTCACAGAGGTGGCGAGCCGCAAGCGATAGTGTCCGATTAGACCGGCCCGGGAATTGAGCCCGCAAACTCCCACTTCGCTAACGATGACTTTAATCTCTACGCCAAGCGGCCAGTTTGAAAGTCTTCAAACACAATGAAAATCAAACAATTTTTATTCTATCGTTAAGGTCATTTACATTATTTCACAGGAAAAACTATCCAGTATCAAGAGGAACAAATAACCCAGCAATTTACAAAAAACAACGCCCCAAGACTAATGATGGGCGATTGTTTTTCTTGGGTGTGTTTTGTGTATGGCCCACTCCCTAATTTATCAACAAGATAGTTATAATGACAACAATGCGTGTTAAGGACTCTTGCAAAGCTAGAAATGCTCAGCCTTCAAAAATTTCACTTGAATTACTACTTGATTTAGCAACATGAAAATATGTAATGGTAAACGTTCTCAAAAAATACAAAATTAACCAAGATACATCTACTATTCATAATATTTTTCGAGATTAAAGACACAAGGTCTGGGGTTCGATTGCCTGACCGGTCAGACCAAACACTACAGCCAACGGCTCGCCACCGTTGCGACGTACCTGTGTTGCCCAAGCGCTATGCAGCGGAGGTAGGCTCCGTCACTCGTTACATGCTTTGGAGCAATACTGCGAGTTTACCGAAATTTGATTTTTTGAAGTGTACAACGGTCTTGCTGTAGATTCTCTAGAACATTTTTCTTTTGCACGATTTAACACAAACAAAAGACTAGAGGTTAATTTGATCTAGTCTAACCCCATTACGATAAATTGGGGCAAATGTTAAGAACCGACTAAAAGCCAGGGAATACCACTTTTTGCGTCATTTATGATCTATCATGCTTAAACAATAAATTTAAATCGTAATTTAACATTACTTACAAGCACGTTAATCTGATCAAGAGATAGCAACGCCGAAAAAAGCACAGGTCATTTTCTCGAAATTTGGGGGTAGCATACACCCTTTCCCTCACGAAAAATAGTAGAAAATTAGAGTGATTTGGTAAAATCGTGGTTAGAGGTCAGCAAATTATTGGTTCATACAATTGCGAATTTACGTTAAATTGTTGCTAAAATTACAGTATATCTTCTCTGTTATTATAAGAGTAGCATAAATGAGCTCTGGCGTAATAAGCAAAGTGGGGTTTGGGTACCCCAAAATTGAACTAACTTCACATATAAGGTGTATTTTAGGAGAATATAAAACTTTTTATGGTCTCATCCAGAAATCTTTCTGCTGGCATTATTAGCAGCAAAGGAAGAAACATTGTAAAAACAAAATTAGCCATTAAAATCTTAAGAAAATACAAAGAATTTCTCTTGCGTAACGCTTATTTGGACCCAAACTTTGCTTTTTGCATGCAAAAAATGTTTATGATATTCGTGATTTATTTCAACCTCAAACCTAATATCAATGATTACGAAGGAAAATGTTAATGAAAATGAAAATGCAAAGCGAAACGCCAAAGCGTGAGAACGAACTGTTACAATTTTATGACAATTAAAAATCACAGCGTGAACTTAAACATGGACGTCGCATTGATACAAACTCGCACGCTACTTTCTTGGTCAGCAGAGCTGCTCTTCCAAACAACACAACACCAGCCGCTTGACCTGTGGTAAAAAATAACGCCATCGGTGGAGGAGGTCTGGGGTTCGACTCTAAAGCCGGTCAAATCGCACACAGTGTCGCCAACGACTCGCCACCGCTGCGATGTTTCTTTAAAACTGGATTAAACAGGCGCTAAGCAGCGGAGATGATCCCGGAACTCGTTTCACGCTTCAGTATAATATCGCGAGTATGATGTAGATTCGATTTTAGATTTGCTCAACGGTTTGAATGGAATTACATTGCAACAATTACTCATCAAAAACTGTAAACCATTGTCAAAATTTTATAAGGAGAAGAGCACATAGACCCGAGGAGGAGGGGGTCAACTTTTAGTTATATTTATTGATACATCTAATGATCTAAGCACAAAGCTCCAAGATAAGCACTTTTTTTCTTCTTAACCCAGAAAACTCAAAAAAAAATTTCCGTGCTACTAAACACTGCAAAAGAACGACAAAGGACTTCAAATGATCTACTAAACACCGCAAAGAACAACAAAGGACTTGGAACCATACTATAACAAAGAACGACAAAGGACTTTAAATTAGGGTTAGATTAGGGTTAGAGTTATCAAGTGCTTTGCCGTCCTTTGCGGTGTTTAGTAGAACCCAAAAAAATTCGGAATCCAGCAAACAACAACAGCTTCTTCTCAGTGATATGGTCTTGCAAAAGTTCTCAATGAGCTAAATTTAAAATAAAATTTTGGGATTTTTGACTGAACGCGGGCAGCTTATGTGACGGAACGATAACTCGATACAAAGCATGGTATTGCAAACAACTGCTTTAGGGCTAAAATTGTTTCGACTTAAAAATATCGTCCTCAATTCGCCAAAAACAGTTAAAAAAAAAAAAATTACTAAAACGGCAGCGAATTCGAGTAAAAATCAGTGACTTTAAGACGAAAATTCACTTACAACGGCCAAGAATGACTGTTAGAATATCACTATGTCTGATAGCTCGCACGATATGCTAAAAAGTGTTTACAAGTCGTGCTGGTATGTCTCAATGAGACCAAACTGCATGTAATTTGGTACTTTTAGATACACTGAAGAGGTATGGTGCTGGTATTTATAGTATTCATTCATGCTCTCATACAAAAGTAGGCCCACTTCAAAATACATGTTTTTCTGGGCTTTCAACTAAAATTACATTTCTTTACCCAGTATACTTATTACATCCCTGCTTATTTGCTTAACCGGGTGTTGTGAACAATCGACTTTCAGAGTATAATCGGCCGAGGGCGACTTCTCTCGTTCTTCTGGCGTCAGGCGAGGTCCAGCGACTAAGGTTTAGGGTTAACCCTTAAGGTGCGTTTACCGATACGCGACAAAAATTTTTCGCACCTTGTTTGTTTTATTTTACTGTTTACCGATCACGCGAAAACCTGCGAAATCCTTCTACGTTTACTTACATTATAATTTTTGTCGCGTCATCGTGTGCCGCGTTGCCGCGTGTCGGTAAACACACCTTTAATCCAAACCTTCGGAAGAACGTCAATTGAGAAAAGTCGCGGACAGTTAATTGTTTATTTCACCCGCATAACGTAGGTGTTTTCCTATACGTTTCAGAACAAAAACTTTATTTGCGGTTGTTCGCAAATGATTGGTTCATTATGGGGAATGATATCTCGAAAATATTTTCAAAATGCGCCCCAGGTTTTTCCGAATATTGTTTTATGCAAAATGAATTTCGTACGCCGCAAATAGCAGCTGTTTAGTAAGATATCATCTGAAAGCCGATTCACAGCAGATCGTAAAAGCAGTTTGGGTTAACTTACAACTGATTGACGAAATAAAAATTATTAAGGTGGAAAAATAAAACTACAGTAAATCTCACGACTGATTTATGTTGATGACAGCTGCATCTGTGTTGTCGAAACATCAGGTTTAAAATTTACAGCAGCATTATTTTTCTCGTTCAAGCTATTTTCGTCCCATTTTTATTGTATTTTCAAATTATTATTACTTTTCCTCGCTTTTTGATGCGACTCTTGATATCGTAAGTTTAAAATGCCTACTTGCGCCAGCGCAACGAAATATTGCAAGCGGCGTTATAACCCATCAAAATGATTAAAATTTCGAGTCTTCAAAGTTTGGAACTTTTACTATTTCATTTTTTTTTTTTTGAAGAAAATGAAAGAGACCCAAGTTAAATTTGTAGAAACCGAGTAAAAAAGCTATTTTTTTCATAAATTTTCTTTATTCTAGGGACTCGCTTTTCATTTATTACAATTCAAATAAGTCCTACAACACATTAAAACATCCCGATTATACAGTTTATTTGCTTCTTCCGAATTTACATTTTTAATTTTAGTTTTGAATCGATTCAGAGTCAAATATTCAACAAGGTTAAAGTTTTTTCCGAACTTTAATTTCCCAACAAACCCGGCAAACAATACCCTACGTAAAAAATCAAATTTTCGTTATACTCACGGATTGCGCCGAAGCGTGCAACGAGAGGCGGGGCCCATCTCTGCGGCTTCGCGCTTGGCCAACACTGCTCTGAAGAAACGTTGCAACGGCAGCGAGCCGTTGACGACACTGTGTCCCATTTAAGCGACCCGGAGTTCGAACCCAACAGCTTCCGCACCGCTTTTGCTTTCAAAAAAGTTTTTGGCAAAATCTTTGAGTAATATTTTATTGACAGTGCACATAACATTGGCAGTTCAAAAATTCAGATTAGTTTTAGTTAATTATTACTGCATCGGATGGAAAGCGAATTTCTCAAATACAAAAATTTGTTTTAGAGGAAAAGAGTTTAAGGTTAGTTCTTAAAAAATTTTTAAAAATCAATTAAATGCAGGCCATTAAAAAATTAGGTTACACATTTATCAAATTATAGCAATTAAAAGTAAAGCTATAGCGTAAATTATATGGTTATAAATATCACAAGTATATTTATAATAAAATTAAGGAAAAAGACGACAAACTAGATGTTAATTTCCAAATAAAATGGCGAAAATTCGAAAAAACACAGCCTAAAATATGAAGCAATCAAGAAACTCTCCATTCCCTATCGTGAGAGTGAGTTATTAATACATCACTACGACTATACATGGACAAAAGGCATAATTGAATCATACTCCATTTTCCACACATCAATATTGCTGCTACCATATATATAGCTGCCCAACAACAACATAAAAACAACGTTCGATTTTCTTATTAATTTTGGTGTAACAAAACACAAGTGTGAAACCTGAAAAAATCAAACACATTTCCTTCTCCACATGTCTAATTTTGGTGGGCATTAGGCCAGCGGTCCTTAGTTCTAGTTTCTGCACCATGATCAATTTTCTGATGTTACAGTTCAAAAAAGTGATTTTGTCATCAAAGAATCAATTAATATACAGAAAATTGGGACAAAGTAATGTAACAAAACTACGTTGTCAAATATTCAGGGTAAATTAATGGAATACCAAGCAAGGCCAAAAACAAATCAAACAAGGATAAAATTACAAACGTAGCTAGGAACTAGAAATTAGGCCAATGATGACAAAAATCAGAGACTTTGACCAGTTGCAATAACACCTAATACATCATATTCAATGCGTAACTACTAATCATTAAATGGGCTTCATATCGTCCAAGTCAAATCACCTTAAGATAGAACATTGCACAGCTTATATTTTTAGCTATAGTATTTTTAAGCGGCTGCTAAACCAGATTATGAGACAACATATCAACCGATCGATTGAAGCATTGGTAAAAGACATCTCTATCAGCACGAGAGATTCGCGGTAAGCTTCTTTGGCCGGTCAATCAGACACAGAGTTGTAAAACGGCTCACCACCGCTGCTATTATACCTTTCTTTGGAGCTGTATTGTCAAGGCGCTAAGTTGCGGAGTTGGATCACGCCACTCGTTACACGCTTCGGCGTAATAGTACGAGCATAATGAACATTTGATGTTGACGTTTGATCAAAACAGGCCATTAATTTACAAAAAAATGGGGGATTTGTGTTATTTACAAACAATCGCGTGAGAAAATTCCAACTTAGTTAGACAAAGACCATTTCGTTTCCGCAAATTAACCATGTCTTGACTATATTCGATGCAATACGAGACATTACTCCACTTATAGGCAGAGACCAAAGCCATCTGTGTCTTATTTGAATGATATCTTTTTGTCACAACAGGACGAAAGTGTTTAATGGTGAACTATAAAGGATAATGAAAAGATACCATGCACGAAAATGACAAGCATTTCAACAAATTGTTCCTGTTTTAAAAGCGAATTTATGGCACAAATTCTCGCAATGCGTGATGAATTAGCCTACTCAATTCTCAGTTATACCCGAGTTGTACAGGAGCTTCAAAACATAAAAAGTTGAGTTCTAAAACAATATGAAAAGAATTTGCTTGACATAGTAGTTAAAGACATCCCTATTGGTGCGGAAGGTCTCGGGTTTACTCCCTGACCGCTCAGATCGGACACAGTGCCGCCAACGGCTCGCCACCGCTGCGACGTTTCTGTGTTGCCCAGGCGCGAAGCTGCGGAGGTGGGATCCGTGACTGGTTGCACATTTCGGGGTAATATCGCCAATATAGTGATGATTTGATTTGACAAAAAGACATTGATCTATTAGAGCAGCAGGAATACGCAACACAAGACTCTCTACTAGATTGCACAAAGCTTAACTCAAACAGGGGAAAAATGAAGAGAAAACAACCTTGCACGAAAAAAATTACAAATCAAACAGCTGAGGATCGAAAAAAAGTAGTAGAAAACAGAACACACTACAACAAAAATGACATTTAAGTTACCAAGCATTACTCGTAGAGTTATTTACTGATTCATGACGCAATTAGAATTGGTAAGGTTCATTAAAATGATAAGTTTGGTGCAAAAATTTGTTCCAAAATTGAAAGGAAATTGTAGTTTCCTGAAATGGCGTGACAACAAATCTATCCAGTTATTACCACGACTAGAAAAAATACTACAACAGATATGATTTTGCAAAACTCTACAAGTCAAAAAGTAATTGATTTGAACTCCAACACAAGTTAATGAGCTTTTTGGGTTACGTCATTGCAATCAGTAAAAGAACGGTATTATATATTTCAAAAAACTTTATATTTCAAATATTTCAAAAATGATGTCATCACAAAAAACACCTATGCAACGCTGCATTCATTGCAATATAATTGGATTTAAATGTAGGAATTTTAAAGTACTTTTCTGCACTTTCAAGCCAATGTAGTGCCTCATTTGGAAGCGTCATCTATCTGCTAGTCTGTTGGACTTCGAGCTTATCGTGCATAAGACTGAAAAACGCAATCGTTAGGTTCAAAGTAATCAGGAACGAAATGTGATTGAATATTTATTGATGACGTATATTATTCGCTCACACGCAAGAGAGCAACAACAGCACGCAATTCGTGGTGAAATAAAAAGAGAAACGGAAGAAACAAATAAACGATGAGAGAAAAAAGTGGCTCGAACGATGCAGCCTACTCCAAATTAACAATTCTAACGGTGTTTTTTCTACGACGTTCGACTAATTTCGTTTTTTTTTGAAGCACTATTTAACAACCAATCGCGTGTAAATGATGAGTATTATTGCCAATCCAGCTTGAAAGCAATCACTTCGCTTTAATTTAAATTAACTTTGATTATAATAAAAAAACATTCTTACATAACAAAACAGGCAAGTCACTGATATCGCGTGCAAGAAATAAAAAATTATTTAAAACATAATAAGGGGAAATAAATTTTTCTCCAAGCCAGACATTACTATCTAGCACCAATCTGTTCCGTCGCAAAACAAAAATAGAGTGCTCTAACAATTATGACGGCATTTACGTCATTTCGCGGCAAAAGCTGTGATCCAGATTGACAGCGGCACGCGATTTCCCGATTTCGGTAATAGCTATACAAAACTCCAGCACTTTGAATCGTACCATAATAACACTAAAGATCTTTGACCGATCCATCATACAGTTAAACAGTAATCAGTCAAAATATTGCCAACAACAAGCCAAATCTTTCTACACACCCTAGATATTGTATGCCGGTAAACGCCACTCCTTTTATAAATAAACAAACCCACCTTTTTCGCAAATCGCACTGCACATTTACCTCTGCTTGTTTCAACTAAGTATTTATTTACACTTAAATTAAAGGTTTTCGTGGAAGAGCTTGGTGAAAATAAATATATACTGCAAAGTTTTGCACAATTTTGCGTATTAAGCGCACATGACTGACTGTGAATGCAATTTAATGCAAGCCATAATCAAAAATTGCGGAACCATAAAAACAGACGAAATTTTTTCCAAAATCTAGCAGAATTATCTTCGGAAATGAAAATGGCCTGATCAGCTAATACTTCCGCAAACTTTGTAAAGGCATGAAACAAATTTGGCTTAATCAACGTATACCAAAAGCTAAAAAGTTAAGCCAAAAAAAGCAGAATATTTATGTTTCTCATAATGATGCTGCAAATATTTCTGTCATGTTGTTGAACTTGTAAGTAAATACCCTGAGCAGGGCAATAAGTTCAAAAATTAACACCAATGTTATTATGCACATCGCCATCGGTGCGGAAGATCTGAGATTCGATTCCTGGGCCGGTCAAATCGGACACAGGGTCGCCGCTGCGACGTTTCTTCGGAGCTGTTTTACCCAGCCGCTAAGCCGCGGAGATGGATCCCGCCACTTCTCAAAAGCTTCAGCGTAACACCGCGAGCGTAATGAAGATTTGATTTTTTTTTTAATTTTATTTTTGCAATGATCTCTTCACTCATGAATCTACCACAGGGTACATTGGAAAGATATTTGTACCTTCAGTTGTTTTTTGCCTCAAATTTCTGATGCTCTTTTAGCTTAGACCAGACGGCAATCAGACAAAAATTTTCAAAACAAATTACGGTTTTTGATGATTGATTTGATTCGGAAATTAAGTAGTACAACAGCTAATTTAAAATCGAAACAAGTCCCATGTATAATTTGCCGGCACGATCACAATTTTTAATAGGCTGTCATTAACGAAATTTAATGGTTGCAAAACAACAACACCGGACGCTGTGGTTTTCACTGTTCACACGCAAACCTAGGTCAAACTTTTCAGTAAAAGTAGACCAAACATTACTAAATATCTCGACATATCACAGATGATTTCTTACACCTTGCAGCATCAAAGATATCAACGCTCTAAAAAATAAGCCTGTGTTTTGGTATAAAAGTTCTTAAAATTATTATCGAGGTGCATCTAAGAGCGTATTTAGGTGGGGGCATAATGCCATGCCCTTCCCTTTTTGACTTCGTCTTTTAGTAAAAAAAATCAAATGTTGCTACGTGACTGAAATATACAAGACTCTTTTAATGGTTTTTGCGATTAATGTTTCCCCCACTTTTTAAAATTTCTTGCTGCGCCACTGAGTAGACAATAACGCTTGGAAATTATAACTAGTTTTAGTAGAAAGCAAGCAGCAGCCAGAATAATGAATGTTTTTAGTTGTTCTGGCTGCATGTTTTCTTCAAATCAATTTTCATTTTACTCCTTGTTCAGAAAATTTAGCCCTCCCAAAATACATATATGGACAAATTGAATTATATAACTGAGATCGTTTTCAAATTATTTTGAACTAAAAATTCAATAGTAATTGAGGAAGACTGCGATGTGAGCTTGCGCTCTTCGAGTCAGCAGCCACCCGCTTTATATGTCAAATGCGATGGGTTCCAGTAGCGAATCGAACCCGTCACGTAGGATCTGTCACCTGCGCGCGGTACCGCTAGGCCATGACGCTGACCATTGGATCAATGACTCCATTCCACGGTGACTTGAATTTGTGAAAAAACATTTCAACATTAAAAATGATAAGAACACAAACATTTTGCCAATCAGCACAAATGGAGTAGAAATCAATTTTGTCTATGGACAGAGTATCAGTTGAAAAAAATCTGATTGCCTCAAAAAACGTGAAATTTTGCAAAGTGAAGCAACGTAGTGAAACTGAAGAGGTTAATTAGATGAGTAACCTCAAAAACGAATTTCCAATTTTTTACATATGAGGCAAAAAATATCGTCCGTCATTTATTATATAAAACCTAGATAAGTGCCCAACGTAATTCTTGAGTAGTAATTACATTACCAGCCATGACTCGACAAAATTGATCGGCACGCAGGTTTTGCGAATAAAGTTTAATTGAAAAGGTAAAATAGATTTTGTGACGTAGACAAGGTCGTTTAAAGAAATATAATTTGGCACAATGCAGTAAAAATCGTGCATTTTTTTAATTTTTAAAAGATTCTTTTTTGATTTAGTAATTTTCTTAACTGACTTTTCGTGCAAAGCTTAACACAAAATGATTTTTTCGCCAAAAAAGCCACAAAAAATTGTGTTATTGTGAGATGACGGCTTTAGATAAATAATTGTAGCAATAAGCTACAATATACTCCAGTAGAACAACATCTTTATTTTCAGAAACTTTTTAGACATACCCACCTCTGCAAAACTTTAGCACAGGCACATTCAATTTTTGAAAAGTGCACTCTGAATATGAAAAATCTGTCGAAATTTTTTGAAAATTTTTGCAACAAAATATAAGTTTACCGAGAAAAAAAAAAATTTATAGCTTCAAGAAAAATTGTTTAAGCCAAACATTTTTTGATAAGTACAAATTGCACTGTACCAGAATCAGAGCGGGTTCAAATTTTTTCATGACATTCTAGAAAATGTTATATTTCTTGATGTAATGTTTAACCACATTGAGTTCACGTCACCTTCGATCACGTCACTGGCATTTGATGATCACGTGACACGCTTAAAGCCCGCAATTCAACGAAACCTATCAAGCAATTGATGCATGTCTGAAACTAATTCAACGCTGTTTGCCAAAAAAAAAAAAAATATCCGCTTGTGTCAATTTGAAATCTGGCCCTCCATTTCCTTCCTGTTAGAAATGCCACCCTGACATTAATTACAAAACTGGAGCATTAGAAATCCTAACTAATGACCAGGGAGCACCAAAAACACGGAATTTTATAGCATACAGGCAATTTCCAAACTGAAAATGAAACTTAAAATTAAATTTTTACAAAATAACTCCAATAAAAAAGTTTATGAAGTAAAAACTGAGTTAGCCAAAGATATTGGCATAATTTCAACAATTAAGTACAGCATCTCACCTTATTGCTGTAGTCGTATCTGTGTCCAAAAGTAAGAGCACAAATCACATTGGCAACGGATACGTTAATTAATGTTTCTGGTTCTACAAATCCGTTTGGACTTTGTTGACATTGGAGATGAATTTGGTTTATCAATTCAATACTTTCTTTTCTCACGTGATCACCCAACTGACGTAATGTATCGGGCATAGTGACGTAACGATGAAGGTGTTTGATAACAGATGATTTCAATTTTTGCCAATTTTTTCCCATAGTCAGAGGACTGTTAAATACAATCCCATTTCCTTGGGAAATTTTTGCAAATGACTTAAACAAAGGCCGTCCCTCAAACACAAGTTTTTGACGACCCAGCGCTTCTTTTATAGATTGGTAGTCGTTTAGAACCAACACATCTTCGCCGCCAAGTTTCATGAGAAAAACAGAGCCGTATCTAAAAGTACAAATCTCATTAAGACGGTATCAGGGGCGTATTTAAGGCAGGGCATTGTGTCATGCCCCCCCCCCCCCCCCTTCTGACTTCGCATTTTAGTAAAAAAAGAACAAATGCTGCCAAGTGACTGAAATATACCAGACTTTTAATGACTTTTGCCGCTTATGCCCCTTTCCCCCCTTTAACATTTTGTGCTACGCCATCGGACAGTATTCAGAAAGAGTGTTTAAACATTATGTCAAATCAGTCGTCTAGTTACTCGACGTCTTTTCAATAAACTGTATAACCTGGTTTACTCACAACCTTGACGAAAAATGGCTAATAAATTACCCATTAAAAAACGAAAGCATTTAAAAACTCTTAAAGCTGTTATGAAAACGTCCAAAAAGTTCGAAAAGCTCTACCTACTCCCAGTAACGTATTTAGGGGGGAGGGCAGACTGTGTCATGCCCCCCTTTTTTGACTTTGCCTTTTAGTAAAAAAAAGCGATTGTGCTAAGTGACTAAAAATGCCAGACTCTTTTGATGGATTTTGTAATGTATGCCGGTTAGCTCAGCTGTTACGACATAGCTGTCGGTGCAGGAGGTCCTGGGTTCGAACCCCGGGTCGGTTTAATCGGACACAGCGTCGCCAACGGCTCGCTACCGCTGTGACGTTTCTTTGGAGCTGCGTTGCCCAGGCGCTAAGCCGCGGAGATGGGCTACGCCACTCGTTACACGTTTCAGCGTAATAGCGCGAGTATAATGAAGATTTTTCTGATTTGATGCTTCACCTTTTTAAAATTTCTCGCCACTCCACTGATTACTGCACCGAATTTAAAACTCCAATACCTTCACACAATACTACTAGCAATTTTACACAGAGATTAGCCTATAGCAACGCTCTTACTTCTTTGCCATATTTTGCATTGAAATTTGGGGCTTGCTTCCTAACGACACCACGTTTCCCAAGATGGGCCATGGATAGGGCCCCGGTATTTTAGGTCTTGATTTATTGGTATTCCAAAGACTATGAGCGATAACGCAGATAAGAAATCCAACTATTAATTCAGGACGAACGCCCTGAACAACTTCCAGAACAGTTTTTGCAATCTCCATCATGTTTTTGTACTATGGTAGTCTACAGAACAGCTATATTGTAAAAGCTTAACCTAACCAATCGACCGCAATATTGTCAATTTCGCTGAAAATATACAAAACACAAACGAAAGTAAACAAAAAAGCTGAAAAAAAAATTCAATCAGCACAAGCATGCTTTTGATGATCACAAATCAAAAAATCTTCATTATACTCGCGGCATTATGCCGAAGCGCGTAACCAGTGGCGGGACCCATCTCCGCCGCTCAGCGCCTGGGCAACACAGCAACGAAGCCAAGCCGTTGACGACGCTGTGCCCGATTGACCAGCCCGGGAATTGAAACCCAGACCTCCTGCAACGACGGCGATGTCAATAACAGCTGCGCTAACTCCCCCGATTTACTTTTCATCGTGAACTTTCAAAAGTGTACGTTACTTTTACTGCAGTTTTTCTACTAATACTGCTTCGTTATTTTAAATTTGCTGTTTATTTTATTTTTAAGGTTATTTCAAATGCTCTGCGAATTTGCTGACTGCAGTAATTATTGAGCATAGTGCTTGGAGCTTTTTCGCTCACAACTGCTGATACAAAGGCATTTCTCATTTGAACGAACTGGCGAAATCGCTAAGTTCGCTGTGTGTAGTATATTAGCACATTTCACTTCACGATCCGTAGCTGCAATTATAGAAGACTTGCCATGCAAAATGCGGACGCATCTTCGCATAGGAGAAATGCACTACTCTGTTTCTGAACACTACGAGTTTTGTGAAATGCTTGAGGTTTTTTTTCACGACTTGTTAATCTCAATAATGCAGTAATTTTCACAAAAATGTTTTTTCAAAAAGTTGAATCCAACTAAAACAGTTTTTTGTGAGCGACTTTCTCTTTTCAAAAATTTCAACTAGATTTTGTTGCGTATATACCTTCCTCCACACCTCCTAGCGATACAGCTCTAATGCAAAACTGGAACGCTAAAAAAAATGTCAAATACAAACAGTTTGGAAAAGGGTTAGAATATTATCAGTCCACTGGTCTATCCTCAAAAAATGGCTTTAAAATAACGAAGTATTGAGTTTTGAAATTTTGTTTCAAATGTTTCAAACCAGATTTGATAATTGGCTGACGCCGCTCTGCCTGCCGCTAACTGATGAAATAAATGCCTGCTCGGGCTTATATAATCGGGCCAAGCAAGCTGAATTGGCGTGAATGAAGGTGCAAAGGCCACAATAATCACGAAATCTCGACATGTCAGAAAAATTACTTAACTGCATTATGTTCTTGAACTTAATTTAATCCATACGTCTTCACGCTAAGAACCAGCAATTAGAAATCGCTTATTTAAATCATTTTTACGTTTGCAAAGGTCAATTTCAAGAATTCAGTCTGTCATAACCTTCACAAAAAAATTGCAAAATATATTCTAATTTCTGAGTAAAAGTAAATGATTAGTCTGTAGGCAAAATCAGAGAAACGCCAAAAATATTCAATCAAAAACTGCAATTAAGTGCTGATAGTTTTATTAGACATCGGTGACCAGGCGGTTGGCGTAGTATTGAAACATCGCTATCGGCGCAGAATGTGTTAGGTTCGATTCCCGGGACGATCATATTGGACATGGTGTCGCCAACT
This sequence comes from Trididemnum miniatum, assembly GCA_964006365.1. NCBI lineage: Eukaryota > Metazoa > Chordata > Ascidiacea > Aplousobranchia > Didemnidae > Trididemnum > Trididemnum miniatum. The sequence goes on along the minus strand of OZ023237.1, from coordinate 24,227,051 downwards.
GTTCGCCACCGCTGCGACGTTTCTGTGTTGCCCAGGCGCTAAGTCATGGAGACGGGCCCCGCCACTCGCTTCGGTGTAATACCGCGAGTATAAGGAAGATTTGATCAGATCGGTGACTTCTATGCTCTGTCGGTCCGTAGCTTTCAGGCAAGCTTATCCCATCTATAAGCTTTAATTATGGAATTGTTTTTTTTGGGGGGGTACTCAATTTAGAAAAAAAAAGAAAACAAAAAATCTTTTAGTTATAAAACATCTAAAATAATTTAGCAAAACTTTGGCAGCGGAATTACGATTTTGAGTTTTTTTTGGGGGTTACATCAATTTAAAAAAAAGGCTTGGATAGCCATAAAGCAAAATAATAATGATTTAATTGAGCAAAAACTCTGGCAGTGAAATTCCGATTCTAAATTTCGTTTTAATTAAATACTTTTGTGGCGTCGCGTGACAATCGAAATCACGAAAAAATTGTTGAAAGTAAAAAGGAATAATTGGCATATCGTAATTATTAATCATATATATTTAATGTCTATTCTACACTAACTCGCGATGTCGCGTGTAAGTCGATATTTTGCTTGCACGCATGGACAAAAAAAAGCTATGCTGCACGCACATTGAAAAAATACTTCAAGGAAACTGCCCCATCTGTCATTCCGTCACACGCAATACATTCTCAGCTAAACACGTGCTCTCTTTGTCTATCGCATGCGATATAGACATTAACAGCTACCGGTGGCACGACTGAAGAGGTAATTTCCCACTTAAGGAAATCTTTCTCATACAGGAAACGTTTCCTCTATTAATTGTTTACCATGCATCCCAGCCATCTTTGTGTGCAAAAAAAAAAAGCTGCAATGCAGCTGCAAAATGGCATGCCGTGACGACGAATTTCAAGAAGGATATAGCCAAGATATACTGTGCCTCGGAATACAATAAATACCGGACAAAAATAGCTTAATGAAAAAAATAAAGCCACAGTAAAGCTTTTGTCTTACTTACACAGCTGATGATGACAGCTGAATCTATGTCGGCGAAACGTCCAATTTTAAGAATTACTGTGAGTTTATTTTGTTAGCTAATTTAGTGCCAAATCAGAATGAATTCACTGGGGTTAACTGCAGTTACCGTGTAATGACAAACAACACATAAAACAGTTCTCAAACTGCCAGAGACAAGCGGTCCTCTACATCTGGGCGCGAGGACATTTGAGAGCAAGGACATTTGGGCGCAAGGACATTTGGGCGCGAAATACGTCCGCGTGCAAACGCATTTTTTATCAATTTTTTGTTAGCTTTTTTTGAATTAATGACAATTATTTTCTGTTTGCAATGATCTTATAGAATAAATTAAGATGTGTTAATTAACGGTAACGTGTATCCAAAAAGATAGAGCAAAGTAAAGATTATGTTGGCAAAAGATAAAGACTCATTTCTACGACCAATTGTCCAGCAGTCTAAGAGAGTGATTAAAAGTTTTAGATGTAAAAGGAAACTGTCCAGGCAATATAGGCCGGCGAAATAAAAGAAAAATAATAAGATGCTTAACGCAGCAGTTGTGATTTGCAAATACCTTGACAAGGATTCATGCTTGATAAAATAAAATAAATTATCAGTCAACTGTTATTTAAACACAAAAACTATGATCCATTTCATTCGTATATTAGATTGATAAAGTACTTACTTATTTTTCTGGGCCCGCTTATCCTTGGGGGGTCGCGGGGAGATTGATCAAGTACCTCTTCTAAACTCATGTTATTTTTTTAAACGAGAACTTTTCTTACGTTTTCATTAAAAATTTGCTACGCGTTAATTACTCATTACCGTGTCGTTGCAATTCTCTTATTCTCACGCGCTTCCGTCGTTCGAGAACATTGCAACAAAAATGTTCTAACTTTTAGATTTTTTGTTTTTTTTCGTTAATTTTAGAGCCTAGTATTCAACACCTTGCTGCGAGCGCCCGATTTTATTCTTTAATCTCGACGGGTGAAACTCTCGAACACAATGGTTCTCGAACTCTGCAAAAGCGATTTCGCTACAATTTTTAGACCTGTCCAGGTGGGCATGCAATTCCCATTGATAGAAAGAGGTACTTGATCAATCTAATTTACGAATGAAATGGATCATAGTTTTGTGAGTAAATAACAGCTGACTCATAATTTATTTTATTCTATCAAACATGAATCCATTTCAAAGTATCTACAAATCACAACTGCTGCGTTAAGCATCTTATTGTTTTTCTTTTATTTCGCTGTCTTATGTTGTGTGGACAGTCTTCTTTTAAATCACTCTCTCAGGCTGCTAGACAATTGGTCGTAGAAATGAGTCTTTATCTATCGCTAACTTGACCTTTACTTTGCTCTATCTTTTTGGATATACGTTACCGTTAATTAAAAATCAAATCAAATCAAATCTTCATTATACTCGCCGTATTACGCCGAAGCGTGTAACGAGTTGCGGGGCCCATCTCCGCGGCTTAGCGCCTGGGCAACACAGCTCCGAAGAAACGTCGCAACGATGGCGAATCGTTGGCGACACTGTGTCGATTTGACCGGCCCGGGAATCGAACCCCAGACCTCCCGCACCGATATCGTGCGCTTAGCAACTGAGCTAACGGCCGGTTTTACCGTTAATTAACACATCTTAATTTATTCTATAAGATCATTGCAAGCAGAAAATAATTGTCATTAATTCAAAAAAAGCTAACAAAAAATTGATAAAAAATGCGTTTGCATGCGGACGTATTTCGCGCCCGAATTGCTCTGCGCCCAGATGTCTCGCGCCCAAATGTCTGCGACCAAATGTCGGGTTTCGGAGACATGGGCCACTACAGGTACCGCAGGCAAGTTACAGAGATCCTACGGGACGGGTTCCATCACGGATCTAATCTCATCTGACACGTGCACCAGGTGCAGGCCAACTCAAAGAGCGCAAAAGCTCACTCGGTAATTTCCCTCAAGTATTGCTAAATTTTCAGTTTAATAAATTTGAATAGCCTCAATTATTTATGATTTCCATTTTATAATTCATCATTTTGAATGCATTCAAACTTAGCAATATCGAGATCACCACTATCGTAACCAGAAGTGTTGCTAGGGGTGAAGGAGGAGAGCAAGACCGTATGAGAGTTTGGGAGGCCCGGGGCTAAATTTTCGGGGGGCCCATGCCTTTTGGCAGATCTGATTATGACGTGAGCAGCAGGGCTTTTGAAAAATGTGGTGCGCTCCTGACGAAGGAGGACCTATCATGGCACCCCAGGGTACATAGACCTCCCTTAATCCGACTCTGGGGAAAGGGATTAAGAAAATGGCGGCCGCAAATCAGAGGAACGTGAAAATCATACAATAAATGAAATCACCTATCAATGAAATCGATTGTGGAAATAGATGACGTAATATTAAATATACGTTGGTGTAATAGAATCTGGAAGTAGAAATGAGGGCATTGCTGCACGAACATTTTGAGCACAACTAAAGCTTTTATTAGTTTAATTTTGATAAATAGGGATTTTTGATGTTTTATTTTGAAAAACAAAAATATTTATTGCCAGTTTCAAGTGTTTCAGCAAAGTATAACAAAATCTTTACAAGATTGTTTTGATGAATTATTCGTGTCTCGAATTGGTAAAAAAATATCACATTTTAGCACGAAAGTGCAATTTAAAGACGGCAAATATGGCAAACGGGGAAGCTTAAAACAGTTTCCAAATACCACACATATATGGAACAGACAGCTTATGCATAAACGATTTTCCCCATAAAAGCTTCAAAATAATTTAGATATTCAGTGTCATAACTTTTGGCGCATTTTTAGTTTTTCTAGGTGGATTTTAGTATTTTCTGCTGTATATGAGTTGCTTTAACTTTTTGATGTATATTTACAGTGTCTGACCTAAACCATCCTAATCTTGTTTTCGTCAAACAATTTGTAGCAACAGTACTTCAAGAATCTCCTTTGGGCTAATACAAGCTTCGGTAAAAACCTAGAGGTCCTCAGAAGAACCAGAAGTGCTTTTCAACTTCGGGTGAGTGGTATGTGCCTACGAATCCACCAATTTATAAATAATGCAAATTCAAAATGTGAAAAAAAAAGAGACTCGGGCAAGCGAATTCGACCGTTTCAGTCTGAGAAGAACAGAAAGAGGCAAAACAAAACAGAAACATCGGAACGCAATAAATGTGGAACGAAAATACCTAGAAGGAACAATAAACCCACCGCAATTCTTAAAATAGAAAGTTTTGACAACATAGATCCAGCTGTCATCATCAGCAGTTTAAGCAAGTTAGTGCTTCGTAAAATTTTTCCACACAGAGCCTAACTTACAATGCTGATGATGTCAGCTGAATCTATGTTGTCGAAACGTCCAATTTTAAAAACTATTGTGGTTTTATTTTTTCTACTAAAACAGGAACAATAAGTAGTTAAAGCGTGAAAAAAAATTAAGGCTCTTCAAGTTTGTTTTCCGATAAAAACAAGTAGTGTTTGCAGAAAGTCATGAGTCAATAAAATACATCACGAAATGATATTTTGGAAATAACATCATTACATAAAACGCCCATTTTGAGCACTAACGCGCGACCTACAAACGTAGTGGTACTGATAGTTTATCATGCCAACTAAACAATCGCAAACTAACGCGATTGGTGGATGCATCGTTGCATAACGCAGATAAGGTTAATTTTGGCTTTCTTCAAGAAATTCCACGCAAATGTCCATATTGTAAAGAGCAATGGCAGGCGGGTTGGCGTACAACTTCAAGACATCGCTAACGGCGCGGTAGGTTCTGGATTCTTTTCTCGGGCCGGTCAAATCAGACACAATCTTGCTACGGGTCGCCACCGCAGTGATGCTTCTTCGGAACCGGGTTGCCCTGGCACTAAGTCGCGGAGATGGCCCCGCCTCTCGTCACACGCTTCGGAGTAATACCGTGAGTATGATCAAGATTTGATTTTTGTTTTCAAGATGTGCAGCAGGCAGAAGTGCTGTTATTAAAACGATTCGTTGCACTGCTGCGCGACAAGTAATTTTATTCAAGGAAATAAACAACAACGTGTTGCTTTTTTCGACCAGGTATTAGTGGAACTTTATTAAAATGCAAACAACTGGCCGATGTAGAGATAGACCGCACGCAAACTTCACGCAAAATCTTTTAATATTTGCATAGAATTCGTTTATTTCGTGCGACAACTCACGATGCATCTTTTCAACTATTGGCAACTAATAGAATACAAGGGGTTTTCCGCAGAAAAAAATCGAATGTTTAGGCTTACAAAGGCTAATAAAAATCAAAAAATTATGACTATACCTAAACAGAATTATATAATTTGCTTTCAACATGTGTTCTACCAGCAGGGTAACGTAGTGGTCGAGACATCGCTATTCGTGCGGGAGGTCCAGGGTTCGATTACCGGGCCGCCACCTCTGCGACGTTTCTTCTGAGCTGTGTTGCCCAGGCGCTGACCGCGGAGATGGATCGCGGCACCCGTTACACGCTTCGGCGTAATATCGCGAGTATAATGAAGATTTGATGTTGAATGAGTTAATATTTCGCTGAAAAATGGACGTGGTTGACGCGAACAAAAACAACAATTACCTGCACACAACCACCGCCATTTCAACACTTGGCTACCAGCATCAACCTCTTCAGATGTAAAGAGTTTTAGGACACGGAAACAAGAAGAACAATAAAGGCCACAAGTTTTTTCAACAAAAGGAAATTAACCTAAAGTGCGTAATCACGCTCAATTCTGACCAGTTTCAAACATAAACAAACTTGCTTACTTTACTGAAGTTTGCAAACAGCAAACGAAGTTCAAAAAACAAAAATTTGTAATGCGAAATTCAATGAATTGAAAGATATTTACCTAAATTTTGAAAACTTGGCGCTAATTTTAGGTTCTAATTCGAGGAATTGTTAGCGTTTGCAATAATGCCGAGAAATATTTTTGCAAAGAAAACGTTAAAGGTTAATCTTACGTTTTTTTATAGCAGGCTACGCACGTAATATATGACGTGCGGCAGATATTTGCAATCAGCACGCAATAATATAAGTTTCTCACGGCATTTTAATCCACGTTTGTTTGAATTTATGGCATTATATGGCGTTTATTGCTTCTTAACTTGCATCACGCACAACCAATTATAATTTACACCAAGTCACGAATCCTGAGGAACCCATTACAACAAGCTCCCACTGTAACTACGGAAAGACGTAATCCTCTCTCATATTTTCCTTTAAACCATTCTAACCCTCTTAGGATATCATTTACAATCTCATCATTTTGTGGGATTTTAAAATATGCCAATTGCAAATTTAATTGCCTTTTTACCTAAAACATCGTATTTGCTTTTCAATCAATGATGTTGGCTTAAAGTAAAACTGCAAAACCGTAGGGTAGAAATTGCTCTGTATTTTCATTTTCTGCAATATTTAATGCTTGTTCTTCGTTGCTGATAAAATCAAAATCAAATCTTGATCTTAGCCTACTCGCGGTGGCGTGTAACGTGTGGTGGGGGTCATCCCCACGGCTTAGCGCCTGGGCAGCACAGCTGCGAAGAAACGTCGCAGCGGTGGCGAGCCATTGGCGACACTGCGTCCGATTTGACTGGCCTGGAATTTGGAACCCAAAACCTCCCTCACCGATAGCGACGTCTTAACAATGACGATAAAAAAAAGTTACTCACAATGCTACGCATGCTGAACTCAAAAAATAATCGCTCACAAGTCAAAACTGGCGCAGTTATATAGCATACAAGCATTATTCTGGAACCAACTCTGTCACTACAGCCTTGAAATTTCTGTGGCATGATAGATAGCAATAGTTACTTGAAAATTCGTACCAATCACAAAAGCAGTAGAATGTTAATAGTTTTCTGTCTTTCTGATAGGCAGAAATTCTAGTTTCCCATTTCCTCGGAAGCAACTCTTACGAGACCTAAATTACAAATTAAAGAAAAATCCAAGTCGCCTCAAACTATACACCAGCAGTCAAATAGGCATAAAAAAGCACTACTAGAAGTCAACTGTCATTTTTTTCAAATTGATTTTTTATCCGTCGGTTAAAATTCGGTTCATGATACGTCGAATCCGTCGAAATGAAAATTTAACCATAAACGTCAAAAATCAGTGGAATTTTTTCGAATGCAGGAAACAGAATATGTTATGTGTCATGCGATGACACATAGAGTAGACGATTGTAAGATTTGTGAGGACTGCTATTTAAGGCTCCCCCATTTTTGCAAAAACGCACTGCAACACATCGGAGACGTTTTCAATAATATTCTTAAATTTTTAACCACACTATACGACAAAACGATGCTTTTTTCGCAGGTCCATGCTCGTTTTTTTAGCGCTTATCTGGCCTGTTTCCCTCAACTAAAGCTTAAGTTGCGCATCAAAAACATGGCAAATTAATTTGAATTCAAAAAGTAAACTCACCATCATTGAACGTTTTAAACTAAATGATGAACTAGAATTAAAAGTTAAAATATCAATTCTTCATTATAGGCCTACTGGCAGTATTTCGCCGAAGCGTGCAACAAGAGGAGGGGGTTGATCTGAGCGGCATAGCGATTGGGCAGCACATAAACGTCGCAGCGGTGGCAAGCCGTGGGCGAAAGTGTCTGGTTTGGCCGGTCAGGGAATTAAACCAAAACTTAACGCGCCGTCAGCGAGGTCTTTGGCTACGTCAAGGTGTAAGATTATGAATTTTGAGCAAGGGCGTTTTTGGTTTAAACTTTCTCAGCAGTTAAATGCAAGGTATTGGATGTGACCTCAATCATCGCCCAGTTCCGTTGAGTTCTACGCTACAGCCACGGAAAATGGCCATGAAAGAGCCTTAGGGCACTAGCAAAATAATATTTTTCCTTTCATGTACAGCCACGCAAATCGCCTGGACAGAAATCTCACAGAAAGTCAATGACGTTAAAATTATGTCGCAGTAGAAATTTGCTCTAAGTCAACTCGGAAAACAGGAAAAGTCCGGTGGATCAAGTATTTTTTAGCTATTTTAGCCTGTTTGGCTAAATAGGTTACATGCAAATTCAAACGAGCGCAACACAAACACCGCAGAACACCACCTTTACCTTTAAATTGCACAACACCAATGTTTAGACAGGCTTTTGCGCAACACAGGTCATGCAGCGTATCATCAGGCGTTCGCCTAGCCCAGAAACCCTCAGGACTGCCTACTACTCAGCTACACTGTTGATCGATGTAGTGTAGGCTTACCTCTAGCCTATCATAACAGAAAAAAACTTAATTATAACAAAGAATGACTTACTGACTTTGCACGTATTTAGCAGGAAGGTGCATAGCATGGAACGGTCTCTCACGAGAATTGCAGAAACATTTTTTTACGTAGTCACATGTCCAGTTTCAGTGGGTCTTAAAGCCCAAGGGCTTTTTGCATCATAATCAAATTTTTGACGTCGTAATTGAAAAAGTGATTATGACATGATAATACAATTATGATGCAAAAAGCCCACGAGCTTCAGGCTTACTTAAATTGGACACGTGGAATTGTGGATAGGGTGATTGCCTTCCAAATCACTCTCCATTGAAACTTTTAGTGCAAACAGGCACCACCCCAACTACTACCAGAAAATCTATTACGCCCAGTGCTTAAGTCATGCCTGTCTACAGCATCACGCAGCCTATTTGTACTTGTTTTTGCTGATGAAAACCTACAGTAGGTTAAATTATCTGCCGGAAAAGCTGACTAGACTTCACAAACATGTTTCTAAGAATATCAAAGTTTAACCATTGTTATATATCAGAACTGCAAGGACTCGTGGAAAATAACGCGCGAAAAAAGCTTACGAAAAAAGAAGGGACGACAGACGATCTACCGGTAAATTAAAACAATTTGAAGACTCGCGCTTTGCTGAGCGCCGTTAGCTTGCTGAACAGCATGTGGCCGGCAAGTGAGCAAAAGACGTGTTTTGCAATGAACTGCTGGAAGTGAAATGTTGTGTGGTTTCATGGCGCTTTATAAATACTAAGGTCCTTTAGCGCCAGGACTAAATTTTGTCAACAATTCACTGACGTATTTTTATATTCTGTTTATTTCATCCTCCGCGCTACACTTAATTGCTGAGCGTTTAGCAAGTGTAACAGCAGATACCAGTTTTAAAGTCTTTGGTTTGACCCGACTGAGAATAGAACCCAGTCTATCAATTTCCAAGGCGAACGCTCTTAACCACTACACCATGGCACTGGACTTCGCTTCCTACAACCACCGATGGGCACGATAAACCATTCTAAACTAAAGCGATAACAATAGTTTCAAAAACATTGGGCGATACCAACACAGTGCCGTCGCCGTACATTTTTTGCACTATATTTTTTATTTTTTGCACAGTATTTTTACGTATATTTTTTGCACAGCGCCTACACCCCAACTTTAAACACTGTGTGCATAAAGAATCGGTTATCTCGATAATTTATCGGCGATAACAAAATATATTACAAAAGCGATATCGGTAATCGATAAATCAAAATTATTTTTATCGATAACGATAATAAATCATCGCCGATAGTTTATCTCGATAAATACCCATCTCTGTCTACAACCAGGGCATGGGGGTCCGCAGGGGGGGGGGGCAAGAAAAAAGTTGAAAAAATACGCATGAAAAATGCAAGTTAAGAAACTACACAAAAAATTGAAAAATACAGATGAGTTTACTACAAAACGAATAAAATATCAAAACATTTCGCAATAATCTGTTCAATTAAAGCAGGGGTGGGCAACTTTCTGGTGATACTGGGCCACAAATTATAAATATATGCTTCCAGCGGGCCGCAGTTTTTAGAAAAAAAAAACACTTCTTGGCAGGAGTAATACTAAAAAAGGGTATGTCGCGTGAAAAAGAGGTCTCTGAAATAAAAGATGACTAGAAAAACAAGATCTTCAGCCTGAAAAATAGCATTTAAAGCAGTTCGTGTGTTGATTGGGTTTGCACTTGATCGCAAAAAAACAGGTTTCGGAACCAATTGGCTATTAGCACATGCTTTGGCGGGCCGCAGGTTGCCCACCTCTGAATTAAAACATAAAAGAGTTTGTCTAAATGCTGCTGTCTAAATTAGTCCGGCCGTTCAATGAGTGGAAACTCAACCCTTCACACATCATTGAAACTGGTTTTACGTGTAGGCATGCTGTTACCAAGGCCAGTGCTAAGCACGTTAGAAAATATTGGTACAGGTCCCGAGCATCATTTTACGTTGATCAGTACGAGTTATTGCTTGATACTTAATTCATTTTTTGTTCCCTGCATGATTCCATTCGTTTAGGTTACTTTCTTGTCTTTCAAGGCCGTATGCAATAGTACATACTATTGCATACTATTCAGGTCAACAGACATGGCGATTTATCTTTTGTCATGACGCAAAGACTAGAAAAGTGTCTTTGTGTCAAATGCTACTCTTCAGTCAAACCACAATCGGATAGACTGGTGGAAGATAAGCAGGCGCACACTTCGCATAAAATGAAGAACTCGGTTAAAAGTTTTTGTGCGTCTTTTTTATTGATCGTCAACCTCAAATCTTGGGTATACTCGTGGTATTACCCAGAAGCTGCGTGCAACGAGTAGCGAAGACCATCTCCGTAACTTAGCGCGTGAGCAACTTAGCTTCGAATTCTAAAGAAACGTGGCGAGCCATTGGCAGTGGCCGTGAACAGCACTGTATTCGATTTGACAAGTCGGATATCGAACCCTAGATTTCTGACTTTGAAAGCAATATCGTTACTTGAGAAATTTGCAAGGGACAAATTAATGTTTCGACTATAACCAAAGTCTCGTCAGCCTTGCTACGCACAGCCAATCCAGGCTAAACTCATTCCAGACTGTAAAGACTCTTTATTTGCATTGCTTTACCTGTACATCTCGACTTCATCTCTTTTCTAGGTTGTGCCCTATTTTTGGCAGGCGACTGGCCCCAAACAACGATACCCAATGAAAGAACCTATAACCACTAACCCCTAACTAAGTTACCGGTACCTAACTAGTCCACATCACTAGAAGCCCCCATGGCAACCCACTCCTTTGCAGCTGCAGACGCGTTTCGACCTTATTATGGTCTCATTATCACAACCTAGAAAAGAGATGAATATCACAACCTAGAAAAATGATCTATATCACAACCTAGAAATCACAACCTAGAAAAGAGATGAATATCACAACCTAGAAAAAGAGATGAATATCACAACCTAGAAAAAAATCACAACCTAGAAAAAAAGATGAATATCACAACCTAGATGAATATCACAACCTAGAAAACTTATGACCTTATCACAACCTAGAAAAGAGATGAAGTCGAGATGTACAGGTAAAGCAATGCAAATAAAGAGTCTTTACAGTCTGGAATGAGTTTAGCCTGGATTGGCTGTGCGTAGCAAGGCTGACGAGACTTTGGTTATAGTCGAAATATCGTTACTGCTACACCAATCAGCCGATTACCAATCCGTTATGTGGACGTACGTAAACTAGCAAATTCCGAGGCAACAGCAGCATGTCCAATTTTACTTTTTGCATCTTGTACAGAAAAATTCTGCTTTTTGCCTATATACCGAGTATCGTATCTTGTAAAACAAATTTGGACTTGTTGCTGATGTGCTACTGGTACGCCTTGATGGCAGAAACTGCGCTGCCGGTACATTGCAATAAAAAAATTGAGCAGCACTGATTTATAGGCCGTAGCTATGAGTTTGATTTTCAGAGCTCAAACTACTTTTTATTTTGACATTTTGGATCAGAACGTCGCTATCGGTGCGGGAAGTCTGGGGTTCGATTCCCGGATTGGTCAAATCGGACACAGTATCGCTAACGGCTCATCACCGTTGCGACGTTTCCTCGAAGGTTAAGCAGCGGAGACGGGCCCCGCCACTCATTACACACTTTGGCGTAATAGCGCAAGTATAATGAAGATTTGATTGTTTTGAAATTCAAGCATCAAACCAATCACATATAACAAGATCTAACAAAACAATGCAAAAAGAAAGTTGTTTCAACAGACTGTCAAGCCTAGTGGCACATAAATTGATTTATGTCCGCATAATGCACAGTAACATGAAAGAAGAATTCTGCACGTACGGCATCGGTCGATGCCGGACGTATGGTCAGTTGGTCACCCTATCACTGACACTTACCTGACTATAGCTTTCACTAAGATGGCCATCTCGAGAATGTTTTTGCCCCTCCTGCATTTTTTTCCGCGGACACCCATGAACCAGGGCCGTGGAATATAATGACGAAATTAAGCTTAACCACCACCAAAGGCTTTTTTAACTAGCACCTAAAATTTATGCCGGTCTGCAAATTGAATAGGCAGGTTTGCTTTGCAGTTGAACTTAAATCGCGGTGTCCAGATTGTAGCGTAGACCGTTGCCAAATCAATTGCTCTCAAAGATGCAACAATCCAACGTGCATTGTTTGCCTGTTTATGGACAGATGACGCAAAACATTCACCGTGCAATCAGGCGGTGAAAATTGTGCTGGAACAAATTATTGCCTTTGAGTGGTTTTTGTTGTATTAACGTTAAGCGTGAAAAAAGGCCGACTTCTTCATTGTTAAAAAATCAGTACAGTACACCCTGAGTGAGTCAGCGGTTATCTTCAAAAATAAAACCTGAAGCATCCACAGTTCTTCCCTTTTTTGGCGAGAAATTGATGCCGATCGAAACACGTGGGTTAAAAATTTGTAAAAATACGCCAGTCGTGTGCCTGACCTTATATCATTACCTACCATTCGAGGATTTGTTGTACCGGTATGAAGCTGCAAACATTCGGCTTCTGATAGGGGGTTTGCCTGGCACTACACTTATGCTCAAAGATAAAATCTATTCACACTTACGGCTGTTTATTGATCAAAAATCAACATTACAGATCAACACTACAACAAAACCTCATAATGAGAAACAACTCCTATAAACAACATATAAGTGAATACAACGCAAGATGGCGCAATAATGCATGAAAAACCTCACATACTATAATACAGTAGAGCTGCAAGCTTAACGCATTTGGCGCATTGGTGAGAAAATTTTGCCAATTGACTGTATTTTAAAGATTAACCAGGGTACAACGCACTAGCCACTCTTGGCGCTAAGCAAAGGCTGGCCTCTCCAGCGAACAACATTTCTGGAAGCGGCAAACTGGGCATATCGTACATGTATACTTTGATATCCAAACCCCTTTAGTGTCCGCTTTCAGAAACTCTTCATAAAAGAGTTAGAGATTCAGTTGACAATGTGGTCTGCCTCTTCGCCTTTCTCGTAACGATCCCACATTTTGAACAGTAACTTTTCCAAATCATTCACATAATGCTTGATACTAAACAGTGGGCTTGTAGTACGACGGTTCCATACTTTGGCACGAACAGCTTTTAAACTAAAAACAAATCAAGTTACTATCTGTATTCATTCAACAACCAGCAAATATAATATTATATAACCATTAATCGACTAACTACTCGCTATAACTACGATTCTACTGCCTTTACTACACCCACACTTCTCTATCAAAAGCAAAAGCTTTCCCATAAGATTTCACAGTAATAAGAGACAGTGACGTATACAGGGAGCTACGATGCGCGCGTCCCCCTTAGGACTACACCGATACTTTTCTGGGTGTTGCAACCATGCCTCGCGACCTACTTTCTAACTCTGCCCTACCTTCACGCCATAACGTTAAAGCTTTGCTGCCTCTTCCCTTGTACCGTTGTTATATTTTCATCATCTTATCGTATTTTTTATCGTGCTGAACGTGCGGAAAAAAAAAGACACTACTACTTACTATTCAGGGTCGTTTCCTAGTTTCACGGCAATGTCTTCATAATGTTGGGGACTTGATGCAATCAACTCTGGACATCCAAGACAAGATAGCTGCGACGATGCGACTCGGCTGGCTAGGGTCTCTTTGGGCAGAGTGACCATGGGACAACCGGCCCAGAGAACATCCATACCTACAATGTTAAAAAAATTCCTTTTAAAATCACTCACGAAACTAACAAAACCAAAATGATATTTTAAACTGAACTGCTCGCATGGTGCTTAGGTGTGATGTGATGATTACGATGTTTCATATTTTCACTTTTTTTGAAATTAAAGATGCTCGGGATCTCATCAGATCGGATTTCGCTTACAATAAAAAAATCAAAATTTTTTTTGATTAAACGTCGTTTAGGGGGTGCCTAGCCTCCTCAAAGTTTGACGCGGGGTATTTTTTTGAAAAAATTGCATATCTTTCTAACGGAACGAGATAGAGTTGTGGGTGGTACCAAAATTTGCAGAATGGCCGATTTTCTATCTGTACTTAATGCATTAAGTTCTAACTGCAACAGAAACCAAGTGATGCTCAAAAATATTGTTTTTAGAAATTTTATGCATGAGTTGCACGCAAAAATACACTACGATGGTATTTTAAGCATAAACTTGATAATGCAATTCATTACGAACTAAACAAACATTTATTTAATATGTGGCATGCCGTATCTTAAGCCAATTTATCACTAGGTCAGCATTCACAAACAGCTATTGCATTAATACGAGCGAAGGCGAAGGTCTGTTATCTGCCCTTGGGATGAATTGTCCTGAATTTTTATTCTATGCAACAAATCTTTTAGCTTGCCAATTTCACTTTCATTGCAGCGGTTATGGTTATCAATGCATTTCCAAAACTCAGTTGAACCGAACCAAACGCATGGAGCGCTATTACTGTCAACAGTAAAAAAGTGCTTCAACACTGAAGGGAAGAACGGGCAGAATTAGGACACGTCAATTTTTTTCCTATACTGCTCGACCAATTAGATTGCACATGGCATCATCTCTTTCAGTTTTCAAACCAGCAGCAGTCTGCGAGAAAGGTCGGTCAAGCCAGCACGACCGACTTAGTCATTAGTGAAGTGTCCCAGTTCTCCCCTACCTCTAGTAATAGTTATTCAGTTAACTGCAAATTTTCGTCTGAAACTTCTTCGGGTAATGAAAATAGGGATGTTAAAGCTTTTTCAGTAAATGGTAAATTTTCAGACTACGAGCTCAAACCAACGTTAGGTGGTGAAAGCCAACTCAAAGCATGTTGAATAAAGTGATTACCAAGGGTGGAAACTCAAACCTAAACCTGAAAACTCGGTTTTAAAGGAAATTTTGGAAACCCCAACTGAAACCTACTAAGCCAAAATTTTGAAAACCTAAACTTGAACCAAAACCGTTTTTTCTTGAAACGTCAAAACCCAAACTGAAACTAAAACCTGTTCAACATTTTCTAAGGTTTTGGGTTTTAAAAATTGTCGTCACCATCCTTACCAGCACAGTTCCTTTAACGCTAAGCGTCGAATAGAGAAGCTGTGAATACTAATTTTTGAGTCTTTGGTTTCACCGGACTCGGAATCATACCAAAGTCGACAACTTCAGAAGCAATTGCTTTCCTCACTCGGCCATCTGAGCTGCTACTTATCATCGTAATAAAACAAAAACGCCAAGAAGTGGAGGATTTAAATAATTCGTAGGCTATTAACAGTAAAATAACTTTCTTGGATGAAACTTACACTGAAACTGAAACCCAGAAACCGAAGCTGTGCGTAAGCAAAACTGAAACCTGACATCTGGGTTTCAACACACCGAAACTGAAACCCTAACGCCAAGTGGCAGGGTTTCCACCCTTGGTAATGACATACTACTTCATACAGCCTTGGATCAACCACTTCATGAGCAAGCAGGAAACCTCGTTGAAACAATGTCAGACGAGGGCCCTCAGACGCTTTTGGATTGAGGTGGATCTTGAGAAATGATTACAAGTACACCGACACAATGTAAGAAACGAGACGGTATAATTTGCTCTTTTCCTCAGCGTCCAGATTGCTCGCACCAAACAACAGCAATCACAAATAACCATTGGCTGTGTTAGCGAAACGGGAGGGGCATATCGGCTCTTGCTTGCACCACAACAAATGTTTGAGATTCTAACGCACATCCATCAAAAGCTAGTGATGGCTTTCGCAGCGACCAAATGTGCTTATTGGTTTTATCGTGTCAGCTTTTGATAGATGTGCCAGAGAATCTCAAACATTTACTGTGGAACAAGCAAGGGCAGATATGCCACTCCCGTTGGCTAACAACAGCAAATGGTTATTTGCGATTGCTGTTTGTTGTTAGGTGCGAGCAATCTGAACGCAGGGGAAAAGAGCAAATTATACCGTCTTGTTTCTTACATAGTGTCGGTGTATTTGACATCATTTCTCACGATCCACCTCAATCCAAAAGCATCTGAAGGCCCTCGTCTGACATTGTTCAACGAGGTTTCCTGCTTGCTCATGAAGTGATGGATCCGAGATTACATGAAGTAGTAAATCGTTACTATATTCATCATGTTTGGAGTTGGCTTTCACCGCATAACGTTGCTCTTGAAAATCCACCATTTGCTAAAGAAGCTTTGACATCCCTTCCTTCATTACCCGAAGAAGTTTCAGTCGAATGTTTGCTGTTAAACTATTATTAGAAGTACAGTGTTGAAGCACTTTTTTACTGTTGACAGTAATAGCGCTCCATGCGTTTGGTTCGGTTCAACTGAGTTTTGGAAAAGCACTGAAAACCTATAACCGCTGCAATGAAAGTGAAATTGGCAAGCTAAAAGATTTGTTGCATAGAATAAAAATTCAGGACAATTCATCCCAAGGGCAGATAACAGACCTTCGCTCATATTTATGCAATAGCTGTTTGTGAATGTTGACCTTGTGATAAATTGGCTTAAGATACGGCATGCCACATATTAAATAAATGTTTGTTTAGTTCGTAATGAATTGCATTATCAAGTTTATGCTTAAAATACCATTGTATTGTATTTTTGCGTGCAACTCATGCATAAAATTGCATTAAGTACAGATAGAAAATCGGCCATTCTGCAAATTTTGGTACCACCCCTAACTCTCTATCTCGTTCCGTAAGGAAGATATGCAATTTTTTCAAAAAAATACCCCGCGTCAAACTTTGAGGAGGCTAGGCACCCCCTAAACGACGTTTAATCAAAAAAATTTTTGATTTTTTTATTGTGAGCGAAATCCGATCTGATGAGATCCCGAGCATCTTTAATTTCAAAAAAAGTGAAAATATGAAACATCCTAATGATGACATACCAGGCCACCGTATTTAGACGCTCTTCAATTCGCCTCTGAGTTTTAACATATTGATTCCCGACCGATTACATGTATACGGGAAACCTATTGAATCTATGATTCATGAAAGGACCACAGCCCGCATCAAGCTGCAGGTGCGAGTTTAATGTACAAATACATTTCTCAACACTTCGGCTGAACAGTTTTTCTTCTTTCTGTGAAAACAAACGCGTTTCGGAAAATTAAGGTATTTAATTCAAAATCAAGAATAGTAGACTCTTTATCACCTGTGGTATGTCCATTACACAAGGGCGTATCCAGGCAAACATCAGCCAACTGGCCTCGGCGGACATGTTCTTCTTTGGGAGCAACGGGCGAGAAAATAATGCGGTTAGCCGCAATTCCGCAAGTTTGAGTCGCAAAATTCTTCACGTTATTTTCTCCCACCGCGGGAAATCGCAACAACCATAACACACTGTTAGGAACTCTCTTTAGAATCTATATATAAAAATAATCAAAGTGAGGTTAAATCTCCTTTGATAGAACGCTTGACATCTGCAGCAAGCTAGAGCTTGAAATGTATTTATTTCAAGTCAATATAAAATGTTACTAATGACAAGCTATTTGTCAATAGTCCAGCGAGGTTAACGTTAGTAACAAGTACCATTTAAACAAAAGGCAGGAAATTGACCGAAGGCAATAATTTCGCTAAAAAGAGCACAAAAAGTTAAGTCTTATGCCAATTTTACATGGTGTTTTCTTGAAAACTGAACAGTGAAAATTGAACTGGATACTGGAGTTAACAGGTTATTTTCATTTTGCCACAACGATTGGCTTCGCACTTGTCAACCAAGGTAAGAATTTTGAACAAAAAGCCAACTTACATTGCACCACATCACCAAAGTGGCGGGATCTATCTTGTAGAGCTGGTTGAAGTTGCAATACACAATGGCGTTGCTTGGAAGTCGGTATTGTGAACGGCTGGACACGATAATGCCGCTCGGAGACTTTTCTCCAGTAGCTGCTTTGCTGTCAATCTAAAACGTTAAAAAATCCAACTTTAAGTTTCATTACGCTCGCGGCATTACGCTGAAGCGTGTAACGAGTGGCGTGGCTCATCTCCGCCTGGGCAACACAGAAACGTAGCAGCGGTAGCGAGCCGTTGGTGACAGTGTCCGACTTGCCCCGTCCCGGGAATCGAACCAAAGACCTCCCGCGCGGATAGCGATGTCATGCAATCAATTTCAAAAACACGCTATTAAAAATGTCAAAATCCGCACGTTAAACTCAACTTCACCGACAGTGCGTTGTATTACCTGAGCTAGAGCTAATCCATTTTGAGCGGTGTGAGTTTCGTCCAATTGTGCAGTGAGCTGACTATTTTTAATCATGTTGCAAATATTCAGAGCGTGCTGATTCAATGAAATGATGGGAATGTGAACCTAATGCATTGAGGATATTAAGACAATGATCTAGACTAGAATAGCAACTACTGAAACAGCATCGTTAAAATGGGTTTTTCTTCGCTTAACAAGAAGTTAAAGGCGAGAAACTAAAGCTGCAAACGTTTTTGCTGCATTTCAAGCAATGTTGGGTACCCGCATGAACTGGAAAAAAAATCTTTGTTACACTCTCGGTAATACGCCGAAGCGTGTAACGAAAGGCCGGGCCCATTTTCGCTGCTTGGCGCCTGGGCAACACATCTCTGAAGAAACGTCGCCGTGATGGCAAGCCGTTAGCGACAGTCTGTTCTATTTGATCGGCCTAGGAACCGAACCCCATACCTCACGCACCGATAACGATGGTTGTAGCCACTACCTTAACCAACGTTCCTAATATAATTGCCACTTTATACTGAGTGATGAGGTATAGAAATACCACCGTAAGTCATACTTAATATCTCTGCTGCATTTTGTAGTTACTGCAAGGAGCATCAACCAATTTGACAAAGCATAATAACTATAGTGAATCTCTAAGTTACCGCATATCAGTGTTGAAACTTACATCCACATTATCATCCTTGGCTGTGGTTGTTTGCAATGTTACATCGCCGAACCAGTCCAGAGTTTCTTTCATGTCCACGCTGTTGACAATGCAGTAGTTGTCACTCACTTGCTCGTCAACGCTTCCATTAACATCAATTACAGCTTTCTCCTGAAAATATTACATTGGGTAACGAATTGGGGCTGCAAAATTATATAACTACTAAAGGTATCAGTTCTATAACATAACCCAGCAGAAAACTACACCTAAATTCGTTTATCTTAGGTTTTATTTTATCCTCCATCCATTTTTGATGTCAAAAAGCAAATTAAAAAATGGTTAAAAAAATTTTTGGCTTATTCTTACAGTCTTCATTACTAAAAAATTGTTCCGATACACGAACCACCGATCAGAAAAAGAACAATATTTTGAAGTCATGAACAATCAAAACTCACCCTCAAATGGGGGAACATCTGAGCATGGTCTCCAATAAAGAAAGTATTTGGCATGTAAGCAAGTTTCTCGCTGTATTGACTTTGCACTGCCAAAGGAGATGTAATTGAGTCGGTAATAATGTAATCCATAAATGTGGCACCGCTTGTGCCAGGGTATCCGAGCCACATGGCCTGGATGGGAGCAGGGCGGAGAGCAAAGATCTCATTTCGTGCCCCTTTCGTATATCCGTTCATATTCAACAAGACATGGATCCCATCTTGGTAAATTCGGTCAGCAGCCTGCAAGAAAATTCGTGGGTCTAAAAAATCAATTATCAATTATACTCGCTGTATTATGCCGAAGCGTGCAACGAATGGCGGATTGGCGGGGCCCATCTCCGCAGTTTAGTGAATGGGCAAGCTAGGGAGCCGCTGGCGACACTGTGTACGATCCAACCAGCCCGGGAATCGAACCCCAGATCTCCCACACCGAGAGCGATGTGCGTGACAACTGAGCTAACCGGCCGGTTAAACTTTTTTGTAAATAAAAGTTGAGCAGAAGATGGAGAACATACTTTTCCATTGCACTGGATTTGAGAAAGATCGACGAAGTGATTCACTTCTCCGGATACTTTCTTGCGAAAATTTGTTCCATCATCTTGACTAAGAGCGTAACAGAAAATCTAAAAAATGAAGTTTTGTCATTCGTTGGTGCCAACAACATTGCAGTAACAAGCCAGCTATCTCAAAACTACAACGGTGCAGACAGACTCATTTAACTAAGTTAAAATTAATGACTATTGCCAAATAAATTTAACAGCAGGGTTATGAAATTGTATTTTCAAGTTCTTAAATAATTGACTGACGGTACAGAACTTACGAATAGCTTAAGAAAAAGCTGTTTTTGCATTAGGCTTCAAGAAACGTTCCATTATGATTCTTTTCGGCTTCGAAGAGTTATGACAAAACACTTCTTGTAGCCTATTGCAAAAGCAACTATTTTTCAAAACTATTCTGACTTACAATTTCCAAATACTGGCGTATGGTAAAAGCAATAAAGAACTTTACTTACTTCAACCTTGTCAAAGTTGTGCACTCCAGGAATGCTTTGCATCAAGTGTGATGTCGGATGATTTCCGAAATCCGAGCTCACGTAACCGATCCTCAACTTGCCATTGCTAGCAGCCAACGTGCGAGGATGCTCGTATGCAGGCTTGTGCAAAATGTTGATCTGAAAGTTTAACATTAAAGTGATTTTAAAACCCAAGCGCTTAAAAAATAACAGTATTTGAGGAAGATTGCGAGGTGAGCTCTTCGAGCAAACAGTCAAGAGGTATACATTTCAAATTCAGCCTGCGCGCGGTACCGCTAAACCATATATCGCTGACAAGCAATGTGACAGTAAATAGTTGAACATCAAACGCAAAAAAAAATTGTTTAAAACGCTAAAGCCACCTATTGCATAGCCCTGGTTTCAATGGAGTGGACCAAGCACAACTTACCTTATCCAAACAGAGTGCGCCATGGCGAGCAGCGATAGCTTTGCGATATTCGTGAGTGAGAGGATAAAGCATGGAGTGATGCGGATGTACAGATGGAAGCCGGTTCTTTGACAATTGTTCGGCAACAATCGACACTAATTTCTTCATTCTTTCGTCATATTCACTCCAATCACAGATAATCTAATAACAGATATGAATCGATGAAAAGGGTGTGGTAACAAACAACATGAAGCATTACTGGAACTGCCGGTTGGGGAAGTAGTTCAAGACATCGCTTTCGGCGCAGGAAGTCGAAGATAGATTAACAGGGCCGGTTACATCGGACGCAGTTTCACCAACATTGCGACATTTTTCTGGAGCTTTGTCGCCCAGGCGCTAAGCCGTAAAGATCTTATTACAGGCTTCCGCGAACTATTGCTAGTAAAATAAAGATTTCATTTTAAAAGAAGCATTACTCAACCAGAATTTGAGAACACTGAAATCTGAGAAGTGAAAAAACAACAAGTTTTCAGAGGCTTTTTGAATAGCTGTATGGATTTTAGGAGCCAATATTTTTGATGTATCGCATCAGGCAATAATCAAAAACATAAGGTTACACTTAGTGTGAAATGACTGGAAGAATCGTGTACCTGTAAGCAGTGAGCCAAGTTGCAGTACGCATCCGGGAAATCAGGTTTTAACTTGAGAGCAGTTTTATACGATTGTATAGCAGCAGGTATGCTTCCACTGTCTTTATGCACAGATGCGAGATTACTGTGAGCATCAGCGAAAGCTGGATTGATTTGAATAGCTCGCGTATAACACTGCAAAATGCAAAAACAGTTCAATACATAATTAAAACAGATAAAACTAAGGCAATACAAATAACTGTAGCTATGCATTGGATCGGGAATTCGGCAATTATCCGTCCAAAAAATATTGCAATATTTAAATTTTTACCAAGGTAAAACCATGCAAAATAACACAAATTTCCGGCTAAAACTCGTTGTGCATTTCATCTTACCTGCATTGCGCCTTGAACATCTTGCATCTCCTTTAATGTGTTTCCCATGTTTGAGTAAGCATCCGCGAACGTAGGACTGATGCGGATAGCTTCTTTATAATGAAGAAGAGCTTCTTGCAACTTGCCTTGCTGCTGTAACACGCTGGCAAGGTTCGAGTGAGCTGCTGCAAACTCGGGGAAGACCTGCAAGTATAATGGAGTAATAACTTTGCATGACAGAAGTTGTTAATGGGCTACTTACCTCAAGTGCTTTGCTGTACAGAGCAATAGACTCCTCAATTAACCCTTGTTCCCGTTTAATGTTAGCTAAGTTATTGAGTGAGTCGGCATGAGTAGGGCAGAGTCGCAGAGCAGTGTTGTAACATTCTTCAGCATCTTGGACTTTACCTGAATCAAAACACAAAAATTTGAAAAAGCTACGCCATACCTACGCCGCGACTTGCATGAAAAAATGCTGCAAATTTGACAAACAGGCTGGTTGGCGTAGTGTTTAGACATCGCTAGCAGTGCGAGTGGTCTCAGGTTCAATTCCTGGGCCGGTCAAATTGGACACTGTCGCCAACGGCTCGCCACCGCAGCGACGTTTCTTTAAAGCTGTGTTGCCCAGGAGCTAGGTCATGAAGATGAGCTCTGCCATTCCTTACACGTTTCGGCGTAATACCGCGAGTATGATATCATGAAGATTTGATTTTGAATGTTTTTTAATAGACGTAATTAAAATACAATACGGTGCAGCCAAACGTGTCGACGATAGAAGCTTGAATAATGCAAGACAGTATTAGTACACAAATTAGACTTGCCTTTTTCTTTTAGAGCGTTTGCCAAGTTACAGTAAGCATCAGGAAAGTGAGGTTGTAGATCAATGGCTCGCTTGTATGTGTCGATCGCTAAATCGATTAATCCTTGCTCGTAATAAACACAAGCAAGATTGCCATGGACCACAGCGTGACTGGGGGAGAGGTTTAATGCACGAAGATAAGCAGCCACGGCTCTATAAGTATAACAAACTGGGTGCAATGTCAAAAGAATACACTTTTTGTGCAATTTTATTGGACTAACAAACTTCTGGTAAAGTTTTGCACTCAATATTACATAACTAAGAATTTTGTAACGATGAAATTTGGAGGATTTAGCGCATTTCCATGTAGATACAGGAAGTGATTTCGAGTGCCTCGTGCAAGAAATATTGCACTGCTGAAACTATGATCACGAAATCTAAGGTTCATAGCTGTATCTAATAGCAGGTAACTTGATGCTAGACAGCCTAATCGACGTAGATTTTAATTAGACTGGAAACCACGTACAGTCAAAAAACTACTTTGGACATTGAAATTGCCTCCTCAAATTACACGCTGTTTATCAATAGGTATGACACAAACAGCCAAGTCAAAAAACGTACCTGTCAAATATACGAGCTTCTTTTAACACGTTTCCGAGATTGATATAAGCATCCAAAAAATTGGGATCCAATTTCACCGCCTTTAGCAAAAATATGATTAAGCAATTATACGGTCATCAGCACAAACAAACGACCAACCTTCTCAAAATGATGAATTGCTAACCAAATTTCTCCTTGACTATTGAAAACACATCCCAAGTTGCTCCAAGCTACCGCAAAAGAAGGTTGGGTCTCGATGGCTTTGAGATAGCATGCCTTAATATTGCAACATAAAATCAGCAAGAGAAATTGTGAGAGTTTTATAAGATTTGCAGTGTAATGGCATTTCCTAATTTTTAGCGCACATGCGACGCAGTTTGACACAAACGATTTGGTTTTAAAACTAGCTACTTGTATTTGTACAGATTAGAATTAATTTGGACTCATTCAAACCGTGGAGCATGTGCGCAAATATCGCAGAAAGCAAATGAAATAAAGAACGGTTGCATCAAAGAATACGGTGAGTTGTGCAAAAACGTTCAGTCTATCGTTCGAAAAACAAAAATTTTACAATATTTCCCCCAAGTTCAACTAGAATTCAGAGCTAAAATATTCAAAAATGCACACAACCATCTGATGCAAACGATAATGTAGCTAAGTACTGCAGTAACAAGAATGTACGTTACAGTTCAAAAGTTGGGGTAATCAAAATCAAGCCCAACTGCAGTTGAGCAAAGGTTAAGGGGATAACTGAACGTATTTCTGCAGTACTTTTAGAAGAGCAAAAGCGCGTTTCCATTACACCGCATGATGGCAGCAGCGCGCAAATCGCAATAGCGCATGTGTCTTGGACAAAAAATTTAACAGATTAACATTCTTATCATTACTCCATAAATTATATAACTGCTTTTTAGCAGAAACAAACAAAAATTGATTTGAAACTTTTCCAAAACATCATTTTCCCCATTTACAACAAATTTTCAAGATTTCCCCCCACGGTGTAAAGACACATACTGTACCGCCATTATTTGTAGCAAACCAAGCTTTAGGGCAGCTTTGATGACATTATCCAAGAGCTACGACCGATGATGTTGAGATTGTTCCACGAAGCTGATGTCGATCATGATCACTCAAAACCTTTTGCGCGAAATGATAACATCACAAAATCAAACAATATATCGTTAGAAGTGTTTTTGAATAATAAATTTATTATCGATACTTAGCTATTCATCTATAATCGCATATGTAACAGGTAGAAAACAAGCTTAGCAAATTTTACTGTAGCCAATTAGAAAGGTAGTTAACAAGGATATGACAACGATATGATGCGCTCCATTTTGCACCTGTTCCACATTAAATTTACCGGGAGTTTATCATGGACTGCATTATATTATCCAATGAAAGTTACCTGTATTTTGTCTAAAAGCTAACATTGCCCATTGCCCAGACACACAGATAAGAGCAGGTCCTGAAAACACTTGTTAAGACAAGAAAAACGACTGATATGAAGTTACTACAGAAACAGAAAAACTTCACAAAAACGGAAAAAATTTCTGAACTAATGTTATCACACTTTTCTTGATACGCCAATTCAGATTTTTATATATTTTTTACGTCTGTGGAGTAACAAATGTAAATCAGCCATTTTTCTATTCGCAATTTAGCAGGAACAGAGAATGGCATGTCAAAGACAATTACTAAAAAAAAAACAAAAAAACGAACAACTAGTATTTCAAAACACCAACCTTCAAAAGTTAAAAGATATGAAAAAATTGTTCTGTGAATAAGAAGCAGCAAAACAATTTGTTTCTTTTAACTTTTGAGCAAAGAACCAAATGGAAGTTGCATGATTTAGAGTTTAGCCAATTCTCTTGTTCTATTCGCAAACAGCAAGCAATGCGCACAGCAACAGCGCTCACAGCACAACTTTATGTTTAAGAATGAAATAAAAGCCAAATGTTCAAATTGTGCAAGTCATGCTGTGATATCAGATGCATAACTCACAACATGAGTTATGCATCGTAAGTTACAATTCACTGACTCAATGCTCAAGATAAGAGCAATTAGATTAACTGACTGACTTGAAATCAACCCTGCAAGTTAGAAAATATCTGTGTGGCTTCCAATAATGTCAACTTCACATTCTTGTGATTCATTTTGATAAATTTAGAAAAATTAATGCAGCCCATGCTTCCATTGAAAATTCTACATTATAATGGCAGAGACATGAAAAAATTGAATGACTAAAAATTCAAGTGCATCTTTAGATCTATTCAAAGTAATTTTAAACTTTAAACCTGCATGTAACTGCCATTAAACAAGTACTTTCTTTGGAGATACTCCATCACACAAATTATACACCAGTACTTTACCAACAAACTTTTACAAGATACACTCAGACAATACAATACCTTCGCCTCTTCTAAACGACCTAATGCTTTTAATAAATTTCCCAGGTCGCTGCGCACACAATAAAGATCCTAAAAATACAAAGGGTCAGATATGCACCAATGCTAACCAAATGAGAAATGACACCATAATACTAACCGGGTTTATCTGCAAGGCAGAGAAATATGCATGCACAGCACCTTCCAAGTCTCCAGCTGTAACCAAGGCAGCAGCAAGATTGATGTATCCGTCAATGAAATCAGGCTTCAATCGAACAGCATGCCTAAATATCCATGACATATAAAAATCAACTCAAAATACTTACAAAGAACTGGAGTTTAACTTAACACAATTGTTTTTGAACTTTACTAAACTTGGTGACAGCATAAATTCTATCTATAAAAAAAAGTTTCAAGAGATTCATCTTTAAGTGCCAACCAAAGCTTGCTGCCCATGCATGATTCAACTTGACAACTGCATTTCCAATGAGTATATAATGTATTGTATACCGGTACTTAGTACGCAAATCATCATATCAACTATAATATACTTTAGAATAACCAACTTGGTGTACCTGTAATGTTCTAAAGCTTCCTGCAGTTGACCTCTCTCCTTGTAGACATTACCTAAATTGGAGTAAGCTTCAGCCAGCATTGGATTTGTTTTGATGGCATGTTTTGAGAAATAGGCAGATCTACAAAAATATCAAGAAACGCATCATTCTTAACAAATAATCTTATGAGGTCAAAGTGTGCAACAAATGGATGTGAAGCAGCAAAATCCAGCAAATTAATCAAAAAATGTCATGCATGACCAATTTGTACTTAATAGCATGGCTACTAGCAATATCAAAAAATGAACAAGCTACGATAGTCTAGGCTATAAAAGAAAATTATTTTTTCATTAAAATTGATACACCAGTATGCTGTATGGTGGACAATTGGCTTTAGTTTTCCCAAAAAAAACAAGAGTCCACATATCAGTAGACGTCTTGCAAAAGAAATACCAGTACTGCTCTACACTGTTCCCTTTAAGGTCCAAAAGTTGAAAAAAGTGAGAAAGTTTGGGCAAACTTTTCCAATTATTTTTTAAGTTTGCCAACTGCAATGGTGGTTTTTGGCCAAATATAAATCAAAGTGTTCAATACTTTGGTGCAACAAACGTTAGCTACGTACTCGGAAGAGGAGCAAAAATTGAACAGCAAATTTTTTTTGACATTTATATTTCGGTTAATTTGCACTGACCAAAAATTTGGAGGGAACAGTCCTGCTGGACTACAACACGAGAAACAAAACCAACATACTTATCAAGCCTCCGACATTGAAAATGAATGGAACTCAACAAAAGCAGCACTCCTGTGTTATCTGGTTCTTGTTGCCACAATTGCATACAATGACGCTCAGAATTTTCATAATCTCCTTGCTGATATTCTCGATGTGCCAACTCACCCAAAGCTAGAAAATAATAAAGAATTAGTCCACTTAAGACCTGGCAAATTATCAGTCATAGACATTACATAATTAGGCTTAACTGACACTGATGTTAGCTGAGTATGGAGAACAAGTTAAGGTGTGTTTACTGATTTGGAACATGCGAAAGCATGAGAAAATTATAATGTCAGCAAATGTGGAAGGTATTTGTGTAATTGCCAAACAGCATAACAAAAACAAACACGATGCGATAAAAAATTGTTGCTCATCACATTGTCACGTACCGATAAACGCACTTTTAGTTTAGTTGTCATAGAGTACGCTAGCTTTTCTCTTTGCCAGACCAAAATCTTACCAGATGCATCTATTATTTGCGTCTGCTGCTGGTTGTTGATGATTATTTTCTTTACAACTTCGTCCTTCGAATTTGCCATTGGAGAATACATAATAAATTACCCACTTACTTAAAAGAATTTGACTGCCTTTACCAGTAAGCAGACTGACTATGATACAGGTCACAGGACACTTTTAACTACCAGTAATTACCGTTACTACTAAATTTGAAATGTACTAGTATCACTTAAGCCTACAAAAACACACAAAGATAAAACTGATTAGTGGTATTCTATACGTTAAGTTGGACACTACACAGTTACCTGGTACTGATACCATTTAACAGTTTAAACTTTGGCCCTTAGCCTTGGTGCAACCGAATTTAGCTGAACCGAACAGTCCCTCCAATTCCCTGTATCTGAATAAACCGCATTCAATTAACTGGTATTCTGCGATCTTCAAAACTTCCTGTCATACCAACAGATTTTCTGTACCTGTACGACTGTTAGAAGTGTTCCAAAAGTCAGTAACTCAGCGCTCACCTGCTCAACCTGTCAACAGTCAATGATAAAGGTACTGGTCTGCTTCCAGTAGAACTTGGCCTATTATGCTCAATTAACTGGTATTCTGCGATCTTCAAAACTTCCTGTCATACCAATAGATTTTCTGTACCTGTACGACTGTTAAAAGTGTTCCAAAAGCCAGTTACTCAGCGCTCACCTGCTCAACCTGTCAACAGTCCATGATAAAGGTACTGGTCTGCTTCCAGCAGTCCAGTAGAACTTGGCCTATTATGCGCAGCACCACGATTATAAACCCAAATGATTAAATTTTAGGTACCAGTACATTGAAAGCAGGCTACCTTTTTCAAATCTTTTCACTATAAACACCTGATTTTGTTCCATATAGGCTAGTTACATTCTCAACGACCTTCGGTCGACCTAAATATGTTCAATTTCTGTCCATATTTCATTCACATCATGATATCTTCTCATTACCTCGCGTGACTCTACTTGTGAACGCTAAACGGATGGGTGAAAGCAGTGACGTCACGTTTAGTATTCATGCGCCAAATTTATAAAATAAGAAAACGTAATGAAGTAAATCTAAAAGCAGATATCTTGATAAGAATAAGTCAATATACACCATTTACCATCAAAAAATGAAAACATGTGAGCATAAAATACATTTGTAACGTGAAATATGAAGTGAAATAGTTCATGAAAAAAGCGGAACTCAACTCACACAAGTCATGCGTGGCCAAAGCTTTGTTCACGAAAATCAGCATTGTGGGAAACCATTCAAGTGTTTAATTTTTTTTATTCAAACATTGCAAGGAATTCGACCTAAAAAGGTACTGCGGAGCGCACAATCAGACCGAAAACATAACAAAGCAGAAAGTGGGTTTAATAAATAAAATAGATTATTACGGAATTAGGGGTACAGCTAAAACTCTCTTTACTTCTTTTTTAACAAAACGTAATCAATATGTATCGATAAATAACGTCAGCTCTACAACTAAACCTATAAATTGTGGAGTGCCTCAAGGTTCTGTTCTTGGCCAACTTCTTTTTACCCTTTATATTAATGATATCTGCAAATCTACTTCTTGTAACCCTAGACTCTTTGCTGATGACACTTGCCTAATTTTGCTAGACAAACACCTGTCTGCTGTAAATACTAAAATCAATAATGAATTAAATGCAATTAATAAATGGATAGTTGCTAACAAATTAACTTTAAACTTATCAAAATCCAACATCATTATTGTTAATTCTACTAGTGACAAAAAAGATCGAAATTTACCCCACTATTCAGTTGTCAATATTTCTTCTGGTATTGCTGTACTTGATAATGTCAAATACCTAGATGTAACATTTGACAAAAATCTTAATTTCGACTGTCATATTCACAACTTAAGAAAAGAAGTTATCAAGGTCAGTAGGGATTTCAGCAAAAGTTAAACCATTTTTGAACAGTAAAACCTTGTTACAGCTGTGTTACGCCATTTTTCACTCTCACTTAAAATATGGAATACTAGCTTGGAGTTCTATATACAAAACTTTTTTTAAAAAATTAAGTATTTTACAAAACAAATCTGTTAAAATAATAGGAGGTGGAAGTTATTATGACCGAGCAACACCATTCTACGCCAAGCTTGGCATTTTGAAATTGGCTGATCTTGTGAAATTCGGAAAAGCATTATTTGTTTTCAAATTCAAAATGAAAACTCTTCCTGCACAGTTTAGCCAATATTTCTGTGAAGTCAGCAGTGTACGCAAAAGGTCTACCCGGGCTAGTACGCAAAATAATGATTTTATGCCTTTCTTAAAAAAATCAAAACTTCAAAATTCTATCAGATATCAAGGTCTTTTTATTTGAAATTCATTAGATTCAACCATTAAAAATTCCAAGTCGATAAATTCGTTTAAATCTAACCTCAAAAGAACTTTACTAGAAAAATACAGTCTTGTCTAATTCAGTAATATAAAAGCCAGCATCACAAATATTCCTTAATAGTGTGTTTTATTGCTTGTTTGATTTTTTTTTTTGCTTGCTTTTCGTTCGTTTGTTCGTTTGCTTTTCGTTTTCACTAAATTTGTACTATTTTCTATGACGACCAATTTTGCAAAGGTGGCTGCAGACTAGAAGATCTAACGATCCCTTCGCAGTCTCCTCGATGTCTGTTATCATTTTACCACATTTTACTGTTATAGTTATTTCTATTCCTTGCTGTGTACTTGACATCGAATAATAAAATAAATCAGTAAATCAGTTGACAAAAACAGAATACCGATTATACCCAGTATCAAAATATAGAAAAAAAAAATTTAAAAGTGAAGTAGATATTTTGGTTGATATGCGCAAAAAGGGTTCAAAGCAGGTCGTCAAATCGAACCGCAACGTAAACCGAAGACCCGCCTTAACCGCTTCCTTTCATTGAACCCAAACCGAACCGTAACCTTTATAATTTAAAAGACGTAAATCTAACCCAAACCTCAACCCAAGGTCATCAAAGTTTTTGAACCTTAACCGAATTTGAACCATCAAAATAATTTTTGTCTAACCATGGTCTCAGGGGTGCTGGAACGGGGGAGGTAGCTGCCCCCCTGCCCTTTTGACTACGGGGGCAAAGGGGGCAGTACTGCCATTGGCATTCCATTGGAATAGTAACGAAGTAAAACGTCTGCTCTGTAGTGTAGCGAAGGTATCAGTAGTTTCAGTTTCGCTTCCATTTTCTGCAATTATTCTTTAGTAAGACTCGATTCCAGTTTTTGAGAACTCGCAACGTTTACCTAGGATTTATACTCGCGTTATTTTTTTTTTTTTGCTGGTTGGACTTTGAGTTGTGAAAAAAATAATGCGAGTTGGCCTGATGGTGAGGATTTAGTTTTTCGAGGTAGGCCGTACCGGTGTGACAAATTCAGTATTAGTATGTAATGGCATAGAAACGTAATTTTTTGTGCTTCTAACGATATTAAGTTTTTATTGCGTCATTTTCATCGCTTCTCACCCGCTGTTTCCAGCAGGCGAACAGCAGCTGTAAAGGGGTTAGTGTCAACAGTGCCACCATGGTGTAACTGTCAGTGGTGTAAAAAGTAGTCCAGAAATCTAATTAAGTAAAAGTATTGTTACTGATGGCGGAAACCAAGGGTGGAAATCGAAACCAAAACCTAAACCTGAAAACCCGGTTTTGAAGGAAATTTTGGAAACCCAAACTGAAACTGACACCTACTTCGCCAAATTTTTGAAAACCTAAACTTAGACCCAAACCGTTTTTTCTTGAAACGTCAAAACCCAAACTGAAACAGAAACCTGTTCAAAATTTTCTAAGGTTTTGGGTTTTAAAAATCGTCATCACCAACATTACCAGTACAGTTCTTTTAATGCTGAGCGTCAAATAGAGAAGCTGTGAATACTAAGTTTTTGAGTCTTTGGTTTCATCGGACTCGGAATTACACTCAAGTCGACAACTTCTGGAGCAATTGCTCTCCTCGCTCGGCCATCTGAGCTGCTACTTATCATTGGAATAAAACAAAAACGCCAAGAAGTAGGGCATTTGAACCATTCCTATTTAAAATAAAAGAGCTTTCTTGGATGAAACTTAAACTGAAACCCAGAAACCGAAGCTGTGCGTAAGTAAAACTGAAACCGAAACTGGAATCAACCGTGAAGCCAAACCAAAACTGAAACCTGACATCTGGGTTTAAACACACCGAAACTGAAACTGACACTCCAACACCAAGTAGCCAGGTTTCCACCCTTGGCGGAAACCACTTGAAGTAGAGTAGAAAGTAGGGGATGTAAAAAGTAACCGAGTAAAAGTAAAAAGTTCCAGCAATTTGAAGCTACTTAAGTAAAAAGTAGCGTTCGCAAAACCAAGGCCATAAAGCTGAGCTTTGACAAAAGACAATTTGCTCACTTCTAAACTTGACATATATTTTGCCGATGCTAAAGTATATTTAGGATAATTAGCACCTTTGTTTCACAAAAATAAGAAAGAGAAGTGTGTCATAATCTGCAAAATGCAACCTCATTGACCACGCTGAACACAAACAACAAAAGACCACTTAATATCACGAATTTGTAAAACTTATATAGGCCTAAATAAAATAAAACAATATTTATTTAAAAACACCAAGTAAAAACCTCTACAGACTGTTTCACCTCAGCGGATCATCAGGAGGTATCTAAATCAGGGTTTAAAGTTAGCCTGGTAGTGAATAACTGATAGTAAAATTGATAAACTACGCTTACTACACTACAAACCTGACGTGAACCATAGAAGGAGGGTAGTCTCCGCTGCGAACAGCTCAGTGCTCAAGCGGGCTAGTCGCAAGCTTAGTCTAGAAACATTCGAAGAAAATAAAAAGCGTGGCCGAAATACGATGCTATAGTAGAAAGGCAGATAGGGGGATGTTAAAATACTGTGACGAGTGTTATAGGTAATAAAAAAGGGGGGAGGGCGGTCGCAAAACACGTCAACCCATACAAATTTGATACAAAATAGTAAAGACGCATTAGTGAGGGTCTGTAATTTTAAAGCTTTTCAGATTGAATTTTGCTTTATGGCGGCATTTTCCAATAAGTTCAGATCTTTTGTTGAGAGTGATATTTTTGTCGGCTTTGGCGATAGTTAATTTTTCTCCAAGCACAGTTGGCATTGCTTCATCCCGCATTGGTAAGGGGTCGCCTGACGGTGAACATTCCAAGTAATATTGGGCAGATTTCCTTGTTCCTTTGCGGTCCAGAACGCATTTTACAGCGCTGTTGCTTGCCTTTTCTTTGAGTCGTTAAAACTGTTCCTATGGTTGCAGTACCTGGTCTTGAAGTCCTTTTCCGTGCACCCGTAATAGTGCTTGGTGGTATTGCCGACGGATATGGTTGCGTCGTAAACAATGGAGTTAATGCGGCATCTACCATCTAGCGGGCATTCGTTTTTTTTCTTGCAGTTGCAGGGCCTATAACACTCGTCACAGTATTTTAACATCCCCCTATCTGCCTTTCTACTATAGCATCGTATTCCGGCCACGCCTTTTATTTTCTTCGAATGTTTCTAGACTAGCTTGTGACTAGCCCGCTTGAGCACTGAGCTGTTCGCAGCGGAGACTACCCTCCTTCTATGGTTCACGTCAGGTTTTTAGTGTAGTAAGCGTAGTTTATCAATTTTACTATCAGTTATTCACTACCAGGAGTTTCTCCCATCGGGAGTTCGCTGCTGCACTCCAACATTTAAAACCAGGCAAAGCTCCTGGACCTGATTCCATTTGCCCGGAGCTAATAATCCATGCTGGAGCCGGCTTAAAATCTTGGCTACGTGGCTTCCTATCTTCCTGCCTGCACCACCTCAAAATTCCTAAGATCTGGAGAAGAGCGCTAGTAGTAGCGGTCCCAAAGCCTTCGAAACCTGTAGAGGACCCAAGGAGCTATCGTCCGATCTCCTTGCTCTGTGTTCCCTACAAGATTCTCGAGCGACTTATCTACGCCCGCGTCGAACCTCTTATTGACCCTCTGCTCCCACGGGAACAGGCGGGTTTTCGACGCGGAAGATCCACCGTGGATCAAGTCACTTTGCTCACGCAAAGCATTGAGAATGCATTCGAAGCAAAAAAAAAGGCCGGTGCCGTCTTTATCGACCTGACAGCTGCCTATGACACTCTCTGGCACCGTGGCCTCACCTGCAAGCTGTTGCGGCTTCTGCCGGACAAGCACATGGTTCGTATGATTATGGAGCTTATCCGCAACAGAAGCTTCACCCTTACAACTGGCGACAGCAAGCCTAGCAGGTTACGATGCCTGAGAAATGGTGTCCCCCAGGGATCTGTCCTGGCCTCCTCCTTTTCAACATCTATACATATGATAACCCCTCCATAACCTCCAAGAAGTTCGCCTATGCCGACGACCTGGCGGTACTTCATACATCTGGAGAATGGAAGGAGTTGGAAAGAACTCTAAGCCAGGATATGACTACACTCTCGGAATATCTCCAGACCTGGCGACTGAAGCTTAGCCACACTAAAACGGTGACGGCGGCCTTTCACCTCCACAATCGAGAGGCTAAGCGTGAGCTTAAGGTCTGTAACATCGGTAAGACCTTACCGTACCTTTCTATCCAGTTCCCACTTATCTTGGGGTCAAACTGGACAGATCGCTCACGTATCGTCCTCACCTGGAAGCATTGCGCAAGAAGCTATGTGCTCGCGTCTCACTGTTTAGGCGACTTGTTGGAACAGGTTGGGGTGCTAGCGCCAAGACATTACGCACAGCTGCCCTGTCTCTGGTCTACTCGACTGCCGAGTACTGCGCACCAGTCTGGTGCCGAAGCGTGCACATACGGCTTATCGACAGTGTAATAAATGACGCCTTGCGCATTGTCACTGGGTGCCTGCGTCCCACTCCATCGGTCTACCTTCCGGTTCTTTCAGGCATCCAGCCAGCTGAGCTTCGCCGCCAAGGAGCGACACTCTCCCTAGCCAACCGCAGCTCCCTGGATCCTGACCACATTTTACATGGCCAGTTTCATGAGTCACAGGACGTATCTAGGGAGAGATTGAAATCTAGACACTCATTTGTACTTGCTGCTCGGAAATTACTAGACAGTTTTTCTGAGATGGACTTACGTCCGTGCAGCCCAGTGGACGAACACGAAATGGGACATGGAGTACTCTGCCAACGCATTGTCACTCCACGCTTTCATTCGCAAGGCTAGCTCCAGACCCTTGGGTATGGGTCTGCCGAGGGCAGCCTGGGTCAAGCTCAACCGTCTGCGCTCTGGTTTTGGACGTTTCTGTTCGTCCATGTATAAATGGGGTCTCGCTCCTCTAGCGAATTGTGAGAGTGTGATGCCAGTGAACAAACCGCAGATCACATCATCTCACAGTGTCCCATACATCGGGCACCCCGAGGAATGTTTGGTATAATGGATTTGAATGACGAAACAAGATGCTGGCTGAAGTCCCTTACAGTCAGCATCTGACCCAAGAAGATTGGTGGCCAGGGTGGTAAAAGGATAAACCCTCGGCCTTGGTCCTTCCATCTGTCTTGGAAGAGATGCCCCGCCAAACGACGACGACGACGACTACCAGGCTAACTTTAAACCCTGATTTAGATACCTCCTGATGATCCGCTGAGGTGAAACAGCCTGTAGAGATTTTTACTTTTTTACTTTGTGTATTTAAATAAATATATATGCTCTGACCTTGGTCATTGAGCCCTCTTGTTACTGGAAGCAACCATTTCCCGTAATTGTAAAATAAAACAATATAAATGTTGCCAATTTTATTATCAAGCATGATTATATATCATTTGCGTGATACATTGCTTAATATTTACTAGTTATCATTTTTAAAGCCACTTAAGTAGCGTTACTTTCTGATTGAACTACGTAAGTAAAAGTAGAAGTAATTGAAATTCAAATCACTTAAGTAAGTGCTAGTTACCAAGCAATAATACTTGAGTAGTGTACTTAGTAAAACTACGTCGTTGCTTTACACCACTGGTAACTGTAAAGGTGAAGGTATGGGACAGCGGGAGCAAGCACAGATTGTTTAAGCCATTTTCAATTGTAGGCCCATTACAATTATCAATGATGAATGATTGAACGCTGTTAAGGGACATAGCCTACATGACGAACAACACATACACAAAACTCTTTGCACTTCCGCTTGTGCGGAGCGCCTGGCGCGAAAGCTGCGAATACTATTTTTAAAGTCTTTAGTGTGACCCGACTGGGAATAAAACCCAAGTTCCCCGGTTACCAAGCGGACGTTCTTAACCGATACACCAAGCGCCGGTATGGTGTAAGCGTAAAAGTAAAGAACGGCGGAATCAAAGAATCCACATTCTCGTCTGATGTAATTCGTCGGTTAATCGTACGTCTAAAAAGGGCACGAGACAATGCACATCTTAATCGGTTTGCTGGAGCGTATTTAGGAGGGGGCATTGTGCTAAAAAGAAAAGGGGCTCCTCCCCCTTTTTAACTTTGCCTTTTAGCAAAAAAGATCAAAATAATGGTGCCAAATGACTAAAATATGCCAGACTCTTTTGATGGTTTTTGTAGCTTATGGCCAGGAGCAGATCCCCTTCCACCAGCCACTTTCAAAAATGTTTTTGATGAATACAATTTTTCCATAATTTAGAACCTCTTCGACAGTAATATTAGCCTTAGGCCTACGCCTTAAGCACGCATAATCGAAAACGTGCGAACAAACAACGCATCATATTTGGCGAAGCACTCAGAATCAAAGTAAAAAAAATGTAAACAAAATTTGTCTAAAATTAATTCAAAAAGCACTAAAATAGCCATGACAGCATGCAAATTTTCAAAATTTTTCGGGGCAGCATGCCTCCGGACCCCCCTATAGCCTTTCTTGTTTTTCAATCAGCTTCAAATTAGTTCTGCCAAAAAATAATACGCTAAAAAATAATGTGGAAATTTTGGACCCCCCCTTTTTAAAATTTTTCACTACGCCACTGCGTTGGTTATAAAAGTGCCTTTTGAAAAAGCTGCCCCCCTTGCCTTTGTAACGTTCCAGCACCCCTGCATGATCTAACTAACCTAAACCCAGACCGGAGGTTATTTCTGCCGCTGAGGACATGATTTATGAGCTACAGGCTGCAATAGCATCTCGAAAAGTACAATCAGCCTAAATGCATTAAGAGTTTTTGAAAAAAATGCGACTGTAGCTGTGTGCCAGAACGTAAATTGAAGGTGCTTATTTCTGCCGCTCTGAACATCCTTTATGACAGGGCCGGCGCCAAGGGGGGCCCAATCGACATGCTTGGCCCTTCCAATCAACAAGCTTACTCTTTTAAAAACAGCGGCTTTTGAGCTTAATTTCAAACTTTAGCCCCCCAGATAAACGCTTTGCCCCCCCTAAGTCGACTGTTTTG
The DNA here is from genome assembly GCA_964006365.1 of Trididemnum miniatum. Lineage (NCBI taxonomy): Eukaryota > Metazoa > Chordata > Ascidiacea > Aplousobranchia > Didemnidae > Trididemnum > Trididemnum miniatum. Next base: position 24,190,110 of record OZ023237.1, on the reverse strand, counting down.
CTTTATGAGCTTCAGAAGCATCTTAGAAAGTACAATCAGCCAGGGCTGGTAAGAGGGGGGTGGGGGGTACAAAGTACCGGGGTCCGTCACTCGGTCATGTTTTGAGGGGCTCGGCCGCTTTAATGTTCGAAAATCTTTCTTACGTTGCAATGTGCAATATTTTCCCGCTGGCTGGAAACAAAAAAGTGGACATGCAGTTTGGCTAGATCAAGCGCCATCGCAAGAAGGTTAAGACCTTAATTTTTCCTTTTTGCTCTTCGCTTGATTTCGAGAGGAAAATAGGACATCTGCGAAAAATGATGACGTTTTTTTTCTCTTCTACAACCATTTTTTTGCTCTTTAATGACCTTTTTTTCTTGGAAACACATAAAAAAAATGGGGCCCAGATTAAATTTTAGTACCGGGGCCCGGCTTGGCTCTCAACGGCCCTGTAAATCAGCCTAAATGCAATATGCATTTTTGAAAAAACTGCGTCTGTAGCTGTTTAGCAGAACATAAGTCGATGGTTTCAAATAGTTTCAAATTCTTAAGAATCCAAACCGACTAGAACCCAAAACAGTTTCAAATTCTTCAACACAAATTGACAGTTTTACATTCTTGAACCCAAACCGAACTTGTATTACCTTTAAATTTTTGCTTCTGCGGACCTGCTGAACCTGATAAGTAGGCTCTTTTTAATTTTAACCGGAATTAAACCTGCAAAATCAAATGACGAAAAACCTGAGCCGGAGGTAAACCGCTGCCGTAATGAGGATTAGCTGAGAACCTGGGCATTCCCCAACTAAGGCGTGCCCAGGATTATGAAAGGGGTAGGGGCGCAATTTATAGCCATGCCAACACGGCCGGATATACTTTCACTGCGCAGAAGGAGGACAGGATCTCTGAAGGTAATCTCGTCCGTTTTCCGCCCAAAATCAAGTGAAGAGCAAATAAGGTAATCACTTCCGCAGATGTCCACTTTTCTGCCCAAAGTCAAGTGAAGAGTAAAAACGTCCCAAGCGGCCCCTCTGGATACGCCCCTGCACACCTGGAAAAAGACCCTGGGCATTTGCCCCCCAAATAGACCTAGTTACGCCACTGCCGCTGAAATTAATTTTGCGAAACCTGAACCTAAACCGGGGCAATCTTCCAAGCGGTTCGATGGCCTGGCTTAGACATAAAAATATTTTGAAGATGAATAGAACTGAGTTCACACAAAATAGCTATCAAATTTAGGACAAACTTTTAAACTTTTTGTAGGTTTGGCAAATTGAAGGAGATGCGTTTTAAATTTCAGAACGGTTGAATTTGGAAGAGAGCAAGAATTACAAAAAGTTTTCGGATTTCTTAGCTTGCCCCGTAACCTTTTTTCTACAGAGCTTTTTTTCTGCAAAATAAAATTGTGTTTTTTTATAAGGCTATCAGTTAAAAGCAAAATTGTAGGCTAGTTTTTATAAGACAAAAAAACAACTAGTCTTACTCAGATCGCGATTTCGGAAGACGAAATAAATTGGTTGACGCTTGCGACCTTCTGCTAACCTTAGGATAAAATCAATTAAAAAAATTTCTTGTACCGTATTGCCAAAGTTTAATTAAATTGCTGCGAACTTAACGAATCCAATAATGAGACGACAGCCGAGAGTCAGACGAACTTTCATACAGGTCGGTTATAGTAACAAATCGTGATTAGGCCTTCAGTTTTGTTCTAAGTCGTGAGAATTACTGTACAAATGAACATTGCATCGCGATTGGACAACATGATTACATGATCCATTGATCATACGAAAAATCATTGAAAAGAAAAAACAAAACTACTGTGATTTACAAGGTAAGAAATTCAAAAATGTACGGAGAAAGATGAAACTGGAACGGGACAGGCGACACCCTCTTAGCTCCTCACTGTGGAGCCTCACCGCTACCAACTAGGCTATGTTATTCATAAACGTAAATATCCGTAGTCCAATACAAAGCAAAGACTAAAAAATTTTGAAATTTCTGCATACGCTATTCGTATTTGATACGATTTTACACTGGCATTAATGAGTATGTTTATGAAACTGCCGAATGGAGAGAGTTTATAGCCTCCTTCTGACGGAGGATTTCAAAAGTTTGATTTTCAGTCAAAGGTTTAAGAGGTGATATTCATAGCTTTTCTATTCGATGTCCAGTGTTTAACGTTAGACCAGACTGAGTAGAGCTAGAAGGTAAGTGCACGAAATTACCAACAGCCTAAGGGTACATGGCGACTTGTGCTAGTGGCATTAGGCACTCAACTCCTTTTGAGTGGTGGATAGATGACCGAAAACTTCTTCCTTCGTAGCTAGTCTACCGGACTAAACCAGAAACCTAATAATATAAGAACCATGTTTTCAATTTGTATCACTAAGCAAAAAAAAAATTTAAATATCTAGCATGAGGTTTGACTCCTTTTACTATTAAATCCTTTATTGTTAATATTTATTTATTTAATAGTTTTGCCACAACTTAACATGCGCAGCCAAAGTTAAACACAGCAATATTAATGCATAAGTACGCAGCCTCCTTTGCCAGTTTCATAAAGTTGCCACGCACAAAAAGTTACACATGCCAAGTTGTAGCGAGGATACAGTGATACGACCATACGGTCTACCAGTCTACTGTCCTCCTCACTTCTCTAAAACAATTTGTTGAAACTTCAGGATTTTTTCATTAATTACCAGTAGCCTATACTACAAAAACAAAAACCGTTAAGAAGAAAATAACAATAAGTAAAATAAATAAATGAACGGAAACAAAACAAAAAGTACAAGAAGCACACGAGTATGCAATAAGCAATCAGAGTACAAGTTAGGTTATTTATCAGAAAATAATACACTATATTGTGGAAATTTGTTGGTTATTCCTCGTTTTTGTAAGCTAAATATAGTATATTCCGTATTCTTTTTGATAAACATGGGTAAAGGTATAGACTTTTGATATTCAAAGGCACCTCAGATCATACACTTTCCCCTACAACTTGCTGACACTTTTTACCTAATTCAATATTACTTCTTTTGATAAAAAAAATTGTTTTTCGAGTTTCTAGGGGGAATAATTGTTGCCGGGATAAATAATTTTAATTAAATTGCGATTTAGTTTTAGGCCTACCACTTCTGTTTTTATTTTTAGAGAGTCGGATTCAGTGGCGTTGGCAGAAATTTTCAAAGTTGGGGGTTTGAAACTCTATAAGCCGGATTTGAACTTCAATGTTGTCACTTATGACGCGGTAGCGCAAGGCAGAGGTTCATACTTTTGTAAGTGAGAGCGGAACCTCTTATTACAAATTTACAATTATTACAGTATTGTAGCATGTCGCCTATACCACAAAAACTCATCGCTAACTATAGTATACGTCGCCTAGCGGTAACGCGCGCAGGTAACAGATCCTACGTGACGGTGGTTGCTGACTCGAAGAGCGCAAGCTCCCTTCGCAGTCTCCCTCAGTTACTGTTGACTTTTCTGTTCACAATAATTTGAAAATATCCTCTATTGTTTATTTATTTATTTTATCCGCTACAGTAGCTGTTGTTCTCACCTCACCAACAGCCATAAACACCGGCCAGGAGCCAACGCTTTTCGTAATTGCGATTGTGCAAGAGCGGTAAACAATGTTGTGACCCAACAATCACACTTCGTAATTGAGTAACGCTAGGACATGGCCTTGCGCTGTGATGCTACAACAATCGCAGATGAAGCAAAGACCAAAATTATCGTTTTTTACGACAGATCAACAAATACGGGTTATAAAGCACAAACATTGCAAAACCAACGGGGGATTTAAACCCCCGAAACCCCCACCTTGCTTATGATCTTGGTCGGATTTACCAATAGGCTAGGCAGGCGGAAGCCTACTAGGGTATCGAAGAAAAAAGGGGTCTCGTCACGAACAACGAAGACCTATTTCTTTGGGACCCACCACCAAGACTTTTCTATTATACGTAGCATAGGCGCGGGAAGTAGGGGGCCAGAGGGGCTCAAGTCCCCTGGATTATTTTCAGCCCACCTGAACCATTTTAGTTTCCCCTCTGACAATTGGACAAATAATGCACTGAATGCTCCCGGATTAATGACAGCAACGTACGTACTTAACGAAGCAAATATTTTTTATAGCGCTTTAAACCAAAGAAGAATCACTATTCTATTAAAAATCACTCAGTTATTGTTCACTAGGTCAACATAAAATCTTCAATGTTTGAGGTTTATATTTAACAGTGTTTTATATCAGCGCTCGCAAACCTTTACAGCAGTCATGGACGATTAGTAAGTACGAATAAGACCAGATTTGGGTCAAACCTTGAAAAAATTGTTTACCAAATGATTTTTGCCTAAACGTCCTCTTCTAGGTCTGAAATATCACTAAAAAAAACTTCCAAGAAAAATCTCCGTAGGAAACTTTTCTACAGCGGTTCAAAGTTTGGACGCGTTTCATGACGTCATAACCAAAAAATTGACCCCTGACATATTGTCCAAATTTTATAAACCGATATTTCTCTGAACGCTTGTGATACACCGATAACATTTTTTATTCATGGCTTCTAAATACTGGGTAATGAAGCCTCTAGCGCCTCTACTGGCAAAATTTTTGTTTAAAAACCGAATATTATTTGGTGATTATTTTCACTTTGGCACTTTTGAAAAATATTACGTAAAATCGGTAAGTGCGAACGTCATCCCTTAAGCGCATTATGTAGTTGCTATGATGTCACAATCAACTCATCATTGATGTATAACATCATCCATAAGCGTGAGAAGCTGGAAACAGGGAGGAAGTTACAAATAGTTCGAACAATATAGTCAGAGCGAATTAGAAAAAAATCATTGTCAAATGAGTTTTGTGCCAATTTTTTTTCTATTTCAAGCTACAGTACAATAGAACAAATAACTACTAAAGTCAGCGTTTATTTAGAACATAGTTGTCTGAACCAATGAAATATGCTATTTGTTATATAATATATGAGTACGTCATCTTAAGTAGAATCCTCCACATTCAGACCTGTGCTAACCCCAAATTAACATTCGTTGATGCCAGTGTTGTGTGGGTGTACTGATAAAATGCGGTTCTTAATTTTTTTATGTATAATAACCAATAGGCCTGTAACTAATTAAAGCATTAGACTCCGATAATTTTGATAAAGAGTCTTATTCTACTAAAATTGAAGAAATATTATTATGTGTGTGCGGTTATAGACTAGTCCGTTAATAATCGTCTAGAATTGATCGCTCCTGGGTATGAGCTCAAACTGCATCCGGTTGTGAGCTCATCGTTGATGAGTCGGATTAATGAGGGTACCTTATCACAACTCCCTCCAGGTCACCCTTGGGCAAGGTGTAGTACCTGTAAGCCCCCCTCAGCAAGGGTTACGTGCCTGAAACGATTAGTACTAAATCTATTGGGAATTAAAGGATAAAGGGCTGCTGTACGGTGTAGGCATACATAATAGCTGCATTTTTTTTTACGTATGTATTTGTTTTTGATTTAGGTTGTGCAACCATGCACAGTTATCGGAAACTGGCATGTTTCAACGTTTTGCGTTTTTGTTGCATATTCCTTTTTCTGTGCCATTTTATTTTCATGCGTTATTCTGATTGGTTATTGTTGGCGGTCAGAAATAAAAGTTGTGATTGATTGATTGATAGTTAAGAAACAAGTTTATGAAAATGGATAGCTCAGAAGCAGTTAGCTGCGTAGTTTGTGTGGGTGAGAAAGAAAAGGAAAGTTTGTCAAAATGTTTCATTAGTGGATTCAACACATTAATGGCTGAAGCAGACGCTTTAGGCTTGAATGATTTGTCGTCACGGGTCAACCAAAGATGGGAATGTGGCAAGCCGATGATCCATCACTCTTGCCGGTTATCATTAAAACATTTACTGAGGAAAAAGAAAAAACAAGAAACCAGTAAGTAATATGCTCTTACTTTACTTTTGGATTTAAATTTATCCTAGTACTGGCACTGTTAATTCATTTATCAAATTTTATACCGCTACTTTATTTTAATGGTTGTGTAAAACTTCATGCGTTTAATTGAGGGTCTCACTACAAAGTGCAAGGCTTGATGCTGGACTGGAGGTTTTTGATTCAATTTTGCTATTTACTTTTTCAACATCCACTTTCAGAGCTTTTGTACGTTTTACATAGAAAGATTCAAACTTTTTCATCTCCTGCAAGTGCTAGATTCTAATCTCGGCTATAAATTTTGCAGCACCAGATACAGAGCAAAAAAGCAAAAGAATAAAATCTTTGGCAAATGAGCCATCAAGCAGCAGGACTCCATTTCTTTTATATCAAGATACCTGCATTTTGTGTAATAAAAAATGCAGCGAATACAGCAAACATCCTAGTATGTTTTATAGCTATGGTTGTGGCCTCGAATCGGCAGTATGTTTCGTGAAATAATCTTTTTTTTTAGCCTTAGCCCGCAAGACATATCGAGCTGTTGCAACCCTAGAAATAAAACATCGCTTGATCAAAATTGCTCGCATGCGATCGGATAGTTGGGGAATGGAAGTTTTGGGAAGGTTGCAAGGGATATCGGATTTGGTGGCAGAAGAAGCTAAATATCATATCAATGGCAAGACAAAGTTTGAATCAATGAAACACCTCACATCAACTAAAGCAGCGAAAGTAGGTCAAGTAGTATATATGGAGTATTGTGATTTGTGATAGTAAAGTTGTAGCTTTCTTGTGATTTAATTAACGTTATTATTCTTTGCAGGGTGGCCGACCTAGGGATGAAAACAAAGAAAAAGCTTTCGCAAATTTGTGTAATTCTTAGATGAAGAAGGAGAAAGCGGTGTATTTACCCTAAACCAGATGTAAGAAAAATTGCATCAAATTTCTGATTCGGAAGCTTTCTTCAGCAAATGTTATTTAAAGCAGAAAAACAACTAAAAAGCAATGTCCTTCCTGGCCTACCGGACGGGAAGTCGTGACGACTTCCTCTTGTTGGGTCAGAGGCTATAACAGCACTCCATTATCAACAGTGCTAAGCACTCCAGTAATCGTACCGTAGAGCGAGACAGCGCTGTTTCTGGCTGTTAGCCTTCATCAGCCGCCCTCAGGTAAGAAACATTCATTTTCCAAGACGAATGATCTTGCCAGGATGACTCATCCCTTCGCATAAATATTTCTAAAAGAATCTAACTTTTGTGGTACGCAATCCACTCGTGTGGCTACGTCACCATTCCAGTCAAACTCTTTACGTGGCCAGGGTGAAGAGCAAACAACTAAAAAGCAATGTCCTTCCTGGCCTTATGCGAAGGGATGAGTCATCCTGGCAAGATCATTCGTCCTGGAAAATGAATGTTTCTTACCTGAGGGCGGCTGATGAAGGCTAATAGCCAGAAACAGCGCTGTCTCGCTCTACGGTACGATTACTGGAGTGCTTTGCACTGTTGGTGATGGAGTGCTGTTATAGCCTCTGACCCAACAAGAGGAAGTCGTCATGAGTTCCCGTCCGGTAGGCCAGGAAGGACATTGCTTTTTAGTTGTTTGCTCTTCACCCTGGCCACGTAAAGAGTTTGACTGGAATGGTGACGTAGCCACACGAGTGGATTGCGTACCACAAAAGTTAGATTCTTTTAGAAATATTTATGCGAAGGGATGAGTCATCCTGGCAAGATCATTCGTCCTGGAAAATGAATGTTTCTTACCTGAGGGCGACTGATGAAGGCTAACAGCCAGAAACAGCTCTACGATTTAAAGCAGAAGTTAATAGAAAAATATGACAACAACATTTATTTCACTTCTGAAATTGGACGAAAAAATGTTATTTGTTTTCGAAGCTCATTGAACGAAATTATGCGAGAACATTTAGCCAAAAAATCAGAAAACCCTGGAGAGATGAAGAAGATTTTTTCTTACAATTCACCTTATAAATTGCCCAACATTTGCTAAAATTTTTCTTAAGTATTACTCGAATTTACTGATGATATAAAAATATTTGGCAACATTCTTTCCGTATCCTGCTCACTACGCTTATAGAGAAGGTAAATATTGTATGTCTCATGTGCCTTCACCTCATCCAAACAATGTGCTTAAGTGCTGACGTTCGCACTTATTGATTTCACATTTATATTTTTCAAAAGTGCCAAAGTGAAAATAATCACCAAGCAATATTCCATTTTTAAACAAAAATTCTGCCAGTAGAGGCGCTAGAGGCCTCATTACCCTGTATGTAGAAGCCATGGAATAAAAAATGCTATAAGTGTAACGCAAGCATTCAGAAAAATGTTGGTTTTTAAAACTTGAACAATGTGTCCGGGGGGTTAATTTTTTTATTTTTTGGCTATGACGTCATCAAATGTGTCCAACTTTGAACCGCTGTAGAAAAGTTTCCTACGGAGATTTTTCTTGGAAGTTGTTTTGGTGATATTTCAGACCTAGTAGAGAACGTTTAGGCAAAAATCATTTGGTAGACAATTTTTTTCAGGTTTCGTCCAACCTCGCCCTTACTAGATGGACCAGTAGAAGTATAATGGTTTATGTTGCCGACGACCAAAATGACTTAAAAAAAAAAGGTGCTGCAAGTAAGGGTCTACTCGTATGTGTACAAACTAACCTACAGACACCAATCAAAAAAGTTAAATTTTTTTAATATAAAGTACAGAAAAATAAGATAAATTATACTTCAAAAGAAGAAAACAAAAGTCTTGGTTATTCCTGTTTTGATGATACTGGTATGCATGGAGTTTCTGCGCTAATGGCGTTACTGCAAGACAGTGAGATGCGTCTGTTTAATAGCGATAGCGGTTACATGTTTTAATTACTCTGTCAAATGAAAATGTTTTAATTTTCGCATAAATATGTTGTGAAAATTTGAATTGAAATATCCATAGCTTTCTCACTTAGTGACGTTTTGTTGGACGTAAAATAAAATAAATTGACTTGATTTGACGGATATTCAGTTCTTGCAAAGCCCAGAAATACTTAAGTCTTGAAAAAGATGGTAGAAATTGAGCTTTAAGACTGTTGTCACAACGTTTCTTTTTTCTCTATCAACCTGCAACAAGTTTTCTTGCGCTGCCAAACACTTTAGGCCAAACCATTCTGACTGTTCATGAAACATAAAATGTAATTAGCAGTTTTTCGACAACCTATAGGCCTACCTGAATATTTTTACGGACCAGCAACTGTGTCCCCATGCCCACAGCCAGAAGGAAAGCGGTACTGGGGAGCCTAGGCTTACCATACGTCTTCCTTTTGGAGGACATGTCCTCCTTTTTGACCGAAAAAATTGTCTTCCGAGGACGCCAAAAAATGCCCAAATCTCCTCCTTTTCGGCATTATGAGCAGTGAAAACATGTCGTATTATTCTTTCACGAAAAATTTTGGGAAGTTTGACTTTTTTTTTTGGTCTTCACTTGCTTTCGGGCGAAGAAATGGACCTTCGCGGACATGATGACCTTTTTTTCGTCTTCACTTGCAATCAAATAATGGACCTTCGCGGACTTGATGACCATTTTTTTTTGGTCTTCATTTGATTTTGGGCGAAAAATGGACATCCGCGGACTTGATAACCTTTTTTTTTTGGTCTTCACTTGCTTTCGGGCGAAAAAATGAACATCCGCGGACTTGACGACCTTTTTTTTTTCTTTTCTTGATTTTGGGCATAAAACTGGATATCTGCGGATATGATAACCCTCAAAGAACCTGTCCTCCTTTTTCGCAGTAAAAATATGGTAACCCTAGGGGAGCCCCCTGGAAAAATTCTTGCCCCTTAAAAGAAAATCAGTTACAATAGCCTATCTAAAAATTTTGCCTCTCAAAGCATTTTCTTCCAGCTTCGGGTTTGAGTGGCCCGTGAATCTCACGTTGGCACTGTTTCATATCGTACAATAAAACCGCAGATAGTGTAACAATTAACCATATCAACAACTGCAACATTCGCTTTCATGCTAAAGATAAAACGCACATTCGGGAAAAGATACCATCTTACCATTTCGAGCCCCACTGTCCAAAAACGTTCCCGCGCCACTGATACGTAGACATGAGTTTGATCATTAATCAATCTGACCTCATTGATCAAATAGCTTAAGACATCTCATTGTCTAAAACCGGACCTGGCTTAGATAATAATCAAGGTGGAATCGAAACGAAGTTCCCAGCAGCAAAGCGAACGTGCGTGCGAACCATTTGGCCAAGTACAGCTGAAAATACGTATTGATTGTTTCTAGAGGTTTAGATTTAGTGCTGACGCCAGACCCGAAGCGCCAGCGACCTTTAAGTAAGATTAACTGGAAGTTAAGAAGGAGATAATTTGACAGCTGCTTGTGGTAAGATAAAAAAAAACGCCTGAAATGAGTTGAATTTTTATCTTGCTATGACAGTCGTATTATCCTTCGACATTACGACTTATGTTAATTCAATTTGGCCAGATTGTAGGCTATGATCTTTCTCGACTGTCCATGATAAGTGAGTTTACTTGCTTTCAAATGCTATCAGAAAAAATTTACTACAGGACCATTTTGCAAAGTATTATGCTGATCAGAACTGCGAACTCGCTTTGAGAAATTTTTATCGGTTTAGGCTTAATTTAAGCAATTTTTGTCAAGTTTAGCATAAGTTCAAAACTTTATCAACATTTCTCGAGATCAAGTTCAAATTCGGGGTATTTAGTTTTTCGATTTCAGATTTGAGTTTAGCAAAAAAGATTGAGTTCAGTGAGTTTGAGTTCCAGTGCCAATATTTGTATTTTCAAGAATTAAGTTTTGCGAGCCTTCCACCTATAAATAGAGTGACTTATACCATACGTGCCGGTTTAGCCGGGACAGTCCCCGTTTTAACGCCATGTCCCGGCGTCCCGACCGGTCGGTCGAAATGTCCCGGTTATTTAGACCTTAATTAGTCCTATATACATGGCGCGCCGTTTAAAAAAAATCTAGGCGTTTTGTGAACCGTGCTTAAAACATGGCTCACAAAACGTGTATATTTTTTTTCTAAACGGCGAATTTGTCCGATAATTACTTAGCGTGTGCTTTTTGGTCCGACTTAAAGTACAATTTGTCCGATATATAAGTAGGATATTTCCGATATATACATATATATATCGGACAAACTACGGTCTATATAAGCTCATCAGCTCAGAAAACATGGTTCACAAAACCAACAGTTTTTTCCAATCGATACCCCATAGGTATAGGCAGAATAAAACAAGAAATACGGCAAAGTTTAACTTTCTGGATCGCCTTCGTGGATTTTAATTTATGTAAGCTTTTCTGATGGTTATAACCTTGGTAGAGAGGAGATCTTTAATATTTGTATGGTATAGCAACAGCTAATAATTGCGGAACATTTAACAAATTAACATTATTTATTTGCATTAGTTTATTTACAAAATAACATAGCATATGGAAAACAAAATAAGCTGAACATTTTCGGAAAAATCTACTGTTCTTCATCATAGCATGTTCAAAAATGAGAAGTCAACGCAGGGCAAACTAATATAAATGAAAAACAAAACAGCATGGGTTATGACATATCAGGGCCGGCGCCAGGGGGGCTGAGCCCCCCTAATTAACAAGCTTACTCTTTTTGAAGACAACGGCTTTTATGCTTAATTTTAAACTCTGGCCCCCCTGATAAACGCTTGGCCCCCATAAGTCGAATGCTCTGCCGCCGGCTTTGTGACATATTCCAAAGCTTCGCAAAAGTAGATCTTTCTGAAGACAGCGGCTTTTGTGCATAATTTTAAAGTTTGCCTCCCCCTCCCCTGATAAACTCTTGCCGCCCCTTAGTTGACCGCTCTGCCGCCGGCTCTGTGACATATTCTAAGGCTTCACAAAAGTAATGAACTATGAACGGTCAAAACTACAAGGGCGGACACAATTTTAACTCGTGATTTAAATTAGGGTAGTTACTATTTTTACGAAACAACAGCAATTCGGAAACGCATTTTTATTATAAAAATGAAATAGGAAAAAATTGCTGAAAGTGTTAACACCCATTGTTTGTTTAATTTAAAGAGCAGCCATGATAACACCCATTATCATGGCTGCTGTTTAAATTAAACAAACAAACAAACAGCCAGTGGCGCATCCAGGATATGGCAAAGGTAGGAAAGGGCACAACTGGGGTCCGGAATGGAACTCCTCCGCCTGCGAAGGCTAATGGAACCCCCTCAGCTGCGTCTGGGGGCGTAGACGATTTTTTACGGTTTTCACATGAAAAAAACACTCTATATAGCTTACTTTTTTATCGAAAAAGGGCATGCAATGAGTGCAGTCACTATGGATTACGCTAAAATATTTTTGGCAGCTTATGTCTTATTGCAGAAGAAGCTTGGCTAAAACAAGCAAAAAGAGGCTGCAATCATTTTTAGTTTGAAAAATTATAGACTCAAAGTTACAGGGCCAAAGGGGGGGCATGGCACCATGGCCCTTCCCCTGCTTGCGCTCAATCAAACACCTATATGCTAATCATTAGCACTTTGTTTGTTCGGAATCGTACCGGTTTGTAATTGCAAAAATATGGTAAGCCTACCTATAAAAAGTATTGTTGCAGACTTGGGTTTGATTCCAAGTAGGGTCAAACCGTCAAACCAATGACTTTAAAATTGGTATTCACAGCTTCCCTGCTTGACGCTCAGCATTAAAGAGACAGTGTGGAGAACAAGCCGGCAAGTTTACTTGTTGTGCCGTTGGGAATGGCACTTAGCGGGATTCCCCCATCTAGGTGTGGTAAACAAATGGCCGGCAACTCCTAAGCAAGCTTGCATAGCGCATTGATCGCTTTCTCGTGATAGAGGATAAAATGCAACTAAATGCAAATTGTATGAAAAAACAAAACAACAGCAACAACAAAATTTGGGCAGGAATATAACCCACATCTTGCGATTGAGTCTATTTGCAGAAGTGTAAGCGACGATACCTAGTAATTTTTATCCTTCTCTGGCACGTTAGACTGAACGCCAGAGCCTGTTTTGAGATAAAGAGAGTTCAATTTTGAGTAGTAAAACTTGAAAAAACTTTTGATACTGAAAAAGTAAAAGCAAAGATTCGAATTGGTTGTCTGCAAAAGAGTGTAGTGTCATCGTAATTAGCAACATAGGTAAAGTATAACAAAACTGAAATTGGAAAAAATGATTATCGTCAATGTTTTTAGTTTTATAAAGGCCTACCTTCTGTACCCATGTTTTTTGCTGCAAGACCAAACAATTTTGATTAAGCGTCTAAAAGTTAGTTCATTTTATTTGAACAAAAATTCGATTTAATTGTGACTTTTCATTAACTGACAGGAATTATTTCTATTGATTTTTCACAAGTGGCGTAATCAAAGAATTTGTGCTTGATGTGTTTATAGGCTTAAAGCCCGCAGAAGAGCCGCTTCATCAGTCAGAAGGTCAATGTGCCACGAAAAGATCATTGTTTATTTTGAAAATTTATTGCTGCGACAAATATTTACCCCAATATTCTCAAAGTATTTAATAATTGATAGTTACATACAAGATAAGACTTAATCCATCCTGTTTCGCAATTACGTCCTTCATGAGTGATAACAATCAGAGAGGCTCCTGTCCAACCACTCAACGAAATTACTCATCAGGCGTTTGGACATTCAGTACAGTGAAAAGCATTGCAGAACTGTTGCAAAAGACAAAAAGTAAAGAACAGACAAATGGAGTTAGTTGGATCAATTGAAAAAGAACCAAAAACAACAACATTATATATATTGTTGCTGCGGATAAGTTAGAAATAGCTTCTATCCTATTCAGTACACTTTTATGAGTTTTACAAACAAAATTTGAAAGGGCTTTACTCTAGCTCGTGGCATTCATTTAACAGCTCAGATAGCCGAGTGGTAAGAGCTTCCGCCTCGGGAGCTGTAGACTCGGGTTTGATTCCGAGTCGGGTCAAACCAATGACTTTAAAATTGGTATTCACAGCTTCCCTGCTTGACACTCAGCATTAAAGGGACTGTGTGGAGAACAAAGCGGCAAGTTTACTTGTTGTGCCGTTAGGAAAGGCTCTTAGCGGGATTGTTTTAGCAATGAATTTCTTACGGCAAGATGGTTCATACAGTGCAGTTCGTTGGGGCGATGCGGGTGACCCACCATCATAATTCGAAGCATGACACAGAATAGGAACGTGAAGCAAGTTTACAGACCTTGCGTAGGACAGACAACCTTTCCTAAGACATTAAAGTTGACTGGAGAAAGAGAAGGAAGCCGAAGATGTAAAAAAAACCTGAGTGGCTACGAGTACTGCAAGAGGATGATTTTGAGACACGTTCAAGCAACTATAAGCATTAAAGTTTTTACTAACAATACGTTATAACGTAGGGCAAACTTCTTGACCTTTTGTAGATTTTACTTCCTTACTCGAAGACTCGTACCATGCGTTGCGGTACTGCATTCGTCACTATCGATTGCCAAGCCTACCAAGGGCACTTTGTTAACCTAACATTTGATTGTGCAATCAGTAATGAGTTAATATGAAAGGATAAAACATAGATAGAAATCGGTATACAAAAACATAAAAACTAAAAGTTCGACAATCTTCCTCAAAAAATTGTGTAAATAGAATTCATCTTTTATCGTTTTATGCATTGCAGGAATTTGGTAATATTTTTATGTGTACAAATTTACAGCAGCAAACAATAACGTTAAAAACATAAAAATGAAAGTTGATTTGGGCTCTAAAAGTGAATCAACTGTTTTCCACGATAACCCCATCAGATATTTCTCCACCAAGGATTCAAGCGCAAGCGATTCACCGGCGAATGAAAAACTAAATGAAGAAGTAAGAACACAGCTGCTTGGATTAGGTCTGCTTGTGGCAAACATTAGCCTACTCTAGCGTTAACAGAGACGGATCCAATATTTTTCTTCATACATTATTATTATTATTGTCTTTTAGGGGGAGTTAATTTTCTTTCATGAATTTTTGGCGCTCAAGTTTAGAGATTGTGCCTTTGGATCTCCCAACGGGTAATCTTGCGCAAACGTCACTCACAGTTGCTATTATTGACGTTTAGAAGAGGGATCGCTCCAATGGGCCTTCTTCGGATCCGCACCTGTTCATTAATGCATGCTAAGAGTTTGCGGTGCTCGGGTTCGCTATTGAGCATTTATAGGCGGCACAGTGACGGTCCTACAATACTGCAGCAACTTTAAGTTACTGGCAGCAGCGCAATACGTTTTACAAGTTTTTGTTGTGAGACGGTCAGGTGTCATACCGAGAAGTCTGCAACAGCAATTTATAAAGTTGAAGTAATGGTTAAAGCCATTGCTATCGGTGGGGGAGGTAATAAGTTGATTACCGGGCTGGTCAAATCGGACACAGCGTCACCTACGGCTCGCCACCGCTTCGACTTTCTTCGGAGCTGTGATGTCCATGCACTAAGCCGCGGAGCTGGGCCTCGCCACTCGTTAAACGCTTCGAGATAATAACACAAATATAATGAAGATTTACCTTGTTTTTGTTGAATTAGAGTCGAGTAGGCATTTTCAGTACATGCACATTTCGACATAAATCAACTAGTAGTAGGCTACTTCATCGAGTGTAAATCAAAGCCTCAATCGATCAGCATGTTCTGTTTCAGATAAAAGTTTGCGAGCGTCGAAGAAATTTTTATGCCACAGTAAACAACAATGTCAAGAGAATAGAAGATCGACTCTTACCTAAATCAGAAATGCGGCAACAAAGATCAGCTACTTTGAGAAGGTCGTCGTCATCGAAACAGGCTTATTTGCCATGTAAGCAGTCCTTGTGCGCAGATCAAACATCCTTGATCAATATTAATGAAAGACATCGGCAACGTGAAAGTAAACATAAAAAATCGAGTGGTAGTTGCACACAATATCGCCGTAGTCGGAACTTAGAGACAATTCAAGAAAACTACAGCGGTGAACGCCTTCGTGAAAACAACCTAAACGGTCATAATGCAACTAGATACTCTGTTAGAACGTCAATGCTGGATAAAGTTTATCTGAGGCAAATTCCAAGTAAATCTGGGATATCATGTCTGATTCAAGACACAGACGGGAGTTACCGACGAAAAAGAGCATTTTTGGTTCCTCGAAGACGAACTCTTTTGGATTGCAACGTAGGAAAAACAACCACTATCCATTCTTCTAGCACTTCCGCTAAGGATACCGAATCGTCTTTTCCTGTATGTTGGTCATATGCAACTGCTCCAAATCGACGCAAAATCATTCGTTCAAAATCTTTGCCTTCGTCGTCACTGTTGAATCAGTATACAAAATGTCACGATTCACAACGATATAAACTTTCAACTAGCTCAGACCTTTCTTACGCTTTGAACAGGAATAATTTGTGCAGAGAAAATTCTACGACTTTGCCCACAACTTTCGAAGCTTTTGAGAAACAAATCGACCCCACATTCACCTTCTTACCTCAAACTGAACCTACGTGTCCCAGACCAAATAATAGAGCCAGTCTCTGGTCAAGACTCCTTTATCGTTTTCGCAAAATTTTCGCCCCAAAGTCTTTCAGTGACACCAATATTCCCTCTTCCCGTTCCAACGTTTTCTCTAGATTTTTATCCGTTTTTCACTCGTGGTCAAAAAATCTTGAAACAGCAGAAAGAACCTCTTCGATTTCAACTCCGACGAGAAGTAATCTATTTTGTTGGACTTGTTTTGAAATGGACGGAGACGACGAAACACTAAGCTCAGTGGATTCAGGTAAAATTCAGCAAATGCGCAAACTAGAACATCGTGCACTGCGTGATTGGTTTCTCATTTGCACAAAATAGGTTCGCTGCGATTCAGATATGTCAGATAGTGGGTGACAAGAGTGTCTGCTTCTGAAGCGGTAGACTTGGGTTTGATTCCGCTTTGTTTCAAATCAGTGACGATTTACCTGCTTACGTTTAGCAGTAAAGGACAATATAAAGAACAAGCATAGGCGCAACCAGGAGGGGCTGAAGCCCCTCTTCCCTCCCTTAGCTTTATGAACGACAATAAATAAAACAGCTGTAAAAAACTTATAAGTACCAACAATCGTAATTTGTCAATATTCAACAGACAACAGGGGCGGATCGTGGGGAAATGCAACCCCCTACCATGTGATTTCAAAAATGCTTTACGTAGGCCTAAATACAATTTTTCATAATTTCAAACCTATTCGATAACAATAAATCTTACGCCAGCACGCATAATCGAAAATGTACGAACAAATGCATCACTAATTTTGGTGAGGCTCTCAGAATTAGGAGCAAAAAATTTAGACAAAAGTTGCCAGAAAATTGTTCAAAAAACACAAAATGGCCATTGCGGTGTGTAAATTTTCAAAAATTCTCCGGAGGAGCATACCCCCGGACCCCCTAGAGCCGATTTTGTTCCTCATTTTGCTTCGAATTGATTTTGCCGGGGAAAATAAGCCTACGCGTAAAAACTGTATAAATTTAATGCCCTCGTACCTGAAAAAAATTCTGAATACGTCTCTGACATAAAACATTTTCAAAAAGCTTATTTACGCCCTTTTCTGGATTTTAACGTCAAACCTCTTTGTATGTAGCAAACATTCAATTTAAATTAAAACTGCATCCCCAATCCTCCCCACCAAAATATTATTGATCCGCTCCCGACAGACAATATAAGTTAAATTTAAGTTTTACGGAGGCATTTTTAACAATTAATGATTTTCTATGTCCGAGAATATCGCGTTAATGATTTTCTATGTCCAGAATGATTTTCTATATGTTCAAGCTGATACCGGTATATTTGTAAATTAAAATCGTTTGTAGGCCTAAATTAAAGTCGTTAACCGGTTAGAACGACGGTTAACCGGTTTCACTTTGCAACCGATTCACCGAGAGCGATCAGTTGATAAAAAAAGTGTTTTAATGAGTAGGCCTATGCCACAAGTGCCTGTAAAAGTTCTCATTTTATTGTTTAAATTTGCTTTGATGACGTTGACAACAAGTACCGAGTTCACGATTGCTACAGTACCAATACCTCTCACTTCCTAATTGAAACTTTGCATGTTAAACATTGTTGCATAAATTTTTTCAAGTAATTTGCTTAATTTTTTCTTCGTTGAAACAGATAGCAAGATAGGCTTACCTCGGTTGAAAAAATGTTATAAGACTTTTCGTGTGCCGCTTTGGGATAGTTTATAAACTAAATTTTTATTTTCAACTAAAAACTTCGCTTGCGTAGAGGAGCTAGTTTTGAACATACCGGTAAGTTTTCTTCTGTTTTAATCCACAGAAATTGATCTGAGCGAAAAACTAGCGGTGGCTTTTCTTTGTTGAAATAGACGAGGCCTGCGTCATCTTGCGAGCCAGTCAAACATATACCAGAAAATTGCGAGCTATATAATGAACTAATCGTAATCACAAAAATACATTAGCGCTACTGAGAACATGGCAACACTTTGCTGGTTGCGCCGTTAGAAAAGGCACGTAACGGGATTCCCCCATCTTAACGTGGCAAACAGGTGGCAGGCAAGTCTTGGAAAATACAGGTTTAAGCGCATTGCTGCCACTAACTTACCATAGCTGCAGCATTCCACGTGGGTGGCTGAGTTGTGTACTGGCGCTAACTTGCGAAGACGAGCAACGTTGTTTCGTGACGCACTTCGCCTATTGAGTATAATGAAAATAAAATGAATGAAATTGTTTTGAACAAATCTATTTCAAACTGCACTTAAACAGATATTTTGCAGAAAGCGGAAGTGATGGTAATGAGGATCCTGATGACGGTGATGGTGACGTCGGCTGTGACAATGATGACTTCAATAATCAGGAGGACATTGAAGCAATCGAATACTCCAGTGATGGGGGAGGAGACGGAAGCGACAATTCTTCCTGCAACAATGAAAACGAGTAAGTTGAAAGTGGAGCAAAAGTTTTCAATATTTTTTTGTGACCATTAGTGTCGAGTCAAGATTTTAGAGAAGGGCGATCGACCCTGAAATGCCTGTAAAATCAAACTGCTGTAAGTGCTGTTTTGCATACATGATTGCATTTGAGATTCGATATTGCAAGTGTGATTCGAAACGTTCAATGTCCATGCGACATTATGTGCCATAAAATCAGAAAAGTAAATCGCCTCCTTAAACAGTAAGTTTATTCCTGAATCCGCTCCCGTTTCAAAATCTTCTTTTTCGTATGGGTTCGTTTCGAAATAGTTTTTTGATAACTTTTTTTTGGGTCGTGTTTGTAAACCTGCATCATGTCGTTGTTGAATTATTTTTTAAGCATTTGAATGGAATCGCAAGTTACCTAGTGTTAGCGCGGACTTCCTTTCAAAAACGTAAAATAACTCGTTTCTTATCGAACAATAGGGAAACATTGTAGTAATTGTGTAGGTGGCATAATGTTGATTGTTTCTTTCTGCTAGTTGTTATTGTTTGAAAACTCAGTTAAATTACCGTGATCGAATGGGTGGATGTGACTTAAAAACGTAGGGAAAGTTATCTAATCGTAAGCAGGTTTAATTAAGTGATGTAATCAAAATGCTGCAATCGAATTCTAAATGTATTTCAGTGCTTGTTATTCATGTTTATTGCAGCGGGGTTTTTAAGTTTTTTTAATGACGTTATCGTCTTTTGTGACGATGATTAAGAATATAAAGTAGAGCAGCTGCAGATCCTGGAGTGGTGCCATTGATTGCAGTTGCGTTTGCAGCAAAAGACGAGGACCCGCTACTTCCAGACCTAGCTTGGTTTAGGTGGGATCCGCATAAGGCGTAAAATGGTTCAGGCTGCTCTGCTGTTGAGCAGTGGGTCTGACATCTAGTACAATAGTGGCTAAACTAAATTACAGTATTAGAGCTTTCATAGGATTAACTTTTTTGTATAGTAGCTCAACATTGAAATGATTTTTTTGGAAATGACTCATTTCATTTAGATTTTTTTGCCAAAAAAGTTGTTTTCTGTGGAGTCTGTTAGATCATTGTAAAAGTAATTAATGAGGTAAAAGTAATTATGCTGTAAATTTTGTCTTTTTTTTATCGGAGAAATATTTTGCTTTAGTTCGTTCTGGCAAGATGATCTAATGAACCAAGAATCAAACAACTACGGATTAAACGATTTCGATGATTGTGAAGATGATGAAATCGAAATTGCTCGCAAAGCTGGGTTTAGCTTCTTTGACGATCGCGAAGAGGATGTTGATACGCAAAGTATAATCGGAAAGAGAGGTTAGTAGTAGCCTAGCCGTGTGTCAAAGAGGAAGTCAATCGTTATAGGTGCATTTTTCACAAGGACTCTGTCCACAAGTCCAATTTATGTGGGCTTTAGTCCCAAATTAATATGGGCTTGTTGCTGTGGGTTTGATGTCATAATCAATCAATCAATCAATTTTCTGGACCCGCTTATCCATGGGGGGTCGCGGGGGCAGCAGCGCAAGTTGGAGCCTCCAAGCATCTCGATCCTCTGCAACAAAGGGTAGATGCTTTGCTGGGATGCCAAGGCGAGACCAACTAAGATCTTCTACGTAATCTCGCCATCGAGTTCTGGGACGGCCTCTAGGCCTTCGACCAATCGGTGTTGAACAGAGCAGTTTTTTGGCTGTTCTTTCCTGGGACATTCGTGTCACATGTCCATACCAACGCAGTTGCGATCTTTCTAGTCGGAGAAGCAGCGATTCGATGTTTAGAGATTCACGAATATCTGCACTTTTAACCTTGTCCAATAAGGTCAAACCGCTAATTCTTCGCAAGAATCCCATTTCCGCTGCTTGAACTCGAGACCTCACTTTCTCATTCATGATCCAACACTCATGGCCATAAGTCAAAATAGGAACATAGACCGATCTGAAAATGGATAGTTTTGCCTTGGTGCAAAGCTCCCGTCATAATCACTTTTTTAAATCATGACATCAAAAATTTAATTGTGATACAGAAAGCCCACTGCAACACATCTTTATCCTCCTATTGCTTTGCTTGCTTTCTTCTTCTTTATCCTCCTATCACGAGAAAGCGGCGGAGGCTCTATGCGTAGGACGAATCCAAACTCGTTGAAGAGTTGCCTTTATATACCAGTTTTCCGGTTGAATTTTCTTCTGACTTTTTTCATTTGCTGCTCGCCAGATTCTACCAAGCAGAGATAATCATCATGAAGCATCTTATCCAAGGACGCAACATCGATACTAGGTTGGGAGTTGAACCATTAACCTTGCAATCATGGTCGTCGAAAAAACGACTTTCCGAACCACTGCGCCACGCTGCCGACGCCCACGTAAATTCGACAACTGCACTGGGTAAATGTTACGACGTTTGAAGGCCTCAAAACTCACACCGCATTCTCTCCTGTTATTATGCTTTTTCCCTGGAGGGTGTCAATTTGATGAATTTAGTAGGCTATTTTGCGTGAACATCGCCAGTCGTGAAAACGATGAAAGATTAATACAGCGCTATCTAGCGGCGCTAGAAAACAGATTCATATTGGAGCTGTTGATATGTGGTAGTAGTGTCTTTTATTTCTGTACCGTCAAAATAAATAGAACACGGCAATATAGGAATTCTACTACAAACGGACACAGAAAAGGGAAGAAGCAACGAAACGATTGACGTTGTAACATGGTAGCGAGAATGAAACTTGAAGATGAGGGAATTAGTAGGCATGGTCGCAACATCCGATTAAACTAAAATATGATAACAATAGAAAAACAAAAACCAAAATTATGAGGGCGAGATAAAATTGTGGCTTTGAATCATTTTTAGCTCTTTGCCATACTTCTTCAATTTGTTGGTTGTGTCCTCGGACATTGGTAACTCACGCGCAGTAACCTATGCTATAGGCCTAATGAGTTACAAAAAAAAGTAGACTATGTTTTAATCTCATATTATTGCTTTTTGTGTAGATTGGTATTATGAAATGTTTAGCCCTGGGCGACACGAAAATGAATACGAGACGGAAATATTGGGACTCACCGACTCACGCGCAACAGAAGAGTTGGACGCATTTAATTTTTTTGTTTGAATAATTTTGAAGAACGTGGCTATTAGCTGTGAAACAACCACATTAAAATAAATTGCGTCGGATGGAATTTGGCTGTGATCAGTTTTTTCAATCAAATGTAGACTATGACTAATGCATTATACTGTAGTTGATATAGGCTACGGTATTGCTTTAGCAAAGAAAAGTAGCTTAAATCCCAATTATGAAGAATCAAGGCCAGATTACAGAACTTACGATGCAGTTATGGCGCGTAAGACTAATAAATATTTTCCTGACGAAGGTGGCCTGTGCTTTTTTGTGGCCTCAAGGCAAGTGCCTAGTTTGCCTAATGGTTAATCAGGCATCTTTGGTTTAATTTGATTCTATGCCGCCATAGACCCTCACAGTTCTTCTAAAAGTCAACTTTACCAGTCCAGTGAGAAAATTTGAGCTTCACAGATGCAGAGACGTAGACGTTACTTATAGATCTTTTCCAGGTGAATAATTTCGGCACGATTTCGGTTCGCTGCCGTAATATCTCATCAGTGATCACTAGCAGAGATGAGCGGACTGTGATATTTTATACTCCTAATCCAATCCATTTTTTTTTTTCAAATAAAAATTCTATCCGATCCGGCTCCGAAACAGAGGCTTAAAATGAGAGTTCGACCCAGTCCGAAAGAACACGTCATAGACGCTGGGCACACTAACGCTCAATCAAGCGTAACAAAGTGGTTTTGGCAAAAAGTTGCCATCAACTCCAGCAGTGACGACTGGTGAAGAACATTTCGGGGGAGCTGCAAAGCTATGCGACAATCAGAAACCAATTTTTTCCACCCTTTTGATAACTTATTCTGCTGCTTATCGACCTTGTTGGGCCACTTGCATTCTAATCGCGAGTAGCTTGCCACCCGTCGCATTCGGTAAAAGCATCTAAGCATAGCAGAAATGATATGATAGTAGCTCATATTGTTTAAAACATGGCTCTACTTAAGTAGTATTTATGATGTTACCATAGGGCTACTGTTCTGCTGTTACTAGTAAATGTAGCATACACTTAGCTTCACATATAGACTTACGCTCACGACCACTACCTAGTATGATATACTCTAGCGGTAACTGACTTGCAATTACAATTTTACTCTACTTCGAACCAGGGGCTCACGCAGCATTTTTCAAAGGGAGGGGTTCTAAAAAAAACTCGATTCCGTGCTCAGGAGCAAATCCACAAAATTTTGGTGGGGGATATGAAATTTTGAATCAGATTCAATGTTAATTTAATACTAAGACGTTAGACCCAAAACAGACGTAAAAAAACCTTTGAAAAATGTTTTCATGTCAGCGGCGTATTCAGAAATTCTATAGTAACTCTTGTGTAAATTTTCACAAAATTTGACATTTTTTAAGCGTAGTTTTTTCCGGCAGAATTCTTTTGAAGCATATCAGAAATATAGGCCTAAAAAAGCTCTAGGGGGTCCTGAGGCATGCTCCCCCGGAAAATTTTTGAAAATTTACATGCTGTAGTGGCTATTTTAGTACTTTTTGAACCATTTTTAGGCAAATTTTGTTTAAATTTTTTTGCTCCTAAGTCTGAGTGTTTCCCCAAACATGATGCATTTTGTTCGTACATTTTCGATTAGCGTGCTTAGGGCGTAAGGCTTATTGTTATCGAAAAGGTTCGAAATTATGGAAAAACTGTATTCATCGAAAACATGTTTGAAAATGCCTGGTAGGGGGATGCATTCCCCACATCTCCCTTGGATCCGCCCTTGCCCGCACTGATAACAATGTCTCTTACCACTACACCAACCAGCCGATTTGGCTTCAGTATCATGTGGGGCAAATTCTGTCACAGCTGTTTTGAAATAACAGCACGTACTGCATTAACTTGCACAGTTTGGAAACTTCACTTTAAAAGACAATGGGTCAGTATCAAAAAAGGGGATGGTTCAACCCTCCAAACCTCCCCTGGGTGCGCCACTGCTTAGAACTCAGGAAACCTCTAGCCTATAGAGTGCGACTTGCAACATTGTGAGACTAGAAGTTTCTAAGTTGTTAGTTCTAAGTGAATATTTCAGCATTGCCTACCTACCCTAACTATTTGCTGTCAATAAAGCTAGAAACATTGGGATATCTGTCTTGTATTTTTTAAGCATTCATAAACACCAACGATAGAGAATCAGGAAGAAATCGACCCCTGGTGCTACTTTGCAGCTTTACTATTTTAATGTACAAGCTGATTAGGATTATGCACAGTTTCCTGCTTAATTTTCGGAAGTGCACATTTTAAAAATAACAGTTAAAACACGAGCTTGACTAATTTGTGCATAAACTACTACTACCAATATTGGCATTCTTAATGGCATTTTTTGAAATAGAAAGCTCATTTTTTTCACAGATTTAGAAGTAAAAGTGTTTATTGTTTTCTGACTGGCAACATCAATTGGTGCTGTTCGAATCAATTACGTCACTGCAGCACCAACAGTGTTGCCAAATATCTACAATTATACGCTTTTATGGCAAAAAATCTTGCGCAAACAAATCCCTGTTAATCTATTTGAGTTCGAAAAGTTGTAGGGTAAATACCATAAATGGAGTTGAGGATCAGTGGTGAAAGTAGAAAATCTTTCTAACCGGTACTGCGCCAGAAGCCCGGAACAGTAATGAAAGCAAAAAACTTTTTCGTAGTTGCTGATAAAAAGAGGCAAATGAGTCTTAGGTATCCACTTATCCGGTGACAAAATCCTAAACACCTTAATTCAACCCAAAACTTTAAATTTTAACGAAGTAGGCCTATGAAATATCAGATAATCCGAGAATGGCTAAAACCCAAATAATTAATTTGTCTCGGAATTAGAATGAATCGCTATGTCCTGCAGTACTGTTGCCTGCATGTCGGAGAGCAAAACATTTGCCACAGAACTATTTTGACACCAAATTTAAAAAAGTCATTTGGGGGGGGAATTACGTCGTCATTAAAATGAGACTATCATTCGCGCGAAGGAAAATTTTAGATTGTGAGGTGTCACAGTTTGTGCTGATTTGATCTAACCACTGAATAAGTTTTTCCATCTCTGCTGCCATAATCCAATAGGCCTAAATCCTCTCATAAAAATGCCAATTTCCACGTCAATGTGGCCAAACTTTGTAAAAAATGCCTGGTCTAGGCGGGTTCTAGAACACTTTGGGAATTTTTCTAAAACAAACCCGGTTATTTAGCTTACAGGCACTTTGAACAAAAGGCTGTTCGCATTAATGAATTTTGATGAAAAATTTTGAAATTAATTCTATTTAAAAACAAATTTACTTTGTAAAAATTAGCCCATTCTTGAATATTTTTTTTAGTGATTTGACTTGTGGAATGTGCTATTGGCTCGATTTAGATTTAAAATTTTTTACCGGTACGGCGTTCCGGCAGAAAATCTTTTACCGGAACGGCGTACCGGACTGTTCCGGCTTACCTTCACCACTGTTAAGGATAAACTCTTCAATATAAAATCGAAGAAATGAATCGAGTAATTTTAGAAAGAGCCTATTTAATCAAAAAAATTAGCTTTTTTTGGCTGGTTTGTTTTGGGGGTGCTGTAGCTCCGCAGCTCCTACGCACGAGCCGCCCCTGAACTCCAGCTCGCATAATATAAAACTATAATAAAACCGCTGTTTTGCGTTGTCGTTTTTGTTGAAATAAAAGCTGTTTTGTTTTGTAATACAAAAAATAACTTATTCATTTATTAATCCTTTATGAAACAGTTAAAGCCAGAAATAATTTTTTAAATTGATTAGATGCTGGTGGTTCGCGTGATTATTTAGGTTTATTTATTTTTGTCCATAAGGAGGACGTAGCTTGGCTTTCTCAGGATCAGACTTGAAACTTTTTTTAATTTCGCAACTAAGATTGCTTAGCTGAGGAATCCGCTCGAGACCTTATTGTAAACAGCGTTATACATTTTAAGGACCACTTTCATGTTTTGTACGGTTAAATTATTTACAAATTACGTCACTGACTATGCAAAGCGAATCACAGCCTAAGCTTAAATAGTGTAGGCTACTCTGCAAGTAAATTGAAACTCATTCATCATAATTATATGAATGATATCGCAATTTAAGAGTTGCAAAATTCCTACGTAGCCGTTGCGGTAAACTCTACAAAAAATATACTTTACGTAGCTAATACTTTTGGTTTAGATGATTTTTTATTCTATCACACATTTATTGAGCAGTAGGCCTATACTCACTTGTGTAAAAATCGTCGTTATCAGTGATACTCACTCGTTGTTATCAGTGATGGGCACAATAAACCTTTTTGTACTAAAGCGATAACGATAATTCCAAAAAAGCCCTGGGCGATACCGACAATCGATAAATCTCAATTTCTTAAATCGATAAATTATCGCCGATGAATTTTTCCGATAAACGTTGCGGTAAATTTTTGATGTGTTTGACGAAAATTTTTTTTGTAAATCATAATGCAAAAATGTTCTTCTAGATTTTTCGAGAGAGAGTAGTTCTCGGACTCTGCCATGGCATTTCACAAAACAGAGAGAGAATTTTTTAATATTGCAACAAGATTTAATGGACACCGTGTATTTTTTCCATAGCGCCAACTTACTAACTTTGAAGATTGAACACTGTGTGCGTAAACGATCGTTTATCGCGATAATTTATCGGCGACAATATAATATATTACAAAAGCGATATCGGTAATCGAAAAATCAAAACTATTTTAAGCGACAACGATAATCGGTAAAAAATTATCGCCGGTCCCTATCGCCGATAAATTATCTCGATAAATGCCCATCTCTGGTTGTTGAACAAAAAAATGAAGCTTTTCGTGTTGCTTGCCGTTTATTTTTATAGCAACTTAATTGCTTTATGGCAACTCACGACACGCAGACGTCGCTTTGACGCGCATGCGCACTAAGCTACTGTGCAAAGGGTCTATTTCACCAGCGAAAAGCAACTTTAGGTAAGAAACAAATTAACATAAAACCACTACAAAAACGATTCTTTTTGGCACAACATTTGATCCGTCTCCAATCCCACCTTATTGATCAGCATGCTTCCCATTGTACGGGCAAAATGTCGGAATCTGACTTCGGGTTCGAAAATTCGGAATCTGAGCCCATAGAATGGATCTGCAGGTTCGACCATTTGTCAGCTAAACACTTTAGGTTCGAAGATTCCGCACCTGTGCCCATACAAAGGAGTGCTTTTGCTACGCCATTTCGCCCATACAAAGGGAAAGAATCTGATCAACAGGGTGCCAATCCGGTTAGCTCAGTCCTGTAGTGATATTAATGTACCTTAACCCATTACGTAACAACCTACATATTGCGTGAGATCGGATATTGCTGGAATTACTTTTCGTTAAATTTTACATACTCCTGCTTAAATTAAGATTTATTTCATTTCGCACACTCCTCTTCCCATGAGCAAGCAGGAAACAGCATTGCTGTAAATATAAACTATTTATTCATCATGCAGAAGCAGAGAACATGCAGAAGCAGAGAAAATATTCTATCATGCAGAAACAGAGAACAGAAGCAGATTTATTCTATCATGCAGAAGCAGAGAACACATGCAGAATGCAGAAGCAGAGAATTCTTATTCTTACATAGGCCTACTGTAATTCTGTTTGACGATGTCGTTGCTGCGTTGTGCTGTATCGCTTAAATAAATCAAGTTCTGAAATCATTATCATTTGGAGTCAGATCGCGTACTACTACATTTGGTGACTCCCCAGATTTTGTGATCCATACAGTCCAAACCCGATCCTGTTCAAAATCGGTTCAGCCGGCCGATGGTGCGGCTCCGGTCCACGCACATATCTCTGATCACTAGGTGGAGCAGATGTCGTTTTAAACTGCAAGGCGTCAGAGATATCCGCAGATTTGGATTAGGATTTAATTGGACCAGATTTCGCAACTTTTCCGGATTTGGGCTGGATTAGGTTTTTTTCTTTTTGGATTTGGACCGGATTTTAATCAACAGCAATGAAGTGCATAGAACCAGCTAAAATGTTAAAGGAATAACCTGAATTCAACACAAATATTACCGTATCACTGCTAATTTCTCGAATGTGGATTACCGGTATTTAGGATTTGGACTTTGTGCTTATAAAAATTAGAATTTGGTTTTGAGTTTAGGCCTGCGGATTTGGATCGTAGAGATGGCATGGGCCGCTAAGAGACCCGATAACGAGCCGTTAACCGGTCTTTTTAGTGGTCCGCTAACGGCCCAGTTCTATCTTTTGTTTCTAATTGGGCCGCTAACGAGCCGCTACCAATTTTTGAAATCCCTTTCAACTTTCATTTTTCTGTTAAATGTGGTTGAACGATCATGAAAGAATGGGCCTTTGTTTTTGGGAAGAGTTTCCTGGTCGGTTATCTCTAGGGTGACCATCGCCAAAGGATTGAAAAGGAGGACACTTAAAATGAACCTGTCAGTCCATCCGAACTAAAATCCCTAAACTAAGGTATTTCAAGTTCGAGTCATTGGCTAATTAGCGCTAATACACGGAATGCAAACCACATAAACCATTTAAAGCAATGAATTTTTATCTCCACTTTTATTGTAAAACAATTTATTATGCACTTAGTACAGCGGCTATACTACAGCCAGTTGCCCTTGCCTCGGTAGAGGACTTACGTCTCACTTCGATACAAGTACACGCTCAGGTCCTTTATATTTGGTTTTTTTCTCGCCTTTTGCAAAAGTTCTTTGTTTTTCAACAAACGTTTAAATATTTGAGAGCAATCTTCATGAAAGTTAGTGCTAACTTGAAGTTCTGCTTTGACGGTGTCAATGTCTAGACGACTTCTTTGTATTCATCAAGGAAAATTTATCCGTTCAGTATGTGCATTACTACTTCTAAGCTCAACTTGGCAATTCTTGCATGAAAACTTTCCTCCGACAAGTCGTACCGCTTTGAAATATAGTTCAGTGATCTATCATAAAAGTTAGAGAGGTCCAAAATGCACTCGCGTTTTAAATCTGGATGTAATTGTTTCAGCTTGCAAGCAGTTTTAAAACCAAAGTAAGGTTCTCTTTATCTTCTTTTCACCTTTCATTTTAATTCAGACATTTCTCCAAATACGTTTGTTACAGAGAAGGATTTGGCTTCTAGTTTACGAATTGTGTCAGAAAAAAATTTCAACGCGTGGTTTAAAAAAATAAAATAGCCTACATTTCATACGTTCTACTTAACTCGTCGTCCTCTCCAAAGCAACTCCACAATACATTAGGGCAGTTATTTTCTCCCAAGGTTTAAAAATAGCTCTTCAAAGCGATCCAACCCTGTAATACTCGTTCAATCGCGGGCAAAAGTGACAACCATCTGGTAACAACGTGACGCAAATTATTGCACTCATCCGCATCGACAAACTCACAAAATTCCTTCAGTGTCGATGTCCGTTTAGCCGACATCCGAAAATAACTGCAAATTTTTAACACCACATTTTCAACATCATTACATAATTTCGCAGCAGCATACTTGGTAGTATTGTGCAAAATATAGGCAAGACAATTCTCTGCTAATATATCAGGTTCAGCCGATTTCAGCTTTTGAAAAACGCTGTTATGTAAATAACTGAGGTTATTTTCAAATTATATTGAACGGAAAATCCAACAGTCATTGAGGGAAACTGCGAAATGAGCTTGCGCTCTTCGAGTCAACAGCCACCCGTGAAATATGTCAAATGCGATCGGCTCCAGCTGCAAATCGAACCCGTTGCGTAGGATCTGTCACATGCGCGAGGTACCGCTATGCCATGTCGCTGATATGCTTTCCATAGTTCACGCTAGCATTATCTGCAAAATAGGAAGACACTTCACTTAATGACAAACCGTGTGCTTCTCGCTTGTTAATCAGTTGCTTGCTTGCCGCATCTGAAGACTCATCACTGTCTTCATAAAAGTCAAGTAACACATGCTGCAGTGGCGTAGCGAGGGTATCCTGCGCCCCGGGGCAAACAAAAATTTTGCGTCCCCTGTGTTTTACAATTCTCTGATTATCAGTACCAGCAGATTCGTCCTGTCTTCGTATATCGGCCGATTGTCTTTTTGCATAGCCACTACATTTAAAATATTTTTTCATGAATTTTCTAGATTCATTTAAAACGCATTCAAAAACATAATCTTCCTACCAGTTAAATCGCCAACAACGTAAACTCTAAAAACGCTTATCTGTTTTCAGAAATAAGAGATATTTCATTTAACGGTGCGGCAATTCTTCTGAACCAGAGGCGGGCTGGTGAAAACTTATCACATGCAATCCCTTGAGTACAATCAGAAGACATTGTGAAGCGAGATGCAGAACGAAATTGGCAGATTTTTGCCAAAATTACATTTTTTGCTCTAATACTGTAGAATAGATCGTCCCAACTGAATGTCAAGGATACAAAAGACACACTACAGGACCCCCCCCCCTATCCAGGGCTTATAAGAGGGGGGCTGGGGATTTCAGGGGGCAATCTGCCCCGGGCCCATGGGTGTGTAGGAGTCCATGAAAGAGCATTTTAGGGGCCCATCATAGAGGTCCCAAAGTAGTGTGGTGAGAGATTCCCTTAGCTGTCGAAGAACCCCGGATTCCCTTTGGAGGCCCCGAATTATGGTTGAAGACCTTTTTGTTATTTTTGGAGAGGCCACATAGCCGTCAAGGGTCCCCGGTTTCCATTTGAGGTCACCGAATTTCGGGTGAAGATCTTTTTTCTCGGAGACCACTTCGCCGTCAAGGGGACCAAGATTCCATTTAAGGGCCGAGAATTGTGGGTGAAGGCCTTTCTTTTTTTTTTTTGGAGACGACAACATCCTAACGGTCGGCTAGGGGCCCACACTGGGGAAAGCTGCCCACATCCAACTGCAAAGCTTTTTCGCTCAAAATCTCAACAAGAAGTTCAAATGACCATCGATCTGAAAAAAAGGCTGTCCAGAAAACGGAATCGCATTTCATATTTGGCAGTCAAGCGCTCAGCTACAATTTTATCCCACGATACTGCAATTCTTTCACATTTTTAACCAAATTATCTCAGCAGCAGCAACGGGGCTGCGCTTCGCAACCCCTAAATTGCCAGATTTTTCCCTATTTTCTCATTCTGTGATTGCTGTCAAATATTCAAAATATCCGCATTGGAAATCACAGTCTACACACCAATCACGGTAGCAAAACAACACAAACTACAAAAGAAAACACCCAGAAAAAGCTATTGAGGCCAAGGTTCAATTTAGTTAATGCTTCGATCGGCACTCGTCCGCTGTGTTACCAGAAACGGCCCATTGGTTAAAAAGTTTAGGATCACTGTGGTGTAGGTTTAGCACAGTATTACAGCGAGCGACTATACGCGTATCTTATTCGACTTACCAGCAATCTTTAGCATCCATCTAACGCTAAAATAATGAAAATCTAATGCTGTAGATACCTATCGCTTCTTTACTTTTCTTCTAGTGGAGTTCTATTTCCTTCTGTTTAATTGCTGCAAAGTCAAATAACCATGTACGCGCAGTTTCAAACCTCTTTGTGATGTCATAATAGAGTAAATGGACGATTTGTGATCGGGTGTAAGATTTCACTCCTCTGCCAAAAGCATATACAGGTGTCAGATGCATTGCAATAACTTGATTGTTTTAAAGTTTAAAAGATTACGTGTTTTAAAGTTTAAAAGATTACGTCGAAATGGAGTGTATAAAATCACTGTTTTGGGCGCCCCTTTGGTGCGTGATTTGTGGTCGGAAGTAAGGCGCGATTTGAATCCTTTGTGAACAGCATACATTACAATACAGTAATCCACGAAGTAGTTTTTAAAATCTGTGTGAATACGTCGAAAAAAGAGTATGAAAAGAACTTCTTGGTACGCCCCTAGGTGGTGCGCCCCCGGGCGCGTGCCCCCACTTGCCCCCTCGCTACGCCACTGTCGCTTTGCCCCGTGTCCCGTTTTGCCCCACCTTCCCCTACGGTGCGTACCGGTACCAGTCTACTACTATCAGACGATGTCTGCCGCCTGTGCAATCTTGCTTGTGACCGGCATTTTACCCTTGTTGTGAAATTTTTGCACGCCCCATTTTGGCGCCCCTGTACCTTGGCGCCCGGGGGCATATGTACCCCACTGCCCCCCCTACGCTACGCCTCTGACATGCTGCACTCCTTCATCAAAGTGAAAATTCTGCAAGACGATCGGAAAACATTTCAGCGAACCTTTGTTAGAAGCGTCCGTGGCCAAGGAAAATACTAATTTATGTTGCAAAATGTAGTTCACATGACATTTTAATGAATATGGGGCAAGAACGTTTTACACAATGATTGCGCTTTTGTTCTTCCGCAAGTGACACCTTTGGCTACACTGGAATATGCATACAGTTCTCGATCTAGTTTGATGCCGTAGTCAAGACTACGGTAAGACTGGTGGTGATAAACAGCATGGTATACCTTGCAAAGTTCCGCTGCAGTAATTTTATCAGTGAGTGCCGAGTTTTCAGGTACAAAATAAGATCGCATCGAAGCGGAGTTTGCGCGACGTGTATTAAACTTATGTTTACCAGTGCTTCGGTATAGCAGTTTTGCCCTTGGAACCAATTTCCAAATCATACCTACACAGCGAACAAAATGCTCGCCCTTTTGACTTCATTTTACGAACTTGTATTCCTTCTTCCATATCTCATTAAAGCTAGTCTTTCGTTTGGGCATGACTTTTCAAGGATTTGGATCAGCTTCACGTTGCCTGCCATTCTGTACCACATCAGCCTAGAATGTCGTCAAGTCACTCAAGCGCTGGTAGAAAAAAGCTGCATGGTTGTATAATAGTGGGCTTGAATGTAGCCCGTGTGACGTATGAATGAGTTGAATAACATAGTTGCATGAACGGTGAACGCATATTGCATAGTATAATGACAGGCTACATCATGCAATGTTACGATGGAATGGATGGCAAAGATGGAATCCATAGTGCGAGTGAAAAAAGCAATTTGCATTACCCTAAATAAGTTTCAATGCTTTTTACATTGTTTGCAGCTACATAATTATGACTGTAGGAAAAAAGGAGGACATTTGTAGGTCCGGCCTTGGTCAAGTCCGGATGGAGGATAGAGGTTACAAAAGTCGGACTGTCCGGCCGAAATCCGGACGTATGGCCACCTTAGTTACCTCTGCTGGGCAAAAGGTTCCAGGCCATGGGCGGTTCGGGTAGCAAAAAAGTCAGCCTGTGCCATCTCTATTAAATCGGTTTAGGATTTTGAAAAGTTACCGTAAATCCGGACATCTCTGCAAGGAGTGCCAAGAATCACATTGAAAATATGGGCCGACTGAGTTGCAGATGCAGATTGCAGACAATGCAGAGAGAAATGTAGCAGTACCCTGGTACAGTCTGCAGTAGCGACTGAGTTTGATGAAGGGAAATGTTGCAGTGGTGCAACAAACTAATCATGGGATACTTAGTAAGTCTTAGTCTGTTAGTAGTGGAGTTAGTTAGTGTCTTTTATTTCCGTACCGTCAACACAAGAATAA
This sequence comes from Trididemnum miniatum, assembly GCA_964006365.1. NCBI lineage: Eukaryota > Metazoa > Chordata > Ascidiacea > Aplousobranchia > Didemnidae > Trididemnum > Trididemnum miniatum. The sequence goes on along the minus strand of OZ023237.1, from coordinate 24,156,770 downwards.
TATGCATAAATAACATACAGTATAATTGGACAGCACGAGAAAAGGGAAGAAGCAACAAAATGGTTGACGTTGTAACATGCAAGGGGAGAATAGAAGATCAAGAAAAGTAACATGAGAAGCATGGTTGCAGCACCCGACAATAGAGATTTATCAAATAAAGAAAAAGAACACTCACACATACAGCACAGAAAGAAAGAAAAAAAAAAAAAAACGACGGTCAGATAAAAAAGACAGCAAAGAGAGTCACAGATTCCACACTGCCATGCTATGGTGCAATGGTAGGAAAACATGACAGTGTGTGGCCTTTCAAGGTTAATCCAAATCGTAACAGCGCTTATAGAACGTAATTAATGTAATGTAGCCTAGGCCATGGCTAAATTTAAGATGCATTGCATGAAGTACTGGGTACCTAGTTTGCTGGCATTTCAGTTTGACCTCTGAAAACTAAATGACCAGCTTTTGGCTGTCTACTATCGTAGTCCAGACTGGTTAGTGTTGTGCCTAGATCTATAGTTGCTACCTTTTGCCACAGAAGTTTGTGGATAAACTAGTCTGATCTAAAAGTTTTATAATACCAGTATGCATTAGTACCTGTATACCGTAGGCTACTGTTGGTCTTTTTAGCATTTACTGGTACCCTAAGCCATTTTTGCCTAAACCTGCTAAAAGAATCTGGAATTCTTTCCTGAAAAACTGGCAAGATAACAGTGCAGAGTATGTTGTATGTGCAACCAGTGAACATGCAGTAGGCCAGTGTGAATAAGCAAAAAATCAAATGCAGGACACTGGTAACTTTAGACTGTTAGAGGATACCTGCATTTCTTAAATCTTCACTGCTGAGTCCGTGATCTTAAGTTGATGAACCTAATAGGAATGATTATATATCTTAGGTATGATGTCACCAGTTCAGTCTCTGGGATTGTGATGATCCCAAATTATTGGTAGTTGCATAGTGACATACCTGTACCGGGTGTGTTACTGTACTTACCATAATACCTCTCTGCGGCTATTTAAAAGCCACCTCTAATGGAACATTGCTGCAAAGGAAGGGTTAAAAAATAGAGCACCACCTTCTAATTGAATGCCACTTTGCCATTCGTTATGTTAATTAGTAATCAAAGGTATCCTACATCTGTACATCACAAATCAATAATCATACTCCTCATTAACAGATTAATATTAAGAATTTACTGGTACTGGTATGTTAGCCCAAGCGCAGAAAGTATCGATATATTGGTAATAGAAGACGATTGCTATTTTTGATCCTTGTTGTAGTCTACGGTACTGTCAGTTGTCCAAAACATCATGCCGCATGTTGATAAATGTTAGATGTTTTTGCTTTTCAATAATCAAGTTTATCCTCAGAAAATTCTAACCAGCTAGTCGACATAGAGTGCCAGCCTCTGATTAGACACCACCTCTACTGCTCTAATAGAACGCCACTATAACAGTATAGGGGAAGGGTTGAAAATAGAGTGCCATGGTACTCAAATAGAGGTGTTATGATACATATTTATATTTTTTCTGTTGGCTATATTGTGTTTAATATTTGTGACTATATGCAGATCAAGTCTTTTGTGCTCCACTGATTTGTACAAAATGGTAAAAATAAGAGTTTTGTCGAGCAAGTGGTTGCTCACCATTGCTGGAATTTTTAGTGTTTTGGTTTTTGTTAAACTGTTATATTGGCATATCCAAATTTCATCCCAGTCATTTCATGATTATGGTAGTCCTGATCTACTTTATAGACGTCTTCGAAAACCAGGAATAGGTGCTGCTTTTATGAACAATACAATGCAAAATCATGGACTAAGTTTTCGTGACCAGCAGTTTACTATAGATGGACATCCAATTACTCTTATTAGTGGTGCAGTCCATTATTTTCGTTTTCCTCGAGAATACTGGGAAGATCGTTTGATCAAAATGAAAGCCTGTGGATTAAACACCATAGAAACATATGTCCCTTGGAATTTGCATGAACCTGTGCCAGGAACGTTTGATTTCAGTGGAGACTTAAACTTAACTGAGTTTTTACTGTTGGCCAAGCGATTAGACTTGTATGTGTTGCTAAGACCTGGACCATATATTTGTTCAGAATGGGAGTTTGGTGGTTTGCCATCTTGGTTACTTCGTGATCCAACCATGAAAGTTCGAACCATGCATCGAAGTTACATTACAGCGGTTGAAAAATATTTTAAAAAACTTTTATCAATAGTTCAGCCATTGCAATATAAATATGGAGGCCCTATAATTGCGTTTCAGCTTGACAATGAGTATGGTTCATATTTCAAAGACAGAGAATATTTGCCCTACTTAAAAGTAATGATGGAAAAAAACAACATCAATGAGTTATTTTTTGTTTCCGATAATAATGATGGATTAAAGAAACAAACCCTTTCTGGTGTTCTTAAAACCGTGAATTTTAAACACGTTGAAAATCATTTAGTGGATTTAGAAGCTCTGCAACCAAATGCCCCGTTAATGGTTATGGAGTTTTGGACTGGTTGGTTTGATTGGTGGGGAATGGATCATCATACAATGTCACTGCAAGATTTTGCTGAAACTTTGAACGAAATTTTAAGTGTAGGTGCTTCAGTCAACTTTTACATGTTTTTTGGTGGCACTAACTTTGGTTTTATGAATGGAGCTTTTCTTGAAAACAACATGTATAGAAGTGACATCACTAGTTACGATTATGATGCAATTTTAGCTGAAAATGGAGACTTAACGGAAAAATACTACAAAACTAAAAAAATTATAGAACATTATTACCCAAACTATGTTCCACCTCGAGAAAACTTCGCATTTTCTGATAAATGTGAAAGAATAGCTTATCCATCTTTGAGTATTACGGGCATGATTTCGTTATGGGATATTCTACATTTGGTTCCAAATTTGAAATTGGATTTACCATTGCCCATGGAAATGCTAAATATTAATAATGGGGCAGGCCAATCGTATGGTTATGTTCTATATAGTAGCAATGTTCAATTTTTTAAAAATTCAAAGTTCGTACTGGATGGATTTAAAAATGTATTTGACAGAGGTATGCTTTACATCGATGGTGTCTTGAAAAACTATATCAACGATGACAGCAAAGAAAAACCGGTAGAGTTAGTACTGAATCCCGAGTCTAGCAGTTTTAAATTGGATCTTTTAGTAGAAAATGGTGGTAGAGTAAACTGGGAAGAATTTGACTCCCAAAGAAAAGGTATACTAGGCCCAATCTTATTTGATGATTTTCCTATTCGTGGTTGGACTGTTTACCCGTTGGAAATGAAAAGCAAATTTATTGATCAGTTGGTAACGTCACTGCAATGGTCTACAGTTTCATCTGAAAGCGACACCAATTTACACGCTCCTACTTTTTTCAAAGCCATTTTGGACATTGACACAAAGCCGCAAGATACTTACATAAACATGCAAAAATGGGGAAAAGGTGTTGTTTTTGTAAATGGAAAAAATTTGGGTCGATATTGGTCGGTTGGACCTCAGCTGTCACTGTTTCTACCTGCACCTTGGCTCAAGGAAGGAAAAAATGTCATAGTTATTTTTGAAGAAACTAATTTTCATCATTCAGTAAAATTTGAAGCTGACCCATAAACCGAAATAAACAAGTTTTTGATTGGTGAATTGAAAATATTTGACCATTACTACTCAAAATTATGGTGTTGTAATGCTCTACGAAAAAAGATTGCATCAAATCAATATTTAAAGTTGTTGCCTTTGTCGAGCAGTTTTGTTAATTTGTATGGAGATTAATTTGCAGTTGTTTTTTTAACAATGGCATTGCCGTTAATTTTCTTTATCTTCTGTTTTTAGTTACGAAAAATTAAGGCCATAGATTTTGATCTGTGTACGTGTTGCAGAAAGCAAATGAAAGAATGGAGGCCTGGAGGGTCTTTTTACGTGATTGCTAATTGAACAAAGTGCTAAACATTGCTGCGACGTAACGACCACTGGACTGGTGAAACCTAAGCAGGGTGTAGGTAAAGAAGACTTTCTTCAGTATTTTAATTACGTGCTAGTACCGAGTAACCAAAATAATTTGCTGGGTCATGTGCATCGTTTTTTGACGATGAGAGATAAAAAGATTTTATAGTTCTGACGGACTTTCTATAAGGTTTCCTACTTTAGGTAGAAGTTTTCCTACTGTACGTAGAAGTGTGGTGCTAACGTACCATGCCAAGTTCAAAATATTTTTGATTCATTGATCAACATGTGCTTGCATTATGATCCAAATAAAAACGAACTTTTCCGATCAGTTTATTTTATTTTTTTTAAATCTCGTCAAGGCTGTTTGCCGATTGAAACAAATTACTGCGATTTACTGTGCGATAATGCGTATTGAGGTCATTAACGCAGCAAATTTGATAGGTTTACTCTTGTAAAAACGCGATCTTCAATTAGTTTTTGAGTACTGTCGCAGTTATAAATCGTCGTCTATCGTGAATACAATGCTGTTTATTTTTTACTCGATATATATTGTACTTTATTGTTTTCGTACTGTTGTACTATGCATCTAGTTACCATTTTTGTTTTACACGTAAAGATGGTAATTAAAATTGCGTGTTGTTAAAAGATAAGTTCGTTTTTGAGTTCATGGTTTTAAGTCACTGCCAAAAAGGGAAACTTAGTGTGAACAATTGAACATATTTTCTCGTCGTAGAACTTCGTTTTGCGCCCGGTTACAAGCCAAAACAAAATTCTCGTGACTTACAAGCGTTTGCACCTATAACAGTTATTTTTAATTGCAAAAACTAGTCTCGAAACGGAAAGAAAGTTATCACCATGGCGAAGCATCTGGTGTGAACGTAGCTCAGGTCTCAGAACATTGACTAACTTAGCTTAGCATACCACTGGTCAACAAACTGTTTTTTACGACGGTGATGGTCGCAAATTCTGTCTTGATAGATGCATGGTAATATTCACTTTTGATTCGCAACTACTGCTGTAGCAGATTGAAGAACTAACCATAACCAGAAAACTTTTAGCAGCAAAAATAAGTCTTAAGATTCATCCAATTTCATGTGCTTTCGTTGCTTTATTTAACTGGATAAAAATTAAGGACATTGTTATTTTTTTTATTTTGAAACAAAATTATGTATTAATCAAATTCAAATGTAAACTGCGAGCTCAAATAACTGTATCCTCTTGTAATTTTGAACTTTACAATCACCATATTTAAATAACAGCTTATGGTATGAGAGAATGTGCCTTGTATTTTTGTGGTTTTAAGATGTTTTGTGATGCTAAATGTACATGTTTAGTCCTACGTCCTGAAATTTTGTGCGGAGGGCAAGCTACTGTGAGTTTTACCGCGTGTGAAATCTTGTAATGTAATCTTAATAAAGTTTGGAGGTTGTTTTAACTCGCACAACGCACAAGTTCTATTTTTCATTGTCTGTGGTTCGATTCTCAGGCTGGTTAAGTCGGTGAAAGTGTAAACCGTTGCGACATTTTGAAAATTTACACGCTGTACTGGCTATTTTAGTATTTTTTGAACAATATTTTGGCAAATTTTGTTTAAATTTTTTGCTCCTAAATCTGAGTGTTTCACCAAATACGATGCCGTAATTATGTTCGTTCATTTTCGATTATGCCTGCATAAGGCGTTAAGGCTTATTGTTATTGAAAAGGTTCGAAATTTTGGAAAAATTGTATTCATCAAAAACATGTTTTAAAATTGTTGGTGGGGGATGCATCCCCCACACCCCCCCCTGCCCACAGTGCACTGGTAACAATGTGTCTTACCACCACGCCAACCAGCCGATTGGATTTTAGTATGGATGATGTGGGGCAAATTCTGTCGCAGCTGTTTTGAAATAACAGCATATATGCACTTGCACAGTTTGGACACTTCACTTTAAAAACAAGGGTTGGTTTCAAAAGGGGGGAGGGGTTTGAAATAACAGCATATACTGCACTTGCACAGTTTGGACACTTCACTTTAAAAACAAGGGTTCGGTTTCAAAAGGGGGGAGGGGTTTCGATCCCCGAATCCCCCCCCCCCCCCGTGGGTGCGCCACTGGCTCACGTTCGTGCTCTAAAAGATCAATGATGGACTTTGTGTGCGACCGTAGATGCGAAGCAACTTGCTATTGCAACTCCGTTTATTTAATATTTATTTCTAGTTTGGGTTTTGGGCAAAAGAAGGTAATGGCATATAGGAAATTATTTTACATTTACTTAAGTGAGACAAAGTAACCTGGATAAAAAGAATCGACTATGGAATATCGAATATGAATATGTAAAGTTTTACATTTTTAAACTAGGCCTACAGCTTAGTCTAACTAGCCAAAAAATTTGGAAGGTAAAAAATTTACAGCCAAAATTCAAAACAAAGTAATTTGTTTACTTGCAGGAGCGGCTTCGCGAGATCATGCTTCTCTCTATGCACAGCTTTATATTTTGTCCTTGGGTAAACTAGTTTTACTTGTCTTAGCAAGTTTTATGCATAAATACCATCTTAAAAAATTACCGAAAATGTTTGACAATACATTTACTTTGGTATCATCAATTTACTCCCGATCAACTAGAACAGTGGTTCTCAAACTTGTCGGAAGTATTGAACCCAACAGGTGTCATGCAAGCATACATCGAACCCTTAATTATAACCAAGAGCGGATCCAGAAAATTTTAGAGGGGGATGCAGTTTTGAATTAGGCTGAATGTTAAATGAGTGCAAAGACGTTAGACGTCTAAACCGGAAAAAAGCATAAGCTCTTTGAAAATGTTTCACGTCAGGGGCGTATTCAGAATATTCTTAAGGCGGTGGAGGGTGGCATAAAATTTTTACATTTTTTAAGCGTATTTTTTTCCGGAAAGTTAATTTGAAGCAAATTGAGGAACAAAAATATGGCTCTAGGAGGGTCCGGGGGTATGCTTCCCGGAAAGTTTTCAAAAATTTAGACACTGTAATGGCCATTTTAGAGCTTTTTGAACAATTTTTATGGCAAATTCTGTTTAATTTTTTTGCCTCTAACTCTAAGTCCTTCACCAAATATGATACATTTTGTTCGCACATTTTCGATTTATGCGTGCTTAAGGCTTAAAGATGATTGTTATCAAATAGGTTTGAAACTATGGAAAAATTGTATTCATCAAAAACAGCGTTGAAAGAGTATGGTGGGGGGATGCATCATTCCACGCAGAGATAGTCATATACTACAACTGTATGCCTTTTTGCAAAAACTTATTCTGATCTTAGCCGAACCCCTGCTACAGCCTCACCGAACCCCTGGGGTTTGGTCGAACCCAGTTTAAGAACCACTGAACTAGAAACTCTTCCAATATCAACAATACTTTATTCCTCAGTTTGCTATTAATTTACTTCAACGTCATATCAAGTTTCGAGGCTCAAAAATCTGGAACAGCATACCCGATAAACTTAAACAACAAAATCATAAACAGTTTAAAAATAAATACAAAAAGTTATTGCTTACACTTTAAGTTTTTGTCTATTTGGATTAGATTAATAATGTAGTTTTGGTACGGTATTCGGTAACACATTTATTTTTTTTTCTGGCTTTTTCTTTTTTGATAGTATGAAACTTGATCATGTCATATGTACTAGATATTTTCACAGGTGGTCGCTTGACTCGAAGACCTTTAGGTCCCTTCGCGACCTTCCTATGTACATTTGTAAGGTTGTTGTTGAAGTATAAAAACAATTGCAGGTTTAGGCCCTAGTCCAGCAGGCTGCATTCGCTTATCAAGGTTGCTTGGATCGAGTCAAAACACACTATTTTCACAACTGCATTTAATTCTTGTTATTAAATCGCTAAAGCTAACATCTAATTTAGATCGCCAAACACCCGAAGCCGTGAGATTTTGATGTTCTCCGCTCATTTCAACTTCAAAATTTTTGCTACAAGAGCGATTCAGTAGCGGAGCTGAGGTAATAACGTCAACTTGCGTGATTACAAGTGGAGCAAAGTTGACAAGAGTGGAGCAGCGCTAAAGTTCTTGCGTCCTAGCAGTGGAGGCAAGCTGCATGACATTATATAGAATAAACTAAGCCCATCTCAGTGAAGCGGTTTAAAACGGAGTGTGTAAACCCACCTTAAATCTTTACAAACACAAATAGCAATATTATACTTGAACAAAACTTTCATGTTTTGGTTATATTAAAGAAAAATCACATCATATTACAACTTCAATCTGAAATCAAAAAATAACTAAATGCGTGATAAAACAGTAAGTATAGGTAGACCATGATTCGCATAAGTATACAAAATGATGCTACATCATGCATTGAATGAATTACCTATACATAAAAAAAAAACGAAATGACACTGCATCATCCACTAAGGCAAAAAAAGCAATTGAATTCCAAATCATAACAATAAGCCAGCAACTTTCATTTTTTTGAACTTGATCACAAAACTTACAAGCAAGTGGTGCAAAAAGTATAATGAAAGTACGTAAAAATCTTCACAAATAAATTAGGTACATTTCTAATCTTTTGGATTATCAGTTGGTGCTTTTGTAGAACAATTTAATTAATGCACTGATCTATCTACAACGTTTTTAAATTTTATACAATGCTGGATTAATCAACTTGAATCATTACTAAGCCACACAAAAATTATTGCAACTTTGCATCAAAACAGAATTTTTCAATAAACCTGTGTTCGTAAGTGAGTAAGAACTCATTAAATTTGCACAAATTGGTCACAGTTCTTTATGAGATTCTGCTGGCTCTGGTAATAACAAAATTATCTTTCCATTACTTTTATTGCTGGCCATATACTCATGAGCAGCTGCTACTTCTTCAATTGGAAAAATTTTGTCAATAATTGGTTTTAATGCACTTCCATCAGATGTAAAATAGGGTAAAGCATTTTTTGAAAAACCCTCGATTAATTTTGTCTTGTATTCGTCACTTCTAGCTTTCAAAGTGGTTCCCAAAAGTGATGCTCTCTTTCCTAAAATGATTGAAAGCAGTGGTCCATCTACATTGGGCCCACCAAGTAGTCCATACACAACCCATCTTCCTTCAATTGCCAAGCAGTCAGCATTTTGTTTCCAGTATGACCCCCCGACACAATCTAAGATCACATTAACACCCTTGTTGGCTGTCATCTCCTTAACAATAGCAGCAAACTCTTCTTTCTTATAATTAATTCCTTCCAATGAACCAAGACTCTTGGCAAAACTGATTTTTTTATCAGTACCTGCAGTAACTACAGATTGGGATCCAGCAAGTTTGACCAACTGAATTGCAGCTGTGCCAACCCCACTGCCCCCTCCATGAATCAAAACTGTTTCATCTTTTGATAGATTGGCAATAAAATGCAGCAACTGATAAGCTGTTAGCCAGGCTTCAGGTATACCAGCAGCCTCTGTAAAATTTAGATGTGCAGGCATAGGCATAACATGATTTTCATTAACTGCAATATATTCAGCGTATGCACCTCCACTTACCAATGCCATCACTTTGTCACCTACTTTCCATTTGTCACTGTTAGTGGTTTCAACTATCCCAGCAGCCTCCAGTCCAAGTGGGGCTACTTCTTTCATATTGGGATATCTTCCCTCTCTCATAAGCAGGTCAGCTCTATTCAAAGCAGTAGCTTTTATACGCATTAAAATCTGGTTAGGTCCAGGCACTGGCCTAGGTTTTGAACGAGTTAAATACAACTCATTGACTCCACCAAACTTATCTTGGGTCACACTAAGCATAGTTGCACTTCCAAAAGACTGATAAAACTGACAAGCAAAAACAATTTTTACAGAGGTAATAAACAAGTTTTGTTTCGATTTTGTTCTCAGCACGTTCAACATTGCCCAGCACGAAGACAAACTGCAAACTTTTTCAATAAGAATTGGTAGGCACTAGAACAGACGAAGTTTTCTGGTCTGTAGAATAAGATTTGAAACGAAGTACAGTAACCGAAATCACGTTTGATTGACAGGGGTGCAAATCTATGTTGAGCATTGGGAAAATGATTCAGCAAAATTGACCATTTTTGGATATTGGGAAGGAAGGGGGATGATTTAGCAAAATTGCTCCTTTTTCGATATTGGGGAAATGAAATTGGCTCGTATGGGAAATTTTCCAGTTCCATAAAATATATTGGAGGGATGCCGCCAGATTATTGGAGAAGATATATCCCCCCCATTCCCCCTGGATTTGCACCCATGTTGATTGAATTTCCGAAAAACATTGGCAAGTCAACTGAAACTAAGCGTGTAACCCGCATAATCAGTGGCGATTCTAGCACCCAAAAAAAGCGGGGGGGGGGGGCACTTGGGGCCAAGATAGATTGAGGCGGGGCCACTGAAAACTGTGTTTGAGAGGAAAAGAGTACGTTCAAAGAGATTTGCGACCAAACTTAAAAAGTAAGCATATTGCAATATGACACATTTATATACATTTATTATTGACATTCACTACAACATAAGATGACAATATATGGTCAGGGCGTCTGTTTCTGGAGCGGCAAACTAGAGGTGGCTCGGGCTGACTTTTTTGAGGCTCAGACCACCCACGGCTCGGAACCTCTAGCAGAGGTGGGTACCGGTACAATTTTGTTAATCGTTAACTCGTTAATAACGAAGCTAACTTTTTCATTAACTAGTTAATTCGTTAAATTTCTTTTTGAAATTAACGGACTGAATTAACTTCCGTTAAAATTTTGTAAACGCTTATTTTACTTATTGTTGATTATGTTTGACATTGATAAACTAGCAAAATACGACCAAAAAGGTCAAAACCCGAGTGAAAAACAACAAAACATATTGCTTGAGCGCAGAAAAATTGCTTAAATGCTTACGCAAACATTGATATTAAAAAATTTCAAACTTTTTTTAAAAGATTTTGTTCTTTTTCACTAAAATGCAGAGTCAAGGGGAGGGGGCACGGCACAATGCCCCCCCCCCCCTAAATACGCTCCTGCAACCCCACATCAAAAAACATAATACAAAAAAAATTAAAGAAGCAAAAGGTAAATGTACGAACAACTGATGATAAAAAATAGGCTAATGCGAAACTTACGAACCGATAGGTTTAAGCACTCAACCAATCATTCAGCCACATGGCTTTATTATTTAGCATAACTGAGGTTGGGCAATTGATCAGTATATTTCCATACTCTGTCATAGGCTACATGAGCTAGTTAAAACTGGGGGGGGGCAACCTGGGGGCCAGGCAAAAATCTGGATAGGCCATGGCCCCCCCTTAGAATCGCCACTGCCTGTGACTACCAAGTTGATTTATGTGTACGATATAGGCCTGTACATACTATTTGTGAACTCACGGCTCAAAATTATGTACGTAAAACGCGAGTTAGGCTGATTGAAAAGGCGTTAGGTGTCGGGTCGCATGCACTTTCGAGCTCTTTCACATATTTGTTTGATAAATCCCAGCAGGCAGCAGCATATAACGGAGTGGAGCACGTCCTTCAAGAAATGCTTACCGTACGCCATTGCGTACAAACCGAAATAGAAAATTACGACAGCATCTGGAAACATCGCGATTTAATGTCAGGGTTGTTGAACAAGTCTACTGCACATAACGAGCTAAACTAAAAATTACTTTGCATAACTGCATAATAATCAGTAGCCTTGGACAACATTTGCCGTAACCACTCAAAAGGTATAGGCTACCTTTTTTTGTAGGAGTCATTCTTGTCTTGGATTTGACCCTTTACAATCATCCATCACTTACGCATTAGAAGGGCAACATAACTTTGTTTCCATTCAATATATTTCGCGTGAACGTATTCTGTGCAATCACTACCTAACACTGCGCAAGTGCACCTACCTACACACTTCTGACATAAACGCAATCTTGACTTAAAAGCGGTACTTAGTTTTTTAGTTTTCTATATTATTTTCTCCTGATGAATTTCAACAAAATAATTCAATACGTGTATTACAATCATAATAAACACATTATAGTAGCCATGCACTGATCTATAAAGCCGCTGAGAAAATAAAATCATTAAATTGCACAATAAAAAAATTATTTCAAAATGAACTTGAACTCAAAGTGGCACCCTATCATCGAAGTACGAAACTGACCTTGCTATGATTAAAAAGCAACAAAACGCTGCTAAAACAAAAAAACGAGGGCGGCGTTAGGTTTCTACCTCATGCAGAAATTTGTCATTTTTTCAGCATTAAGCAATATAAGCATGTTCAAAAATACAACCCTAATCTAAAATCAACTCGTTTGCTGCAAAAACCTGCTTAAATTCACATAACTGCAGTCTTAGCTGAATAACACTAAAATGGTTTCACTTTTTTCAATGATCAAGATTTTCACAGACAAAAATTCACCCAGGCAGAATCAACGAACTAATTCAACCAAATAAATTGGGCATCACATAGATCACTGCGGGTTCACGACGAACTAACAGCCGATGACGATGCTGTCATCAACGAGTCACGGCTTTGCGACGAGAATTTTTTTGGTTCTTCACTTAACAAGCCGTTACTGCCGTACTGGTTGTGGAAAATGGCCGCCACATTTTCAGGAGAAAAAGGATGGCTTTCTGGAACAGGATCGGAAGGAGTTTCAGGGACTGGAGAAGAGGGATAACCAACTCCGGTCATAGAAAATTCGGATGTGTCCATTCGTAATATATAGGGAATAATTGAATCGATCTGGACGTTGCCGATCAATCCAGCAAAGAAGAGTTCCTCAGTGGCGGGAGCACTGAGACTTCGAAGAGATGGAAGAAATAGAAGAAGAGAACTTAATCTACAATGAAAACAAATTATGAAACGACCCCTAGTACTTGCAATCATAGGTAAAATCAAATCTTCAATCATAATTACTATCCAATCAAAAAAAATTAAACTAAGTATTACGCCGTAGCGTGTGACGAATGGTGGGGTCCAGCTTCACGTCATGGCGCCTGGACCATGGGCAACACAAAAATGTCGCAGCGGTGGCGAGCAGCAGGCGACGGCGCCCAATTAGACCGCCAGGGAATCAAACCCCAACACCTCCCGAGCAGATAGCGATGTCTTAACCATTACGTCAACAAACTGCATTGTTTTCTCAAAATTTGCTCGAAATTAATTATTTTAGAAGATCACATTTACAGGGTGGTCGTCAGGTGACAGTCGATTCATACTCTAGCATTTACGGTTTACTTGGGCATGAAAAAAAAAAAAAAAAAAACTTAAGCTGACCTCAAAACACAAAAAAGCGCTTCCAAGAGTTGATAAATACAAGGAGTTAAATACTGCCGCTCTTGACTAATCAGTAAATACTGAAACAGTTAGAAGCACCCAGAAGATTTAGAGCTTCGTGCATTACCCAGCTCTCAACAGCATTACTGCAGCGCTAATGAGAAATAACGTTGAAACTTCATCTTTAGCTGCCCACCACCGGCCTTTCCAAATTAAACCACAAATAATGCTTAAACTTGCGGCAGTGCTAATGTTTCTTTTGATTCAAACAGCGTAACAAGCTAACTTTGCAGTCATCTACACTGCTCAAACATGTGACATGAATGTCGCAAAAAAAACAGCCAAAAAACTGCTTTGTTTAACATCGGTTGGGAAATGGTAATGCCTAGAGACCGTCTCAGAACTCGATGGCAAGATTACGTTGAACATCTTAGTTGGTCTCGTGTAGGAATTCTACTAGATAATCTACCCTTTGTCGCAGATGATCGAGATGCTTGGAAGATTCCAACTCGAGCAGCTGTCACCGCGTCCCTCCAAGGATAAGCGCGTCTGACAAATAAGTGCTATTTATTTAATATTTATGCTAACCGATCAGGATCTTCTGGATGAGCCTGGTTCTCATATTCTCGCAATTCAGTCAAAGCTTTCGATTGGAAGCGCTGAATTTGAGTGCGGTGGTTCGGCTTAACGTTGTCTGAAATGTAAAAGGTACAGTCACAAGCTTTTCCTTTGACTTAAGTAAAGTTTTAAAAAACTACTTACCAGGGCTAAAAAGTGCAATGGCCTTGAGGTAAGCAAACTCTTGCCGGCTGAGATCAAACTTGATTAATCTTGACACAAAATCCTGCAACTTGGTTACATAGGCAACAATTTCAGTGGTTTTGATAGAAGTCGAACTCCCTGGAAAAAAGGATATTCTTACAATAAGAGAAGCGAAAGAAAGTGAACGCGAACTTCCTGAAAAAAGATGAAAGTTCTGAAAATGAAAGAGGCAAAAAAAGGTAAAACTGAACTACCTGACGAAAAAAGGAAATTCTGAAAATGAGAGAAGCGACAAAAGTTAGCAAACAAAACTTACCATGATTCAAAGTTGATTTTAGATGCTCCACAATTGAGGCGATCATTGCTTCCAACTTCATCGTTCGAGCACACTGAGCAAGTCCAAGCGCAAATAATTCATGCCAGCATTCACGAAGTAGCAACGTGTGGCAGTCTCCACTGTGGAAAAAAGCAACGGTTAAAATGCGGCAAAAGCTAACAGCATCTTCAATTCTTCAATCCTGATCGGCTTTAGCAAAGACATGAAATTATGAGAAAGGAACTCTTTTGTGAGCATATGAACTTGCGTGCGACATAGCATAACGGTACAAGACGCGGATTCTTTCGTGTGGCGGGTTCCATTTATGGCTGGAGCCGATCGCATTCGCGCTTGGGGTAGCTTCTAGCTCACAGAGTAAAGCTAGGCTCTTCTTAAATATGCCGTTGAATTTATTGTTTAGTGAAAATTAAGTCTCGTTATTCATTATTTTAGTGCGAGACATAAACAATCACATCGTTTGAAATTCATATAATACAATTAAAGTTTCATCTACTCTTTGTCGCAGGATTGAGATGTTTGGAGGCACCAACTCGAGCAGCTGCCTCCGAGACCCTCCCCTAAGATAAGGGGGTCTAAAAAAGTTGGTTAATAAAAGATTTATGTTACCTGAGCAATTGGAACGCAAATACCGATCTTGCCCATTGAGCTGAAAGGAAGAGAAGACGGGAAGCTGATTCGGAAATGAAATTGATGTTGAAATTTTCGTGAGGAGGAGAAGGCAAGTTTAAATTGAAGGAAAAATTGGCATCCGTCATCAGAGGACCCTAGAATTGAAAATCGTAATAACATACAATACACTACAGATTTTTGCCTTTGCGCAAGATTGTTTTGGTCAAAGTGAGCCGCAGGCTAGATGTTACGCAGAACCGTGACTGTAAATCAAGGTTCGATTCCCGGGCCATGTTCATCATGGAGTACAGTTTAAGTTACACGAACATAAATCTTAATAAATGGCAAACTAAAGACACAAAATACAAGCAGAAATTTAGTAAACAGCGATATTGCGTAACCGGCCGTTTGGCGTAGTAGTTAAGACATCGTTATCGGCGCGGAAGGTCTGGGGCTCAATTCCCGGGCCGGTCAAATCAGAAACTGTCACCAACGGCTCGCCACCGCTGCGACGTTTCTGTGTTGCTCACGCGCTATGAGGCAGAGATGGGTCCCGCAACTCGTTAGACGCTTGGGCGTAATACTGCCAGTAACGAAGAGTGATTTTTTGTACATTGTTTCTAGATCACTTACTTCGAAATCCAGCACAGGAGTTTGTGCTTGTGATGTCGATTCTGTTGAAGATATTTTTGAACAAGCCTTTAACACTTTGTCCAAACAATCCAGTGTGCTGGAATGTAAAACAACCATTTCACAAAAATACAGGGCTAAGCTTTATTTGAACCTAAAATAAGATACCAAAAAGAGTCAACTCTAAAGACTAAACAAACAAGATTCCATTAAAAAATATATAAAACCAAATAAAAAAGACTCCAGCAAAAGTCCATGAAGTGTCTGCCTGTAAAAACCGACTTTGAGACCATTGTACGATCAATTTAAGTCAACTGGACCAAGACAGTAACAGGCAATCCTACCAAGAAACTGCTTTCTCAAAACATCAAAAATAAATCAAATCCTCATCATATACGCGGTACTACGCCGAAACGTGTAACGAATGGTGGGCCCATTTCCGCGACATAGCGCCTGGACAATAGCAACGCTGCTCTGAAGAAACGTCGCTGCGGTTGCGGGCGACATTACGTCCGACTTCTCCGGGCAGGGAATTGAACCCGGTCAATTTTAAAACTGACTTACTGCAGTAGATCAGCAGGATTGCGACAGTGTTCACTTATTTCTCCTTCACCACCTTCTCTATTTGGTAATTCTTCTTTCTGTCTCAGATTAGCAATCGTTGATACAACGTTGGCTAATGTGCTGAGATTCTCCTGCAAAACGACCAAAACATAAAGCAAAGACCATTAGAGCTAAATACTGACATGTAAGCTTATTCACTGCATGACCAGTTGCTACCCCAGTCAGAGCTTCTGCTAGAATCTAAACCAAACACAACATTGTAATTTTATCATGCAATGCCTGCAAGTGACTGAAATCAGGACCTTTCGAACATGCTAATCATTTGTACTGTGAAGATCTACTGTAAAAGGAATTTCAGATTTTTTTAACCATAATATTTCAGTGGCGATTCAATATTTTAAAAGTCCAAGAAGTTGCTTTATTATTCACTGCTGAAGAGATCGGATCGACCCAACAACCATGCACGTGGATCTTACTTATTCGGTCCAGTTTAAGAGGTCTAAAAACACATGGGGTTTCTGTATGAAGCGGAAATCACGGGTTTTCTGCATCAAGAAAGTATGATGCAGAAAACCCGTGGATCTGTGGAACCACTTGATCTATAAATGTGGACAGAGTAATTGTAATTATTAATACATGGGTGATAGTTCTTCAGGGGTCGAATATAAAGGAGTATCGTCGGATTTTCGCAGCAGAAATAATGCCGTATCAAGTCGTCCATGTTTCAAAGTTTATCTCGCAACTCATTACCAAATGATTTCGTCTTACGTTTACCTGAATTACCTGATTTTTGGGAAGACTTGATCCACCCGCTACAGACCTGCAAAATCACATAAGATAATAAATAAAAACCAAATACAATCTTGAGTTTTTTAGTATATCCACCACTTATGCCTTTGGTTCTCAAGGTTTACATCTTCGGTTGACCCACAACTGCAGCAGAGATGGCTCGGCAGCGAAAGCCGCTTTTTGATTCTCAGGCACATTTGGCACGCAAAGACTATCAAGCACTTCAATTGCGAGATTCGATAATTACATCA
Organism: Trididemnum miniatum; assembly: GCA_964006365.1. NCBI lineage: Eukaryota > Metazoa > Chordata > Ascidiacea > Aplousobranchia > Didemnidae > Trididemnum > Trididemnum miniatum. The sequence goes on along the minus strand of OZ023237.1, from coordinate 24,139,679 downwards.
CTTTAGTAAAGTTTTTTTGGGTATATTTACTTTTTGCGCTATATAAACAAAAACAAAGCATGTTAAATTTTTTATGCTTCCATTAATTCATTCTTGTTATCACCTGATAAAGAACTTCTAGTACTGATTTGAGCTTCAATTTAACCGACTTGATCTTAGGCTCACCAAAACCTGATTACGAATTAGACATGAACCCAAGCCCGCACCGACTAGTGACGTGTTACCAGCTCAATGGTTGCGACGAGTCTTTACCCGAGACACACGACCTTAACCACTCGGCCATCGCAATCTGATGACGTAGAAGCCGAATTACTCGAATATACGTCAAGAGTAATTCATCGTCTCACTGCAAGCAGCCAGCCATTCAGCTACTTTGGACTCACCTGATAAAGGTGGTTAGTTGGTTCTGTCGGTGTGAATTAACCGGGTGAAAATTATCTGAAGCATTTCCCAACCCAGCAACGTTGTTGTCATTCTTGTGCATTGGCGATCGTTCACATTGGACAGCTGCGAAATAACCACAAATATACATAGAAAATCACATCTTTATTTAAGACGAGCGACGGGATCCATCTTCGCGGCGTAGCGCCCGCGCTACATAGCTTCGAAGAAACCTCGTAGCGGTGGCAAGCCGTTGACAACTGTGTTGATTTGACCAACATCAGCAACCCGAAAATCGGCCTGCGATTAACCTAGAGAAGAGTTTCGAAGGAGACTTTCGCAAAAACTCAAAAATCAATTTCGTTAACCAATTCGCTAGTCGCATGTTTGTCGCTTTTAATTCAAACTTTCAAAAATACAGAACTACCGAATATGACGAGATTACGTTGAAGATCTCAGTTGGTCTCGCTTTGGCATATCACCAGAGCATCTACCCTTCGTCGCTCCAATTGTCCCGCGATCCCCAATGATAAGCGGGTCTAGGAAAGCAAGTACAGAGCAAAATCATTCTGCATGCAGTAGGAGAAAAATGTGCATAGCGCAATTATCAATTTCGAGGATGCATTTCGAATCGTTTAACACCAATCACAAAACATTCACTTACAATCTGCTTTCATCCCCATGAGGATGCATTTTTGCAGACGACAGAACTGACATCTGTTCCTGTGTGGTTTGTTTACGTTACAGTTTCTACTTCCTCTGCAAGCATACACTAATTTTTTCCGGATACTTCGCTTGAAAAATCCCTTGCAACCTTCACAGCTCTTCGCACCGTAATGTCTCCCTGAAACATTGAAAAATAGCGTAACAACCAACGTCCCAATAAGTTTCTACGGTTAGCTAACAATATCAAACCGCCTGAGAATGATCAAAAATCAAATCACTGGCGGTTTTACGCCGAAGCGTGTAACGACATCTCCGCAGCTTAGCGCCTAGGCAACACGGCTCCGATGAAACGTCGCAGCGGTGGCGACATTGTGCCGATTTGACCGGCCCAGGAATCGAACCCCAGACCTCCCGCACCAATAGCGTGTGCGCTTAACAACTGAGCTAACGGCCAGTTCTGCTTGAGAATGATTAGCATAGTAAATCAAGAAACAGCAACTGTATAAAATAAAATCAAATCTTCATTATAATCGTGGTGTTACGCACAAGCGTGGCGGGGTCCATCGGCGGCTTAGAGCCTAGTCAACACAGCTCCGAAGATACCTCATAACGGTGGCGAGCCGTTGGCGAAACTGTGACCGATTTGACCGGCTTGGGAATTGAACCCCACACCTTCCGCACCGATATCTTTAACCACTACGCCAACCTGCCGGTTGCACACTTGCAACTCAGTATCGAAAACAATTAACCGTCTACCGTCACGGTACTAATTACCGTTGATTCAACATTTGATAATCGTATTCTATGAGAAATAGTAGCTTACATTGCTGAAATTTTAACTACTGGTCTAACTGCGAAAAGCACCTATGCATTTGGTTTAAGATGTAAGACAAGAGGATTAAATTAAAGACCAGCGATTTTGATCTCTATTTTCGTCAGGAAAGAGCCCTATACAAATTGTGTATAAATTACTTTTATTACTTTCGCTGGAAGTTTACCTGAAGCCCGATCACCACACACGACACACAGTTCATGGACATCAGTGTTTGAGTCCTCGGGATGTCGGAGTACATTATTATTGTAGGCGTCAAGAGCAAAATGATGAGGTTGTCCAGGGAGCGAGATGAGATTTCCGGTACGAGCACTTACTATGAAAGAGGACGCAGAGGGAGTACTGGCTGGAGCAAGCTGAAAACAAAAGGTGTGTTGTGAGAAAAAAAAACCTTTTGCGTGTTTAATCGCCCGATAAGCGCAGTAATCAAAGACATCGCTTTTGGTGCTAGAGGTCTGGGGTTTAATTCCTGACTCGGTCAAATCGAACACTGCGCCCAACGACTCGCTACCGCTGTGATGTTTCTTCGGAACAATGTTGCCTACGCGCTAAGCCGCGGAGATGGGCTCCCGCCATTCGTTGCGCGCTTAGGCGTAATGCAGCGAGTATATAATAGACATTTGATTTTTTTTATTTGAAGTATTTGTTTTCGGACAATGTGCAAAACTTTTCCCAAGGATTATTTCGCCTGTCGCAACGCCTCTAACAGGCGAAGAATTGATCAATGCCCGTTAGACTCTGCAACTACAATCAATGCATAAAATAATCCAAATAAATCACAAAAATTAATCTTCAGTATGCTCGCGGCATTATGCCGAGGCGTGTAACGAGTGGCGGGGTCCGTCTACGCGGCTTAGCGTCTGGGCTACACAGCTCCGAAAAAACGTCACAGCGGTGGCGAGTCGTTGGCGACATTGTGCCGATTTGACCAGCCCGGGAATCAAACCCCAGACCTTCCGCTCCGATAGCGTAAGCGCTTGACAACTGAGCTAACGGCCAGTTCTAATCCAAATAAGACTCCTATAAATACAAAAAGTGCCCGAAAACATTTTAAGGTTGTGACCCCATTCCAGAGACTCTCAACACCAGTGACCTCGTGCTAAGCAAAAAAATATTCGATTTCATTCATAGCAGCTACAGCCGTCTGCCGGCCAGTGGTTAATTAGCATTAATAAATCTTTCGCTAGCAGCTACCTAGGGAGGCCGATGGCACCAGGTTGAGAATCCGTGAGTTAAAACGTTAAGGTATTTATTGGACTTTTGTTTCATATTTCGCTCCATTGCACTTTACAAGAATTTTGAAAGAGGCAACACTCAGCTATAAATGAACAGCAAGTTCACACATCTTACCTGCAATAATCCTTTGTTTTGTAAATGCAGCAAACGCTCAGGAGTAATTTGATCAAAAGTCAACAAGTGCGTTGGGTCAGCGATAAGCTGGCCTGTTGCTAAGCTTAGTGACCTGTGCCCTTGCGGAAATCCCGATGGCATAGTGATGTCATTTCCGGTTTGCTCCTGTGGCAAGCTTGGTGACGCAACAATGGCAGACGCTGAGAAAATAGCAATGAACTTTTTCGTGAACTGGATAAGCCAATGTCACAGCAAGGTTATACGCAAACAAGCAAAAGGTCAGCTATTCTTGCTACTCTACACCATTGCGAACTTGAACGAATTCAAAAAGCCAAAACATCAAACTATTTATAAAGAATCAAGTACAATTTCTTGTTCGACGAATTTACGCGCAGTGTTTACGAGGCAACACAACACACACGTAAGAATTTAAAAAATAAATTTGACCCTAACATACTCGTTTGGAGATGAAAGTACTCGAAGATTTCTTTTTCACATTTACCATGTCCACATGTCCAATTTCAGTGGGCGTTAAGACCGCGATTTTTGGTTCTGGTTACTGCATCATAATTAAAATTTTTGAAACCAAAGAAGTGATTATGACATCAAAAAATTGATGATGATGCAGAAACTAAAACCAAGAACCAGGGTAAATATGATGCAGAAACTAGAACCACTGGACATGTGTCGACAGGATAATTATGGGTTATGTTTGCACTTTGCATAATTCAACGCATTTATCGAAACAAGCTATATACATAAATTCCAAGAAGACAACACATTTTCTCAACCGTAGAGCGGGACAGCGCTGAGTCGGGCTATTAGCCCTGATCAGCCGCATTCAGGTAAAGTACATTCGCCGTTCAGAATGAACACAGAATGAGTACATTCGCCGTTCAGAATTGCTAGAATCAATCATCCCTCCCGATGAATAGCCTCCACCAAAAAGAATTTAACCTTTGTGGTACGTAGACAGCAACGTCGCACTCCGGTTAAATCCTTTTGCGTGGCCAGAGTGAAGATCAACAACTATAACGTAACGTCCTTCCTGGCCTACTGAAAGGGAGTCATAACGATTTTTGACTCCCTTTCAGTAGGCCAGGAAGGACATTACTTAATAGTTACTGACCTTTACCCAAATCATATTTCATGTTAAACGACAAAAGATATATCTGGAAGTATGTGTTATGGCCAAACTAGAGTTTGCACCCAGTATTTTAGTTGCAAGCGGGTGTTCTACTGATCAATCCATCACCAATGACACAGTTATCCAACATAACACAAGTTTATACTCATTTTAGTGCCTGTGGTTGATGGACTGTGTTACCAAGGCTGAAGTCCTGCCAGCTCAATTTCAAAGCAAAAACGAAAACAAAATATCAAATCTTTATTAGACTCGCGGTATGAGCCCAAGCGTGTAACGAGTGGCGGGATGCATCTCCGTGGCTTAGCGCATGAACAACACAGCTCCGAAGAAACATCGCAGCGGCGGCAAGCTCTGGGCAACATTTAGTCCGATTTGACCGGCCCGGAATCGAGATGAAGACCTCAAGCGCAGGTAGCAATGTCTCTGAACTACTATGTCAACAGACCGGCACGAAAAAACTTGCGTTATCCAATTTTTAAAGCTGTTTTGAGTTTAAGTTCATTAACGTATGGAGAGAAAAGTCATTGATGCGCTGCGAAATAACTAGCTACAACATGGTACTGACTTGAAAATTCTAAGAGAACCTTTTCAAAAGTTGAATCGCTAATATTTCGGTTCAAAAAAGTTGAAACTTAGTTCGTTTTTGAGTTTTTTAGAGAATTCTACCGGTCCCTCCTAAAAAGTGAAATATCAAAAACAGGGCAGAAAAACTTTGATTGATAATTTTCACATTAAATCAGAGTTGAGGAGAGCTCACTTTTTTAGCATAAAAAAAATAACAACCTTATTTCACATTTTCGTGAAAGTTTTATTCATGCGATGACGTCATCACGAAAAGCATGGATAGCAGTGTTTCACTCTATACGTTGACCTTAGATGAACAGTTGCATAGGTATGCCGGCGGTAGCGTAAAACCCGAATGAACCACCTGCATGTGGTGGCATCATTGGAAACCACCTAAATGAACTAGTATTTGATTTTCGCAAAACGTTAATGTCAAACTTCTACGATTTTTAGGCCAGGTGTCTCAAAGCGTAAACAACAAACTTTTACCCAGACGTCTTACTAGCAAATTTTTTAAGTATCAAAATCGCTCTTCTATCACAAAAATTCACAAAATTTTTCATAGTATTGCAGCAAAAGCGTGTACTTCATCAGCATTGGGACCGAACCATCTATAAAACTTCGGAGTCAAAGATAAGAAAAATTCAAACATAATATTTAACTAAAAAGTTTATATTGAGACAGTTCAAAAATATTATAATAAAAATAGGGAATACAAAAATTCAAGAACTTACCATTCGAAACAACAGCGCTAGCATGCACAGCGCCCTCTTCCGACCCACTACCCTCCGAATCAGCGTGGATTAAAAACATCTTGCTATCACAATCAATATCATTCTGTAACATAAACAAATAAAACAACGTCTAATAATTTCACGTCATAGACACTTTCCCAGCCGCAAAAAGTTGCATCAAACTCGACGAGTCAAGACTGCCCCACACTGTCCCTCTGAGGTGCAAAATCAAAAAATGAGAAATTTTAGGCAAAATTTTCTAATCGTTTGCTTGCAGACTGGAATAGTGATTTTTGGCCGAATGGGAATTAAAGTGTTCAATATTTTGGAGCAAAACAAAAGCCTCATACTCTGAAAACCCAAGAGTCAAAAATAGGATCAAACTTTCTTTAACCCCCCTAAATCTTCGGGCAAATTTTTTATTGAAAAATATAATTATGGAAAATTCGCACTTGCTAAAAACTCGAAGCGAAGAAAGCTGCCCCAGCTAATTTCAAAAAATTGCGATATTTCATTCAAAGATTCCACGTTATTTATAATATACGTACTGGTTCAAAGTTATTTTCATGGCTACTCTTCCTTTCCATACCAGAATCTCGGATCGATTCGCACATTGGTGGTCCACCTGTGTAATCCTAAGACAAATCTTTCAGGTTAAGACTTTTTCATAGAATATTCTGAAGCCAAATTGTGCTGCATAATATCAGTAACTTTGAAACAGCACGTTTAATATTCAGCGGGTCGCCGCTATACACGTACATCATTTATTAAGTTATTAATAAACAAATGAATTTGGTCCCGCAGCATGTCAAAAATCAAATCTTCATTATACTCGTCGTATTACGCTGAAGCGTGTAACGAGTTGCGGGGCCCATCTCCGCGGCTTAGGGCCTGGGCAACGCAGCTCCGAAGAAACGTCGCAACAGAGGCGAGTCGTTGGCGACACTGTGCCGATTTGACCGGCCCGCGAATCGAACCCCAGACCTCCCGCACCGATAGCGTGCGCTTAGCGACTGAGCTAACGGCCGGTATCATATTGCTGCAAGAATTGAGACTTCATAAGGCGTAGTGGTTAAAGACATCGCTATTGGTGCGGAAGATCCAGGGATCGATTCCCGCGCCGGTGAAGTCGGACGAAGTGTCGCTATGGCTCGTTACCACCACCACGGTTTCTTCAAAGCTGTGTTGCTCAGACGCTAAGCAGCGGAGACGAGCCCCGCCACCGGTTTTTCGCTTCGGCGTAATACCACTAGTAGAATGACAGACAAACAGACACACTTTGTTTTAGTCGTAAAACAATACAGTAACAAAAAGTACAGTACGGTAAAACAATACAGTACCAAGAAGATTTAACTTTTATTAAATTAAATTATATCGCAAGGCTTAGTAACGTGTTTTGTAATTTCAAGTTTCAAATTGTTGTCACTAATTGAGGTTTAAGGTTCAAAAAAATATAATAGTAACAATATCCATATTTTTCAGCATTTTACTTAGGATTGTTTTGGTCAATATTCTGGTAATACTAGGAGTTAAAAAATGGCGTAGCATACGTTGACGTCATCCATTCATCATAACGACCAGATACAGTCGTCTGTTTGCAACAGACCAGTGCATGACTTTTGACATTTCCTAACTCTGAGAAAATGGAACGTAGGAAGCGGTAAAATTAACCACTGACAGAAATGAACGGCTGTAAACTTGATCCACTAGTAGCTTAAGTCGCTTGCCAATAAGGTAACCTAATTCCTCTTTATTGTCAGTTTTAGCATTAATAACACTTCCACTATGATTGATTAAACGGAAATGGTTTAAGGGTCAGCAGCACATTACTAGGACATATTAATTCTCTCAAAAAAAAATCAAATCTTTATTTTACTAGCGGTATTATGCCATAGCGTGTAACGAGGACATCTCCGCTTAGCACCTGGGCAACATAGAAACGTAGCAGCAGAGGCGAGCCGTTGGCGGCAGTGTCCGACTGACCGGCCAAAGAATCGAAGCAGAGACCTCCGCGCGATAGCAATGTCCTTAATCACCACGCCAAACGGCCGGTTATATAGAAACGACGTAAGCACACTAAATAACAATAATCTAAAGCACTGACAGTGACAGACAGCTTTTGATCACCGCTAATTTTCAAAATTAATAAATCACCTTAAGTTCTGCAAGATGAATTTTGCACATTTTAATCTCGCTATTTTGAAAAAAAATCAGTTTATTACGCTCTTAATGCAGACGCTACAAAACATATTTATGAAACGTAACAAAAACAACAGATAAAATTTTTTTTTTATTACCGTATATTCAGCTTTTACTGAAACTTTCGTAAACTTCAAGAACCGAGAAATTACGTATTCCCTGTAGCTATTCAAATCCTTAATCTTGCCTTACTCAACAAAAACTGTAATTATACTCTTAACTAGAATGCAAGTTTAATAGCCTATAGACGTCACTGCAATATTATCACACTAAGATGTTCTGCAGTTGATTGAAAAGAAAGTCGCAAAAGCAGGTTCAAAGGTCGTTAGAAGAACAATGATGTCATAAAAGCATTATGACGAATACATACGTATAATAAAAATTAAGCTTCATAAGTTAGAGTAACAGCCATGCTTAGATAGATAAGATTATCGACTTTAACGGGGTATAACAAAAGCGTAGGATTTAGTAATTACTGGCATAAGTCTTCGTTGAATAATTAAAATAACTAGCACCAAAAACAAGAATAAGCGAGCATCAGGTGACAGACAAAGAAATGACATAGGAACTTGTGGACCAACTGCACGCATGGCCTAGCGATACCTCGCGCAGGTTACAAATCCTACGTGAAGGGTTCGATTCACGGCTGGAGCCGATTGCATTTGACAATGGGTGGCTGCTGACTCGGAGAGCGCAAGCTCACTTCTCAGTCTCCCTATATCACTGACGCTACAATTTGAAAATCACCTTATTTATTTATAACGCTGCAAGCCACGTTCACCAACAGAATACAGCGTAGCCAGTTGACAAAAAAATGAAAACGTCAAAGCTTTCACTAAGTAGACAAAAAAAACAATGAACAATTTGATAGCCGTAACATATTCTGTTAATACGTAATTAAACCCACCTCTGCATCAATGCAGTGTTGAGGGTCTGGGTCATTAGTCACGTGACTGTCGACTTCATTCAAATCAGGAGCAAGCAAGCCAGCCATTCTAAAATCAAATCAAATCTTTATTATACTCCAGTATATGCTGAAGCGTGTATCCAGTGGCAAAGCCCAAATACCAGGCTTAGAGGTTGGGCAACACAGCTGCTAAGAAACGTCGCAGCGTTGGCAAAACTGTGTCCAATTTGGCCGGCTCGGGAGTCACACCAAAGACCTCCGGTGCAGATACCGATAAAACAAAATTATTCAACATGATCGCTGCTGATAGGTGCTATCACTTTACCCATGCCCTGAAAATGTAGAGGTGTTTTGAAACTGTGAGGAATATCACCGGTAGGTTGAACAGAAGATGATCAGTCTACCTATAGCCTAAATTCCATAACACATCGACTGAAAAATCATTTTTTGTCGATACGTAAAAGTAGCATTGGCAAGACAAATCAACACCTATTTGGCGTTGTTCTAAAATATTTCGCATTTCCTATAAACGCTCGATGTGAGTGTTCGTATGAATAATTTAGAAGCACATCTGTGATTGTGCGACATTGTCAACTCGCATTTCACCGCACGCTTAAAAGAAGAAAAATCGTATGCGTACGTGTGCACTGTGTCTTATGATAATATTGTGAGTTAATTGTACATGTTTTCACTTGTTGTTATAAATATTGTTGATAAAAAAAAAAAATAATATAAAAAAAATCGCTGCTGCAAATTTGATTTCACGGAAAATCAACGGTCTTACAGCAAAAACTTGAATACTGGTTTGGCAATTCGTGTTTCCTACAATCCGTGATCTAAGAGTGAAATAAATGTTTAAAAAACAGTTTTAACTGCAAATGCGTACAGTTCAGCACTCTTGCGTATTTTTGCTATTTCACTAAATGTGTCGAATGTCGATTTATCAACAGCTTATATACCATGGTTCCACTTGAACCGAAAGACATTTTTATTGGTGCCACAAATCCTCACTAACCAGGAAAGTACTTCAGTATTCAGTAACCACTATTCAATATACTGTACCTAATATGTGTTGTGTAAGTAGAAACGCCATAACTGCACCATAAAGCGAAAGTTATTGAACAGTATTATGAATTAAATTTTTTTTAATAATTACATTAAATGCGAAACTAAACCAGTTCATTAACGAGCCCGACAAGCAAAGCTTTCAAAAACCTGTTGCAGATTGAACATATATGGAATTTTGGTGATAACCTACGCGGTTTTCGTTAATAATTTAAAATAAATTCGAATAAGCGAGCAACTGGAGGTCATCAGGTCAGGAAAAGGTCAATTACTTTGACCTCTGAGACAGATCCCTGTCGATTTAAACAGCTCATGTCAAAATTCGTCAAAACAAGTGACAAATACCTATACAGCAAGCCTTAAATACATTTTGTAAAACTTTCAAAATCAAAACTTGTCTGCTAGAATCTAAAACCTAATTACATCGAAAAATATACTGAAACACATTGTATTCGAAACGCTTAAAAAGGCTCAACATATAGTTTCATTACGAAGTTTCCACCACGGAATCGCAAGCCCATCACACCACTACTAAAATCTTAAATTGTTTTCCCAACATAGGTCATGCAGTGAACAATAAACCTTCTACCTTGATCTAAGTATAGAGCTTTGAGCCGTCCAGTTGTGCTTAGGTTTAAATGGAACAATAGGCATTCTAACGCACACAAACCAACTTACACTACTATGCAAGCTACTAGTAGCAAGTCAAAAACCTTTAAAAGCAAAATGACACAAGTTTACATTTACATAAATTTACCTCCGAAAAAATTTAAACTTCTTTGACTGAGCAATACAAGACTGCACAATCGGCAAGCAGCTGACTAGGTCCGGTTGAGAAAAGATGGTGAAACGTATGAGCAGTTTTCGAAAACAAAATCAAATGTACTCGCGATATTACGCCAGAGCGTGGAACGAGTGGCGGGGCCCATCTGCGCAGCTGAGCGCTTGGACAGCAGAACTTCTAAGAAACGCCGCAGCGGTGGCGAGCCTTCGGTGACACTGCGTCCGATATCACCGGTCCGGGAATCGAACCCTTGACCTTCCACACCGATATCAATGCGCTTAACAACTGGGCTAACCGACAAGTAGATCCCCATACCGACGAAGCTGAACTTTTCTATCTACGCGACCTTTAGCAAACTGACTTTGTATCTCTTGGATAAGATATTCTCAACCTTCTGCATATATATGCAACTTCAAAGCTTGTTTGGGAAGGTCGAAACATTAGGACAACACAGAAAGGTCACGCACAACTACAAAATTCCAACCTAACTAATAATAACTTCAATCACTAAAGTTTGTCTGATATAAGCGCATGGGAAGGTAATTTTGTACATTGTTGATTTTCGGGTTTTTAACCTCAGCGTGAACATTAGTAAGTGGTGATTTCCAGAATGGCATTGGCCTAGTCAATCATGATGATTTGAACTCTGCCAGGTAGACATAGTTAACCTTAGTAATTATTTATAATCCTGGTTTTATAACTGATCCATATTTCATGAAGTGGGCAAAAAATAAATACAAAAAAAATGATTTTTTTTTCAACTAGAGGTCCACTTTATTCTCAAACTGCATAAATTTTGGCTTTTTGTAACTTCAACAGCCAAATTTATAGTCGCACTGAAAGTTCTAGCTATAAGCAAATTATGCTTCATGATATGAGACACTGAAATGTCTGCGCAGTGTTCGCAATGCACGAAAACTACGTATCTCACCTAGTTAAAACCTCGTTGACTCTCTAAGATCTGTCAGAATGGCGAAACAGGTTCAGCCTGACAGCTAATATAACTCCCAAAGTTATAATAATAAGTAAAGACTGCCAGGAAGCAAATGCTATTCCTAAAAGAAAAAAAATTACAAGGCACGTATAAACGAGGTCATATTAAGTAGCACGTAGGTTAAACTGTTGACCTTTGCGCAAACGCATATAGCTGGTACAAACGCGGGCACGCAACCTTTAGTGAAAAGCAAATTAATTTGGAAAAAATGCTTCTAACGTTGAAAAAGTAAAAGCATCTGTTTTCAGATACGCTCACTGGGGCAAAAGCGTTCGTTATCACTACAAACAAGAACGAGTAAAACACGAACGGGTCAAATTTTGTTTATGAGATCTATATTCGACCTTTGCTATGCAAATATTTTTCCAAGACAATTTTTGCAAAGTCGTCAAAAAATCTGAAACACCATCATCAAAATAAAGCAGCACTGCGTAACATTTACATCATTGAGATACCAAAAACCGCAGACAGTGTATTATATCACCAACGCTTGTTTTTGAACTAATAGTTGTCGCAAATCTTACGTAATGGACCTACAGATGTATAAAGAAGCAAACACAATATTTCAAACATTACAAAATTAACTAACTGCAGTTGTCTCGCATTATTATATTTGTGTTATTTATAAACCCGCAAAATCGAAAATGTAAATTTTGTAAGCCAGACCTTTGCATGCTTTTGAATGTCAAAGCGATTTTTCACCACTTCTGCAACAATTTTAACCAAAGCCACGACTTCAGCGTTGTTCAAAATTTAATCTCTTGTTTGCTATAGGGCTCTAGCTACAGTAGCACTGACTTCACAGCAGAGCTAGTATTGCTAAGCAAAACTGCATACAGTCAATCACATCAGCTCTTTGGTCGTTCATGAGCTATCGGATTCAAATAATTCCACAAAATTATGAAATAATTACAGTTGGTGCGTAAACATTACAGGGGTATAAATAAAACCGACGGATTATTGGCACGCTGGCTCCGATTTACGCTCAGGCACATCGCCAAAAAAAAATTTCAACTTCCCACCCACACTCACGAATGGGCTACCAATCGCCGTCGCTCAATTCGACTGGGAATTGACACAAAAACGGTTCAATATATATCGAAGTGTTCGCCGGTGATTGTAAATTTCTATAAGCAATGACCAGACCCATAAAATAAAACAATCCCATCACTTTTTTTTTGATACACGGATACTCAAACATGCTGGTTTCAACTTTATCAACGGTTCGAAATGAAATTTATCGTAGTAACGTTTACCCTCATTCGACCTCGGATTTAGCATAACACGATACAAATACACTTTAGAAACATACAGATACATTACGGAACTCGTTCTGTAAGACAAGTTTCAATTTTCACGCTTATTTTTTCATGCAATATTATCATGCGCAAAGCGGCTCGAAATAAACTCATTGACTTAAAGGAAAAAACCAATAAATGAGAACAGAATGAAAAACGAGCACGCATTGTTCACGCAAGAGTCAAAGGTCGAAAAATCTCGAAAGCGCGAATGTTGTTGCTTTACCCACCATGCAGAGTGTGATTGCATCAAACACACAAAACGCAAATACCCCTTAGCTATCGCTATCAGTGCGGGAAACCGAGGGATCAATTCTCGGGCTGGTCAAATCAAACACAGTGTCGCCAACGGCTCGCCACCGTTGCCACGTCTATGGAGCTGTGTTTGTCCAGGCGCTCAGCTGTGGAGAGGTGCCCACCACTCGCTACACGCTTCGGCGTAATGAAAGTATGATTTTGTGTTTGACATACTCGACGCTTATCTTGACCTAGATGCTAGCAAAAACCCCAAAGGTAACAGACAGGAAGGGCATGCGGAGTTAAAGGTATGCAACCGCTTCATGCAACGTCTAGTAACATTTCAAACGGATCATGACCAAGATTTCGTGCTCTCAACTGCAAGCAAATTGGACCCGAAAAACTAGAGTTCGGAAAAAACTGTATAATGACCTTAACAATTTTTGAATTTATGCGACGTTTCTTCACTTGTTCACAGAACATTAATCGTAAACATATGTAGCAACATTATAAAAAACTCGCTTAAGTGTCTAACGTTTTACTTCATACGCAATAGTTCATTGCGTTCTTAATTTGACCCAAAAATTTTGAGTAAAACTGAAAAAGTTCAAATCTATCTATGCGTGGTGCTCTTTTTTCATTTGACATTTTCCGAACATTTAAATATCGAAATTTAGTGAAATGAACCGAATGAAAACACACGTTGTAGTGTAGAACTTATTTGTTAAATACAGCAAGTCACGCTTCTTCGAAAAACGTGGTACTGCATCAGCTCATTTTCGATTTTAAAAGACATTTAATCAACAGCGCTTCTAGCGAAAAATTCCACCAAGAGCATCATGCCCCATAATTTAATTACGACGAACAATGTAAGGAGAAAAGATACAAGAGGTGTAAAATTCAGAGATCTTGAAAACTCGGCAGCAATAAAAATTTGTAGTCCCAGGGCCATTATTAATCGCCTTAAGCCGCGGTGACGCGAAGCGAGTTACTCGCGCGAGCGACCAGCGCAAGTAATCGCTCGCAAAAGTGGTCAAACGGAGCGAGTTTCAACCAGCGAGTAACATTGCCGCGTGGCAGTTACTAAGCAACCATCCGCGCCAACACTCCCGCCATTTAAACCAATGTTGTTTTGTGAATCTATACGAATTAAACCAGTGGTTTTCAACCTTTTTGAAGTCGCGGACTCCTTAAGTTAAGCAATTTGTTGTTGCGGACTCCACAAACATCACCAAAATTAAGCGAAGACCAAAAAAAAAAAAGTCAACACGTCCGCACATGTCTAATTTTCCGGCCAACATCAAGTGAAGACCAAAAAAAAGGTCAACACGCTCGCACACGTCCAATTTTTCGGCCAAAATCAAGTGAAGACACACGTCCAATTTTTCGCACGAAATCAATTGCAGAGCAGTGCAGTGCAAAAAGAAGGTGCGGACACTTTAGCCTATGCGACCCCCTCAAAATCATTCGCGGCCCCCAGATTGAAAACCACTGATTTAAGTTAATTATTAGTTAGCTATTTATTAGTGAATATGTCACCAGTTAAGCGCCAAGTTGTTAATCGTTTAGTTCGCCTAGCATGCGCCGAAATATCGCAAGAGGTCTTGAAAGAGCTTAGGTTCAAAAAGAAAAGAAAGTGGGTGAACGAAAGGGTAGCTGGAAGGGGAAATTTCGGAGCTTCTGATAAATTTTTTGCGGGAATTAGCTTTATAAGATACGGCCGGTAGCATGAATGTGCTGATTATGGATCAAGTTAAGTTCGAGGAATCGGTTGCATTAATCTCACCGGCCATAAAGAAGCAAGACACAGTCATGAGATCGTCTATTTCATGTAAAACTAAACTGGAAACAACTTTAAGCTTCCTGGCAAGTGGCGACAGTTTCCGCTCCCTGGGATTGCTTTTTAGAGTACGATTGTGAAGTAATAGATAACACATTCTTCTTTCGTCTAAGTTTCTAAAATAATGTTTTCCTTAATGTTCCAAATTCTGTGACTTATCCATGACCTAGTTACTACCGCCATAAAACACATTCTCCTTTTATGTGCGAAAATATATTTCCTTTGACCATCCAAATTCTCCCTCTTGTGAGTTGTATGATCTGACCTCCTACTACCCACTCATTAATGCGTTGTTCGATGAGGGTTTTGCTTTCGCTTGCGGTTTAGCTTCAACAAGAGGAGATTGCAATTTTGTGCTTTACTACCGGTAGTTTGCTTAGGTTAATGGAGTGTCAGCCGGTTTTGATGTGAAATAGTCTTGTTTTTTGTTATTAAAGTTGAATTACATTCTTTGCATGCATTAAATGCGTTCTTATTATTGACAATTCAATCCCATCAACTTAATCCTCAGCTTTGTTAGCGGTAATTCGCCGCTGCTCATTGCCGTATGAATAGGAATCAAACTCAAATTTGCTTTTCAAGTTGACCATTTGAAACAAACGGGGAATTCCCTAGCTACTCAAGCGAGTAAATGTTCACTCGCGCGAGTGATGAGTGATTTTTTGTTGCGAGTAGGTGGTCACACCCGTGGAGAAATTCTCTCGAGAACTCGCCTCGTGTGACCACGGCTTTACTCAGCAGGGAAATTCAAACCCACAAGCACACCACCCATAACACCAACCACACTTCCGTTTAAAGCTAGTACTGACTAGAGTCCTTTCAATCTGACAGAGTAAAATTACATAAAAAGTCTTCAGTAAGACTCAACCGGAAATCCGGGATTAAACTCCCAGTTCCCCTAAAAACGAAGTGATGACTGAATAGGAAAATCAGAACTAAAAGTGCATCCAACTAACTAATTACACTGCAAATTTCAAACTGTGCGCTTTACAGACCATAAACAAATAACTAAGTACCGAAACATGTCAGCACTATACACAGAAAACCATAGCTGTCTAAATATTTTTTTACTTAGATTTTACAACTTTATGTCGTAAATGGCAACAAGTAAAACACAACTTTAAGAAAACAGAAGTATTTCCGCCAGTAACCAAAATAAGTAGGCTAGGCAAGTCTTCAGGTATATACTCAACATGTCGTTTACTACCCATTTCAAGGTCAAAAACAAATCTTGAACAATTCAAACATCGATTCCCTCTCGCTGTTTATATTGGTTTGAAACTGGTATTGAAACAGAAGTAAACTTAAAAGAAGTAGTTATGATGAAAACGTACCGGTAAAATCGTTTTTAAAAAGAGCAGACAGAGGATAAAACCTTCAATATTGCATAAAATCTCATAAACTTTGCAACCAATTTGATGATACTCTGTAACCTACCAACTAACAAATAATCAATTAAATACACTATACATCGATATTGAAGCTCTTAAAGGCAATTTTTATGTTACATTCTTGACTTACAACTTTTGAACATCAGCAACTAACCACTACCATGGCTGCACCATTGATGAGTAGAACAAAATTACTCCTTTGCTCAGGTATTAATAGTTATATACAAATAGTATCATGCAGTAATAGGTCTCAGTGATGGTAATATTACTAAGCCTATTTCCAATGATGAATGAAGAGAGCATTTTAAAGTGAATATTAATATTTCTCCTATCAAAATCATCATCGTAAGTCACCAGCAACAAACATTGTAGATTTGGTGCTAAGTAGGGATGTTCATAGTCGAATCTCAAGTGATTTTGAATCGAATCCGAATCAAAAATTTCGAATCTAGAATATCGAATCACTTTCGAATAAGTGAAAAAATTTTACTGACACACTAAAAAAACACAAAAGCTGCATTACACCAACACAATCGGTGGCAGCTCTACAGCAGTTGAATGCTCACAAAAATGATTTCTATTACATTGTTCCCATGGCTTTTTGCTCATGTGTAAAAAGTTAATAGCTTTTATGTGCATCATGCTGCACGCCACTATAATGCTTGTGCTTTGATCCTAAACAATTTCATCAATAATTACAAAATTCTTGGATGTTTAGCCTACTTGATAACGTGACTGCACAATAGTGCTCGTTGCTTGATCGCAAAATAATATTCAGACAAAATGTCATTTCGAATCACCAGAATCAAAAATTGATTCCAAATTATTTGCAATTCGATTTGAAATTCTGAAATGAACATCCCTAGTGCTATGCCAATAATAAAATTTATTCAATAAGAAGATTATTAGTAACAGGGACCATCAAATGATGTAACAACAGCTGGAAAAGCTTGGGATCAAAATTTAAATACGATAAATACGATGTCTAATACAATTAAAAAGTAGTAATTAGTATTAAAATCTCTGCCAGAAGTATGTTACCGGCACTTAAAAAACTAGGAAGTGTCTAGAGCACCGGCCCGGTTTCCATAATCAAAACGCTTGCTGCACCAGCAGCTTGTTTGTTTCTATAGTGACGTCGCTGTCACGTGGGACCAGTTTTCCTGCGCTGCAGTGGAATGCTTGTTCGTTTCTTTATAAAAGGCTGCCAGTGCTCTAGACACTTCCAAAAAACTAATCATTTGTCTTTGAAGGTGTAAAAAAACTGATCTAAATAAAGTTTAGCCTGATATTTCAGAATGTACAATAACCTTCAAAAATGACTTATTTCACACACAAGAGTGTCAAAAAGACTAACTAACACTTTACACCTATTTTTCATGGAATCTTGCATCAAGCTCTAGTTTGGAATACTCTCTTGAATTATTGAAAAGAAAAATTTGACTAGTTTTACATTGACTGTTAATAATTACGTTGCTCACCAAATGGGAGGAAAAAAGCAAACACACTTAAATGATTCGGAAGAAAAATGTGCTTTAAACACCACTAACAACCCTTCCTCCACACACACATCTAAAATACAGCACATGTAAAAATGTGACTGATAAATAATCGCTATGCATAAACAAGAGCAGAGAGTTCTAGTCAGAGAAAATATCAAAATTGATTAGCTGTGTCAAATAATAATAATAACACAGTATTTATATACCGCTCTACATCTAGGAGCAAGAAATCACCTTAGGATCTTAGAGCGGTTTAACGGAAAGCAACATAATACAGTGTGAAAGCAACATGACACAGTGTGATAGGAAAAGCACAGTACAGAGCAATTGAGCACTTAAAGCAAGCATAGGCAAAAAATATAAAAGTGTAAAGCAAGCAAAACACAGGGCAAGCATCAAAAATAAAGCAAAGCCATTTTTCAAAGATAGATAAATATTTTTTTGCCACATATGCAGGAAACATAAGTAAAAAGTTTTAGAATGCTTAAAGCTCTTACGGTACTGGTACTTAATCCCTGTTGTTAATAGTTTGAATATGACACTTCAAAATAAAAAAAGATTGAAGTCGAAGAGACAACAAAATTAATATGCAACATCAACTAACAGTTTAACAGTATGCCGGTAAGTCCACAGAAACAAACAGTACAAAGACTATATGATAACAAAACCAATTAACAAGCAGTCTGGTCAAGGAGAATATCACCAAACTACCGGTATAACAATCTGGGGCTTCTTTGAATTAAGCCCTGGTTTGAGGTTAGGCCCTAACCCCTACTAGTAACTCACTAGCAGTCCTTGTGCTTGAGACATGTCCGCCTGTTATAAGACGTGGCTTAATTCAAACAAGCTCCCAATCATTGTCTGATTGTGATTATAATGCACTTTACCCCATTATTAAAAATAAAACTTACCAATTCTTGAAGTTAAAGCAATATTTAAAGAAATAATCTCAGATCCACTTCACAGCTTCAGTTGCCAAAAAGCAAAAGGCTATTTAAGTTTATTTAACTATATACCGGTACAGTATATATCTTACAAAATGCAGGTTAGCTAGACTACCATTACCACTAATTTCTAAATAAAATCAGCATAATGTATTGGTTGTAGTCTAGCCTACAATGCTAATCATTAGTATCCAATATCTGCAAGTAGACTGTTGCCACTGTGACAGTTGTGACATCATGACCATAATGTCAAGACAGCTCAGATGACAGAGCAGTAAGAGCGTCCGCCTCGATAGCTATAAACTTAGGTTTGATTCCAAGTTGGGTCAAACCAATGACTTTACAACTGATATTCACAGCTTGCCTGCTTGACATTCAGCATTAAAACAACAGTGTAAAAAGAACAAGCCGGCAAGTCCATTTGTTGTGCTGTTGGGAAAGGCACTTAGCAAGATTCCCCCATCTTGGTGTGGAAGACAAATGGCCAACAACTCCTAAGCAAGCTCGTATAGCGCATTGATCGCTTTTTAATGTTAGGCTGATAAATACGCTAGGCTACCGGTAACCATAACGACTAAAATGCTATAGTATGAGGCTCAAAGCTAATCACTAGTAGGCTATGAGTCATACAACTTGAGTTTAACTGATAAAAAGTCAACTTTCTAGCCTATGCTTTTAAAATGTACCAGCACTGTTCCCTCTAAGGTGCAAAATTTGAGAAAAGTGAGAAATTTGGGGCAAAATTTTCTAATTATTTTTCAAGTTTGCCAACTGCAATGGTGGTTTTTGGCCGAACTTGAGTCAACGTGTTCAATACTTTGGCGCAAAATAAATGCTTCGTACTCTGGAAACTCAACTTTGAGGCAAAA
The DNA here is from genome assembly GCA_964006365.1 of Trididemnum miniatum. NCBI lineage: Eukaryota > Metazoa > Chordata > Ascidiacea > Aplousobranchia > Didemnidae > Trididemnum > Trididemnum miniatum. Next base: position 24,119,975 of record OZ023237.1, on the reverse strand, counting down.
ATTAAATCAAACTTTCTTTGACCCCCCAAACTCTTTATGCAAATTTCTCATACAAATTATATTTGGGCAAATTCGCACTGATTAAAAACTTGGAGGGAACACAGTGTAACAGTACATGTCCAACGTCCAGTCCAATTTCAAATGTCTGCTTCGCCAAAGTCTAATCACGAGTCACGGCAGCTTGAGGGATCAGTAACCCAGTAGGTACTAGGTGGGTACTAGAATAGACGAAGTTTCCACTTTTCTGGTCCATAACATAAGATTTGTCACGTGACTTGCAAATGTTTTTGGTAAATTCAATCAACATGGATGCAAATCCAGGGGGTATGCATCTTCCCCAATGTATTTTATGGAAGTGGAAAATTTCCCGTACGAGCCAATTTCATCCCCCATTATCGAAAAATGAGCAATTTTGCTAAATCATCCCCCCAATATCCAAAAATGGTCAATTTTGCTAAATCATCCCCCCAATGCTCAACATAAATTTGCACCCCGGTCAATCAAGCGTGATTTTGGTTATTTTTTTCAAATCTTATTCTACAGACCAGAAAACTTCGTCTATTCTAGTACCTACCAACGCAGTACCAAAGAATAAAGATATTCTTGGATTTAGAATGGAATTATTTGAAAAAATTTTTTCGAAATAAAACCGGAGTCGAACCATTCAAACGCGGTGTTGTTTAGTTAGTCAGTGTCTTTTATTTCCGTACCGTCAACACAAGAATAATATGCATAAATAACATACAGTATAATTGAACAGCACGAGAAAAGGGAAGAAGCAACAAAACGATAAACGTAGTAACACGCAAGGGGAGAATAAAAGATCAAGAAAAGTAACATGAGAAGCATGGTTGCAGCACCCGACAATAGAGATTTATCAAATAAAGAAAAAGAACACACACACATACAGCACAGAAAAAATAAAAAAGAAAAACGATGGTCAGATAAAAAAGGCAGCAAAGAGAGTCACAGATTCCACATTGCCATGCTATGGTGCAATGATAGGAAAACATGACAGTGTGTGGCCTTTCAAGGTTAATCCAAGTCGTAACAGCGCTTATAGAACTGAAAAGCTAACGAAGAACACAAGCAAGAATAAAACACGTAATACCCGCCAATAGAGAACCCTAAAAGGCCCAACAGGCAAAGAAACCTACCAAAAGAAATCCTGTCCAGCCAGACCACCAATTTAAAAACGTCCACAGATTAAAAACATTGTATTTGTAGAGACCTTGGTAGAGACTGTGATTGAACCAGATTGAATCATTCGGGGACGTGGTTCGCATGGGTCAACAGCAGTTTCAAATTTTAGTTCAGTTCCACCTTCCACAAAGTGTTTTTTTGCGGTATTTGTGGGCTGTGGGGTTAACAACGCTTTTTACTTTATTCTGAACAAATTAACTATAACACCATTATTAGCATCGCAACCTACAAGCATCTAGCCTGCGCGCAGTTAACATTGATAAAATGCCGACATTTGAGATTATTTTGGATTTTCAAGCCAATGGAGCGAAAATTTTTTTTCAGTGAAGAATTGAGAGAGGCTTCTGCTTACCGCTTGGTCGTTTAATGAAATAAACTAGGCTATTACTACTCCTGAGCTGCAACAACAACTACAAAATAGCAATTTTTTCATTTTTGTTCGGAAAAAAAGTAGGCTGTGTACAAGACCATTTCAACAAATTTAGTAATAAAAAAACAGAAGTTTTTATTTCCAAACTTTCAAAATCGTGGTTGCGTAATCGTTAACTTCCACTGCGGTTCCCCTGCTGTGAGAAGAGCATTACGGAAACTGAAAAACGGTTTCGCAACCACAATAGACGCTTCTCACGCTAACGCTCTATCAAGCGTAACGAAGTGGTTTAGCAAAAAGTTGCCATCAAAGCGAGTTCGCATATGGTAAACCATAGTAAAATCGCTTTTTTGCGTTGTCTTTTTTGATGAAATGAAAGCTAGTAAAACAAAAGATATTCATTTATTAATATTTTATAAAACAGTTCAAGTCAGAAATTTTTTTTGAAAATTGCTTTTGACGCCGGTGGTTCTGGTATTTGTAAACTGGAATTACGTTAGGTTGTCTTAATCATAAGAAGCGCGTAACTTGGCTCTTTCAGATTCAGACTTGAAATTTTTCCTGATTTTGCATTCAAGATTGCTTTGCTGAGTAACCCGTGCAAAACCTTTGCTGAAGACAGCGTTATTTCACAGGTCGCTTTCATGTTTTGTATGGTTAAATTGTTTACAAATTACATTACTGACATTGCAGATTGCAGAATGTTTAATTATTAAGTTTGTGTTTTGTCCTGAACCTAAACAAATCATAAAGTTTGCATAGTGTGCTCTGCAAGTAAGTTGAAACTCATTTGTTATAATTATATGAATGATGTCGCAGTTTAAGAGTTGCAAAATGCCTACGTAGCCGTTGCGGTAAACAGTAAACTTAACAAAATTATACCTTACGCAGCTAATACTTTTGGTTTAAAATGATATTTATGTTCTATCATACATTTACTGAGCAGTATACTCACTTATGTAAAAATTTTGCCGTTGTTATGCGAAAAAACGAAGCTTTTCTTGTTTTTTGCCATTCATTTCTGTATTGCCTAGTAACTTGATCGCTTTATGGCAACTCGCGCAGACATCGCTTTGTCGCGCATGCGCAGTAAGATACAGTGCGAAGGGTCTATTTTCAAAGTTCGGTAGTCGGAATTTCCGGTGAAATAGACACTTCCTAAAAAAAATTAACGAAGTGTCTATTTCACCGAAAATTCCGGTTACCGAAGTTTGAAAAATCGCAGTTGCGTAAACGTTTTCGGTTCCTGTAGTGCGACTCTCACAGTAGGGGAACCGTTAGGGGATGTTTCCGGTTCCGCAAACCACGATTTTCGAACTTCGGTAACCGGAATTTCCGGTGAAATAGACGCTTCCAAAAATAAACGGCTCAAAACATGAAACATTTTTTCGAACATTTTTTTCTTGCATTTTTTTCCAGGAAGAGAGTGTGAAAGACAATAATAATGTCTAGCATCCAGAAAGCATGGGCGGGATCGCAACTTTCAGCTCGCTCGTTAAATTTAACTAGTTACTTAAGCTGCCACCTACCGAGGTGTTTACGAAGTAGCACGTTGAGCGATCCCAAGTACATCTCGGAATCTTCTCGTCTATGCCCGACGCACGCCCTGAAGAATGCGGCAGCTGTACATAAACGTAAGGAGAACTGGCATCATAGTCAGCAAGTTTCGAGAATCAAAAATAGCCTACAATACTGTAGTTTCTTTGTGTTAAATATTAGTTTCACTGAATAAGTTTGTTAGTTAGCTGGCGAGAAAGCATGGAGAATAGGAAAGTTATAAACGATCTGCAAAATGGACAGCAGTGCAAATTGATGCTTTGCTAATAGCCTAATAGCAATTGAATAATCAAGAAATCAGATGCGGCAATAATAGGTACCATCTATTGCCCCTATGACTCCAGGAAAACGATCCAGTGAATAAAATTGCTGGCCCAATTCTCTGATTCAATGGAGCTCCAAATTTTATGGTTTTGAATCATTGGAATGATAAGAAGTTAAGGTTAATTACGAGTACCAGTAGGCTGTTAAGACTGTAAGACTAATAAACAGGTCTTCCAATATGCCTGAAGACGATCAAGATTTGAATCATTTTAAATGATGTGGTGGAGGAACTGTTTAAATGACTTGGAATTCATTTTTTATTTCAAACTTTGCTTTTAATGGCCTAAATTTTACACTGAACTGAGTGAGCAACACAGTAACCGGATTAACTGCGGTACATAGTGCACAAGTTAGTTTTCCTGGTGTGCATAAAATCCTATCATATATTGCAATCCTGCGAGTAGCCTGCTGGCACTTCAGTTATTGTATTATTACGGACTGCTAACTTCTATGACGTAACAAATGTAACTTTCTTTTATTGTAAAATGCGTTATTTCGCTTCGATCTAAAATCGCAAACTTTTTACAAGCGTAGTTTCTCTGCAGTCAACGTGTTGTTTTAGCGATAGTTGTACAGTTTTTAAGTTGCTAAGTTGCATGCAGACTTTATGTATTTTTTTGAGTATAATTATGTAATTGAGGTACCAGTGCATAATGATATTCTATTTGAATAAAAAATTATGCTGATTAATTCTCTGTGTTTAAATGTGAATAATAACAATTCATGTTAATTCAGTTGCTTGTGTATTGAGTCAAGTCAAAGATACGACATGTATGTATAACAGTATAAGCTGAGTTAATCTTAACAATTTGTTGAGGGCTATGTTCTAAAAAGATAATAAAGTGAAGAGAGCATTTGCTAATTCTAGATAGTTCAGAACTTTTGTTACAAACTATTTAGTGTTTTAGGCTTCTCCTCTACACCAGTGTTCCCTCTAGAGTGAGAAATTTGAGAAAAACGCGAAATTTTTGGGCAAATTTTATTGATTTTGAACCAGAAGTTATTATAATAAAATGCAAAACTGAAAAACTTAAACAAAAAACTTAATATTTTAATGCAAGACTATAGCTTGTATCTTGGAAAAGCAAATTTAATGTAAAAAATTTGTAAAAGGGGTCCTCTCAGCAGTGAAATCTATGGGCAAAAATTTCAATGAATTTATCATTTGGGCAAATTCGCACTAGTCAAAATCCTAGAGGGAACACTGCTCTACACAATATGCATTCGTCTTGTAGACTCTTTGAATATTGTGGTATTTTGTAGAAAAACTTTGATCACTCAGATGAGCAGTTAATTTTTTGATTGTTTTGTGTAAAGTTGCTCTGGAGTAAGCCTACAGTATTGAAAAGGATAGTGTGCTGTGCATAAGATTCACAGATGCTTATGCTAATATATATAGCCTACTACACTGTTAGTGTAGTGTGTAAGTTTACGAGGAAGTTTATGAAACTGCTGAATTCAAAGTTCAGTCCATTTGAAACCATCGTAGAGCCAATTGTTGAAAGCTGATGATATGACTTGACTAGCAGATCCATGATATTTTTCTGTTGTGTTTATTTTCATTCATTTTTTGCTTAAATGTGTGGTTATGATGTGTTTAAAGGTGTTTTGATGTCACTGCGACTAAAATGTGTCTTCATTAGGCAGAATATTTCTCGAAAAACTGAATGTTTGCTATTACTAAATGCTGTATAAGTTACTTCATGTCAGACTCTGTAATATCGCTTGTTTTTTGTCGTATTAATGCACTTTTTGTAGTTAGATACCGGTACTAATCTAGATACTTTTGGTGTTTAGATGTGGTTTAATCAAAAATCTAGCTACTTTCTAGATACTTTTGGAAAACAATCTAGATACTTGAGTAGATTGAGATCTGGCAACACTGAACGTAACGAGTAAAGCTTCGGTCCCATCCTTGCTCTGTGTTGCTCTTGGGAAATCATACTGGTACAACATGTAAAATAGTCCTGAGAGTCTGCTAAAATTACTTTTTCAACTTTAGCCCTTTAGAGTTGCTCTTTAATTTAAACAAAGGTTTGAATAGAGTTGGACTGTAGGTGATTGGCAGGCAGGTAAAAACAGCTACTGGTAGGCTGGTCTGCTTGTGGTATACTGGTACTGGTCTGCTGGTACTGTTGTGTTCTAATGCTGATACCGGTAATAACTTTGCCTTTTGCTGTGAATTCATAAAGGGATAGACCTACACAGGCAGAACTGGTAAATAATTCCGTAAATAAATAACTGATATTAATTTCAAATTATATTCCGTACCAGTAGCTTTTTCTTTCTCAGTCAAGTGGTGTGGTTTCAAAATCTTAGAACCAGTCTGCCGGTAGCCTGTACAAATACCGATATAATTAGATGCCAGTATTGGTACATGTGGTACCACCTAACTAGCATAGTAATTTACCTTTAGTATTTTTGTCTTGCAGTACCAGTGATACGGTATCTTTTAAAAAAAATAATGGATGATAATATACCAGAAAATGCCCCAGATCATTGTCCTGGGACAGATAGTGCTGATGCTGGGAAGGCTGATGCCTGTTCTGGTTGCCCAAATCAAAAAATTTGTGCTTCTGCTCAACCAAGTCTTCCTGATCCAGATTTACCTAAGATTAAGGAGAGTTTGTCACTAATAAAGCACAAAGTGCTGGTTTTGTCAGGTAAAGGAGGTGTTGGCAAGAGTACCACAACAGCAAACCTTGCTTTTGCTTTGAGTGAAGATATGGAAAAAGACATTGGTGTTCTGGATATTGATATTTGTGGCCCTTCAATGCCCCATGTAATGGGTGTACTTGATGAACCTGTTCATAATAGTGGTTCTGGTTGGTCTCCTATTTATGTTGATGATAATCTTTGTATGATGTCACCTGGTTTTCTTCTGTCAAGTCCAAAAGAGGCAGTTATATGGAGAGGACCAAAAAAGAATGGCCTGATCAAACAGTTTTTAAGAGATGTTGATTGGGGAAAACTAGATTACTTACTGGTTGATTCACCACCAGGAACATCAGATGAACATTTATCTGTTGTCAAGTTCATGTCTGAGGTAAATTTTGTTGCTTCTTGAATTTTTTGTTAGCTGATCTAAAAATTTAATTGTACTTTCAAAATGTGTGCTGCATGTCTTTTATAAAATGCGTTTTAGCCTAATGCGCGAGGAGAGGTAGTGACCAATATGCCACAAAATATGGGGCCACAAAAACTGAAAAAGTAGGGCACATGCCCCAAAAAGTTGTGGCACATGCCACAAAAAGTTGTAGCCAAACGTCAAAAGAACGATTGTTCATATGCGAAGCGCTTCTGGCGCCCGGGCATTAGATTTGACTTGTTTCCGATTAGTATATAAAGAATTGATTGTTGGGAGATTTTAAGTTTGTGGTACCAATTAGCTAGCTAGCATTGCTGCGGTATTTCCCCCTTCCGCTGTGAGTGAAGCTTGATGCTGCAGGTCTGTTGACTCCATGGAAGACGTGGCTGTCTGAATGAAGTGCTTGGAGGTGTGCTTGTAGGACAGGACATTGTCGTACCTGTGAAGAGGAAACGGCTGAAATCCAAGTTGAAGATTGCATCGTACATATGTGGCATTGTCCACATCGCCTCGGGTTGTCACTAATGTAGCCAAACGTCAAAAGAGCGGTTGTTCATATGCGAAGCGCTTCTGGCTCCCAGGCGTTAGATTTGACTTGTTTCCGATTAGTATATCAAGTATTGATTGTTGGGAGATTTTAAATTTGTGGTACCAATTAGCTAGCTAGCGTTGCTACAAAGTTGTGGCACATGCTACAAAAGGTTGTGGCTCATGCTCTGAAAAGTTGTGGCACATGCCACAAATAGTTGTGGCACATGCCCCAAAAAGTTGTGGCACATGCCTTGAAAAGTTGTGGCACATGCCCTAAAAAGTTGTGTCACAACTATTTGTGGCATGTGCCCGATATTTTCGGAGCATGCGCCACAACTTCCCAGGGCATGTATCACAACTATTTGTGTACTTTTGCAATTAAAGATTTATTCCACTGCTCAGAGAAAGCTACTGAAAACTTGCAAAAAGCAAAATGCGGCTGGCTTTACTTAAATGTCATTAAAGATTGTGTTTGTTTTCAATTAATTTTTGTTTAGGCTCGTATTGATGGTGCAGTTATTGTTACCACTCCTCAAGAAGTAGCGCTGTTGGATGTACGAAAAGAAATTAATTTTTGTAAAAAAGTTGGAGTTCCTATCATTGGCATCATTGAAAACATGAGTGTTCTAGTTTGTCCTAAGTGCAATAAACTGTCGAACATATTTCCTCCTGTTCAAAATGGTGTGACAGGAGTAGCCAGAGATATGCAAGTGCCCTACTTAGGAAGTATTCCATTGGACCCGCTTGTTGGAATGTGTTGTGACAAAGGCAAATCTTTGTTGAAGAAATACCCTTCATCTCCAGCTACTGTTGCATATCGAAACATTGCTAAATTGGTAGAAGACTATTGCTCATCTAATGATCTCTAACTTAAGCCCATTACTGTCTGAAATTCCTGATATTTTTTAAGTTTGTTGAAATGCTATGCAATTGCATTACATTAAGTCGAATTTCAATTTTTTAAATCACCTGGCATTTATCACACTGCATTGAACATCTCTGATATATTCTACTGGATGGGAACCTGGAATGTTAAACTCATAAAAACATTTCAGTGACCGATGACCCTGTGCTGTCGTGAGGTGAAAATTCTACGTTTTCACCATTGGAATTATGGCTGAAGTGAACTGTGTTGTTGCATTTGGCATTGTAATAGTTGGTAAAGCTTACTCACAAGAACTCTAGCTCACGTGGCAATTTCATTTACTGTACAGTCAAATCTTGTTACTATGCCCCCCGTCTGGACCGAGCTGAAGTGGCATAGTAACGAGAGTTAGCAAAATGGCTATCGTATACTGTACTTAATGTGCTGCACTGCATTCATAGATGGCCGAAGCGGGGGAGGATGCACGCGTTTATTTCTACAATAATACTTTTGCATGAATGCATTTGATACTTAATAGGCCTACCATCGAAACCCAGGAAAGAGCTTAAATCCAAAGATGGTTTCTTTAAAATTTTGTTTGTGGGGTGAAGAGGAACCGAAACTATAAGTAAGAACCGTGAGTCGGAAGTCCACATAAATTGGACATGTCACATGTGGATAACTGAATATGGGCTGTAGGCAGGGTTGGGAAAAATCGATATTCGGTTGCGATATTCTTTACTTTTTGTTCATCGAATGCACTGGAGTGTTTACTTTTTTGAATGAGTATCGAATATCTTTCTTTTTTTTTTTTCGGCGCAGTTCGATATTCCTTATTCCATTCTTTTTGTCTAGGTTACTTCATCTCACTTTAGTAAATTTAAAATAATCGTCGGTATGCCATTACCTTGTTTTTGCTGATAAATTTTTTTTTGCCAAAAAAAACAAAAAAAAAATTTTTAATTGCGAAGTTGCTTCGCATATACTAAGTTTGTCTGTAAGTTACCGCATGAATATGAGGACATCACAAAAAATGCTTGCAGTACACCGCCAAATGCTCAGTGTAATATCAAATATCAATTACAATATTCTTTATTCTTTACTTTTTTAAACTACCATCGAAATCGATTATTTCTTTACTTTTTGGTGAACTATCGAATATCGATTATTTCTTTACTTTTTGGGGTATCGATTCCCAACCCTGACTGTAGGATGGTTCAGGCTTACGTATAGGCTGAGCAGGCTGAAGCCCAGAGACTCGTAGAAAACAAGGGGCCCTCATCACTAACAACGAAGACCTTTTCTTTTTGCTCTCACCGATATTTTCAGAAAAAACAGGACATCCGAAGACGTGTAGACCGTTTTTTTGCTCTTCTAATCGGTGTGATCAAACAACCTAGGGCTGTGGTTTTCAGACTTTTTGACTTTGCGGTCCCCGAGGATGTTTTTCGTTCGCTCATGATCCTATATTTTATTTCCACGCAAAATCAAGTGAAGAACAAAAAAAGGTTATCACGTCCGCAGATGTCCAACCAAGCACAATTCAATGGGATGATTTATCAGAAGTCTGCGACCTCTTCGCAGTCCCCCTGGAACTGCTTCGCTGACCCCAAGGGGACCGCGGTCCTCAGATTGAGAACCACTGGCCTAGGGCTTCTTATTGTCTATAATCCGGCCTTGGTTGTAGGCGAAGGAAATCTGGTCATCGGTTTTGGGCTTCCCCACTTTGAAATGCTTCCGCCATCGCTGACTGCATTAATGAAAGGACAAACGCTACGAACCACGCGATGAACGGCTACAGTATAGGTAAATATCATCTCCCTGGCCAGTTTGAACTGACTTGGCTCCTTCTTCGCGGCATCTACAACACATTCTGTACTGTGCAATTGATTGTACAACACTGCTAAGCAAAACGTGGCGTACGCAGGTAAATGCTATATTACATTTTCATGTCACAAAGCTGCTTTACCTACAGTACAAGTACTGCACATCCCAAAGCACGTGGCGTACTAGTTACGAAATCAAGGGGTGGCATAGTTTATTATAACTCAAAATAGTTTTGATTTATCGATATCGCTTTTGTAATTAATTTTGCTATCGCGATAAACTATTCTTTATGCACACTGTGTTCAAAGTTAGTAAGTTGGCACTATGGAAAAAATACTCTGTGTCTTTTAAGTCTTGTTGCAATTTTTAAAAAATCTCTCTTTGTTAAATGCCACGGCTGAGTTTGTGAACTGCTCTCTTCTTGAAAAATCTAGAAAGACACTTGCGCAATTAATTGACTTAAGCTTACAAAAATAAAAACATCCTTGAACACTTTGAAAATTTACCGCAACAGTTATCGGAAAAAGGTTTATATATCAATTTAAGAAATTGAGATTTATCGATTGTGTCAGTATCGCCCCGGGCTTTTTGAAATTATCGTTATAGCTTTAGTCAGTGGTGGAGTACTCGAGTACAGCTTTTCTAAGTACTGGTACTAGAAACTTTTAATCTCAAAAAGTACTCGTACTCGAACCTGAAAGTACTCGGACTAGGTCTAAAAATTAGTTGAGTACACGAGTACTTTGATATTTTTCTCGAGATGTCACAATCGTGGCTTCATTGTTGCGAGTTTTAAGGTATTCCCCGACGTCTGGACGTTTGCTGGCTGGTTCCTGTTTTTTCACTAAAATAAGTGATGTAAATGAAAGTGACCCAAATAAACGTTGTTGCTAGTTTTAAGGTATTCCCCGACCCCTGAACGTTTTCTGGCTGGTTCCAGTTCCTGTTTTTCCACTAAAATAAGTGATTTAAATAAAAGTGACCCAAGACTTCTGCCGTTTTGAGGAAGAATACAACGTAGCCAAATTTTCGATTTTTTTTTTATCGCATACATTTGATGTTTAGCTTCTATTCCTCATTAAACGTAAAAATTAAATTTCTATCGCATGTAGGTTTTGAGATATTAGCGAAATGAAATGGAAAAACACAACGTCGTGTTTTATTATTGATCTTAAAGTGTACAGTTTGACTGCGAAAAATCAAAATGTACTCGAAGCCAACCACCAGTACTCGAAGGTTGAGCACTCGACTCCATCACTGGCTTAGTACAGAAAGGTTTATCCCGCCCATCAATGGGCATAGTAAATTTGCAACCGCTATATTTTCTTTTGAATTTTGTTGGGGACCGTCAAAAGTGATATAGTAGCGAGAGTGGCATAGTAACGAGATTTTACTGTACTTTCCGATTTGGGTTTATTGTGAGAATCAGACCTTGTTTACTCAATTCACTTTTACTTCATGTACGACACAGTGTTAAAATCCGTCTCGCGTAGAGAGCTTTAAGTGGCGGTACGCAAGAATCGCATCACTGCGAGTACACAGGTAGCACCGAATCGCAGATTTATTTTACAAATGTAATATTGAATTTATCAGGTTACCAGGAGGTTTGTTTTAAGCTTTTTAACACTCACTATACATTGACGCCAAACTTGGCTTAAATACTGTTGGGCGAAGGTATAGAATCTCTTGATGTTTCTGTTCAATTGATCTATTTTGTGCCGACTTATCAAGACTAGAGTGCTACGCTGTTACTAGTATGACATGGCGTTATGATTTTTGAACTACGGTATGCTTATTTTCCATGCTTGGAAGCTGGGTTTCGTGTACTCTGTGAATGTAACTCCAAATTTGTGTTTCACTGCCTCTTTTTTGCTTATCTCTATAAATTAAATCTAAATAGCTTCAATAGCCGAGTGGTAAGAGCCTCTGAAGCTGTAGATTCTTACGTTCGATTCAGAGTCTTGTCAAAAATCAATGATTGTAAATTGATATTCACCGCTTCCATGCTCGGACAGTATCGAGAAACAAGCCGGCAAGTTTACTCGTACCGTTGGGAAAGGCACTAAGCGGTATTTCCCCATTTCGGAGTTGGTAGACGGGTAGCCCGCAATTCCTAAGGGAACTTGTTATAGCGCTTTGATCGCATTCTCGTGATAGGACAAATATGCCACTAAATACAATACTAAAAATAAATGAGTTGTCACTTATGCAATCATTTTCAAGCGAACTGAAATTGCCAACCTGTCATTGCTGCGATTAGCTTGATAGTCAAGTTATATTGTTATTCAGTAGTTATGTTCTAAACAGAACGCTGCAAAGTTTAGCAGATTTTTTTTCAGCAACCTGTTTCTGCGACAGATTACAGAATCTTAGTGGAGAATGCAGCAACAACAACAAAGCTTGGAAATATTACCACTACAACCTTGTGATCAATTACGCTGCGAATACTAACCCATATGCCAGATTTTGGATAATTCCTATGCATCTGCCTTTATCAAACTTTGTTAGTCAACTTATCTGGAAGACTAGAAATCTTACAAGCACGTCAGTACCGATAAGGGGAACATCAGTGCATCACGACTACATCCGCTCAAATATCAATAGCCAGCATGTTGAAAAACCTAATATCAGCTTGATACCAATAATCAGTTTAATCACTTTTGTTCAATTTACATAAAAGCAACTATTGCTAAGCTACATCTTTTAGTGGCAAGTGTAAAGTTACAGTCAAAAATTAAAAAACAAATGCGAAGATTAAAAAGCAGAGCACATTCAACTAACTTCCACAAGTCTGCAGCAAAAGACAAAAGTGACATTGAAATCTAGGATTCCTTTTAAGCAACTGCAAATTTAAACTGCTATGGTAGAGTGAGAGTAATACGGCTAACGCATGTTTCTATTTGGCCTACATATTCCAATATAGCAACAACAGTACAAATTTCATATAGCTATACATATAGCAAACAACAGTACAAATTTCTATAAAAATGAAATCTTACGTAATGTTCACAATCGCAAAATTCTACAAAAAACCACCCTTATAGTTGGCAGCATAGCAATAACAAAAAGACTTCTTGCAAATCTAGTGTTTAACGGCAGCATCAAGGTAGATTTTAAAGTACTTATGCATCACTAACTTTTGAACTAATTATTTAAGCTGGCAAACATTGCACTTTGAAGCTCATACAACAATGTGAAGCAAAATTTTTTGATTACGTAAATGTCATTCCTTTTTGAGTCAGTTCTTTTCTTGCTTCTTTTATTTGTTTTTTGAGTTCTTCAGCAGCTTCTACACAGTCATTAAACGTTATAACTCTATAAATGATCACACAGAGGGAATAGACTCCAAATACAACCAGAGCTGCAAATGGTAAAGGAAAAACCATTTGTTGTAAAGTGTCAGAAATACCATCAACAAGTTTGAAAACTATGGTGATCCAGATAGCCATAAAAGTGCCCAAAACAAAAAGCCATTCCATTAATTTCGTCATCTTTATTCAGAATGTTTACTTCAAAACCTACCAATCTATGACCAGAACAAAAATACAAAACCAATGGTACCTGTACTTATTAAGTTAATAGCTAATGTCTGGTTCACTGGTTGTACATGAAATAGGTTAATTAATCAAGTGTATCGGTATTCAGCTATCAGTCCAGTCATCAGTTGCACGCAAGGCGACACACAACATGATGAGTTATCTTTCAAATAACATCAAAATATACAGGCAAACCATAATAGGAATGAACTGACAAAACACTAGACTACATGGCAGAGTGGAGACTTTATTTGTCAGTACAACGACTAGGGTTATATGATTCATTTTCACTTACCAATAACATTCATAAAACAGTCTTAGTACCAAAGTACAAACTAATGAAGCCATATATAAACTACTGGAAGGTACCAGTAGAGCGATGCACATGCTCATGCGCTGGTAGGTAGTATATACTACTTAAGCATAGAAGACTACGGGTACGACTGCACCAGCACTGTTACTGCACTACATCGCTGCAACAGGTCTAGACTAGTATGATAATCTCTACAGCTGTCAGGTTTTAGCCAAGAACTTCTTTGCTCTGTTAGCATTGTACAAAAAACAATCTTTAAATAGTTGCTACATGTTGTGCCCCTAATCTACAATGATGTAAATAAGCCATTTTGCTGTCAAATAATACTATAAACAACTTCCAGACTAGTCTAGCCAGCTAGCATATTATTGCTGTTCCTGTTCTACAGGATGGCCCACTTAAAAGTTGCCCAGAAAGTTTTTGATGCAAGGTGGCCCACAAGTAGCTCTTTTCTTTTCTGAATATTTCTTTGCTTTTTGGTAGGCCTACACGCTTACATGTTGTTCCTGATACAGTGACACCGGTACGTGATACGAACATGTCAGCGTGTACCAAAAAGTCAAGAAATATTCAAAAAAGAAAAGAGCTAGGCCTACTTCTAAGTGGGCCACCTTCAGACCTTGTATCACGAACTTTCTGGGCTACTTTTAAGTGGGCTACCGTACCCTACTTCCCACTTTCGTTGAAAATTAAAGCGACGGACGCAACTTCCGCACAATAACAACTTTCTTTCCCACTCGAAGTTGCCAATTACATTTTACGATATGTCACGAACTACTGACTTATCACTTCGGTCACATTGGATCATTGGAAATTGCTGCATTACAAACGAGAAGAACTTCTTGCTGTAGTGATACTAAGATGTTTTTTCTGAAACCACAAAAATGAAACTGCAGTACCAAAAACTAAGCAAGTAAAAAAATATAAAATCAATGCATTCAAAATTCAAATCCGATTATATTCGACACGGAAAAACTAATCAAAGTCGGTACAATTCAGTGGCGTAACATGGAGGGGGGTCCGCCCCGAGCGGCACGCCAGGGGGGCGGCATTTTTGGATAAGCTTTATGTAATTTTTTTTCCTAATTATTTTGAACAACCATTACTTACTTGCTATATCGCTTATTTGCTAATCGTAAATCATCTTACTATGTTGCCCAATGCCCAGGCGCAAAGTTGCGGTAATGGGCCCCGCCATCTCGTTTACGCTTCGGTGTATTCTTACGAGTATAACAAAGATTCGATTTTAATGTTTATTACGTCACAATTGCGTACTGCTTTCTTCGTCATTGCATTATTTAAATCGCTCACACTCAGCAAACCTCTGCTTTTAGACATAAGCTGCGGAAATATTTTAGCATTGTCCACAGGGACTGCATGCCCTTTTTCGATAAAAAAGTGTGCTAAAATGAGTGGTTTTTTATGTGAAAACCGTAAAAATTTGTTGGCGGCTGCGAGTTACACCCCTAGACTCCTTTGGCCTCCAGCGGCTGGGGGTTTCACCTCAGACTCCCGGTTGTCCCCCCCTCCTTTGCCAAATCCTGGGTGCCCCCCTGATGCTGCACTATTTTTTGGCGTATTATTCTTGTGTTGACGGTACGGATATAAAAAACACTAACTAACTAAGCCGATTAATACACGTACCCTAGCATCCAAATCATTGCTGTAGTCAGAGATGGGCATTTATCGAGATAATTTATCGGCGATAATTTATTACCGATTATCGTTATCGCTCAAAACAGTTTTGATTTTTCGATTACCGATATCGCTTTTGTAATATATTTTGTTATCACCGAAAAATTATCGCGATAAACGATCGTTTTCGCACATAGTGTTCAATCTTCAAAGTTAGTAAGTTGGCGCTCCGGAAAAAATACACAGTGTCCATTAAATCCTGTTACAATTTTAAAAAAATCTCTTACTGTTTTGTTAAATGCCATGGCAGATTCCGTGAACTGCTCTCTCTTCTTGAAAAACTTTAAAAAGATTTTTGCAATATGATTTAAGTTTACAAAAAAAATTTTTGTCAAACACATCGAAAATTTACCGCAACATTTATCGGAAAAATTTATCAGCGATAATTTATCGATTACCGATATCGCTATAAGAAATTGAGATTTATCGGTATCGCCCAGAGCTTTTTTGGAAATAGGCCTATCGATTATCGTTATCGCTTGAGTACAAAAAGGTTTATCGTGCCCTTCACAGGCTGTAGTTTGCAAGTCAGCGCGCTTTTAATTGACGCTTATTTCGTTATGGATAATAGATGGCCGCATTTGAAGCTGATTAATGCTTAAAATATTATTGCTCTTTTGGGGGCGGCAATTTCTTGAACCGCCTCGAGAGGCAGAACCTCTAACTACGCCAGTGGTACAATTCCGAAAAAATTACAAAACCCGGTCCAATTAAATCCTAGTTAAAATCCGCGGACATCTTTGACGCACCGGATCCGGTATATTTTGACAAGAATCTCAATTGAATTAGTAAAAAATGTCTCAAATCAAATCTTCATTACGTACTCGTCGTATTACGCCGAAGCGTGTAACGAATTGCGGGGTCCATCTCCGCGGCTAAACGCCTGGGTAACACAGCTCCGAAGAAACGTCGCACCCGTGGTGAGCCGTTGGCGACACTGTGCCAATTTAACCGGCCCGGGAATCGAGCCCCAAACTTCCTCTCGCAACAATAGCGTGTGCGCTTAACAACTGAGCTAACGGCCGGAGTAAAAAATATCTAACCACAAGAAATCGCTAAAGAGCAATATTAATTTAAAACAGATTTAAAAAGCGCCGAAAACATCTTTTAAATTTAGGTAGTCTTGAAAAAGACTGTTTAAGAACCAAACATTTTCGTCTCGCTCTCTTCAGGGTTCAACGCGAGAGTTAATTGAGAAGGAAAAAAGTGGTCTATATATTATCATCAGCTTCATCGAAAAATCTGCAACAAAAAGGAAAAAGGCTATGATTGGTTGTTAAAAGACAGACGGATTGTGATTGGTCGAATACGGATGAATTTTAGAATCTAACTCAACTATCGGAGAATTTGCAGTGAGTAGACAAATTCCTTTTGACGGCACAGAATAGGTTTCAGCGTTTTGATGAAAGTTGCCTCCAGCGCCCCCAAGTGGAAAATTGTTCTCGCTTTGGCTAAAACCGAAAACTGGTCAATATGATAATGAGAGGCACAATCAGGATGTTGGATTAAGTGCAGACCAATAGCTGAATCACAGTCTAGTTGATTGAGTGGAGTAGTAATTTTGCAGTTACGTTTGGGAAGAACTTTGGTTGGATTTTCTTTGTTTCTAATTGATTTTGGAATGTGTTGATTGATTCTATCTCGCAGTCGTAGGGATGTGCGACCCACGTACCGGCAATCACAGCGGCACACGTATTGGTATACGACCATACTTTGATGAGTGATGGGCACAGCATCCTTATAGATTGAAGGCAGAATCTTTCTGGTTTGGAAAATGACACGAGGATCGACGGCTCTAAAACAATTTTGAACGTTAGATTTTACCTGTTTTTCGAATTTACGAGAAATATTGCCAATCCAGGGTAGTTTTAGATACACAGGGCATTTCTTTGGTCCTTCTTTGGGCAGTAATTGAAAACGGGAAATTTTCTCGGAAATGCTGAAGTTGATTATTGTTTCAGGGTAACCATTATTCTTCAGAATGGAGCGAATGCAGTCCAGTTCTTGTTTAACTTTACCAGGTGAACAGATTACGAGGGCTCGATGAACTAACGTTTCGATTAGGATCGTTTTGCGCTTGGAAGGTGCAAAAGAATCCCAACGCATGTAGCGACCAGTGAATGTAGGTTTTCTATATATCGATGTTTGAAATTGTTTTTCGGATTTGTGAACTTTCACTTCGAGAAAAGAGAGTGCTTGATCGGCTTCTTTTTCCATGGTAAATTTCAAAGCTGGGTGTAATGAATTGAGAGCAAGAAAGAACTGGTCTGCATCCGCTTCTGTTCTAAAAATAGAAAAAGTGTCGTCAACATATCTAGTATAGAAAAAAGGCTCGTTTATAGTTTGAAACAACTTATTTTCATGGTAGCCAACGAAGATATTGGTAAGTGCAGGCCCGAGTGGACTACCCATTGCAACACCATCAATTTGCTTATACATAACGTTATTAAAGCTGAACTCAGCAGAGGTAGTAGCGATGTTCATCAGCTCAATAAAAATTTCTTTGGAAAACTGCGGAGGTGAAAGATCGCCATCATAGAGGGTGTCAGCACAAATTTGAATAGTTTCAGCCAGAGGTACATTAGTGAACAAACTTGAGATGTCGAAGGAACAGAGAAAGCAATCATCTGGGTCAAAAGTAAGCTGCTGCATTTTTTGAGCAAAAGAAAAAGAATCTTTGGTGCAATTGCTGGAAAATAGATCATGAACAGGTTGAAGGGTCGCCGAAAGAAATTTAGCCAGTTCATGTTGAGCAGAGCCAATCATAGATAGGATGGGTCGGAGGGGAACACCATCTTTGTGCGTTTTAGGTAGTCCATGCAGTCTGGGTCTTTTAACAACCAATCATAGCCTTTTTCCTTTTTGTTGCAGATTTTTCGATGAAGCTGATGATAATATATAGACCACTTTTTTCCTTCTCAATTAACTCTCGCGTTGAACCCTGAAGAGAGCGAGACGAAAATGTTTGGTTCTTAAACAGTCTTTTTCAAGACTACCTAAATTTAAAAGATGTTTTCGGCGCTTTTTAAATCTGTTTTGAAATTCTGTACCACCAAAAAGCTTTTCGAATATTAATTTACTGAAAATAAAAACATGCAAATGAAAATAAGCCGCTTGTAAAAATGCATCTGTAGATAAACCGAACCTGTTGAGCAATACGGCTTCTTCTTCAAGAATATTGTGTTCAAATCCTTTAACTTCTTTAGTGTTCGTTATTAGTGTTCATTATATCAGTGCATTAGTTCATTATATTAAAATATTAGTGTTCATTATTTTTAATTTTTTTGTATTGTATATTTGTTTTTGTGTTTTGTACATTGTGTGATTTTTTTTATAAGTAGGCTAAAAAAAAGGCAGCTTCTTTAAAAAAATTTCGATAATTTTGAAGTGCATGAAGTTTTATTGCTTTAGGTGATGCGAACTTGTCAATTGATCATGACGTTGCGAGATATTCTAGTGTGACCAAAGATGAATCGGTTGGATAAAGAAAAGTATGACCATAGCAATCAATCTCAGAACAGCACGAAACTTGCAGAGGTCAAAACCAAATAAATATAAGCAGTGGCGTACGCAGGATTTTTCAATGGGGGAGGGGTTCACTGACGTCACATCGTGATGACGTAAAGATACTACATTACAATTACAGTAGCTTTGAGGTACTAAAGTACATCGTATTGTAATGTTTCCAGCCTAAATTGCAGTTAACCATGAGTAAGCTATATAATGCCACAACTAAGGAAACCACAAAGATATTTCATTCACACTTTTGCTTAATGCTTTGCGTTTCATTTAAAGAGAGAAAAGGTTTCACAGAAACTCAAGCTGTCAGGCCGTGATAAAAATTTTCCGAAAAAATTTTAGTTGAAATCATTTTTGGGCCATAGGAAGGTTAATTGACTAAAGTGTAGGCTGGCTAGCTGTCGCAACGTCACAAACAGGGTGCAACCAGGGGGTAAAACAAGCAATTCCTTCTCTCCAAAAAAACTTTTTTCAAGAACCAACATTAATATAAACAACGCATATAAGCGAAACCTTGTAATAAACAGTCAATATGCGGTACACTCATTATGAAGGGGGCAGTTTCTCGCTTGAAATTTGAAAAGTGAAGATATTCGAGCACAAGAAAAAACTGCCCTCCCTACCAAAACGCTTTTAAACTAAAATAAATTATGTGCGAGAGGAATCCCTAATCATCCGATTAAAGTCAAAAACAGCGTCGATATTATCTAAGCATTTTTCTGCCAGATCATAGCGTCGATATCAGATGCTTTCAAACACATAATCGGGGTGTCTATGGGAAACGAAAAACTCTAGCTCCTGAGATAGTCAGCTTACGGTACCAAAAAACAATGTTGTCTCTCTCCTCGTTCCGCCCCTAGGCCTCTTCAAATCTTTTGTTGGTCTATGGTCGTCTTTGGCAGTATTTTTATCTTACTTTTGGCACTTAGAGCAGTGTCAATTTAGTTTTATATATTTTAATAAAATTTCTCAAAAAACCGAGCAATTATAGCGTAGTGTTAAAAGATTTCGCTATCGATGCGGAAGGTTTGGGACTCAATTCCCAGGCCGGTTAAATCGGACACAGTGTAGCCAACGGCTCGCAACCGCTGCGACGTTTCTTTGTAGCTGCGTTACCCTGGCGCTGAGCCGCGGGGTCGGGCCCTGTCACTCGCTACCACGTTTCGGTACAACAACGAATTTAATGAAACGAGTATAATCAAGATTTGATTTGATTTTTAAAAAAAAATTTGTGTGCAGCCATAGTTACTGCAGATACACCGCATTTAAGGAAACTCAAATCAAAAATCTTCATTATACTCGCCGTATTACGCCGAAGCGTGTAACGAGTTGCGGGGCCCATCTCCGCGGCTTAGCGCCCGGGCTACACAGCTCCGAAGAAACGTCGCAACGGTGGCGAGTCGTTGGCGACACTGTGCCGATTTGACCGGCCCGGGAATGGAGCCCCAGACCTTCCGCACCGATAGCGTGCGCTTTGCAACTGAGCTAAGGAAACTCCTACTTCTTAATTGTTTCACAGCAACATCAATGACAAAAATGCACTTCAAGCAAAACACAACAGAAAAGTTGGACTACCGGGTACCGGTATTGTAGCTTTGCATCGTAAGCAGTGCTCGAGTTGTAAAAACACTTATGGGGGGATGATGGGGGTAAGGCATAACTTTTCACGCAGACGTAAGGAGGGATAATCATTGTACTTGTAAGGGAATGGTTTACGCTAAAATGTTTTGTGGGGGATGGTGTTGTTTGGGATGAAAACACGATAGCAATTTCGGCAAGCTCCGCATGAAGAAAAGTCGGTTCGTTTAAAAAAAAAAAAGGTTTCATTTTTTCTGCAATTGTCTAGGGGGAAGGAGAGTGCTGACTCCCGACCCCTGCAAACGTCACTGGGGCCCATCTCTTAGCGCTTGGGTAACACAGAAACGTCGCAGCGGTGGCGAGCCGTTGGCGACACTGTGCCGATTTTGACCATCCCGGGAATCGAACTCCAGACCTTCCGCACCGACAAACTGTGCGCTTAACAACTGAGCTAACGGCCGGTACTGGCCCAAAAACCGAATCCAAAACCTCCCGCGCCGATAGCGAATGTGTTTCACCACTACGCCAACTGGCCGGTTTGGCTCAAAATTATGACATCGCAAGCGGAATATCAGCATGCGTTGCAACCGTTCTCTTCCAAGAATGCCTTCTGCGCTGAAACGTTGTCTTGTCCCGCCATAGCCGTTGAGAACAATGTCTTTATGACATGACAACCCAACTCTAGCTTTAGTGCCCATTGACCTTGTCCAGGCTTGCATTTTGAGCCAGCCATTAGTTCAAGCGCTACACACCAGAAAAGTTTGACCTCCGGTATTATTGCATCACGCATCACAATGAAAGTTTCTCGAGATTATATAGGCAATTTGATACAGCACAGAAAAATACAATCTCTGTATGAAAAAACGCTAATCGGTCCGAAAAGAGCGCTTTTTAATTTTTTCCAATCGTCAATGGGGGGGTTTTGACCCCCGAACCCCCCCCCCCCCCCCCCCCCCGTGCGTACGCCACTAAATATAAGCTACTGAAGTGTAGCCATAAACGGATTCAAGGGGTAGCTAAGGAGGCTAAAGATTAACCCGTAAATTTTTAGTTATGCATAATACTAGACTGATACTTTGATACTTCTAGCGTCCAGAGGCATCAAACTTCCAGGATAGTTTCGGAGTATTCATTATTTTTCTATCATTTCCTGTCTAGCCTACCAGAGCCAGCGCCGAGCAGTCGACTTTGGGGGGCCAAGCGTTTAACAGGGGGGCCATAGTTTGAAATTAAGCACAAAAGCCGCTGTCTTCAAAAGAGAAAGCTTGTTGATTGGGAGGGCCAAGCATGTCAATTGGGGGTGCCAGGCCCCCTGCCTCTTCCCTTGGCGCCGGCTCTGCTGTCTACCCTCAAAGAAAATTAAGAATCCGCCACTGGATATCTTGCAGCTGCTGAGCTGCACAAAAAAATAGGCTGATACTCATCAATCAATTTGATTGCGGTCATTTGACACGAAAGATGTCAAATTGCTTTTTATATATTTAAGTGACCTGCACGCAGGTGTACGTCTTTGCCGGCGAACTTGATCCAATCTTCAGTTGAAATTGAAAGTTAATATGTGATCCAAGTGCGTAGAGTAACGACGTAAAACTAGCTTTTTCTCTAGAAGAGTCATATAGCGACTCAAATTTCATTTGACGAAGTTAGGTGAATTGAAAAAAGAATTAGGCTATTTTCGAGCATAGGTCTAATTTACAAACTTTTATCGCTTTTAAAATGATTAAAGACGTTACAGGATATACCAGGGATGGCGAACCACTGACCCGCGGGTCACTCCGTGTCCCACTTGCAGATTCCAGTAACCCAATTGTAGTTTTAAAACTTTTAGGAAAATGTTAAGAAACATTTAGGTAGTGACAAAAGGAGTAACTTTCTTTTCTCTGGCATTCACGACCTTTTTTTGCTCGCACACCCACCGTTTGCCGGAACTTCTGTATAGTGAAGACCAATTTTTGCTCATTCCTGACTAGTCTCTCATTAATATCATTAAATCCGTGACCCCCTGTTTTCATTTTTTAAATTAAGGCTACGTATATGACCCAACTACTAGAAAAGGTTCGCCATCCCTACCATATGCCATCTACTCAACGTATTACTGTATATTGTCTTCGTTGTAAATTGCTTTGCCCTACGCATTTTCTACTTCGCTAAAAATATGAATTGAAAAAATAATAAGTTCCCTGTTTTGGTACAGACTAGCAGTCTAGCACATACCTCCGCAGCTAAGAAAAATTGGAAGTCCATAGGAAGCGAAACAACACTAGCTCCTTGCTTAGCAGTTGAAGGTGGTTGACTCAATGCGGAAATAGTAGCAATCTTGAATGAAGTTGCTCCGTTCCTTAAAAACAAGAATTTTGCAGCGAAGCAATTATGAAGTTTTGTGCATCACTACCGGTGCAAGTACAAACGAGTGCAGCTGCATTTATCAAAACTAACTAATGTATTGTCATCAAAGTTGACATTGCCCTGCAGTAGATTTGTTGTGAGTCACGAATGCGTAGATACATTGGAACGGTCAGACCAGCACGTAGCTCGTAAAATTGAATCAGAGGCTTTTTTGAAGTTATGCGCTTGGACGTTCTTTTTAGTCCTTTCAGATTCCTAACTTTTGTTGATGCATCAACACTGGCGCAGCCAGAAATATAGAAAAGGGTGGTACAATTTTTTCCATTAAATTACTGGTACCGAGGTTTCAGTCAGGTCTATTAGTTCAGTTTATATTGAAGAACAAGTGATTTGATTCTATTGTTGCGCTATAAGTAATCCAAAAGTTTTTTATGCCTCTGCTACAATGGAACTGTTACTGCTCAGGTGTTAATTAAGATATACACTATGATACTTTTTTATTAACTGCGCCCTGATTTCTCTGGGAAGTAGCCAAAAATCGTCCGCTTTTTTCTCGCCGCTTTTCTACACGTGTGCTACAGCGCTGATGCCACTGACTGCCCCACGCTGCGTTTATCGCAATTGCAGGTACAGTACGTTTGACGTAAACATGGCTTTCATCTCTGACGTTAACATATTCGGGTAGTCTTCTGAGACAGCAGCTATCAATGGCACCCCGTGAAACGGATTCTCGCTTAGTTTTGAAGTCTTGAGTCAACATCTAGACTGAAAAAGTTAGCGTAGCCGATGATCGCTTGCTTCATCTGTGCATGAAACATTTTTTTAAGAACAAGCAATTTCCTAGCTCAGGGATGTCCAACCTGCGGCCCAGTTGATGTGTGGATGCGGCCCACTATTGACTCATTAAAAAAACTTTTTGGATTCTTCTTTTTGCGCTTCATCGATATTTTCAGTGAAAATAGGACGTCTGAGCTGGTGAAGACCTTTTTTTCTGCCCTTCACCGATAATTTCAGTGAAAACAGGACGTCTTAGCTGATGAAGACCTTTTTTTGCTCTTCACCGATAATTTCGGTAGGAACAAGACGTTTTTTGGTCATACTGGTGGCTTTGCGGCCCAGTCAATATTTTTGGTCTGCAATGCGACCCGTTTAATAAAAAGGATAGCTTACAGAAAAAATATGTCATTTTCAGTTTCTTATTCAAATAGAATTTTTGAATAAGGACCTGAGGACGAGGGGCGGGCCTAATTGAGCTTTGTTTTCTCTAGCAACAAAAAACAATTCTTTTGAGAAAACGTCTCTACTGCATACCGCTTTCTTTTTTGGAATAGAAAAACAAATGATTTGCATCCATTTGTTTTCGGTCAATCAAAATTTTTGTTGATTGTTGGCTGATTATTACTGTGCTAATACGCATTTTAAGAAGAATGTGAGAGCGATAGATCATTTTTTGTTGCGTTTGGTTGTGTAAAGTGTTAAGGGCAGTCAGTTCAACGCAATGGCAACACAATATGGCAGGTTGTCGACACAGCGGCATTATTCTCATTACAACCCATGTTTATTTTTGAAAATTTGTTTCAATTGACCATTCAACAAACTATTCCCTTTCTCCTTGCTTTTCTGGCAATTTAATCAATGGTCATGCTCAAGTTAAATAGTTTTTTAAACGGGCATTCCATTGTTTAATAATTTTTTTAAATGTATGCTTTGAAAAGGGGGAGACTGGTCCCCCTAATCCCCCCTCTGGCTGCGCCGGTGTGCATCAAATAAAATATTTAAACTTTTTTGTTAATCGCTTTATGCATCGTTACATAATACGAGTTTACGACGTTGATCTTGAAGTCTACGCAGCAGTGATGGAGTCGAGTACTCAACCTTCGAGTACGAGTATCGAGTACTTGCCTTGAGAATCTTCGAGTACGAGTACAAGTACTGGTGGTTGACTTCGAGAACGAGTACCGAGTACATTTTTCGCAGTTAAACTTTACACTTTAAAATCAGTTGTAGGCATTTGCTGCGTAAATTGGAAGCACTTTGCTTATTTAAATGTTTATTACCGCTTTGAACACTGGTTTTAAGCTCTTTATAGTCGACATTAACTTTTACGGAACTTTTGAGCAGGTTTCGCCGAAAGTTTCTGCTATAAGTATTATCAGTATGATAAAAATCAAAGTAGGCCTACTCGTGTACTCGACAGAAGTGCCTTGGTAAAATTCGAACTACGGGGGCCCTGTATAATGCAAAAAAATCTATTATTTAATACCAGATGTTCTTAAACTTTTTTGGTCAAGCTTCTTTGCCGTTAGTTATTTTTGCCCACGCCCCACCACCATTGCCGAGTGAAGATTATTGCTTCTCCCCCCCAAAAAAAAAAACTCCAGCGGGGGCCTTTTGATATCCACAAGCATTTTGGCAGTTTCGCGCTTTTTCGACTCATTAGCTGCATTATTTCAAGGGACATATTCAAAAATTCCTCTGGAGAGGCGCCCCCAACTTTCGCATTTTTTGAAAATTTCTAGGCCTAATTTACATCACGTAATTGCAATTAAAGTGCTTTTTAAGCTACTTTTTGACAAAATTTTCTCAGTCTAATACAAAAAATATTGTGGGGGCCCCTTTAGTTGCTTCTCCCGCGACCGGGGGAACCGAACTTGAGAGATGCCTTGATACGACACTGCCCACCACGCTGCAAAAACATGCAGAAAATACAAGCTAACAATTTATTTGTATTGTCTTAATCGTCTTAAAGGGGATGCAGCTGTTTCGGGGAAACAAGTTTTGAAGTTTTACGAAAAAAAGATTTGAAAATATTTGTTCAATCATTAAGTCACTGCTAGTGCTATGCTCACGCCCCCCCCCCCCCCCCCCCCTTTCCCCCCTTGCAAACCTTTTACACCTCCCACGTTAAGAACCTCTGCTCTAAAGTCTAAAACGTTCATATCGACTCGGCCGATTTTAAGTGCCCCCCCTGGGCCCCCCTACAAACAATTTTTTTAGAACTAGGGGGGCGAAGCCTCCCCGGGCCCCCCACTAAGGCACCCCTGGTACTCGACTGATTTTCAGACCGAGTCCGAGTACTTTTAGGTTCGAGTGCGAGTACTTCTTGAGATTAAAAGTTTCGAGTACGAGTACTCAGAAAAGCTGTACTCGAGTGTACTCGAGTACGAGTACATTACTCGAGTACTCCATCACTGTTGCACAGTACACCCTCAGCCACTGTACCGTGCGCTGGGGAGCTTTAATGCACGCGCCCTCGCGCCCCTTCGACTCACGTTAATTAAACTCCATCATCGCTCTGGTTCTTCCAGAAAAATCGTACTTTAAAATAAGAACACACCTTCACCCTTTCCACGTGAGAAATGTCTGCGTACGCCTTGCTCAGTCAACAACCAAGCGAGTTTATTATTAAGTGGTTTTAAGGAGCTTGAACAAAGAGATCTTTTAGCGCCCGGACGAAACCAATATAGCCTATACGGTAAGCACAAACAGTAATTTAACAATAAAGGTCACATAAAATAAAGAAATCGAACGAACAGTAAAAAAACAATGATTAAGAATTATGGGTGCACAAGGCAAGTTAGTTAATAACCCAATTCCCAATTAACACAAAGTGGTATGGTAAAGGCCGGCATCAGTAAGATCAATATGCCAAAGACCGAAAAAGAAAACAACCAACAAAAAAACATCTTTAGTAAATCACACAATAAAAATATTGAAGTCAGTGAGCCTACACAAAAACATAAAGAGTTAATAACACAAAAAAGACGAACAAGTGAATAAGCCTAACACATCAACAAACGCGCAACTAGACTGATTTAATTGAACGATTGTTCCGGATGATTTAACAAAATTAACTAAGCTAGAAAAGGCTTGTGGACAAGACAGTGTTTGCATTGTGACATGTAAACCCAAGGAATTTAGATATGAATGTAAAATAGACCTCAAGTTTTCGTATTTCGGACAGGTTAACAAAAAATGGTTGACATCCTCCGAAACCCAACAGGTTGAACATATTGCTGTGCCGTGTAATCCAGTGCGATGCATGTAAGCGTTTAATTTGCGATGACCAGTTTGTAAACGAAAGAGAAATGGAGAACTCGCCGAATTTCGATCTCTGATTGAAGGAAATGAGTTTTTATACTTCAGACCAGTGGGATTTGAAATGTATTGTTGCTGCCAAATCGAAAATCAATGATATTTTATCATTAATTGACACCCGATATGGAAAAATGAATGTCAGACGAGTTCTCACCATCGTTCTTAATTATTCACATTTTTACTTCGTAGTACCCCTCGACCGAGCTTCAAACCCAGTGTTTCGAATATCAAAATAAGCATCATTGGAAGTCGCGCCGAAGGCATTGTTACGACTTTGGTCGCGCTGACTGGGTGTATGGCATCACAAATCCACGATTAGGCGTGTATGAAGCTAATATCGAGAAACAAAACACCTCATTTGCAAAGCATGCTTGGAATTTCAGTTTATTTCGTCATTTGGCTGATCTTGTTCATCATTTTTTAATTACGTCACAATTGCCGCGACGCAATTGTTGCTCGTTGGAGCGAAGTTCCAATTTTGTGCAGTGCGCAAAAGCGTGCCATTGCGTAGTACTGAATTTTCGCTTTTGCAAGCGTACTTCGCGCAAGATTTTTGCATGCGTTGAAAAAACGTCATGTGGAAAAGAGGTTAAATATTAGTGCAAAATTACTTGAATATTATGAGCTACAATACGCAAGAAGCAATAAATGAACATACTTCAAAGAACAGCTTGTCTGAGTGAATGAAGAGCTTCTCGACTTTGTAAGAAAGGTGAAAAAGTCAGCTTAGCGACCGTTCGGCAGGTGATTGATGTGTAGTGTAGCCTACCCCACGTGTACCGCAACAACCGGATACTTTACTCAGTATTTTTCTGCATCCAATGTAAAAAACATCATTTTTTTTTGCAAATTTTATGTAGCTTTGTGCCCTACACCTATAGTAAACTTTAGCCATCTCAAAGCGGTCGTCAGAGACACTACCGTTAGCAACTTATGAGTAATGATGATTTAGGTAAGCTTAAGCGTTTTTTTTTTTCGAAACATACCGCCGTACAGTTTATTATGAATACCGGCAATAGCTGCTGTTTGGGGGGGTGACCAGTAGCGTCGTGCCATTGGGGCCCGGGCCTCCCCAAATTTTCTTAGATGTGTTGCTTTTTATAATTTAAAAAAAATCAAGAATTAGAAAAATAAAAAAATTTGCCAGTTCCGTTTCGCTTTCATTCTTCAAACTAACCCCTTATCCTCCTTTCTTATACTAAAAATTCCATTGCTTTGTTTTTTAATTTTTGCTTTGATCAATCTCTTCGACTCAGGAGTACAGACAGTTTCTTGATCTGTAGTTGAAATCTAGAAAACATTTTGCATGCGTTGTTACAGATTATGACCTAGTCCTAGATCACACCTATACACGTCATCGCCCCATAATGCGTCAAAACAATGCCATAACGTCATCGTCCCATAATGCGTCAAAACAATGATTGCAGCCTCTTTTCTTTTATTTTAACCCAGCTTCTGCTTTTAGACATGAACTACTAAAACATTTTTGTGTTGTCTGACTCTATAATAGTGACTGCACTCGCTGCAAGTACCGGTAAGTCCTTTTTCGATAAGAAGTGTGCTGAAACGAGTTTTTTTTATGTGAAAACCGTAAAAAATCCGTTGGCGGCTGGGGGCTCCACCCCCAAACCCCCCTAGTCACGGGCGGCTTAGGCTTCGCCACTAGCCCCCCCAGCAACGTCATTCTCCTTTGTTAAATCGTGGGGCTACCCTGATTGCCCATAATGTCCATAATTAAGGAGCGGTTTGAGGTATCAAAATAAATTTCGACTGACTATCCAAAATTTGGGGTATCACTACATGTTTTGGTATCTTTTCCTTACTTACTTTTTTCGTAATGTTACTAAATGCTGAATACGACTTTTAAAAAGGTTGTGAATAGTTCCTGTTTAAATTGTGTTGTTACTCGGGCCCCTTCAAATTTTTTGGCTGCGCGACGCCTCTGGGGGTGACTGTGGACTGTGGAGGCATCCATTTTTCAGACGAAGCATTTTTAAGATACGATGTAACCCCAGTAAACATATTAGTGGAAGAAATGCTAATTTGTGAATTTTGGAATAGCAGAAAGCCAGAAACGGTTAACACAAGAAACGTGAAAATTTTCGTACCATGATTCTCGTTATACCATCATCATGGTTGTAAAATCAGAATTTACATTGTCAGTAAGGTTCTTTTGTCAATTTCACATTCATTTTTCAAAAGTCACCAAATAGCGATTTTCAATACAGAAGTTCATATGAAAATTCTATAAACATGTGTAGCTCAAAAGACCATTTAAAACGTTTAATTGATTGATATCTTGGCCTAAAAGTGAGCTTACGCACTTTTTTGTACAAATTTATTGATTAGTACGAGATTGATATGGCTGTTAGCTTTAAGCAGCAGCTATATGTGTTTCTAGATAAAATTGTTTATTGCCTGCAGAAGTTGCAAATAGCACGCTGTTTATTGCACAGTTAAGCAAATATTGCTGCTAAATTGCGCACTGTGTGCTCACGATTGCGCTCAAACGATAAGATATCATTTTTAATGTCGTTTTACAGCTGTGCTTGGAGTATCAAGCATGAGCTTAAATGCCTCAAATGACGTGTTGCTGGCTGCAAACCTCACGCACAAACTTATTTTGCGTCAAAATATGCCAACCTGTGCTATTATGTTAGTCACGAGTTGTCTTGACTTCATAGATATAATGGTGGGAGAACTGAGGCAAGTTCTAGCATTTGATAAGTTACAGGCGAGCGTGAGGTATTGATTCTACCAAAGGGATGGTGTAGCCAGTTTACTGTCGCCTGAGAAAGCATGAATGGAACTGCTGGATTTTTAGAACAAGTAGAGCTGAGGCCGCACAGGAACTTTGAAATGTCTACACAGTTTTAGCAGAGATCGTTCGCTTAAAACGTGTTGGCCTATAACAGTATTAGCTGAGGTGTTCACTGTTCAGTGCTCATGTATAAGCAGGTCCTATAAACTTATGAAAGTAGACCCCCCTGAACAGAAATTCTGCACCCGCGCTTGAGTCTGTTATGTCCAAGTTGAGCTCTAAAAGTTGGTTTCGCGGAATTCCAATCGAGATCGACAACTTAGCCAGAGGCAAATCCGCAGTTTCGCTGGTTCAACTACATTTCCGCTGTAGGCTACTGTAAGTCTGTAATCTATTAGAAAGACAGCGATAACTTCGCTCATGCGGCAGCTTGAAAATGTCAGTCTCGTGCTAAACCAATTGCCAACGATTAAAAAATATTGGATTAAAAAATGCCAGCGATTACAAAAATAAAAAAAATATGTTAAAACCCTCGTTTCGTCATCGTCAAGCTTTGGTCGAAATTTAAGTATACCCCAAATTACAGTAGAATTCTTTGGAATATACGTTTTCTCGACGTACCGGTATGTAGATTGTAGAAGTTGTCTGAGAGAACGCACAAAAGTCAAAAAGATTCACCGCAAAAATATCACTATTTTTCTAGTGAGAGATAATGACTTGTAACGTTTGTAGAAAGAGGCCTTAAAATATAGAGGGTGCGCGCAAGGTAACCCCAGCGTGTGCCATTGAGTGTTTGTTCGTAAAAATATCAAAGAATAGCTTCTATTTACCGAAACCTCGGCCTGTCCGTTGTTCTTTTTCAAAATATTGCAAATTTTCGTAAGTTTGATTCATTTTGTGAAACGTAATTATCATTTCCGCTTTTTCGGGGTTGCTGTTTCAAATGTAAATGGTTCTACGTTGTTTACATTTTTTCTTTTTTCAGTGAAACTGTAGTTACTCCACTTTGAAAAAGGCAGTGGCTGTTTGTGCCCGTAAAAATAACCGTTCTTTATTTTATTATTCCTTCATGCTCTCCCCGGTTCAACTTCGCGTGACGAAGTAATAAAATAAACCAAAGCGGCAATGTCATGGACCCGTAAAAATAACCCCTTCGTTTTAAAAAAGATGCATGCAATACAACGTTGCAATATTATTTTTATTACTGAATAATTAATATTTCTTGCTCCTTTAGCCGGTTTGATGTGAGTAATAATACGACGCGTTTAATATCTACTAAATCTAATAAATATTTAAATTTAATTTACTCGGTCTTATAAAATTCAAATTTGAAAGACGAACCACAGAGAATATGTCAAATCAAGCGTTTTTGCCCCAAGATTGGGATTACTTTTTGCTTTAAGATTGTTATTGATCAACCTTTTTCAATGTAAAAAAGTTTGTTTTGTAACGCTGCCCGCATAGTTGTGTAGCTGTGCCTTCATGGTTAGCTGTACTTGCTTTTCCAATAGCGAAAACTCGAACTGCTCTGGGAGCAATGACGTAGCAGGTAGCAGCACCCCTGTGGTTCATGGCAGAAGACTTAAAGCGGGCTCAGTGTCAAAAGGAAAATAAATTGAGAGGTAAAATCCTCGTTTGGGCTCTCCCTGCAGTTGTGGTCAATGCGGGAGTTCCACCCGAGGGTGTAGAAAAAAGAATTACTGATTGCTTTAAAATAACACAAGCTCGATGGGCGGTAACTCAATGTCGTCATTTAATAGAAATACTTTAATACTTAGAAACGTTCTTGATACTGGATATTCCACATGAAACTGAAACTTCATCAAAAAACCACCAGCGTCAAGCTTTATGACGTGTTCTTAAAAACAAGAAGTTGTGTGTATTTTTGACTAATAATTGCCTTATGTGAAAATTGACTAAAAAACCCAGACTTGAATTTCTCAAAATCACGGAATGATGCTCTTTTTAAGCCGCTGAGATACGCGATTCTTTCGCATTCCCAAGAACGGTAAACTTACGGTTTTAAATTGGGAAAACCGTTTGGAACAATCTGTGTTTTTGCAGGTATAAACTATTTTTAGTCGCTAATCGTTTGCAGCAACCTGCAGAAATATTGTTTTAGTAAACAAAAACGTTTCCAAATGTCCGGTTTTGAGTTTTGACACCATAATTAATCTCTTTAAAAATTCCGTCATGTTTACTGTATTCCATTTTTTGCATAATATGAAAGGTAACTCTGTGACTGAACCATTGGATTCTTAACTTTTGTTGTCTTCTTTTGGCGGTTACGTGAAAAAAAGCTGTTTTTATGAAATAATTCACAAAAATGTCAGTGGAATTGCGAATTTGCTTCCCATCTTTTATAGAAATGAAATTGTTGCTGTTTATTGATGTCCAGAGTAATAGCAAGAAACAGCGCCAGCATTGCTGTCGTTAAAGAAAACGCGGCTAGTTAAGTTTTTAACATTTCTAGGTGAAGGATTTAGATGCGTTAGTCAATATTTTTATTCAAATCGGTTGTGTTTCGTGGGCCACGTTGCAATGTTTAAGAATGGATCCGGAGTGAAATAGCACAGTAATGGTTTTAAGAGAGGGTTAGGCGCAGAGCCAGCGCCAGAGCAGTCGACTTATGGAGCCAAGCGTTTATCAGGGGGGGCCATAGTTTGAAATTAAGCACAAAAGCCGCTGTCTTCAAAAGAGTAGGCTTGTTATTTGGGGGGGGGCAAGCATGTCGATTGGGGGGGGCAGCCCCCCCTTGGCGCCGGCCCTGGTTAGGCGTGTGCTATGTGTACGTATGCAATACACAAATCAACGATACCCGTCAATTTTTCATTCTCACTGCGCATGGCTGTTACCGGAAATAAGATTGACCAGTAACGCGTTTGACTTAGCATATCGAAGTGACGTAAACAACTATCAAAAAATTGCATAGCTTTCCTGTCACTATGTGACGACTGAAACTGTCGTCATCACTGCAATTACGCCGTAGATACGCATAGTGAAACATGGCTAGTGACTCTGCAGTAAAACTGCTTTGTAATTTTTTAATTCTCTGCAGTAACGCAATTTTGTCGCCAGTCAATATATAAGCTGTTGGTGCGTGTTTTAAATACTCAGTTTGCAACAAAAATTAGCTGAACGGAGTTTATTTTTGCTGCATTGCGTTTTCTGGATGTGGGAGTGATTAACAAAGATTTAAAGGGTGCACTTATGAGGATTTGCTTAGCAAAGCAATGAGAAAAATTGTAAAATAGAGTAGTTGTTTATCTTGGTAAACAATCTGCCAAAAGCTTTAATGCAAATGTTCGAAGCCGTGAATCAAGAGTAGACACTTCACGTGATTTTGCCTTAACAAAGTAAAAGTAAATATTAAATGCCTGAGAGTTATTTACAAAGCAATGAATAGTGCTGTGTGAAAAATGCAGAGAGCGCAGTATCTATGTCAAATGTCATCGGCTCTAGCTGTGAATCGATCCCATTTTTTCTCACTTTCTGAACTGTATCGCGCTCTTGCAGCGTATGAGGTTAGAGCAGGTTAAAACGTGACCATAATTGCAAGGTTGTGTTACCAACCAGGCTAGTCCTGGTACCAGTATTTGTTTAAACACATTACGATGGTTTTCTCTGCTTATCGGTCTCTGAAAACCCTTCAAGATCGAATAGAAGTAGCATATGAATGGGGCTTCTGACAAATAATTGAGTTTAGCAGCCGCATAAACAGCGCGAAAGCACGTGAAAGTGGTTTCGAATCCCAAGTAGTGTTGTATTTTTAGGAGTGATTTTTGGTTTGAATACATACTTTACTTTAATATTAGTAATGAGGATGCCTTTGTCAAAGAAAAAGAAGGTCAAGAAGTCATCCTCTGTGGGCGCCACCCCTGCCCCGAAGCCCAGACCCACCACTTCTCGCCCTGTTCGGGACAGAACCGATGAGCTGAGGGCAGTATTTTCGTTTTTTGATCAAAATCAAAACGGAAATATTGAAGCCGATGAATTAGGAACAGTTATGGCGTCATTGGGTTACCACGCAACCGATGACGAACTTCGTGATATGATTGATGAAGCAGATCGAGATGGTAATAATATGATCGACTTTGAGGAGTTTGTTCACTTGATGGAGGAAAAAAGTAAGAGGGACCAAGATCACGAGGACGAATTAAAAGAAGCTTTTAAGGTAAAAGTTTGTTTGTTTATCATGTGAAATTACTAAAAGAAAGACGCATTGATTGCATTTTTTGCGCCTGGGCGTGTTATATAAATATTTGCAAAATAAACTCTACAACAGACATGCATTACCGTATTTAGCCTGTCCAGTGTAAGGTGGGCTTTCTGCATCACAATCAAATTTTAAGGTCACTATTGAAAAAAGTAATTGTGACATCAAAATTTTCATTGTGATGCAAAAGCCCGTGAGCTTTTGTTTTGGCCCCCTAAACTCAACATGCGGATAAAGTAAACGTGAATTCTTGTGACAAGTAGTTTCTTCATGGTATTTTGCCCCAACCACTGGACCTCGGGCTCGTACCAAAATAAGGTTGGTTTGGTTTTTGTAGCAAACGGTGTTTTTTTTTAAAGTGGAGCAGTTTTCAAAACTCTAGGATGCCATGACGGCAGTAACGCATTTTCCCAAAACTTAAGTTTATTTTCTTGCACCGTTTGCTTACTTATAATCTACGGCAGGAACACCAAAAGATTTGTTCTCTCCTTGGTTTTCTCCTTAGAGTTTGCTACTGCAACGCTGGTGCAGCTTTTGATGGCGAACCACTGACCCGCGCGTCACTAAGTGACCCACTCGCACATTTCAGTGACCGACTATTTTATCGGCCCGCGGACGTGACGACCTTCTTTTGTTTTGCTCTTCACCCGATTTTGGACGGAAAATTGGACATCTGCGGACGCGATGAGGACGCGATGGACATCTGCGGACGCGATGACCTTTTTGTTGCTCATCGCCTGATTTTGGGCGGAACCTTAACCCACGTTTTTTATTTTTTCGGTCTACGACCTTAAATTTGACCCACGGTTCAAAAAGGTTCGCCATCCCTGTCTTAGAGCAACAGTGAGCAGGCCTATTGGCGTACTGGTTAATAACATCGCTATTGGCTCGGGAGGTCATGGGTTCGATTTCCGGGTCGGTCAAATCGGATGCATTGTCGCCAACGGCTCGCCACCGCTGCGACGTTTGGTCGAAGTTGCGTTGCCCAGGCGATAAGCCGCGGAGATGAGCCCCACCACTCGTTACACGCTTTGGTGTGATACGGAAGTATAATGAAATTTGATTAGCAATTCGACTGTTCATGTTTGTTATTAGCTTTGCGTGCCCTAATCTTTTTGCATGAAGTAACGTTTGGATAACTGGTAAATTGCTGCAAGTGGTTTGATGATTTGCAAAAATATCCACTTTGTTTTGCAAAACGTTTAAATGAAAATTTCTTCGTTGCTATTTTTAGCTTGTGATCGAATGATCTTGCTTTTTGCAAATTAAATCTCAATGCGTCAGTTAGGTCGTTATAAACATGGAAGCTTTGGCTAAATTAATCGATTAATTTACTTCCTTTAAATGATTCAATAACCTTTGGCAATCTTAAAAGACGCTTGAAAAGTTGTCATGGCATTTACTTGAAAATGAATTACCCATCAGAGATCATTATCTACGTTAGCTTACTTCACCCTCAGTGAAGTAGCTCAACTTGGACACGGTTTGGATTTTATTGTGAGTGGAAAACTTGTTTTTCTTTCATCTGTCACTTTTCAAAAATTGCTCTCGCCAAAGAACTTGCTGCAAGCGCAGACACTGCAGCAGGTTGCCCAAAACGAATTCTCTTAATTGGAGTGCAACAATTCTGACTAAAATATAACCAAACAACTAAAAACTTTGGCGCTATGGTCTAATTTTTTTAATTTACTTACATTTGTTTGTACGTAGAATTTCATTTGTTTTAGGAGAAAAAATAACGCACAGTGATTCTCAAAACTGGACGTTTCGACAACATAAATTCAGTTGTCATCAGGAGCAGTGTAAGCAAGGCAGTATAAAACTAAAAAATCCAGAATTTACCATTCTAAAATGCAAGTAATGGCATTACCCAGGCAACAATTCAAAGTTACTTCGTGACGTAGTTTTTCAGCTAAGCCACTAAGTAACTTAGTCGTGGCTTAATTTTTCAGCTAAGCCACTAAGTAACTTGTAAATTCATTCTAATGATGTTTACAAAGTTTTCTTGGTTGTTACTCAAATAAACAAAAGGACATCTCTTGATTAACTTACTAATATCGGTTTTGTCCGTTAATGACAGTAAGCATTTCGAATTTCCGCTGTTATTTTGTTCTTAACTTGTGTAATCACAGTTAATTACCAATGAGGCAGACATCTTAAAATGCAAACATCCACTTGGAACATTTATCTTTGAAAAGTGCTATTTAAACCTCCCTGCCCTTATAGCTAAACCAGTCTTGCCAAGCGAGCTGCTGCGTCGCTTAAAACTGAATATCAATCTTTCAATATCATAATTGTTTTTGCAATTATGTGTTTATTCCGAATCTATAAGTCTCTTACAGCACGATTTCCAAGGTATATGACTTTTTATGGAAGTAGCTAGCAGTTTTAAACACCAGAACCGGATTACACCAGTTAGCATGGATGATTTGAGTTTTTTGTTTTTTTTTATGCACTCCTGATCTTCATGTTTATTTTGTACGCAAGAACCTAAAAGTAAAAAAGTGTAGTGACACAAATACTGTTTTGAATAATTAATTAATCAATCAAAACAACAATCATAAACATTCTCAGCAAAAATACACAATCCACAAAAACCCAATTTGCCTCAATCTATGAGAATAATTGGCAAAAACCTTTGTTACAAGAATGATTCATTTTGCCCAATTTTGTGATATGGGGCGGTATACTGCTCAACTTTTGTTGCACTTAACGCAATGCGTTAACTTTGTTTGTTAAGTCAACGCATTGTGTTAAGCGCACAAAAGTTGAGCAGTATACCGCCAATGGTGGGTAGTAACCGGCGACCCAAATTCAAAACCTTTTTACAATCGTAGCACATTACTGCGTTTCCATAAAGTAATGTCCCTATTTGCCCTATTTTTTTCCCACGATAAGCTCTTGATTAAATCAATTGACTTTCAAAACTTTCATCTTGAAAAATAAATTCCCTTTGTTATCATGATAAAAAACAATTTTCCTAAAATAGGGGAGCTACGTCCTTGGATTGAAAATTCAAAAACCATTCAAAACTTAGTTCTAACCCATTTTTTAGCTCAGTTTGAGCTTCATAGGTTCCCTAACATGTTGTACTAGTCATGTGTTGTTCTGCGAATTGTACTAACCAGTTACTTGAGCATTGGTTAGCGGTCTAGAGTTCTGTTAACGCGAATTCCTCGTGGTATTGTTAGAAATTTGTCTTGTGATTTTGAAACGAAATCGTTTCATTTGTATCGTTTTCGGCATGAAAGAAGTCGATTAAATCACACGTGACTGAAACGTACATACACAAGCTATTTTAATCCCGTCGTTTAGCTCGTTAACAGCTCAAGGAAACAGCGACCAATTGCTTGTAACTAGCATTGCGACATTTGCACTTTGTGGGCTTAAAAACCAAATTTTTATAATCGCTTCATAAGCTGATGAGAAGGAGAAGCTTAAGAGCTTTGGAGGAATCAGCTTTCCTTTTTTTGAAGCATTAACATTTGGACGACTAATGTGTTTGTTTCAAGAGAATGATGCATAGTATTTTACTAAATTAAGAACGAAAAATTAAATCTCAAAACTGAACGTTCCAACAACGTAGATTCAGTTGATTTGATTGATTGATTTGTTCATATTTATCCTCTTGTCACGAGAAAGCGACAGAGGCGCTATGCATAGGACGAATCCAGACTCGCTTAGGAGTTGCCGTTATTTCCAAGTCGTCCGCTTGAAATTTGATTCTGACTTTTTCAATTTACTGCTTGTTAAAAACTGCCAAGCAGAGATAATTGTCGTGAAGCGTCTTATCCTAGGACACAACAACTTGACTTCGGTGAGAGTCGAACCACAAATCTTGGTTGTTATCATCAGAAGTGTAAGCATGACAGTATATACAAAACTGAAACAAATTGAGTTCTTTCTATTTTGTAGTGTCTTGCTTACACTGTTGATGATGAGCAAAACAGTGCATACAAGACTGAAACAAATTGAGTTCTTTCTGTTTTGTAATGCCTTGCTTACACTGCTGATCATGTCAGCTGAATTTATATTGTAGAAACGTGCAGTTTTAAGAATTACTTTAGCTATATTTTTCCTCCTTGAGCTATTTTCGTCCCGTGTTTATTGTATTCCGAATTTTGCTAAAAGTTCCTGCTGGGATTGTACTCTTTGAAGTTATAGATTAGCCTTCAAACAAAACCAATATTTGGGAATTGTGACACAAAATTTTCAATTTTTCGCTTAAATTTTCGTGGAAATGTGAAGTAGTTTTCGTTGTCACACTACTTGTTTATGAGAAGGTTGTTTAATATTAATGAGCTTGGCAATTGCGCGGCGGAATTAATATTCTAAAAAGTTTGCTCGTGTACTGCTCAGTGGTGGTTATATTTTAATATTTTGAAGACGAATTTTACGTAGACAGTCGGAAAGTCATTTGACCTGACCTATTTTTAGAAAATGTTCAACAAACAAATGCCATGATTTTTTATCTGGCAACATCTTTCACCATGCGACATTCACTTGTAAAACCTGTCTTGAACAAAAGTTTCAGAATCACTCAATTAGTTTTAAACAAATTTCTAAAAATAACATGAAAAAATGTCAAGTTTTTACAAAAACTCGTAAATAACTCGTGATCATGATTAGCTTGCGGCACTGTTATACAATGAGTAAGTGTTTGCATGCGTTGTGTTAACCTTAGGGCCATATTAAGATTTTGGAAGGGGCCGAGGCTATAGCCCCTTTAATCCGGCCCTTGTTAACTTAATTGTTCATCGTAATAACTGTGGGCCTATCCATACGCGTGTACGCGGCAATGAGAATGTAATTTCGAAGTTGGTGAGAGTCAGCGTTTCGATTCTGCCAGAGGGTATCTTGTTGTATGTCCATCGGCACATACAGCGCTCCGATATGTTAAAAGCATTGGTGAGGAAACAAACGCTAGAGACTCCGTACAAGCTCTTTACTCCCTAGTTTCGGAGTGTTTAACTTTTTAAAATTTTGTTCCATAAAATATTTGTGTCACTCTAAGCATGAAATCGTGTGTAGTCGTCGGCGATAGTGAAAGTTCAGTCTAACCAATAACTGATGAATAATTACCAAAAGCATGTGCCCTGACCGGTATGTAGCCATAAAAAACCGTAAAAGGACAAATGTGAGTCATTGCTAGTGATTGGCGCTATCATGACTAAACTTTTATGAGTCAGTGATAAATTTCGCGGTGACAGCATTTTTCCTCCCTGGCTCGGCTGGTGGAGAATTGCCCTGTCCACATGTCCAATTTTCGTGAGTTTTACAAACTATCACTTTCTTTTATTATGACATCAGAAAAATCATGACAATGCAGAAACTAGAACTAAGGCCCATGCGGACAGGTTCATTGCGCAAACGCAGAGGTTGTATCAATATTGTGATGTGCGAACAGAGTTAGCGTCGTTCGCGCCATCTCTAGTGTTTAACACTCTTGCCTGTGCAAATAGCTGCAAACACGATCTGCGCATGTTGGCTTGCCACAGATTGTGCAATCGCGTTGTGATAGATTTGTGGCTGAAATTGCAATAATATACCCAAGTCACGGTTACTCGAATAGTGGCGAGGTGGTTACGTAAGGTTTTCCCAAGTCTATCTTGCATTTAACAATTTCGCTGCTGTATAAAGCAAAGAGAAAAAAGCTTCTTACCAGCAATGATGTAATTTCAATGTTGTGTTAAAAAATCAAATCTTCATTTTGTGTTAGCTTTGAATAATCCCGCTACTTTACCCATTGGACGGCAGAAGTATTTAATCTGACGTATGTCGATTTCCTTGGCAAGAGTCCTTAACCAGAATTTACAGTACATGAATAATACTTAAAACATTTAATATGTGAGTGATAAAGCTCGACGGGACGACGCGTTGGTGACTTTTTGTATCCAGTTCAATCCTCGGCTAGAACCAATTGCATTTGATCTTTATCTTGGGTGACTGCTGGTTTGAAAAGCGCAAGCTCACTTCGCCGCCTTCCATATTACGCAAATTATATTCTCAATAGTTTGAAAATAAACTCAGTTTTTATTCTTTTTACTGCTTATCTTTTTAATGGTAAACAACGTCCCAGTGAAGTTTAGTTTGGCTTGCTATTAAAAATTAAGAGCTGGTGATAGAATCAGCCAGAGTTTTTGAGAAATTTTTGTTCAAAAATATCGATTTTGACAAAGATAGAATTTAATCAAACTCATTCTATACTTGAATAGGTTACCAAGACCGGTTTTATTAAAAAGAGTTTTGGTTTGACTGATTTTATGTTACGGCAGTAAACACATTTTCCAAATGCAAAAAGTCTTAGAGAGTTCGTTCTTTTAAGTCTTGATTTTTTTTACCAGTGTATTTTTGTGGACGTTATTCATCGTTGAATCAAAAATTATTACGTGTCTAGTTATTTTAAATGCTTTTTGTATTTTCAAAAACTTGTCGTTTTTGCAGGTTTTTGATTCCGATGGAAATGGTTTCATCAGCCGAGAAGAGCTTGCCAAAGTGATGCGGAGTATCGGAGAGGAATTATCTGAGGAAGATCTTACTGAAATGATAACCGAAGCGGATAAAAACGGAGACGGTGTGATTGACTTTCAAGAATTCACTCAAATGTTATCTAGAAACGACTCTATGAGCCCGATCGAAGCTTCAGTGTAAAACACTTAGGGTTTGGTCTTACATACACAGTCTAATTCTGAACGGGTGTCAGCTTTGCTAAAGATGGTATTCGAACCCGTAAAGTGATTGTTTGTTAGGAAGAAGAGTCCGGTGCTGTACGGTTGCAAGCACTCCATTTTGTTTCACCAACGTACAAAAGCATAAAAAAATATGTGAATAGTACAGCGCTAAAGGTTCATTTTTGTTGTATATTTATAACTTTTATGTTACCAAAGCCCTTTCTTGATGTAACTAAGTCAATAATATAACCCATTGAAGTGATTTAAGAGATAGACTTAAGAGTATTTCAGAGCCCTTACAGTGTTTTGTTGCGATACAAGTCTGTGATTTCTTGCAAATAAATGCTCGAAAACTTGTTTCGTTGTGGGCTTCTTTCTCCTGCTGTTTTTTTTTTTTTTTTTTTTTATTAAATTAAACCATACCGCTCTTGTGACTTGTTGATTGTTGGTGATTAATCGTATTTTGTTTTTTCGATTTTTTCTTCATTTTGTATACATGCATGGTGAGGTTTGTATGGTGTCGCCTGAGCTAATTGTGCAATGAAGTACGAGACCTGGGTTCGATTCTCTGGGAGAAAAACTTTTGGGAGACCCTCCAGCAACTTGCTACAGTTACGGCTGAGATAGCTTTGCTTCATGATAACTTTTGAAGACCAAAAATTTCATGTTGTAGCATGATTTTTGCGAGGCATTTTCCCAGAACAAATTCTCCGTCAATTTTCTATTATTTGAGCCCGCCCGATTAGAAATGGCTTTCAAAATTAATGGAACTCTTTTTATAGAGTTTTTTCGTGGCTTATTTGATGAAAGGCTTTGCATAATTAATATGTTGCGTAACCACATTGCACTTATTTAATTTGGTAAAGTTTAACTGAAATTCGAAAAAGAATTGAGCAATAAAATATATTGTGTAAGGTGTTACTACTGTCTTTACGAAGCTTTCTGGTTAGAAAATGATCACACTCCAGCAATCGTGGATGTTTTTGTGGTATTTTGACGGTTATAAAATCAACAAAATCACTTTTGATTTTTGTATATATTTATTTCTTAATTATTTTTCGTGAATACTGTTTATTGTGTCTTTTTGTTTGTGAAACAATGAAATTACAATTTGCCTACCATCATTACAACTTTGTGATTGCTTATTTGGTAGATTTTATAAAATTAATGTTACTTCGAAAATTTGTCCGCAGACAGGCCGGTTAGCTCAGTTGTTAAGCACTCGCTATCGGTTATCGGTGCGGGAGATCTGGGGTTCGATTCCCGGATCTGTTAAATCAGGCACAGATCTGTTAAATCAGGCACAGTGTCGTGAACGGCTCACCACCGCTGCAATGTTTTTTCGGACCTGTGTTGCCCTGGCGCTAAATTGCGGAGTTGGGCCCCGCCACTCTTACACGCTCGGGCGTAATACCGCAAGTATAATGAAGACTTGAGTTTTGATTTAAGTTTGTGAGCTTTTCAACGACGATTCTAAATTATATGAAGAATACAAAACGGAGAGTTTAACACTATTGGGAGAAACTCCAACTGTACAAAAATACTTTCCATAAAGAAGATTGCTTGTCTTCATAATTGGGGATGAAAGAAAGAAGAATGAGGTGCCTCCTAAAGACACCATCGGTGAAAGCGTCGTTAAACAACAACTATAATTTCAAATATTGTCAAGACACTGGCACTAAAAGGAGTAAACTAAAAATTGTATAACATTAATTCATCAAATTGAACTAATCTTAAATTTTGACGGTTTTTGTGTTTTTATATCCTATCACGCAATGATTATACTGTATATTGGTTGTTTAACAATTTTTAAGCAAGCAGAGACTTGAAAATTCGGACAATACTGTAAAAAGTACGCCAAAATCAGCAAAAGCTAAAAAAGCAAAGGCTTTTATTCCAAACAGCAAGGGATTGCCATATAAATCTATGGTACTCAGTGAAGTATTTGAACCTTATTCCATGCTATTCCTAATAAAATTAAACGGACAAGGAGAAAATCCCATCAAAGTACAGCAACCTTCACCTCTAGTACCTAGTCCATCTACCGAGGACCAATTGCTTGCCCTTTGAAGTTTGCTATGTTTGGCCGAATTTTCTCTGCTGAGTTTATAAATAAACTAACTTTGTTTTAGAGCCAAGAAGTAGAAATACAACGAGCTACATAATCATTATGTACCTGTTAACACGTAAAAGGATATCAACACTTAAAAGGATATAATGTTTATTGCATAAGTGTGCTTGAAAAATGCAAATAGTTATAAGTGCATTGCTTAAGATGACTAAAAATTTTTGAGATTGAAAGTTTCGATGCGTTGAAGGTTGAGTGCAAAAATGAAGAGAACGTATTTCAATTAAAAGATTGTCTTTGCACTTAGACTCGTTTCCAGTGGACGTCATGGACAAGCATCAATCATAATTTCAATTTAAATTTTATTGGAATGAGATTTAAAATAACTTATCCTGTTACTCATTCCTGGATTAATATTTTTCGCATTCTTGGAGTAGTTAGTATAGTAGGGTTCATAATTTTTCGTTTTTTCATTTTGATTCACGTCAACAGATTGATGTGTCAGAAACTTACGTCAAAAAAATGCAGGGATTTCTTCTAAAAACGGGGGCAAGCACTAAA
Source organism: Trididemnum miniatum (assembly GCA_964006365.1). Classification (NCBI taxonomy): domain Eukaryota; kingdom Metazoa; phylum Chordata; class Ascidiacea; order Aplousobranchia; family Didemnidae; genus Trididemnum; species Trididemnum miniatum. The sequence continues at coordinate 24,076,848 of OZ023237.1, read as the reverse complement.
AAAGTCTCTCAGGGAGGTTCTCTAGAAAAAGGTCTTTAAGAGGGGTGCTCCATTAAAAATTCTTTCAAAGGTCTTCACAAAAGATCTTTCTGCAACGTTCTCTAGAAAATAAGGCACAAGCGAACCCTCGTTGGCATTAAGGTACTAAGGGCTGTCAGTGACTTCTAAAAATCCCACGTTTCGGGATGAAATTGACTAGGGTTGGATTGAATTTGAATCCGCTCTCGAGTTCTTGATGAATTTGAATTTTGTTTTTTCAAAGTCAATGAATTTGAATATGAATTTAAATTTCGTTTGTTCAAAGTCAATGAATTTGAATTTGAGTTTCGTTTTTTCAACGTCAATGAATTTGAATATTTTGATTAAACAATTGACGAACTTTGAGTTTTTCGATTTAAACTTTACGAAGCAAATGTGGCGATTTGTAACTGGTTTATATCAGTTAATGTTGCAAACGTTGCATAAAATTTTATCAAGCCAACAGAAAGTTTATGATGGCAATTATGACGCTGCAAGACGCTTTGAAGTTGTTTTTGGGCCACAGTAACCTCCCTAGTGCACCTGCTGGAGAATAGACTTTACACTCCATCGCTCGGATTTCATATCTTTAAAGGTTTTTACAGCATTTTAACTTGAAGTGAAGTTGCCGAGAATGAAATTCATCTTTACGTCAGCAATTTTCCGCATGAGATTAGTATAGCTTATTTATTTCACCAACAGGTGAGCGAAAGAAAAGATAAGAAGTTACAACTTCAAACTGTTTTCGTAAAATTAATTATAAGTGCAAGATAAGAACGATTTACCAGGCTTGTCCATGGGAAATGTCCCATGGGATGGGACAGCACGAATTGCATTTCCCATGGGACCCATGGGACAGTAGCCATGTGACAGCGTCTTGATAATGTCATACCTAACTTTAGGTTTTATACTTTTTTGCTTCAAAAAATTCTTTTTAGTCCTCTTTTTTCTTTATAAAAGATTTTCCCTTAGCATTGTTGTTACAAGGTAGTGGTGCTTTGCACCATAGTTGCCAGATGGTGTACTTGGACACCAATTACTGGAAAAATGGTGTAATCTTAAAGTTCCGTGTTTTTACTGAAAACTTTCAATTAATCTTAGAAATGAGAAGAGAAAAAATCTTAAATGGTGTAAATTTTCATAAATTTAATTAAATTTATTGAATTGTATTTTGATGGGAATCCCATGGGATGGGATGGGATGGGACAGGCATAAATTGCTATGGGATGGGATGGGACAGAAAAATATGTCCCATGGACAAGCCTGCGATTTACAGTAGCTTATTAATATAAAGGTCGGATGGCCGGACTATGCTTTCTCCTCTCACATAGAGTAGAATGCACATTTATACGCAGCGATCTTGAATGTGAAATAGCTGCGTTTGATCTATGGTTTTAATAGTAGTGGTTTCACTAGGCGCGGAGACGTTTCAGAGGCCGTTGCTTATAAAATGCAATAAAAATGTTTTGTAGCCGTTACAAGTTTGTTCGTGTGCTTGCTTTATTTCTTCGATTTCGTTAATTGTTCTTCGTGTTTTCTAATAAAAGTTACGTGTTTTTGCATCTTGTACTGTCATTTTTGAAGTTAGCTACGAATTTGAATTTCGTTTTTTCAAAGTCAATGAATTTGAATTTCAAAATTAGGAAAAAAATGAATGGATCCAACCCTAAAATTGACCCAGCTCGAGACACGGGACGCCAGACGTCAATTTCTGGAACGTTGCGGCAATTCCGGGAGAGATTATAGCCCTATGTGCCTACAGTAGTATGAGCAGTGTGTTTTTATTTTCTAGCCTTGAAATAACGAACTACAGTATATTAACACGAAAAACAGCAGGGCAAAAATAAGGGAACAGCGAAAAAGAACGATATTAGCTAAAACTCAAATGCTCAAAAAATCATATAAAGTTGCTGCATCTAAGCTTGAGATTCTGAAATATAGGGGACATGTCCTGACCATGAGGCTTCCAATTTTTCTTCATAAATCATTGCTTTATTTTGAAGTGAGCCAAGTTGGCGCGCCAACATTACAAGATTTATTAATTTGGCAAATTTGATTAACCTTGCATGCCGTTAATAGTTTTTTCAATCATGATCAACCAACAAGTTTTGCTTCAGCCATTCAATCTACTGTGGGTTTGTCCTTTTTTAATGAGTGATCTACCAAGTGTGTAAAATGAAAGAAATGATTATTTATTGTACCTAAATGCGAGCTCTCGTATACTTATTTTGCCTTACATAAGCGAACTCAGGGGGCAAAGTGGTGCAAGCCACTCCTCTGAATTGCAAAACCGTTTCCAAGAGACCTTGTCGTTAATCGTGTCCAAGTCTACGCGTGGTACAAGCTGGCAATGATATGTTTTGCAATCTAGCGTGTGTTAGCTAAACAGTAACCAACAAAAAATCTATTTTTTGTGATATGGAAATAATACTTTGTGTTGCCCAGACACCAAGCTGCGTGGATGAGCCTCGCAACTTGTCACACGCTTCGGCGAGATGCAGCGACTATCATGAAGATTTGGTTTTGTTTGATTTGAAATAATGATTCCTAGCGTTTACTAACGGACCGACGTATTGATGGCTATAGCCCAGCAAAACTGCAGTGTGCAGTTGGTCCACAACTGCATTGAGGATACGTGCCACTGTATCCGAAACAATCTTGTCGCGTGCCACGCCATTTACGAATAATTGTTGGTATTCTACACGAACTTCCGTTAGATGCATACAAATAACATCAAACTTTAAAATTGCTATGCAAACTAGCAAAAAAGTATTTAGTGACGTTATTGATTGTGATTTGAGTTTATTTCGATAAAAACCTGAGTTATCACGATTTATTATAAACGCAAGAATTACTTTTTATCAAACTATTCGCGTGCCTCGTTGGAGATTATGGCGTGTCACATTGGGCAAGCGTGCCCTGTGTTGTGCATACCTGTTATTGCCAACATTCCCTAAAAAACTTTAGTAGACAATGAGTTCACCATGATTCGATTGCCCGAACAATCGCGTGCTCTGCAAGCAGATCAAAAAGTCGTTTGCTCTTTTCCGAGCTTTGGTGTTGTTATTTTGTGAACATGATGTAGGTGAAATGCAGACAATTTCTCCTAAAAAATACCACACAAAAGTCATACCTTCAATGCTTTGAACAAATTAGTCCTGAAATGTCATTTCTATAAATATCGATTATTTTGTGAATTCATCAATACTGACGTCATCAGCATTTGAAAAATACAACCTAGATCACTTCTTCTAATAAGGCTACGTAAAAAGGCGTGGCGTCAAACCTCTTGTAATCTGACGAAATGCGTGCGATCGATTGCGGCCGTGACGTGCTAAGCAAGATCGAATTAGCCTAATTTGTAGTAAAATTTAAATTCAATTATTGAGCCAAAAAAAAAAAAAAAAGAAGATCAGCCTGGATTCTTTGCTTTTTTAGTTGTGATGGCCGAATATCCCGCTCAAATCAACTTAAACTGTTACAAACCCATAAGCAACAGACTACCACTTAGGTTCGGATACTCCCAATATAACAATAGCAGCTGGTTATTAAAAAAATTGGCTAAAAAGCATTACAGTAGTCCTGTGTTACGTCAGCATTGCTTTTATAAAAATTGATCAGGGACTCTGGAAAAAACATTAAGGATTAAGGCTGTTTTTTAGTAAGAGTTTCGATGACACAAAATAAATACATGAAATCATAAAAAGCTTTCGGTTACCATGTGAGAAAGACCTGAAATCCTTTTACAGGAACTGGGAATTTCAAAGGTGTCGTAATTTCATCAACTATAGTATCATGGTATGATCAAACTTTCCATAATTTCTATCATGCAAACCAGTGCATCTCCAAAAATACAAAAAAAAGTCATCACTTCGCTTCAGCTCTGAGTTTGGTTGCAAAATCAGCTGTTCTTCGAGAAAAAAGCCTTTGCCCTTTGGCAGTGAAATTCCGGGACATTTCTCGAACCGGGACAGGACGCCTGGACAGACGAGGCCGTCCCGTATGGTAAGCCTAAGTACAGTGGCGTAGCGAAAAATTTTAATGGGAGGGCCATAATTTTCACATTTTTTCAAGCGCATTTTTTTGGCACAAAAAATTTGAAGCTGATTGAGAAATAAGAAAAGCTCTAGGGGGTCCGGGGGCATGCTTCCCGGAAAATTTTTGAAAATTAACATGCTCTAATGGTTATTCTAGTGCTTTTTCAATAGTTTTCACGCAAATTTTTTTTCAAATTTTTCAACTCTATAGTTGTGAATACTTCGTCAAATGTGATGGATGCATTTTGTGCGTACATTTTCGATTATGCGTGCTTAAGGCGTAAGGCTTATTGCTACCAAAGAGGTTCGAAATCATGGAAAAATTGTATACATCAAAAACATTTTTGAAAATGGCTGGTGGGAGGATGCATAGGCCTACCCCTTATCCTACCCCCTGGATCTGCCCCTGGCCATAAGCTACAGAAACCATCAAAAGAGTGTGGCACATTTCAGTCACTTGGCACTATCAGTTGTGTTCTTTTTTTTACCAAAAGGCAAATCAAAAGGGGGGGGGGGCATGGCACAATGGCCCCCTAAATACGCTCCTGTCTAAGTATGAATATTATTTAGCATATAACTATGCTCAGTATTAGGATAAAGGGCGCTATGGCCACGACAATTCCATTTAGCATAAATCGTAAAATTTTTCCAGTTATTTTGGGCAAATAAACTAATAAACATAATAACTAACTCTACACTAGGCCTAGAGTTCTAGTAAATTGATAAGCTTGAAAATTGACCAGCCAAAGAAGAAAAATACAAATATTTTTTTAAGAATTTGCTCAGGTCGGAAAATGGTTATCGCATTATCAAGACTGCGCACTTTCGTTAAATAATTTAAAGGTAGTTAAAAAAAACTTTTTTTGCTTCGTCACTCAATATGGAATTTGCATGCAAAGTAATGATGATGATATTGCAGTAGTTCATGTATAGGTCAAACAACGCAAATAAACAGAACGCTTGAGAAAATGAGCGGAAATTTTTGCAAGACTCATTTCGACGTCAAAATTGTTGCAAATTATTTGACAACCCTATAATGCCTTCTGGTTGACGAGTAATATCAGTTCGTTGTAAGTTTACTGTGAATATAACTGAGGTTCGAAATTAGTCAATTATTTTTGGGCACAGTTTACCATTTCTGTTTGGCTCAGCGCCAAATAAATTAATGATTAAATGATTAAGTCAACCTTAACAAGCTAACGTAATACTGGAACTCCGTCAAAAGATTTGTTGCACAGGAAGTAAGAAAACCTGCTGCTTGAGGGTCATTTTTCACATTTATAAATGCTGTTTTTCCAGAAGCTACCCTTGCTTTCAATTGTATTCAGTGGCAGTGCCAGATTAAGAGGTTGGGTTATAGGCAGTACTCGAGTTAAGGGGGATGCTATCCCCCTGGAAAACAACATCATTCCCCCATAAAACATTTTAGCGTAAACCATTCCCCTGTAAATAATAACCATTCCTCCCTTACGTCAAGGTGAAAAGCTTGCACCATCCCCCCATAAGTGTTTTCACAACAGTACTCGAGCACTTACTACAGGGGCTTTAGCTCCCCCCGTAAAAGTAGGAGTCTTCTGAGCAGGGGCGTACCTCACTTCAAAAAAGATCATTTAACCACGTACTGCTAACGTCACAAAGACTCTCGAAAAATTAGACCCGGGTATCCCCAAAGTCTTAATTCGCCCTGTTCATCGGGGATCCTCATTATTCGCCTTAACAGAACCTATATGTGGAAAACAATTTGCATGGAAAAATAAAACGTTAAGTAGCGTACCTACTGCAATTCTCGTAAGTGGACGTTTCAGCACATAGATTCAGTTGTCATCATCATCAGTGAATGCTACCTAGTATAAAACTTGCAGCAGGCCTACGGTATAGTTTTGTAAAACTTATTTAACTTAGAATACACTGCTGGTAATGAAAACTGAATATACGTTGTCAAAAAGCCTACCATAGCAAAGAGAGTTACAATTTGGCTTATTTTTTGTCCTTAGAAGTCAGTGGCGTACGGTGAGCATGTTTTGAAGGTGTGCTCCACTCCTACATAAATGCTGCCACCTGGCGGGATTTATACAACCACTGGTTCCCAACCGCCGGTCCGCAGACCGGTGCCGATCCGCGGACCGGTGCCGATCCGCGTTCGTGTTTTTGCCGGACCCCAAAACATATTCTTCCCACAACTCATGCGAAGCAATTCTATCACGTTTGGCTTCAGTAAAAATACAGCGAAAAAATCTATCGGATGCCTCGTTCGTCTCTCATATTGGCCATCTCATCTTGAAACGGCAACGAATTTTCTTACCAACTTTGATTTTGTTCGACAGTATGTTCATAAACTGACGGTATTGTTTGAACTGATTGAAGTTTTGTTTTAATTTTTGTGTTTAAGTATGTAGGCTGTAGCCAATGCCAAAATATTGAGTTATTTTCTCCCATTTATTTAGCTGATGGTCAACAAATGCGGTTGTTAGCTTCTGAAATATGCCATTCTAATTGCGAAACTTTGCTGCCGGTCCGTGAACGTTTTGATTAGTTTTTACCGGTCCGCTGATGTAAAAAGGTTGGGAACCACTGTAAACAACTGTGAGAAAAAATCGAAAGTTCAATGCGATCCGACATCTTACGCCTTTTCAATCAGTCTAATTTGCATTTTAGGCATATAATCTCGAGACGTGAGTTCACAAAAAATTGGTATTACGCAACTAAATCAACGTGACGGTCACAGGCTATATGAACTCCGAAAAACATGCATTAAGCAAATATATTCTAAAAAATACACACAGTAGTCTTAGGTAAAAATTTAGAAGCGTCAAAAGTCGCATAATACAAAAACATAACGACACCAATTCTGTCGTGATATGGAAAAACCTAACAAGTGCATTTTTGGGCGAAATTCGTTTTTTTGCATTTTTGAACTAAAAAAGTTATTTTCCATCTTGTGTGTAAAAATTAGCCGTGAAAGTAGAGTAATCGCGGAGATATTGCAGTTTATTGAGTGGATGGAAAAACCTAACAAGTCCACTGTGATATGCAAAAACCTAACAACTTCACGATCTGAGTGGCTATTGTTTTGCGACAATGAAAATTACAATCGCCATAATGGAAACAAAATTTTAAATATAATGCGCAACCATTACTGATTGCAGCTAATAATCAATAACTTACTTATCGGGTTAGATTCAAGTTTAATTCATTTGTTGAAATTATTCACACGAAAATAGCTAAGCTTATCATTTGTGTTATGGAAGTTTTTTTACATATGATGTTGAATATTAGATAATGATATGGAACATTTAAAAGGCTTTTAGCGCATGAAAAATGCTGATGAGTAAGCATGAATAAGCTTCAGTAAAACATTGGAGTCATTAAGTTTAGTGCTCTTTTTATGTTTTTCTTATCATTACGGGATGCGTTCCACAAACACGAGGAAAGTGCAAATTTATGCCATCATTACAAGAGCGATTCAAGCAAGGTCGTTGAGAGCAGAAAAATCTTCCAGTGCGAGACCTTTCCCGGACGCATATTTCTATTTGGTTCTACAGAAAATTTTTTGTATATTCTATTACCACCACTCTACCCCATCTCAAAATAGACGTATGAAAGTGCATAAAATCAAACCTAGAGCAACATCGAACCGCGACCCTTTGCGTCGCAGTCCAGCATACCGACCGATACAACACGGCGCTGTTGCCGAATTCAGTGCAATTTTTCTATTTCTACTCATTTCGATCGAGCCCTATCTTTTTCTGTAGAACCATTTCGAAATGTGCTTCTGGGCTCCCTCCCTGGGGCTTATCTAGAAATTATTTCTTAGTGGGATTAAAGTTTTCAGAAAAAAATTTTAGACGGCAACGTGACGTATTTTGGTGGATCGGTGCGTCGTTTTTATGACACCATGATCGCAACATTGACGGTTCAATCACCACACAAGCAGCGGATCCCAGAAAATTTTGCTGAGGTGGATGCAGTTGCAAATTAAGTTGAATGTTAACTAAGGAATTTAAAAATGAGGGGGCGAAATTTTGTTTGTTACGTCATAGTCACACATCAGGCTAGAACGCCTTAAACCTGATTTAAATCTTCAGCTACCATCACTAACGGCCCTGGATTACGCTCATGGATGAAGTTTTTACCGCATTATGCGTTGAAACGTCAAGACCTGCGAAAAACGAAATTGAACCCCTTTCCCCCTAGAACTAGCTTTGACATACTTTTAATGCCGGAATAATGCTGACTGGACATTTAACAATTAGACCTACGTATATCGGGCTGCCCCCTTCCACCCTGGGCACGCCCTTAATACGTTAGACGTTGAGACCCGGAAAAGGACGTAAATACACCCTTTGAAAACGTTTCACGTCAGGAACATGTTAAAGATTTTTTAGGGGGCAGGGCACCAAATTTTGACATTTTTTAAGCGTAGTTTTTCCGGCTGAGTTACTTTGATGCATACTGAGGAACAAAAACGACTCCAGGGTGGTCCGGGAGCATACTCCTCCGGAAAATTTTTCTAAAATTTACATGCATACTGCAATGGCCATTTTAATGCTTTTTGAACAATTTTCAAGGCAAATTTTGTTTAAATTTTTTACCCTTAATTCTGAGTCTTTCACCAAATATGATGCATTTTGTTCGCACTTTTTATTTATGTTTGCTGGAAGCGTAGGGATTAATGTCATTAAAGAGGTTTAAAATTACTTATTCAACAAAAGCATTGTTAAAAATGGCTTGTTGGGGGGATGCATACCTCACATCCCCCCTGGATCCGCCCATGCACTCAAGCCTCCTTGCTGTTTTCTTGAATAAGATGGTTTTGGATAGCATTCCCTGTTAGATGAATCTAGCAGCAAGCAACAACTTAAGAAAGTCAGAAGCAAAACTTAACCGGTGAACTCGAAACAAAGGAAAATTCTTAACAAGTCTGAATTCAACCTACAGCGCCTCCGTAGAGTAGTTTTCTCTGAAAAGGGGATAAAAATGAAGAAATCGATCAATCAACACACTCAGTTTTTTCCGGTAGGGGCCAAAAATGAAAAAGTTCGTCGCTTGTTCGAATTTTTGCCCCTAATTCTGAACTCTACTTTAAATAAGATGCGTACATTTTTGCAAGCACATTTTAGATTCATTTGTGCAGAGGAATCGAATGGATTTCATATTTTGGAAAAATTTTATTCGCAATGAAGTAATTTTTGGCACGACTTTCAAGATATCACCGTAATGCTGGTTTGAAATTTGTAAGCCTTTACCGCAGACTCAGAGCTAATATCGCAAAGTTATTGTCATTAATTGCAAACTTGGTAATGGTAGTCTATAGGCCTACAAGCACTGGTAATTTACTCTTCCAATTTTTGGTATAGCAAGTCCACAAACAACCCAAGTTGTAAAAAATGTTCCAACTGTACTTTTTGCGCTTTTACAAAGGAAATATGGTGTTCTTTGAAACTCGCAGGTAATTGTACAAAAAAGCAGTTCCCACGCTTGAAAAAATAGAGAGAAGATATAATATAACTTAGACGCCTGTTTGTAACTCCTTCCTTTAATTATATTATCAATACTTCATTCCACTTTTCTCAACAAATTTGACTCCAACTTTTAAGATACATACGCAGACCGCCAAACTTTGGAAAATGACGAGCAACTACACAAAACCGCATTGATGCAACCAAGGTACTATTTGAATTTTTCCTCATCATTTCTGCTAGAAAATGGCTTTTTAATTACCGGGTATACTGTCAACATTAAACTCCATTCCACCGAATAAATTTTACTTATAGCTGTAAAATGCCAGTATATTGACCAGCGGTGGTCTTAGACAAAGGGGGGGCCTGCGCAACAATTATAGGGGGGCCTTTTGGAATCCAAATTCCAAGACGCTGTAGCGTGCACTAAAGCACGTTATAAAAGGCATTCATAGGAAGTTACTTGACAAGCACCAATCAATCAGGCAAGCTCATTTAATGCATGTAATGTAGAAACATCATTTACTGCCAGTAATTGGCAGGCTACAACAAGGCTAGGGTTGATTAAAAATCTCCCAGAACTTAAGAAAAATCAGAGACCTGTAATGATTTGCTTATTCCGCTGTATGTGCAATATTGGTAGCTTGAGTAAACTACGAACTAGTTGGCTATATTAACGGTAAATCAGTTTCGGTATAGTCGCATAGATTAATTTAGCATAAACTTATATGCAATATTGATGATTGATTTCTTCATTTTCATCCTTCTGTTACGAGAAAGCGACGGAGGCGCTATGCAAAGGACGAATCCAGACTCGCTTAGGACTTGCCCTTGAGTCCGAGTTTTCCGCTTGAATTTTGCTTCTGGCTTCTTCAATTTGCTTCTTGTTAGATTCCACCGAGCAGAGATAAGTGCCGTGAAGCATCTTATCCAAGGACGCAACAACGAGGCTTGGGTGGGAGTTGAACCATAAACCTTGCGATCGTGGCCGTCGTAAAAACGACGCTCCGAACCACTCGGCAGCGCTGCTGCATCTGCTAGTGACAGCTTGCAATACTCTTTGCAGTTAGTGGTAATTCATAACGATAATAAACAAAATATATTTCGCAATAAATTTACCTGTGATCAAACACATTGCTGATGCAGACCTATAAGGGTAAGCAACTGAGTGTGCGAAGTTTAGGCAAAAAGTTTCCGGTTCGTTAGTTTTCTTTCTGCTGAAATATCTGCGGAACTGCTATGATGGTCCTGGAATTGGACTGTAAGATTACTTCACCTGTTTCATCCTTCTTTCCACTTCCCTTTAATAACTGCTTTTCTTATTGTAAGAGGTGGTACTACTCCAATTTAAAGATGTTTTCTCTTCAATTTGTAGAAACAAAAGGTAATGTGTTAATATTCAAACAACACTTCAATTCAAGGTTGCTAGGTACTGTGGTTTGTGAGACATCGCACCACTTTCAATTAACTTTTCAACATCTTTGCGCACAAATCAAAACAATTTTGTTCTCATATTTGGGACGAGTCGCAACGAGTGAAAAATTAAGAAAAGTTAACTCCCTAAAACCGAATATATACACTTCAAAAATATAACAAGCTACTGCTTGCATACTTCGCAAAATGATGTTTAGTTCTGGTGAAGCCATAAAGAGTCGGCTCTGACTGTCTGATGGTTACTTCCGTGATTTTCTTTTCTGAGCTTCTGACTACATTATAATCAGTGGTTTTGAATTAATGAAATTAAGATTTAATCACCGCAACTTTAGTTTCCAAGTAACATCTATATTCATCTGAAACAAGAAATCTGTCAACACAAATCCTCTAGTCACAAGCTCAAAATGCAACATTAAAACAACGTATTGTTTCCACAAACTTGCAACTTATATCAAAACAGTTTCATCGACTAATTACTGTATCTTGATGTGGCTTTCACTGTGCTAATTTCTTTTCAATAATTTAAACTGCTCTATTCAAATTTGATACACATGTAGTGCAATGTGTAGCAAACCACAATAAACTTTAAAGTCTCGCAAGAATCTTAAAAATTTTTTGGCATCTATTATGAGGTAAGTTATACATACTGATTATTTCAGACAATCTTAATAAAAAAATAAACTTCATAATAATCTCTAACTGCACAATATGACTAGAACCCAACAACCAAGGAAAGCTTAGCAACCATGTATGACTGGATATAAAAAACATATAGCCTACGTGATTCAAACTATGGTATGCGACAATATGCAGCATACAGGCACTTTAGTTACAAACAGCAAAGGTTTCAAAAGTCCAGTTCTACAAGGAAGGAACCAATGATCGAGCATCAAAGCTGCTATCTCACAATGCAGTGTGTAATACAATATGGTAACCCCTTTGGTTATAAATCACCGAAAAGTTTACCGAAATAACTGCACTGTAACCCAGTAAGATACGCTTTGTTTATTTTCAGGAAGTCTACATTACACTGACTAATCATCACTGCTGAAGTTTGTGCCATTGCACAGTGGGGTTTAACCAGGGTTGAGAAAAATCGATATTCGATTGCGATATTCTTTACTTTTTGTTCATCGAATGCATTGGAGCCTTTACTTTTTTGAATGAGTATCGAATATGGTCTTTCCTTTTTTTTCGGCGCAATTCGATATTCCATGTTCGATTCTTTTTCAAGTTACTCTGTCTCACTTTAGTAAATATAAAATAATTGTTGGTATGTCATTACCTAGTTTTGCTGATATTTTTTTGTGCGAAAAAAAAAAAACAAAAAAAAGATTTTTAATTGCAAAGTTGTTTCGCATTAATACTGTCATATACTATGTCCGTCGTTTATCTGTAAGTTACCGCGTGAATGTGAGGACAACACAAAAAATGCTTGGCGTACACCGCTAAATGCTCAGGGTAATATCGAATATCAATAACAATATTCTCAATTTTTTACTTTTTTGAACTACCATCGAAATCGATTATTCCCTTACTTTTTGGTGAACTATCGAATATCAATTATTTTTTAATTTTTTGGGTATCAATTTCCAACCCTGGATTTAACTCAGTCTATAATAACCATAATATACAGAAATTGCTAAGTTTCACTTTGAGGTGGTTCAGCTTCGATTAGAGATAAAAAAAATAAAAAAAATGGTTAAGACAAATTGTTTGCTGTGTTTCAATGCAAAAAGTTTTATTAAAATGAAGGTTCTTTTTAGGGGAGCATAATTTTGGGATGACTAAAATCAATTTTAATGGTTTGTTTCAAGTTAACATAAAGAGAAGTGCTTTTTTGGAGTTTGCGCATTGATTTTTTTTTTGAGGGAGGGGGCCTTATTTTCAAAGGGGATTCTTTTTGAGGGTTCTGACGTGCTTCAATGCAAAAAGTGTAATAAAAATGAAGGTTCTTTGCAGGGGAGCTTAAATTTGGGATGACTAAAATCAATTTTAATGGTTTGTTTCAAGTTAACATAAAAAGAAGTGCTTTTTTGGAGTTTGCGCATTGATTATTTTAGGGGAGCCTTATTTTCAACGAGAATTCGTTTTGAGGGGGGCTTTATTTTCAAAGGTGGCAAGGGGGTAGTTCCTATGCGGGAGAACTGAAACCAATTCTAACGATGCATAATGGTTCAAGTTTACTAATAAAAGTGTTTTTTTGATATGATTCTAAAACTAAACTAAAAATAATTTAATACAAAAAAAAACAATTTCAAAAAAAAATAGATACAAAAATAATTTAAATTAAAAAAAAGAATTAACAACTAAATAATAATTAGAAAAACAAAAAATAATTTATATTAAATAACAATAAAAAATAATTATAATTTAAATAAAAAAAAACTAAAAATAATTTAAAATAAAAATTTTTAAAATAAAAAAAACTAAAAATAGTTTTATTGATACGATTTAAGCTTATATAAAAAACTTTTTTTACAGTTAACACAATGATTCTTTTTGAGGGGGGCCTGTGCGATCGCGCGGTTCGCACATTCCTAAGACCACCACTGATATCGACCGCCAAAGTTTTGCAAATAGTCAGCAATTCGCCAAAACCTCATTGATACAAACACTGCGCAACTGGTATGATTGGACATGCATTGTGACGTTGCTTCTGGGTTCAATCTTAAAATTGAACAATTCTTGCATTTGAATCGTATGGAAAAATAAAAGTCACTCTCCGCTACACAATGTTCGCTTACGATATATGCTGCATTTGTCCTAGTGTAAAAGGTTTACAAAAGCTGATGAAGCTTTGTGAAGGACATGCATTTACTCACGACCAAGGGTGGAAACTCAAACCTAAACCGAAACATGAAAACCCGGTTTTAAAGGAAATTTTGGAAACCCAAACTGAAACTGACACCTGCTTAGCCAAAATTTTGAAAACCTAAACTTGAACCAAAACCGTTTTTTCTTGAAACGTCAAAACCGAAACCGAAACTAAAACCTATTTGAAATTTTCTTAGGTTTTGGGTTTTAAAAATTGTCATCACCATCCTTACCAGCACAATTCCTTTAACGCTGAGCGTCGAATAGTGAAGCTGTGAATACTAATTTTTGAGTCTTTGTTTTCACCGGACTTGGAATCATACCCAAGTCGACAACTTCTGAAGTAATTGCTCTCCTCATTCGGCCATCTGAGCTGCTACTTATTATTGTAATAAAACAAAAACGCCAAGAAGTAGAGGATTTAAATAATTCGTATTCACAGTAAAATAACTTTCTTGGATGAAACTTAAACCGAAACTGAAACCCAGAAACCGAAGTTGCGCGTAAGCAAAACTGAAACCGAAACTGGAACCGATTTTTCAACAGCCGTGAAACCAAACCAAAACTGAAACCTGACATCTGGGTTTCAACACACCGAAACTGAAACCCTAACGCCAAGTAGCTAGGTTTCCACCCTTGGTCGTGGAAAATGAGAGCAATGTCAAAGTAGATTCGTTTGTCAGAATGGGAAACTCCTGGCAGTAGCTAACCAAAAACTGTCCACCTGACGTATCTATGCATCATCAATTTTCTTGTCTCGAATTACAAAGCAATTACTACCTGCTGCCACCTGCTGATATAGAAGAGTATCCGCAAGCAGAGATGGGCATTTATCGAAATAATTTATCGGCGATAATTTTTTACCGATTATCGTTATCGCTCAAACTAGTTTTGATTTATCGATTACCGATATCGCTTTTATTACATATTTTGTTATCGCCGATAAACTATCGCGATAAACGATTGTTTATTTAGACAGTGTAAAATTAGCGAGTTAGCGCTATGGAAAAAAACCAAGGTGTTCGTAAAGTCTTGTTGCAATTTAAAAAAATCTCTCTTTGTTTTGTTAAATGCCACGTCAGAGTTTGTGAACTGCTCTCTTTTCCTGAAAAATCTAGAAAAACATATTTACAATTTGACTTACTGTAGGCTACAAAAAAAAACTTCATCAAAAAAATCGAAAATTTACCGCAGCATTTATCGGAAAATTTTATCGGCGATAATTTATCGATTACCGATGTCGCTTTAAGAGATTGAGATTTATCGATTATGGGTATCGCTCAGGGCTTTTTTGAAATTTTCGGTTTTCGTTATCGCTTTATTACGGAAAGGTTTATCGTGCCCATCACTGCCCGTAAGTATTATTACATGGTTACTCTGCCGATCAATAGACAGCACAGACACTCGACTGCGGCATATTATTTGCGGATAATAATTAATTTGTTTTCAAGAAATATTTTTTAGACCAATTAGGTGAAATTGGATAATTTCTCACGGCACACCAGACAATATCTCGCGGCACACTAGTGTGTCGCGGCACAGTAGTTGAAAAACACTACTCTGGAAAATACGCCCGTTTCAGGCTGTTTTCAATTACGCTGCCGTAGAGGCCGCCTCCGTTTGGATCAAATATGCGTAGGCTACCACATTAAATAACACTGTAATGCAAAAACTTCGTGAATCATTCTTCTTTTATCGATCAAATTTTATGGTGATGACGCCATTATCCGATGTTGTCCCCATTTAATGGAGGCGGCCGCATTGACCTCATGGAAATTGCTCGCACTCTCTCTCTCCGTTTAGGCTACTTTCAGTGGCGTACGGTGAGCATTGTTTAGAGGTGTGCTCCTTTACAATATTTGCTACCGCATGCAGCCATTTATTAAACAAATGTGTGGAAGTGCTCGAAAGTGTAATGCAAATACGCCAACCAACATCAAGCGTCTTTTCAAGCAGCCTAATTTGCTACTTAATATATTTAATTTTGGTGTCGGCTTTTTAGCTTTTGCTATTTCCAATTTTTCGTCGCAATTTCTGCTACAAAACGGCTTTTCAATCATACTGTCAACACGTACTTCCATTCCACTAATTTAACCTACAACTTCAATGTGACCAACAACTTTAAAATGTATATATTGACCGCCACACTTTCAAAAATCACAAGCAATTACTCGCGACCGCATCCGAATACGATGTAGAATACAATCGAAAAGGTCTGGCTTCAGTGGCGTACGCACGGGGGGGGGGGGTTTCGGGGGTCGAAACCCCCCCATTGATGACTGAAAAAAAATGAAAACATCTCTTTTTGAAACGATCAGCTTTTTTTCATACAGAGATTGCCGAAATCGTTATCAATTATCATGTTTTTCTGTGCTGTCCAACTTCCTTAATATGTTACATAATCTTGAAAAACTTTCATTGTGATGCAATAATACCGGTAGTCAAACTTTTCTGGTGCGTTACGCTTGACGTTGACGATTGCAGAAAAAGTAAAACCTTTCTTTTTTGAGACGAACCGACTTTTCTTCGTGCGGAGGTTGCCGAAATTGCTGTCATGTTTTTTTTCTGTTCTGTCCAACTTTCTAATTTAATTTCGAGAAACTTTTATTATGATACGATGCAACAATACCGGTATTCCAACTTTTCTGATGTGTTTTGCTTGAACTGCAATTATGTCATCGATGCTGCTGTGAAGCAATTGGTAAGTGGAAGTTCCCTTAAATACGAAGTATATGCAGCAACTATGGCTGCACACAAAATTTATTTAAAAAATCAAATCTTCACTGTAATCGTTTCATTTAACTCGCTGTAGTATTGCAACGTCGTAGGGAGTGGCGGGGCCCGACCCCGCGGCTTAACGCCTGGACAACGCAGCTCCGAAGAAACGTCACAGCGGTAGCGAGCAGTTGGCTACTCTGTGTCCGATTTGACCGGCCTGGGAATTGAACCTCAAACCTTCCACATCGATAGCGACAACTTTAACATTGCGCTATAACCGGCCGGTTTGTTGAAAAATTATTTAAATATAAAAATCTAAATTGACGCTGCCCTAAATGCTAAAAATAAAATATAAACACTGCCAAGGAAGACCAAACCAACGAAAGATTTAAAGAGGCCCAGGGGCGGAACGGGGAGGGGGTGGCAAAATTGTTTTTACGCCCCGCTACTATCTCAGGAGCTGGAGTGCTCCGTTTACCAGACACCCCGGTCATGTGCTTGAAAGTATCTGATGATATCGACGCTGTGGTTTGGGTGAAAAATGCTTAGATAATATCGACGCTGTTTTTGAGTTCAATCGCATGATTAGGGATTCTTCTCGGGCGTAACTTATGATAGTTTAAAAATGTTTCGATAGGGAGGGCAGTTTGTTCTCATGCTTCACTGTCTTCATTATTCAAGACAGGGAATACTGGATACTGCTTCTTTCATAATGAGTGCATATTAAATGTTTATATCAAGTGTTGGCCGCACAAGCCAACAGGGGTAGTTCTATTCAGCTAGCTAGCGTCTTACCGCTTACCAAACAGCTACAATTTAATGAGCTTATATTGTGTAACTTAAATGCGGTAAAACAAAACCTATTGACTAGCTAAAAAGCAAAAACAATTAAATTCACCCTGGGCCGGCTGTTCCTTCAATAACTTTACTCAAAACTAATGTCTCATAATTAACTGTCCTTTTTAACCAATCGCTCGTCTCCTTTTACGCCGTAACTAATTTTAACCAGAAAATTTCAAAATCACAAAATGGCGACAATGGGCAAAACATAATGATGATATAAAGATCCTAATTAAACTGGGAAATGACATAACAAAGCAAATTGTTAGAAAATGAAACAAGTGAGCGTAACATCAAGGTTTATATGCGTTGTTTGTATCAATGTTGGTTTTTGAAAAAAGATTTTTTTGGAGGGAAGCAATAACTTGTTTTACCCTCCTGGCTACACCCTGTTTGTGACGTTGCGAAAGCTAGCCTACTTTAGTCAGTTAACCTTCCTATGATCCAAAAATGAGGTCAACTAAAGTTTTTTTCAGTAAATTTTTAACCTCGGATTGACAGCTTGAGTTTCGGTAAAACCTTTTCGCTCCTTAAACGAAGCCCAAAGAATCAAATGTGAATGAAATATCTGGATTGTTTCCTTCGTTATGGCGTTATAGCTTAATAATGGTAGCTGCAATTGCGCAGTAATTTAGACTAGAAACATTACAATCCGATGCACTTTAATACCTCTGAACTACTATAGGCTAATTGTAGCATTTTTACGTCATCACGATGTGACGTCACTGAACCCCTCCCATTGAAAAATCCTGCGTACGCCACTGTCTGGCTTGCTTGTGTTGAACGATACCTGTTGAACCTGCCCCAAGAGAGAGCGATTGTATTGGGTGCCATAGTGAAAAAAACTATTTGCGTTGTTTATGGCCATTAAAGCCAAATCGATTTGAAGAAATTCCAAATTGTTTTTACACAGTGCAAATCAATTTGGCACTCACTGCAAATCTATTTGTCCACTCGAAGAAATGTCAAATCGATTTGCATTTTACGCTAAATCGATTTGACTTTAGTGCAAATCGATTTGACAGTTCTTCGAGTGGACAAACAGATTTGCAGTGAGTGCCAAATTGATTTGCACTGTGTAAAAACGATTTGGAATTTCTTCAAATCGATTTGGCTTTAATGGCCACAAACAACGCAAATAGTTTTTTTCACCATGGCACCCCATACCATTGCATCATTCTTCTGCGATGAAAAAAGCAATTTGCTGTGGCGTGATTGAGCATGTATTGTGACGTTGCGTCTGGGTTCAACTTTCAAATAGGACATTTTTTGCATTTATATCGTGTGGAAAGAGAAAAACACTGCATAGTAGGGAAGATTTTGTTGGACTTGTATACCGGGCATCGTAGTCTAGCCTAGCTAGGCTAACTCAAGTTCCGCGCTGTTTGTTCTTCCGGTACGGTAAAAACGGAGACAGAAAAATCTACTCTCCAAATTTATTTTTGACGTTTCGCATGGCAATGAAGGCCAAGCTTCATCAGAAAATTCAGTGACCTGGGAAGGAAATCAACCCAGGTCGAGAACAGTAAAACGTAGTAGCACTGATTTAACTGAACTGATTAAAAATTACGAAGTGTAAATTGGATCAACCCGATTAACTATTGCGTCACAAAAAGGCGAAATGCGTGAATAATCATCAAATTCTCGTCAGCCTTGCTACGCACAGCCAATCCAGGCTAAACTCATTCCAGACTGTAAAGACTCTTTTTTTGCATTGCTTTAACAGGACATCTCGACTTCATCTCTTTCCTAGATTGTGCCCTATTTTTAGCAGGCGACTGGCCCCAAACAACGATACCCAATGAAAGAGCCTATAACTACTAACCTCAAACTAAGTTACCGGTAGCCTAACTAGCCCACATCACTAGAAGCCCCCATGGCAACCCACTCATTTGCAGCTTATTTTTTAATCATCAAATTGTTATGTGTAACACGTAAAAACCAGTATATAAACTACAGAGATTAAATTGCATTAAAATCATTTAGCCAATGAACGATAAACATTTGGGAGACTGTCGCCATCAGACCTGTTCATAACCTTAGGATGGGCATTGATGAACCAAGCTTGCGAGATGAGTCGTTTAGAACTTTCAAGATTTCCGATTTCTCCCAATCAATGGTATGGTTAAAGTCCATCGCATGTTCGCAAAGTGCAGAAAGTTCCGGTCTCAGCTGGCTTGTGGCTCGCCTATGATCGGCCAGTCGTGACTTAAGGCCACGTTTGGTTTGACCAATATAAACATAGTCACAGCCAGAGCAAGGGATCTGGTAAACAACACAACTCTTATCTTCTGCAGTGTACGGATCTTTAGGGGAGGGCAAAATGTGGCGAATGGTTTTTACAGGTCTCATGGCAACACCGACTCCTGCCTCGTTCAGAACTCGTCTAATTCTTTCTGATGTACCTTGCACATACGGAATAGAAGTGAATTGTTTGAATTGAGAGTTGTGAGTTTGAGAGCGTTTGTTTTTGCGAGAGAGAAAAGTAGCTCTGGTAGGAAATCCGTTAAGTTGCAGAGTAGAACGTATGTTTCGTAACTCACCGCTTTTTTGGTTTTTATCAGTATGAGAGATGTGTGTTTCAACGCGGTTGAGTAGTGTCTTTGTCACAGTGAGTTTCTGGTGTTTGGGATGATGTCTGGGATGATTTCTGGTGTTTGGGATGATTGCGGCTTCTGCCGGACAAGCACATGGTTCGTATGATTATGGAGCTGATCCGCAACAGAAGCTTCACCCTTACAACTGGCGACAGCAACCCTAGCAGGTTACGACGCCTGAGAAATGGCGTCCCCCAAGGATCGGTCCTGGCCCCCCTCCTTTTCAACATCTATACATATGATATCCCCTCCATAACCTCCAAGAAGTTCGCCTATGCCGACGACCTGGCGATACTTCATACATCTGGAGAATGGAAGGAGTTGGAAAGGACTCTAAGCCAGGACATGACTACACTCTCGGAATATCTCCAGACCTGGCGATTGAAGCTTAGCCACACTAAAACGGTGACGGCGGCCTTTCACCTCCACAATCGAGAGGCTAAGCGTGTGCTTAAGGTCTGTAACATCGGTAAGACCTTACCTTTCTGTCCAGTTCCCACTTATCTTGGGGTCAAACTGGACAGATCGCTCACATATCGTCCTCACCTGGAAGCATTGCGCAAGAAGTTAAGTGCTCGCGTCTCACTGTTGAGGCGACTTGCCGGAACAGGTTGGGGTGCTAGCG